>CM028130.1:8027500-8627500 GCA_016271365.2 Neoceratodus forsteri
TAGTCTTTAACCATCAGAGATCCTCATCATACTATAGAGGTCTCTGGCGAGTTGACGGGGAGGGACAAAATCGGTGCAGTGGAGTTGAAGACTGCAGCCACAGCCCCATTATAAGCTGCCACTGCCTTCTCCTTCCCAATTGCACGAGCCAGCCCAACACTTGATAGGTTCAGTACTGCCAATAGTCCTATAGAGTGGTGGCATATATCCTAGTTATTATAGTAAATTCTTTCTAACGTGATGCCATCCATTATTAAGTTTATCTAATTATTTATGTGAGCAGAGTTTCTATCTGTCAATGCTGTAACATTATATGTTTGCTATTATTTAGTGCTAGATTTAAAAAATAAATGTTCTCATTAGTCCAGTCCTCAGATGTTAGGAACGGACTGCCAAAAAAATGGTGTACCTTAGTCAAATCGTATGTCTAGGCCAATTACTAACCCAATTATAGCTCTTATATTGTTCCAATATTCTACCAGTATGCAACAAGAAATAAACATATACTTAATTGTAAATGTAATCACTTTCAGAGGGACCCATTTTATAAGCACAATAAGACTTGGTTACACCCATTGGAGGGATAGCAGCACTTGTTTAGATGTTTAAAGGCACTTGGCTTCACCTCATGCCTAACAAGAACCAAGGGCATTTCTGTATTCTTTAGTGTCAAAAATACAGTCACAAGACATTCAGTGCACGATCACATCTATCCTTTATTACCTGTGGCAATTTGTGGAGTCCTAATAATCTAGCAATGGCTATCGAATTTTCTTGTAACCATTCTGCAATCATGGCAGCTGCACGAGATGCCGCATGGCAGTCATAATTGGGAACTGGTTTGTTCCTCCCAGACAGAAACCAGAATGTACTTTCAATAGCTCTTAATATGTATGCACACGAATTATAAATTTCAAACCCCAGTGTGACGTTGGGTAGTATGAGTGGGTTTCTGTTTGCATCTTCAATTACAAACGTCATTGCCAGAACCGTTACATATGTGTAGATATCAAAGCTGAAAACAAAACAGAAACTCGGTTTAGAAATCCATGTAAATCATTAAATGAGATAAAGACTACAGTGAACCCTTTCATGAGCAGCAACTGAAAAGCACTAATGATGCAAAGCAGATTCCTTATTAGATGGAAACATTACTGGTTATGGAAGTGTGTGCATAATATTTGGAACAGTAAGGTGGCAAAATACAAGCAAGGGATTGGGAATGCATAAAATCTTTACTGCAGTAAAAAACAAAGGAGCTCCAGAGTACTCAAGCCAGGCAATAAGATCTGAAAGTAAAACTAGTAGAGCACCAAGAGACATTATAAGTTTAATTAATTATTCATAAGCTGAGCTAGCTCCCCAATTGACTGCAGCACCAGTCTGAAACCTTCTAAAAGTGACTGGCGAGGCAGCCGTTCAGCTGTTCCCACTATCCGAGCTGTTTACTGAAGGGTTGTTCCTAACTGTTCAGTTTTGCAGCAAATCTGACAGAAAACTCATATGAATATATGAAGAAGCCAGCAGAAGAAGGCCATTTGGTCTATCAAGTGTGCTCATATTGCAGGGTCCACAGCTTGAGCTAATGTCCCTGCCCTCCCTCCCCACTTCTCCCATCCTACCTACCCATGATTCCTACCTTCCCCTATGCCTATCCCAGCCTCTCTTAAAGCTGCCCACTGTCTTCAATGAGATTACCTCTTACGGCAGTGCATTTCAAGTGTCCACCACCCTCTCTGTGAAAAAGTGCTTTCTAACCTCCCTCCTAAACCTCCCACCCTCCAGCTTAAGACTGTGCCCCTTTGTGATATGGTTGCCACTCAGCTTAAAGAGACTTTCCTTATCAACTTTATTTATCCCTTTCAAGTACTTGAATGTCCCAATCCTGTCCCCTCTCTCTCACCTATCTTCCAGGGAGTACATGTTCAGTACCATCAACCTCTCCTTGTATGACTTGCCCTGCTGACTGGCTATCATCTTTGTAGCCCTCCTCTATATCTTCTCCAGCAAGTTAATGTCCTTTTTGAGATGTGGCACCAGTACTGAGCTCCATACTCTAGATGCGGCCTTACCAGTGACCTGTACGAGGGCAGTATAACCTCCTCTCTCCTACTACTGATCCCCCTAGCTATGCATCCAAGCATCTTGTCTGACTTTGCTGCTGCTTTCTTGCACTGTGTGGAGTGTTTCAGGTCACAAGTGATCATCACTCTCAGGTCCTCCTCCTCCTCTGATGCAGATACTCTGACTCCACCCAGCTAATACTCTGTCCTGGGATTCTTGGCTCCAATATGCATAGCTTTGCATTTCTTGGCACTGAAGCCAAGCTGCCAGATCCTGGACCACCTCCCTAGCTTTCAGATCCTCCTGTAGGTCTCTTATTCCTTCAGCTGTGTCCACTCTCCCACAGAGCTTGGTGTCATCTGCAAGGAGGTGCATTTTGCCTTTAATGCCATCCGCAATGTCATTGATGAAGACATTGAACAGCACTGGCACCAGCATAGAGCCCTGTAGGACCCCACTGGTCACCTCTCTGGTGCCAGATAACTCTCCCCCCACCACCGCCCTCTGGGTTCTGTCCCTCAGCCAGTTTTCCACCCATCTGACCATCTTTTCCTCCAGCTCCAAGGTCCACCAACTTCCTGATCAACCTTTTGTGGGGCACAGAGTCAAAGGCCTTGCTGAAATCAAGATAGAGGATGTCTACTGCTTGGCCCCTGTCTACTGTCTTAGTGACACAGTCAAAGAAGTCAATCAGATTTGTTTGATATGATCCCCCTCATGAACCCATGCTGCCTCTTATCCTGGAGACTATGTTCCTCTACATATTCCACCAACCTTTCCTTTACTATGGTCTCCAGGAGCTTGCCCACAATGCAGGTCAGACTGACTGGTCTGTAATTCCCTGGATCATCCTTAGGATCACTTTTGTAAAGGGGCACTACATGTGCTGTTCTCCAGTCCTGTGGTACCATGCCTGACCCTAGTGAACTATTAAACAGGTCTGCTAGTGGCCCTGCCAGTTCCTAAACCAGTTCCTTTAGTATCCCTGGATGTACTCTGTCCAGGCCGGTGATTGTCCACTTTCAATGCCAGCAAACCCTCCCTCACGCTATCCTCATCACTAAGTCTGTGTTCCCCTTCCCCCCCTGCTCCTCTTTTCCCTCCTGAAGGCACTGGTCTGTCCTTTTTCATGGTGAAAACAGAACAGAAGTATTCATTTAGTACCTTTGCTTTTCCTCCATTATCCTCCACCCATTCCACACCTTTCTTAAGCCTAACAATCCCTTCCTTCTTGTCCCTTTTCTCACTTATATAGTGAAGAAAAGCCTTCTCCCCTTTCTTAATTCCTTCAGCTGCTTATTTGAAGCTCCTTCTGTGCCTTTGCTCACTGGACTTCCTTACTTGCCTCACTAGCCAACCTTAGGTAATTTTCCCTATCCGCTCTCTCTTGGTCTTCCTAAATTTTCTATAAGCCAACCTCTTTTCCCTTACTGCCTTGGCAGCCCACAACTGAGCCAGCTGGGTGCTTTGACCTTTGTGTTCTTCCCCCTGAACCTCACACTCATCTTTGGCAACCAGTATTCCTTCCTTACTGATGGACCACTTTAGGTCCATCAACCCCCATATCTGCTCTGATGCCCATCAGATGGCTTCTTAGAACCTCATCCATTTTCCTGAAGTCCACCCTCCTGAAATCCAAGATTTTGGTCTTAGTCTGGATGCTTTCTCTGCCCATATCCAAATGGAACCACACTGTGCAATGGTCACTTCCCACAGTGGCTCTCTGACCATTATTTCCTGTACACGCTCCCCATTTGTCAGCAGCAGATCAATCATTTATTTATTTATTCATCACTAGAAAAGATGCACTGAGCCTCTTAATGCCCATCTCACAGTATGGCTGGGGGGAATGGGGAAAGGGATGTACAGAATGAGAGTTGGGTGCATACACTACAGATGGGGACTACATACATACAGTCATAATACGTTCATGGAGGCAGTGCATAAAATTACTGATAAAATCATTATAGTATTGGCAGTTCAGAGGATCATACATATCACATCAGTACAGAGACAGCATATGATCCAAGCAATCATAAAAGGGGGATCACTAGTTCTGCAGGCAGAGAACACATAGGAACCTACCACCCTAGTACCCTAATAAGAGCTGGTCTATAGTTGGTAGATAAGTGCAGAAGTGGTAGTGGGGACAGAGGAGGGAAGAGAGCAGGGGGAGAGGAAAGAAGGCAGGACAAGGAAGCAGGATAGCAGTGAGGGAGTCAGGAGCAGGTGCAGGAAGGGGTAAGGTAATTGTGCAGAGCAGAGGTAATGAAAAAAGGGAGGTAAGTGGCAGAAATGTGGAGGGAGTGCATTCCACATTTTAGGCAAATGATAGGAGAGGCTTTTGGCCAGAGGCAGTAGATCTGCAGGGGACTGAAAGGGTAAGAGTGTCAGTCTGGGAATGCAGGAAGTAGAGGGAGGGAGTGGGGTGCTAAGGGAGAAGGAGATAAATGAAGGAAGAGATCCAAGCCAGAATTTAGAAATTAATTTATAGTTTGCACCAGGAAAGTAGGGGGAGGAGGTTAAGTGATTGGTAGAGGTCACAGTGATGGGTGTGGGGGGGCAACAAGAGCAAAGTGACAGAAAGAATTGAAGAGAGAGTCAAGTCTGGATAGGTGGGACTGTGGGGCAGCAACAATTGCCTCATGTCTTGTTGATTTAGTGATGCTCTGAGTCAGGAACCACTCTGCAGTCCTTCCAGGATCACCTGACTCCTAACACATGCTGTGGATGGTATACTCCAGTCCACCTTGGGCAGGTAAAGTCTACCACAATTACCACCTCTCCTTTCCCTGCAGCTTCCAATATTTGTGAGATCAGTTCCCTGTCTCTCTCTTCATCTTGATTGGGTGGTCTGTAAACCACCCCCAACCTCACCTTTCTCCCTCTATCGGACCTTAACTGAACCCATAATGTCCCATCTCCCCTTCCTCTGACTCCTCCATCATGCAAGTGATTCTCTCCCTGATTTAAACTGTCACCCCTCCCCCCTCTCCGACTACTCTGTCCTTCCTGTATAGTTTATATGCAGGGATAACAAGGTCCCAGTCATGGTGTGATGTTATCCAAGTCTCAGTTACTGCAGCTATGTCCACGCTCCTGTCTGCTAATAGTGCCTGCAGATCATCCATCTTGTTTCCAAGACTCTGAGCATTCAGAGAAACCACCCTCCACCTAGAGTCTGACCTTCCTTCTCTTCCCTCTTTTCTTCTATTCACACTTATCTCCTCTGTGTGAACCTCTCCACATACCCTTGCTATGTGTTCCTGACCCTCTCCACCATTGCTAACTATGTATTTTCCCCTTCCACAGCCTCCCTCCAGACCTCTTTCATCACTGTGGGGGGGGGAGGTTAACTGACCACCTCCTCTCTGAATCTGTGGGCCTGCTCAACCACTGCCCCCTCTCAGTAGTTTAAATTAAGTGTAGTTTTTTATGTATTCCCCCAGCTTGTCCTTGAGTACACTAGAACCCTCCCTACTGAGGTGTAGCCCGTCTGGTGAAAAGAGTGCTTTGTTTGACCAGGTCTTATCCCAGTCCCCAATACAGATGAACCTATCCACCATTTCCTAAGCCAGTCATTAAAATCCTCTATTCATCTTTTCTTAGCTGTACTAGCCCTTGGTATTGGTATCTCCTCTGAGAAGGCCAGTGAATTTCCTTCCTCCCCTGCAGATCTTCCCTAACTCCCTGAACCTACTTTGCACTATCTTAACCTCCTCCTCCCCAGCTAGGTCATTGGTTCCCAAATGTATAACTAAATTAGGTTTTCCTCCAACCTCCCTTACTAGTTCCCTTATTCTTGGATCCACCTTCCCCTTTGTCATTCCTGGCATACAAACCACTCTCCTACTTACATTTGAGTCCCTTTCCTTCCCCTGTGAATACCCCTAATTATGGAATCTCCTATGATTGTCATCCTTCCATCTCCAGCATCCGTGTTCCCCATCCTTCCTTTCTTACCTTCAGTACTAGCTACTTCCCCACCTAACTGCTCCCTCTGCACCTTGCCAAAAATATCTACACATCCACAGTTTATCCCCATAAATGTTTTTCCATCTCCCAATTTGCCCCTACCCTATGACTATCTCTATCTGCTTTCAGTTTTCCCTCCCTTCTTCCATTTCTTTTCTCTCCCTCCCCCATGCTCCACTTCATTTTGCTTGTCTATTTTTCTCTGCCCAGCCTGATTAGTTCCCACCTCCCCTGTACTCCAGCTCTCAACCCTGGCTTAACCTGACCAGTTACCTCACCCCTGCTGACCTCTTCCTCCTTTCAGACAGTGCTGCAAATCTGTTCAATAAAGTCACCACTTTAGAAATTCCCACTCCTGATGCTGCTCTCACATTCCCACCCCTTCCCCTTACCACTTGCCATTCCTCCATCCTGAGATCCCTAGTTCTCTGAGGAAGAGATACTCCTGTATACTGAGTACTCCTCCCCACTCCCATCCCCTGCATGATGGTGTCAGTCCCCTGGGCATCATCCCTTAGCCTTTCCATCCACTTCTCTGCTAATTTGACTTCCCTCACCATCCTCCCCAGCTCCTATCTGAGCAGCCTTATTTCAGCCCTTAGCTGCTCCAGGCTCTTACACACAGGACATCCCCCTTTATTCCACATCCCCCTCAGAAAGACTGCTGCCTCACAGCTACTGCAGATTGTCATTCTCCTACTTCCCATACATGTACCCATTCCCCTACATCCTCCCAGCCCTGCCTCTTCTAGCCTCCAGTTATTCATAACTATAAACAGTGATGAATCACAGAAAGAGAACAACGACTACTTTTATTCACCATACAGGTTGCCTTACATTTTTTCTTAAAAAAAAAGTTTAAAGGTACACTATCACCCTTTTCTAAAATAAAAACTGATACTGCCACAGAAATGGCTCCCTGCCCTATGAGTGTTCATGAAGTCACAGACAGAGCACCATGCACTGCCACAAAAATGGATCCTTTTACACTACTTCACACAGCGTGCATTGCTTGTGCCACCACAAAAAAGAGGCAATTCAAAAAGAAAGCAAATAAATCATTATTGTGATTAAACTTGCAATCACAATAATGATCTCAGAGCCAGTCATTTCCTGTCAGTTAATGACCAACTGGGAGGGGGTGGCCCTCTGCTGTGCCTTGGGACACCCTTCTCTCCCAGCCCAAAGTTAGTCTCTAGAAAATGAACAGCTATTTGGTCATTATTGCTTTAGCACAGAAACATAGAGTGTGGCAACAGATAAGTGCAGCTCAGCCCACCCAGTCTGCACATTTTTTACCTTCATTTTTCCCACAAACCCACTTAATGTATAGCACTGTATCTCCCCTCTTCCATACCCTTAAAATTAATTTGTGTCTATCCCAGGCATTTATGAACTGCCTCCCACTGTTTTCACCCCACCACCTCTGCTGGAAGAATGTGCCAGGAATCCACCACTCTGTGTGTGAAGAAGTATTTCCTTAAATCTCTTCTGACTCTACCCCCTCAAGCTTCACAGCACATCAGCTTGTTCTTAAGAACCTTTTCATCAAAAAACTAATGCCATTCTGTACCTTATTACTTCAGCCAAACAGCAGCAGCAACAGCAGAAGCAACAACGGGTACAAACATCAAAACAGCAGTAATAGCAATAAGTGAAAAACCAAAGACAGCAGTAACAGTGGCCCATGCTGGTCCAGAAAGAGAAGTGACAGCATCAGAGACTATCTTTCAACAATAGAAACATAACAGGTGCATCCTCAAATGCAGCAATTACAGAAAAGACTGAACACCCAAATGCAGAAGTAACAGCAACAAGTACTGGCCAAAATGCAGCAGTGACAGTAATCAGTACAGGCCAAAAGCAGAAGTCACAGCAACAAGATCAGGCTCAAAACCAGTAGTCAAAGCAATGAGTATTGACAGGAGATAAAGCGAGAGAGAGAAAGAGAGAAATGAACATAATTGGGACATTCAAGTACTTGAAAGGGATAAATAAGGTTGATAAGGAGACTCTCTTTAATCTGAGTGGCAACCATAACATAAGGGAGCATAGTTTTAAGCTGGAGAGTGGGAGGTTTAGGAGGGAGGTCAGGAAGCATTTATTCACAAGAGGGTGGTAGACACATGGAAAGCACTGCCAGAAGAGGTCATCTCATTGAAAACACTGGGTAACTTTAACAGAGGTTCAGATAGGCACTGGGGGAACATAAGGATTATGGGTATGGAGGGAATATAGGAGGAGTGAGGAAGGAGGGCAGGGACTTTAGCTCAAGCTGTGGACCCTGCAATATGAGCAGACTTGACAGACCAAATGGCCAACCTTAGTTGGCTTCTTCCTATGTTTGTCAGTTCAGAAAAGCAGCAGTAAAAGCAACGAGTACAGCCCCAAATGAAACAGTCACAGTAATGAGTACTGATTCAAAAGCAGCAGAAACAGAAATGTGTTCTGGCACAAAAGCAATAGTCACAGCAAAGAGTACAGACCCAAAAGCAGCAGGCACAGCAATGAGTAAAGGTCAAAAAGCAACAGTCACAGCAATGAGTACAGATCCAAAAGCAGCAGTCACAGCAATAAGTACAGACCCAAAAGCAGCAGGCACAGCAATGAGTACAGACACAAAAGCAGCAGTCCCAGCTAAAAGTATAGGCTTAAAAGAAGTAGTCACAACAATGACTACCAAACCAAAAGTAGCAATAACACCAAGGTGTACAGGGCCAACAGCAGCAGTCACAGAAATGAGTACTGATGGAAAAGCAGCAGTCACCGCATTAGTATAAGCTCAAAAGCAGAACTAAAAGAAATCAGTAAAGGCCCAAAAGTAGGAGTAAGAGCCATAAGTACAGGTCCAAAAGCAGCAGTCACAGCAATGAGTACTGACCCAAAAGCAGCAGTCACAGCAGTAAGTACTGACCCAAAAGCAGCAGTCACAGCAATGAGTACTGACCCAAAAGCAGCAGTCACAGCAATAAGTACTGACACAAAAGCAGCAGTCACAGCAATAAGTACTGACCCAAAAGCAGCTGGCACAGCAATGAGTATAGTCCCTAAAGCAGCAGACACATTAATGAGTACAGATCCAAAAGCAGCAGTCACAACGAGTACAGACCCAAAAGCAACAGTAACATCAATGAGTACAGATCCAACAGCAGCAGTAACAGCAACGAGCACAAACCCAAAAGTAACAGTCACAGCTATGAGTACAGGCCCAAAAGCAGCAGTCACAGCAATGAGTACTGAATCAAAAGCAGCAGTCACAGGAATGAGTACAGACCCAAAAGCAGCTGGCACAGCAATGAGTATAGTCCCTAAAGCAGCAGACACATTAATGAGTACAGATCCAAAAGCAGCAGTCACAACGAATACAGACCCAAAAGCAACAGTAACATCAATGAGTACAGATCCAACAGCAGCAGTAACAGCAACGAGCACAAACCCAAAAGTAACAGTCACAGCTATGAGTAGAGGCCCAAAAGCAGCAGTCACAGCAATAAGTACTGAACGAAAAGCAGCAGTCACAGCAATGAGTATAGTCCCAAAAGCAGCTGTCACAGCAATAAGTACTGACCCAAAAGCAGCAGTCACAGCAATAAGTACTGACCCAAAAGCAGCTGTCACAGCAATGAGTATAGTCCCTAAAGCAGCAGTCACAGCAATGAGTATAGTCCAAAAAGCAGCAGTCACAGCAATGAGTACAGACCCAAAAGCAGCTGGCACAGCAATGAGTATAGTCCCTAAAGCAGCAGACACATTAATGAGTACAGATCCAAAAGCAGCAGTCACAACGAGTACAGACCCAAAAGCAACAGTAACATCAATGAGTACAGATCCAACAGCAGCAGTAACAGCAATGAGCACAAACCCAAAAGCAACAGTCACAGCTATGAGTACAGGCCCAAAAGCAGCAGTCACAGCAATGAGTACTGAATCAAAAGCCGCAGTCACAAGAATGAGCACAGACCCAAAAGCAACAGTAACATTACTGAGTACAGACAAAAAACAACAGAAATAGCAATGAGTAAAGGTCCAAAGGCAGCAGTGACAGCAATGAGTACAAATCCAAAAGCAGCAGTCACAGCAATGAGCACAAACACAAAAGCAACAATTGCAGCAATGTGTACAGGCCAAAAGCAGCAGTCACAGCAATGAGTACTGACCCAAAGCAGCAGTTACAGCAATGAGTACTGATACAAACAGCAATCACAGGAATGAACAAAGACCCAAAAGCAACAGTAACATTAATGAGTACAGACAAAAAACAACAGAAATAGCAATGAGTACAGGTCCAAAGGCAGCAGTCACAGGAATGAGAACAGTCCCAAAAGCAGCAGTAATAACAAAGAGTACAGATGAATGGCAGAAGTAATAACAATGTTTACAGACCCAAAAGCTGCAGTTACAGGAATGAATACAGGCTGAAAAGTAGCAGAAATAGCAATGAGTACAGACCCAAAAGCAGCAGTAACAGGAATGTGTGCAGTTCCTAAAGCTGTAATTATAGCAATGAGTACACACCCAAAGCAGTAGCAATACCAATAAGCAAAATCCCAAAAGCAGCAGTCACAGCAAAGAGTATAGACCCAAAAGCTGTAATTACAACAATGAGTACAGGCCCAAAGCAGCAGTAACAGCAAAGAGTACAGACCCAAAACCAGAAGCAACAGTCATGAGTACAGATCCAAAAGCAGCAGTCACAGCAATTACAGTCCCAAAAGCCATCAGTCTCAGCAATGAGTACAGACCCAAAAGCAGCAGTCACAGCAATGAGCACAGTCCCAAAAGCAACAGTCACAGCAATGAGTAAATACCCAAAAGCTGCAGTTACAGGAGTGAGTACACACCCAAAACCTGAAGTAAAAGCCATGAGTACAGATCCAAAAGCAGCAGTCACAGGAATGAGTACAACCCAAAAGCAGCAGTCACAGCAAAGAATGCAGACCCAAAAGCTGCAGTCACAGCAATGAGTACAGGTCCAAAAGCAGCAGTCACAGCAATGAGTACAGTCCCAAAAGCAGCAGTCACAGCAATGAGTACAGATCCAAAAGCAGCAGTCTCAGCAATGAGTACAGACCAAAAAAAAATAGTCACAGCAATGAGCACAGTCCCAAAAGCAGCAGTCACAGAAATGAGTACAGAGCCAAAAGTGCAGTTACAGCAGTGAGTACACACCCAAAAGCTGAAGTAATTGCCATAAGTACAGACCCAAAAGAAGCTGTCACAGCAATGAGTACAGGCCAAAAAGCAGTAGTCACAGCAATGATAACAGACACAAAAGCAGCAGTCGCAGCGATGAGTACAGACCCAAAAGCAGCAGTTACAGCAATGAGTACTGGCCCAAAAGCAGCAGTCAAAGCAAAGAGTACAGACCCAAAAGCAACAGTAACATCAATGAGTACATATCCAACAGCAGCAGTAACAGCAACGAGCACAAACCCAAAAGCAACAGTCACAGCTATGAGTACAGGCCCAAAAGCAGCAGTCACAGCAATAAGTACTGACCCAAAAGCAGCAGTCACAGCAATAAGTACTGACCCAAAAGCAGCTGTCACAGCAATGAGTATAGTCCCTAAAGCAGCAGTCACAGCAATAAGTATAGTCCAAAAAGCAGCAGTCACAGCAATGAGTACAGGCCCAAAAGCAGCTGGCACAGCAATGAGTATAGTCCCTAAAGCAGCAGAAACATTAATGAGTACAGATCCAAAAGCAGCAGTCACAACGAGTACAGACCCAAAAGCAACAGTAACATCAATGAGTACAGATCAAACAGCAGCAGTAACAGCAACGAGCACAAACCCAAAAGCAACAGTCACAGCTATGAGTACAGGCCCAAAAGCAGCAGTCACAGCAATGAGTATAGAATCAAAAACAGCAGTCACAGGAATGAGCACAGACCCAAAAGCAACAGTAGCATTACTGAGTACAGACAAAAACAACAGAAATAGCAATGAGTAAAGGTCCAAAGGCAGCAGTGACAGCAATGAGTACAAATCCAAAAGCAGCAGTCACAGCAATGAGCACAAACCAAAAAGCAACAATTGCAGCAATGTGTACAGGCCAAAAAGCAGCAGTCACAGCAATGAGTACTGACCCAAAAGCAGCAGTCACAGCAATGAGTACTGATACAAAAGCAGCAATCACAGGAATGAACAAAGACCCAAAAGCAACAGTAACATTAATGAGTACAGACAAAAAACAACAGAAATAGCAATGAGTACAGGTCCAAAGGCAGCAGTCACAGGAATGAGTACAGTCCCAAAAGCAGCAGTAATAACAAAGAGTACAGATGAATGGCAGAAGTAATAACAATGTGTACAGACCCAAAAGCTGCAGTTACAGGAATGAATACAGGCTGAAAAGTAGCAGAAATAGCAATGAGTACAGACCCAAAAGCAGCAGTAACAGGAATGTGTGCAGTTCCTAAAGCTGTAATTATAGCAATGAGTACACACCCAAAGCAGTAGCAATACCAATAAGCAAAATCCCAAAAGCAGCAGTCACAGCAAAGAGTATAGACCCAAAAACTATAATTACAACTATGAGTACAGGCCCAAAGCAGCAGTAACAGCAAAGAGTACAGACCCAAAACCAGAAGCAACAGTCATGAGTGCAGATCCAAAAGCAGCAGTCACAGCAATTACAGTCCCAAAAGCATCAGTCACAGCAATGACTACAGACACAAAAGCAGCAGTCACAGCAATGAGTACAGTCCAAAAGCCATCAGTCTCAGCAATGAGTACAGACCCAAAAGCAGCAGTCACAGCAATGAGCACAGTCCCAAAAGCAACAGTCACAGCAATGAGTAAATACCCAAAAGCTGCAGTTACAGGAGTGAGTACACACCCAAAACCTGAAGTAAAAGCCATGAGTACAGATCCAAAAGCAGCAGTCACAGGAATGAGCACAGTTCCAAAAGCAACAGTCACAGCAATGAGTAAATACCCAAAAGCTGCAGTTACAGGAGTGAGTACACACCCAAAACCTGAAGTAAAAGCCATGAGTACAGATCCAAAAGCAGCAGTCACAGGAATGAGTACAACCCAAAAGCAGCAGTCACAGCAAAGATTACAGACCCAAAAGCAGCAGTCACAGCAATGAGTACAGGTCCAAAAGCAGCAGTCACAGCAATGAGTACAGTCCCAAAAGCAGCAGTCTCAGCTAAGAGTACAGCCCCAAAAGCAGCATTCTCAGCAAATGAGTACAGACCGAAAAAAAATAGTCACAGCAATGAGCACACTCCCAAAAGCAGCAGTCACAGAAATGAGTACAACCCAAAAGCAGCAGTCACAGCAAAGAATACAGACCCAAAAGCAGCAGTCACAGCAATGAGTACAGTCCCAAAAGCAGCAGTCACAGCAATGAGTACAGTCCCAAAAGCAGCAGTCTCAGCAATGAGTACAGACCGAAAAAAAATAGTCACAGCAATGAGCACAGTCCCAAAAGCAGCAATCACAGAAATAAGTACAGAGCCAAAGGTGCAGTTACAGGAGTGAGTACACACCCAAAAGCTGAAGTAATTTCCATAAGTACAGACCCAAAAGCAGCAGTCACAGCAATGAGTACAGGTCAAAAAGCAGCAGTCACAGCAATGATAACAGACACAAAAGCAGCTGTCGCAGCAATGAGTACAGACCCAAAAGCAGCAGTTACAGCAATGAGTACTGGCCCAAAAGCAGCAGTCAAAGCAAAGAGTACAGACCCAAAAGCAGCATTCACAACAATGAGTACAAACCCAAAAGCTGCAGTCACAGCAATGGGTATAGGCCCAAAAGCAGCAGTCACAGCAATGAGTACAGATCCAAAAGCAGCAGTCACAACAATGAGTACTGTTCCAAAAGCAATAGGCAAAGAAATAAATACAAGCCCACAAGTAAAAGTAAGAGCAAAGAGTACACTCCTGAAAGCAGAATTAACAGTAATGAGTACAGATCCAAAAGCAGCAGTCTTAGCCATTACTAGAGCCCCAAAAGCAGCAGAAACAGGAATAAGAACAGCCAAAAAATAAGCAATCTCTGCAAAGAGTAGAGACCCAAATTGAGTAGTCACAGAAATGAGCTCAGGCTCAAAACAAGCAGTCAGAGCAATGAGTTGAGGCACAAAAAAGCAGTCACTCGACTGAGTACAGACTCAAACGCAGCAGACACAGAAATGAGAACAAGTCAAAAATCAAATGTCACAGCAATGAGTACAGACCCAAAAGCAGCAGTCACAACAATGAGTACAGGCCCAAAAGATGCAGTCACAGCAATTAGCACTGGATGAAAATCAAATGTCACCGCAATGACTACATACCCAAAAGCAGTAGTAACAGCAATGAATACAGCCTGAATACAGATCCAAAAGCAGCTGTCACAGTAATAAGTACAGCCCAAAGCAGCAGTCACAGCAAAGAGTACAGACCAAAAAGCAGCAGTCACTGCAATGAGTACAGGCCAAATAGCAGCAGTCACAGCAATGAGAACAGACCCAAATGCAGCAGTCACAGCAATGAGTACAGGTGCAAAAGCAGCAGTCACAGCAATGAGTACAGCCCCAAAAGCTGCAGTCACAACAGTGAGTACAGGACTAAAACTACAATCACAACAATGAGTAAAGCCCCAAAAGCAGCAGCCACAGAAATAAGTACAAGCCCACAAGCAAAAGAAAGAGTCATGAGTACACTCCCTAAAGCAGAATTAACAGCAATGAGTACAGATCCAAAAGCAGCAGTCTCAGCCAAGAATAGCAACCCAAAAGCAGCAGAAACAGGAATAAGAACAGCCAGAAAAGAAACAGTCTCTGCAATGAGTACGGACCCAAATTGAGCAGTCACAGAAATGAGTACAGGCCCAAAAGATGAAGTCAGAGCAAAGAGAACAGACCCAAAACAGAAGTTAAAGCAATGAGTACAGACCCAAAAGCAGCAGTCACATTAATAGGTACAGTCCCAAAAGCAGCAGTCATAGCAATGAGTACAGGCGCAAAAGCAGCAGTCACAGCAATGAGTACAGCCCAAAAAGCTGTTGTCACAGCAATGAGTAGAGACCCAAAAGCAGCAATCACAGCAATGAGTACACACCCAAAACCAGAAGTAATAGCCATGAATACAGATCGAAAAGCAGCTGTCACAGTAGTAAGTACAGCCCAAAAGCAGCAGTCACAGCAAAGAGTACAGACCCAAAAGCAGCAGTCACAGCAATGAGAACAGGCTGAATAGCAGTAGTCACAGCAATGAGAACAGACCCAAAAGCAGCAGTCACAGCAATGAGTACAGGCCTAAAAGCAGCAGTCTCAGCAAAGAGAACAGACCCAAAACAGAAGTCAAAGCAATGAGTACAGACCCAAAAGCAGCAGTCACATTAATGGGTACAGTCCCAAATGCAGCAGTCACAACAATGAGTACAGGCGCAAAAGCAGCAGGAAAAGAAATAAATACAAGCCCACAAGCAAAAGTAAGAGCAATGAGTACACTCCCGAAAGCGGAATTAACAGCAATGAGTACAGATCCAAAAGCCATTAGGCCAGTCTTAGCCATTACTAGAGCCCCCAAAGCAGCAGAAACAGGAATAAGAACAGCCAAAAAAGAAGCAGTCTCTGCAAAGAGTACTGACCCAAATTGAGTAGTCACAGAAATGAGCTCAGGCCCAAAACAAGCAGTCAGAGCAATGAGTTGAGGCACAAAAAAGAAGTCACTCGACTGAGTACAGACTCAAACGCAGCAGACACAGAAATGAGCACAAGTCAAAAATCAAATGTCACAGCAATGAATATTGACCAAAAAGCAGCAGTCACAGCAATGAGTACAGACCCAAAAGCAGCAGTCACAGCAATGAGTACATGCCCAAAAGATGCAGTCACAGCAATTAGCACTGGATGAAAATCAAATGTCACCGCAATGACTACATACCCAAAAGCAGTAGTAACAGCAATGAATACAGCCTGAAAAGCAGCAGAAATAACAATGACTACAGATCCAAAAGCAGCAGTCAAAGCAATGAGTACAGGCCCAAAAGCAAGCAGTCAAAGCAATGAGTACAGGCCCAAAAGCAGCAGTCACAGCAATGAGAATTGACCGAAAAGCAGCCATCACAGCAATTAGCATAGACCCAGAACCTGAAATTATAATCAGTATAGACCCAAAGCAGCAGTAATACCAATGACTACAGACCCAAAGCAATAGAAACAGCAATGAGTACAGACCCAAAAGCAGAAGGCACACCAATGAGTACAGACCTAAAAGTAGCAGTCACAGCAATGAGTACAGGTGCAAAAGCAGCAGTCAAAGCAATGAGTACACACCCAAAACCTGAAGTAATAGCCATGAATGCAGTACCAAAAGCAGCTATCACAGTAATGAGTACAGCCCAAAAGCAGCAGTCACAGCAAAGAGTACAGACCCAAAAGCAGCAGTCTCAGCAATGAGAAGAGACCAAAAAGCAGCTGTCACAGCAATGAGTACAGGCCTGAAAGCACCAGTCACAGCAATGATTACAGCCCAAAAAGCTGCAGAACAGACACAAAAGTAGCAGTCACAGCAATGAGTACAGGCGCAAAAGCAGCAGTCACAGCAATGAGTACAGCCCAAAAAGCTGCAGTCACAGCAATGAGTACAGACCCAAAAGCAGCAATCACAGCAATGAGTACACACCCAAAACCTGAAGTAATAGCCATGAATACAGATCCAAAAGCAGCTGTCACAGTAATAAGCACAGCCCAAAAGCAGCAGTCACAGCAAAGAGTACAGACAAAAGCAGCAGTCAAGCAATCAGAACAGACCCAAAGCTGCAGTCACAGCAGTGAGTACAGGACCAAAACTGCAGTCACAAGCAATGAGCACTGCCCCAAAAGCAGCAGTCACAGAAATAAGTACAAGCCCACAAGCAAAGGAAAGAGCCATGAGTACACTCCCTAAAGCAGAATTAACAGCAATGAGTACAGATCCAAAAGCAGCAGTCTCAGCCAAGAATAGAGACCCAAAAGTAGCAGAAACAGGAATAAGAACAGACAGAAAAGAAACAGTCTCTACAATGAGTACTGACCCAAATCGAGCAGTCACAGAAATGAGTAAAGGCCCAAAAGAAGCAGTCAGAGCAAAGAGCTGAGGCACAAAAAGAAGTCACCCAATGACTACAGACTCCGCAGCAGCAGTCTCAGAAGTGAGTACAAGCCAAAAATCATATGTCACAGCAATGAGTACAGACCCAAAAGCAGCAGTCACATCTATGAATACAGGCCCAAAAGCTGCAGTCACAGCAATGAGTACTGACTGAAAAGCAGCTGTCACAGAAATCAGTATAGACCCAAAAGCTGTAATTATAGCAATCAGTACAGACCCAAACCAGCAGTGATACCAATGAGTACAGATCCAAAGCAACAGAAACAGCAATAAGTACAGACATAAAAGCAGCAGTAACAGCAATGAGTACAGATCCAAAAACTGCAGTCACAGCAATGAGTACAGTTCCAAAAGCAGCAGTTGTAGCAATGAGTACAGACACAAAGCAGAAGTAACAGCAGTGAGTACATACCCAAAAGCAGCAGTTACAGCAATGAGTACAGGCCCAAAAGCAGCAGTGACAGCAATGAGTACAGACCCAGAAGCTGCAGTCACAGCAGTGAGTACAGGACCAAAAGCTGCAGTCACAGAAATAAGTACAGATTCAAAAGCAGCAGTCACAACAATGAGTACAGACCCAAAAGCAGCAGTCACAGCAATGAGTATACACCCAAAACCTGAAGTAATAGCCATGAACACAGATCCAAAAGCAGCTATCACAGTAATGAGTACAGCCCAAAAGCAGCAGTCACAGCAAAGAGTACAGACCCAAAAGCAGCAGTCACAGCAATGAGAACAGACCCAAAAGCTGCAGTCACAGCAGTGAGTACAGGACCAAAACTGCAGTCACAGCAATGAGTACTGCCCCAAAAGCAGCAGTCACAGAAATAAGTACAAGCCCACAAGCAAAGGAAAGAGCCATGAGTACACTCCTAAAGCAGAATTAACAGCAATGAGTACAGATCAAAGCAGCAGTCTCAGCCAAGAATAGAGACCCAAAAGTAGCAGAAACAGGAATAAGAACAGACAGAAAAGAAACAGTCTCTACAATGAGTCTGACCCAAATTGAGCAGTCACAGAAATGAGTAAAGGCCCAAAAGAAGCAGTCAGAGCAAAGAGTTGAGGCACAAAAAAGAAGTCACTCCAATGACTACAGACTCAAGCGCAGCGGTCTCAGAAGTGAGTACAAGCCAAAAATCATATGTCACAGCAATGAGTACAGACCCAAAAGCAGCAGTCACATCTATGAATACAGGCCCAAAAGCTGCAATCACAGCAATGAGTACTGACTGAAAAGCAGCTGTCACAGAAATCAGTACAGACCCAAAAGCTGAAATAATAGCAATCAGTACAGACCCAAAGCAGCAGTAATACCAATGAGTACGGATCCAAAGCAACAGAAACAGTAATTAGTACAGACATAAAAGCAGCAGTCACAGCAATGAGTACAGATCCAAAGGCTGCAGTCACAGCAATGAGTACAGTTCCAAAAGCAGCAGTTGTAGCAATGAGTACAGACCCAAAGCAGAAGTAACAGCAATGAGTACATACCCAAAAGCAGCAGTCTCAGCAGTGAGTACAGGACCAAAAGCTGCAGTCACAGCAATGAGTACAGATTCAAAAACAGCAGTCACAACAATGAGTACAGACCCAAAAGCAGCAGTCACAGCAATGAGCACACACCCAAAACCTGAAGTAATAGCCATGAACACAGATCCAAAAGCAGCTATCACAGTAATGAGTAAAGCCCAAAAGCAGCAGTCACAGCAAAGAGTTCTGACCCAAACGCAGCAGTCCCAGCAATGAGCACAGGCCAAAAGCAGCAGTCACAACAATGAGTACAGACCCAAAAGAAGCAGTCACAGCAATTAGTACAGGACCAAAAGCAGCAGTATCAGCAAAGAGTACAGAACCAAAACAGCAGTCACACAAATGAGTACAGACCTAAAAGCAGCAGTCACATTAATAGGTACAGTCCCAAAAGCAGCAGTCACAGGAATGAGAACAGGCGCAAAAGCAGCAGTCACAGCAATGAGTACAGCCTCAAAAGCTGCAGTCACAGCAATGAGTACAGACGTAAAAACAGCAGCCACAGCAATCAGAACAGACCAAAAAGCTGCAGTCACAGCAGTGAGTACAGGACTAAAACTACAGTCACAGCAATGAGTACAGCCCCAAAGCAGCAGTCACAGAAATAAGTACAAACCCACAAGCAAAACAAAGAGCCATGAGTACACTCCCTAAAGCAGAATTAACAGCAATGAGTACAGATCCACAACCACCAGTCTCAGGCAAGAATAGAGACCCAAAAGCAGCAGAAACAGGAATAATAACAGCCAGAAAGAAACAGTCTCTGCAATGAGTACTGACCCAAACTGAGAAGTCACAGAAATGAGTACAGGCCAAAAAGATGCAGTCACAGCAATGGGTTGAGGCACAAAAAGCAGACACTCCAATGAGTACAGACTCAGCAGCAGTCACAGAAATGAGTACAGGCCAAAAATCATATGTCGCAGCAATGAGAGTAGACCCAAAAGCTGCAGTCACAACTATGAGTACAGGCCCAAAAGCTGCAGTCACAGCAATGAGTACTGACTGAAAAGCAGCTGTCACAGAAATCAGTACAGACCCAAAAGCTGTAATTATAGCAATCAGTACAGACCCAAAGCAGCAGTAATACCAATGAGTACAGACCCAAATCAACAGAAACAGCAATAAGTACAGAACCAAAAGCATCAGTCACAGCATTGAGTACAGATCCAAATGCAGCAGTCACAGCAATGAGTACAGGTGCAAAGCAGCAGTCACAGCAATGAGTACAGCCCCAAAAGCTGCAGTCACAACAGTGAGTACAGGACTAAAACTACAATCACAACAATGAGTAAAGCCCCAAAAGCAGCAGTCACAGAAATAAGTACAAGCCCACAACAAAAGAAAGAGCCAAGAGTACACTCCCTAAAGCAGAATTAACAGCAATGAGTACAGATCCAAAAGCAGCAGTCTCAGCCAAGAATAGAGACCCAAAAGCAGCAGAAACAGGAATAAGAACAGCCAGAAAAGAAACAGTCTCTGCAATGAGTACTGACCCAAATTGAGCAGTCACAGAAATGAGAACAGGCCCAAAAGAAGCAGTCAGAGTAATGAGTTGAGGCACAAAAAAGAAGTCACTCCAATGAGTACAGACTCAAGCGCAGCAGTCTCAGATGTGAGTACAAGCCAAAAATCATATGTCACAGCAATGAGTGTAGACCCAAAAGCAGCAGTGACAACAATGAGTA
Source organism: Neoceratodus forsteri (assembly GCA_016271365.2). Taxonomy (NCBI): domain Eukaryota; kingdom Metazoa; phylum Chordata; order Ceratodontiformes; family Ceratodontidae; genus Neoceratodus; species Neoceratodus forsteri. The sequence goes on from CM028130.1 coordinate 8,047,850, forward strand.
CAGGCCCAAAAGCTGCATTCACAGCAATGGTACTGACTGAAAAGCAGCTGTCACAGAAATCAGTACCGACCTAAAAGCTGTAATTGTAGCAATCAGTAAAGACCCAAAGCAGCAGTAATACCAATGAGTACAGACACAAGCAACAGAAACAGCAAAGAGTACAGACACAAAAGCAGCAGTCCCAGCATTGAGCACATGCCAAAAGCAGCAGTCACACAAAGAGAACAGACCCAAAAGCAGCAGTCACAGCAATGAGTACAGACCCAAAAGCAGCAGCGACATGAATGGGTACAGTCCGAAAAGCAGCAGTCACAGCAATGAGTACTGCCCCAAAAGCTACAGTCAAAGCAATGAGTACAGGCCCAAAAGCAAGCAGTCAAAGCAATGAGTACAGGCCCAAAAGCAGCAGTCACAGCAATGAGAATTGACCGAAAAGCAGCCGTCACAGCAATTAGCACAGACCCAGAACCTGAAATTATAATCAGTATAGACCCAAAGCAGCAGTAATACCAATGACTACAGACCCAAAGCAATAGAAACAGCAATGAGTACAGACCCAAAAGCAGAAGGCACACCAATGAGTACAGACCTAAAAGTAGCAGTCACAGCCAAGAGTACAGGTGCAAAAGCAGCAGTCACAGCAATGAGTACAGACTCAAAAGCAGCAGTCAAAGCAATGAGTACACACCCAAAACCTGAAGTAATAGCCATGAATGCAGTACCAAAAGCAGCTATCACAGTAATGAGTACAGCCCAAAGGCAGCAGTCACAGCAAAGAGTACAGACCCAAAAGCAGCAGTCTCAGCAATGAGAAGAGACCAAAGAGCAGCTGTCACAGCAATGAGTACAGGCCTGAAAGCACCAGTCACAGCAATGAGTACAGCCCAAAAAGCTGCAGTACAGACACAAAAGTAGCAGTCACAGCAATGAGTACAGGCGAAAAAGCAGCAGTCACAGCAATGAGTACAGCCCAAAAAGCTGCAGTCACAGCAATGAGTACAGACCCAAAAGCAGCAATCACAGCAATGAGTACACACCCAAAACCTGAAGTAATAGCCATGAATACAGATCCAAAAGCAGCTGTCACAGTAATAAGCACAGCCCAAAAGCAGCAGTCACAGCAAAGAGTACAGACCCAAAAGCAGCAGTCACAGCAATCAGAACAGACCCAAAAGCTGCAGTCACAGCAGTGAGTACAGGACCAAAACTGCAGTCACAGCAATGAACACTGCCCCAAAAGCAGCAGTCACAGAAATAAGTACAAGCCCACAAGGAAAGAGCCATGAGTACACTCCTAAAGCAGAATTAACAGCAATGAGTACAGATCCAAAGCAGCAGTCTCAGCCAAGAATAGAGACCCAAAAGTAGCAGAAACAGGAATAAGAACAGACAGAAAAGAAACAGTCTCTACAATGAGTACTGACCAAATCGAGCAGTCACAGAAATGAGTAAAGGCCCAAAAGAAGCAGTCAGAACAAAGAGCTGAGGCACAAAAAGAAGTCACTCCAATGACTACAGACAAGCGCAGCAGTCTCAGAAGTGAGTACAAGCCAAAAATCATATGTCACAGCAATGAGTACAGACCCAAAAGCAGCAGTCACATCTATGAATACAGGCCCAAAAGCTGCAGTCACAGCAATGAGTACTGACTGAAAAGCAGCTGTCACAGAAATCAGTATAGACCCAAAAGCTGTAATTATAGCAATCAGTACAGACCCAAACCAGCAGTGATACCAATGAGTACAGATCCAAAGCAACAGAAACAGCAATAAGTACAGACATAAAAGCAGCAGTAACAGCAATGAGTACAGATCCAAAAACTGCAGTCACAGCAATGAGTACAGTTCCAAAAGCAGCAGTTGTAGCAATGAGTACAGACACAAAGCAGAAGTAACAGCAGTGAGTACATACCCAAAAGCAGCAGTTACAGCAATGAGTACAGACCCAGAAGCTGCAGTCACAGCAGTGAGTACAGGACCAAAAGCTGCAGTCACAGAAATAAGTACAGATTCAAAAGCAGCAGTCACAACAATGAGTACAGACCCAAAAGCAGCAGTCACAGCAATGAGTACACACCCAAAACCTGAAGTAATAGCCATGAACACAGATCCAAAAGCAGCTATCACAGTAATGAGTACAGCCCAAAAGCAGCAGTCACAGCAAAGAGTACAGACCCAAAAGCAGCAGTCACAGCAATCAGAACAGACCCAAAAGCTGCAGTCACAGCAGTGAGTACAGGACCAAAACTGCAGTCACAGCAATGAGTACTGCCCCAAAAGCAGCAGTCACAGAAATAAGTACAAGCCCACAAGCAAAGGAAAGAGCCATGAGTACACTCCCTAAAGCAGAATTAACAGCAATGAGTACAGATCCAAAGCAGCAGTCTCAGCCAAGAATAGAGACCCAAAAGTAGCAGAAACAGGAATAAGAACAGACAGAAAAGAAACAGTCTCTACAATGAGTACTGACCCAAATTGAGCAGTCACAGAAATGAGTAAAGGCCCAAAAGAAGCAGTCAGAGCAAAGAGTTGAGGCACAAAAAAGAAGTCACTCCAATGACTACAGACTCAAGCGCAGCGGTCTCAGAAGTGAGTACAAGCCAAAAATCATATGTCACAGCAATGAGTACAGACCCAAAAGCAGCAGTCACATCTATGAATACAGGCCCAAAAGCTGCAATCACAGCAATGAGTACTGACTGAAAAGCAGCTGTCACAGAAATCAGTACAGACCAAAGCTGAAATAATAGCAATCAGTACAGACCCAAAGCAGCAGTAATACCAATGAGTCTGGATCCAAAGCAACAGAAACAGTAATTAGTACAGACATAAAAGCAGCAGTCACAGCAATGAGTACAGATCCAAAGGCTGCAGTCACAGCAATGAGTACAGTTCCAAAAGCAGCAGTTGTAGCAATGAGTACAGACCCAAAGCAGAAGTAACAGCAATGAGTACATACCCAAAAGCAGCAGTCATAGCAATGAGTACAGGCCCAAAAGCAGCAGTGACAGCAATGAGTACAGACCCAGAAGCTGCAGTCTCAGCAGTCAGTACAGGACCAAAAGCTGCAGTCACAGCAATGAGTACAGATTCAAAAACAGCAGTCACAACAATGAGTACAGACCCAAAAGCAGCAATCACAGCAATGAGCACACACCCAAAACCTGAAGTAATAGCCATGAACACAGATCCAAAAGCAGCTATCACAGTAATGAGTACAGCCCAAAAGCAGCAGTCACAGCAAAGAGTTCTGACCCAAACGCAGCAGTCCCAGCAATGAGCACAGGCCGAAAAGCAGCAGTCACAGCAATGAGTACAGACCCAAAAGAAGCAGTCACAGCAATTAGTACAGGACCAAAAGCAGCAGTATCAGCAAAGAGTACAGAACCAAAACAGCAGTCACACAAATGAGTACAGACCTAAAAGCAGCAGTCACATTAATAGGTACAGTCCAAAAGCAGCAGTCACAGGAATGAGAACAGGCAAAAGCAGCAGTCACAGCAATGAGTACAGCCTCAAAAGCTGCAGTCACAGCAATGAGTACAGACGTAAAAACAGCAGCCACAGCAATCAGAACAGACCAAAAAGCTGCAGTCACAGCAGTGAGTACAGGACTAAAACTACAGTCACAGCAATGAGTACAGCCCCAAAGCAGCAGTCACAGAAATAAGTACAAACCCACAAGCAAAACAAAGAGCCATGAGTACACTCCCTAAAGCAGAATTAACAGCAATGAGTACAGATCCACAACCACCAGTCTCAGGCAAGAATAGAGACCCAAAAGCAGCAGAAACAGGAATAATAACAGCCAGAAAGAAACAGTCTCTGCAATGAGTACTGACCCAAACTGAGAAGTCACAGAAATGAGTACAGGCCAAAAAGATGCAGTCACAGCAATGGGTTGAGGCACAAAAAAGCAGACACTCCAATGAGTACAGAATCAAGCGCAGCAGTCACAGAAATGAGTACAGGCCAAAAATCATATGTCGCAGCAATGAGAGTAGACCCAAAAGCTGCAGTCACAGCAATGAGTACTGACTGAAAAGCAGCTGTCACAGAAATCAGTACAGACCCAAAAGCTGTAATTATAGCAATCAGTACAGACCCAAAGCAGCAGTAATACCAATGAGTACAGACCCAAATCAACAGAAACAGCAATAAGTACAGAACCAAAAGCATCAGTCACAGCATTGAGTACAGATCAAAATGCAGCAGTCACAGCAATGAGTACAGCCCCCAAAAGCTGCAGTCACAACAGTGAGTACAGGACTAAAACTACAATCACAACAATGAGTAAAGCCCCAAAAGCAGCAGTCACAGAAATAAGTACAAGCCCACAACAAAAGAAAGAGCCAAGAGTACACTCCCCTAAAGCAGAATTAACAGCAATGAGTACAGATCCAAAAGCAGCAGTCTCAGCCAAGAATAGAGACCCAAAAGCAGCAGAAACAGGAATAAGAACAGCCAGAAAAGAAACAGTCTCTGCAATGAGTACTGACACAAATTGAGCAGTCACAGAAATGAGAACAGGCCCAAAAGAAGCAGTCAGAGTAATGAGTTGAGGCACAAAAAAGAAGTCACTCCAATGAGTACAGACTCAAGCGCAGCAGTCTCAGAAGTGAGTACAAGCCAAAAATCATATGTCACAGCAATGAGTACAGACCCAAAAGCAGCAGTCACATCTGTGAATACAGGCCCAAAGCTGCATTCACAGCAGTGGTACTGACTGAAAAGCAGCTGTCACAGAAATCAGTACCGACCTAAAAAGCTGTAATTGTAGCAATCTAGTAAGACCAAAGCAGCAGTAATACCAATGAGTACAGACACAAAGCAACAGAAACAGCAATAAGTACAGACCCAAAAGTAGCAGTCACTGCAATGAGAACTGACTGAAAAGCAGACATCACAGCAATTAGTACAGACCCAAAACCTGTAATTATAACATTCAGTACAGACCCAAAGTAGCAGTAATACCAATGAGTACAGACCCAAAGCAATAGAAACAGCAATGAGTACAGACCCAAAAGCAGAAGTCCCACCAATGAGTACAGACCCAAAAGTAGCAGTCACAGCAATGAGTACAGGCGCAAAAGCAGCAGTCACAGCAATAGTACAGCCCCAAAAGCTGCAGTCACAGCAATGAGTACAGACACAAAAGCAGCAATCACAGCAATGAGTACACACCCCAAACTTAAAGTAATAGCTAAAATACAGATGCAAAAGCAGCTGTCACAGTAATGAGTAAAGCCCAAAAGCAGCAGTCACAGCAAAGAGTACAGACACAAAAGCAGCAGTCCCAGCATTAAGCACATGCCAAAAAGCAGCAGTCACACCAAAGAGAACAGACCCAAAAGCTACAGTCACAGCAATGAGTACAGACCCAAAAGCAGCAGCGACATGAATGGGTACAGTCCCAAAAGCAGCAGTCACAGCAATGAGTACTGCCCCAAAAGCTACAGTCACAGCAATAAGTACAGACCCAAAAGCAGCAGTCACAACAATCAGAACAGACCCAAAAGCAGCAGTCACAGCAATCAGAACAGACCCAAAAGCTGCAGTCACAGCAGTGAGTACAGGACTAAAACTACAATCACAACAATGAGTACAGCCCCAAAAGCAGCAGTCACAGAAATAAGTACAAGCCCACAAGCAAAAGAAAGAGCCAAGAGTACACTCCCTAAAGCAGAATTAATAGCAATGAGTACAGATCCAAAAGCAGCAGTCTCAGCCAAGAATAGAGACCCAAAAGCAGCAGAAACAAGAATAAGAACAGCCAGAAAAGAAACAGTCTCTGCAATAAGTACTGACCCAACTGAGCACTCACAGAAATGAGTACAGGCCCAAAAGAAGCAGTCACAGCAGTGAGTACAGACTCGCCGCAGCAGTCACAGAAATGAGTACAGACCAAAAATCATATGTCAGAGCAATGAGTGTAGACCCAAAAGCAGCAGTGACAACAATGAGTACAGGCCCAAAAGCTGCATTCACAGCAATGGTACTGACTGAAAAGCAGCTGTCACAGAAATCAGTACCGACCTAAAAGCTGTAATTGTAGCAATCAGTAAAGACCCAAAGCAGCAGTAATACCAATGAGTACAGACACAAAGCAACAGAAACAGCAAAGAGTACAGACACAAAAGCAGCAGTCCCAGCATTGAGCACATGCCAAAAAGCAGCAGTCACACCAAAGAGAACAGACCCAAAAGCAGCAGTCACAGCAATGAGTACAGACCCAAAAGCAGCAGCGACATGAATGGGTACAGTCCGAAAAGCAGCAGTCACAGCAATGAGTACTGCCCCAAAAGCTACAGTCAAAGCAATGAGTACAGGCCCAAAAGCAAGCAGTCAAAGCAATGAGTACAGGCCCAAAAGCAGCAGTCACAGCAATGAGAATTGACCGAAAAGCAGCCGTCACAGCAATTAGCACAGACCCAGAACCTGAAATTATAATCAGTATAGACCCAAAGCAGCAGTAATACCAATGACTACAGACCCAAAGCAATAGAAACAGCAATGAGTACAGACCCAAAAGCAGAAGGCACACCAATGAGTACAGACCTAAAAGTAGCAGTCACAGCAATGAGTACAGGTGCAAAAGCAGCAGTCACAGCAATGAGTACAGACTCAAAAGCAGCAGTCAAAGCAATGAGTACACACCCAAAACCTGAAGTAATAGCCATGAATGCAGTACCAAAAGCAGCTATCACAGTAATGAGTACAGCCCAAAAGCAGCAGTCACAGCAAAGAGTACAGACCCAAAAGCAGCAGTCTCAGCAATGAGAAGAGACCAAAGAGCAGCTGTCACAGCAATGAGTACAGGCCTGAAAGCACCAGTCACAGCAATGAGTACAGCCCAAAAGCTGCAGTACAGACAAAAGTAGCAGTCACAGCAATGAGTACAGGCTAAAAGCAGCAGTCACAGCAATGAGTACAGCCCAAAAGCTGCAGTCACAGCAATGAGTACAGACCCAAAAGCAGCAATCACAGCAATGAGTACACACCCAAAACCTGAAGTAATAGCCATGAATACAGATCAAAAAGCAGCTGTCACAGTAATAAGCACAGCCCAAAAGCAGCAGTCACAGCAAAGAGTACAGACCCAAAAGCAGCAGTCACAGCAATCAGAACAGACCCAAAAGCTGCAGTCACAGCAGTGAGTACAGGACCAAAACTGCAGTCACAGCAATGAGCACTGCCCCAAAAGCAGCAGTCACAGAAATAAGTACAAGCCCACACGCAAAGGAAAGAGCCATGAGTACACTCCCTAAAGCAGAATTAACAGCAATGAGTACAGATCCAAAAGCAGCAGTCTCAGCCAAGAATAGAGACCCAAAAGTAGCAGAAACAGGAATAAGAACAGACAGAAAAGAAACAGTCTCTACAATGAGTACTGACCCAAATTGAGCAGTCACAGAAATGAGTAAAGGCCCAAAAGAAGCAGTCAGAGCAAAGAGCTGAGGCACAAAAAAGAAGTCACTCCAATGACTACAGACTCAAGCGCAGCAGTCTCAGAAGTGAATACAAGCCAAAAATCATATGTCACAGCAATGAGTACAGACCCAAAAGCAGCAGTCACATCTATGAATACAGGCCCAAAAGCTGCAGTCACAGCAATGAGTACTGACTGAAAAGCAGCTGTCACAGAAATCAGTATAGACCCAAAAGCTGTAATTATAGCAATCAGTACAGACCCAAACCAGCAGTGATACCAATGAGTACAGATCCAAAGCAACAGAACAGCAATAAGTACAGACATAAAAGCAGCAGTAACAGCAATGAGTACAGATCCAAAAACTGCAGTCACAGCAATGAGTACAGTTCCAAAAGCAGCAGTTGTAGCAATGAGTACAGACACAAAGCAGAAGTAACAGCAGTGAGTACATACCCAAAAGCAGCAGTTACAGCAATGAGTACAGGCCCAAAAGCAGCAGTGACAGCAATGAGTACAGACCCAGAAGCTGCAGTCACAGCAGTGAGTACAGGACCAAAAGCTGCAGTCACAGAAATAAGTACAGATTCAAAAGCAGCAGTCACAACAATGAGTACAGACCCAAAAGCAGCAGTCACAGCAATGAGTACACACCCAAAACCTGAAGTAATAGCCATGAACACAGATCCAAAAGCAGCTATCACAGTAATGAGTACAGCCCAAAAGCAGCAGTCACAGCAAAGAGTACAGACCCAAAAGCAGCAGTCACAGCAATGAGAACAGACCCAAAAGCTGCAGTCACAGCAATGAGTACAAGTCCAAAACTGCAGTCACAGCAATGAGTACTGCCCCAAAAGCAGCAGTCACAGAAATAAGTACAAGCCCTCAAGCAAAGGAAAGAGCCATGAGTACACTCCCTAAAGCAGAATTAACAGCAATGAGTACAGATCCAAAGCAGCAGTCTCAGCCAAGAATAGAGACCCAAAAGTAGCAGAAACAGGAATAAGAACAGACAGAAAGAAACAGTCTTACAATGAGTACTGACCCAAATTGAGCAGTCACAGAAATGAGTAAAGGCCCAAAAGAAGCAGTCAGAGCAAAGAGTTGAGGCACAAAAGAAGTCACCCAATGACTACAGACTCAAGCGAGCGGTCTCAGAAGTGAGTACAGCCAAAAATCATATGTCACAGCAATGAGTACAGACCCAAAAGCAGCAGTCACATCTATGAATACAGGCCCAAAAGCTGCAATCACAGCAATGAGTACTGACTGAAAAGCAGCTGTCACAGAAATCAGTACAGACCCAAAAGCTGAAATAATAGCAATCAGTACAGACCCAAAGCAGCAGTAATACCAATGAGTACGGATCCAAAGCAACAGAAACAGTAATTAGTACAGACATAAAAGCAGCAGTCACAGCAATGAGTACAGATCCAAAGGCTGCAGTCACAGCAATGAGTACAGTTCCAAAAGCAGCAGTTGTAGCAATGAGTACAGACCCAAAGCAGAAGTAACAGCAATGAGTACATACCCAAAAGCAGCAGTCATAGCAATGAGTACAGGCCCAAAAGCAGCAGTGACAGCAATGAGTACAGACCCAAGCTGCAGTCTCAGCAGTCAGTACAGGACCAAAAGCTGCAGTCACAGCAATGAGTACAGATTCAAAACAGCAGTCACAACAATGAGTACAGACCCAAAAGCAGCAATCACAGAAATGAGCACACACCCAAAACCTGAAGTAATAGCCATGAACACAGATCCAAAAGCAGCTACCACAGTAATGAGTACAGCCCAAAAGCAGCAGTCACAGCAAAGAGTTCTGACCCAAACGCAGCAGTCCCAGCAATGAGCACAGTCCAAAAAGCAGCAGTCACAGCAATGAGTACAGACCCAAAAGAAGCAGTCACAGCAATTAGTACAGGACCAAAAGCAGCAGTATCAGCAAAGAGTACAGAACCAAATCAGCAGTCACACAAATGAGTACAGACCTAAAAGCAGCAGTCACATTAATAGGTACAGTCCCAAAAGCAGCAGTCACAGGAATGAGAACAGGCGCAAAAGCAGCAGTCACAGCAATGAGTACAGCCTCAAAAGCTGCAGTCACAGCAATGAGTACAGACGTAAAAACAGCAGCCACAGCAATCAGAACAGACCAAAAAGCTGCAGTCACAGCAGTGAGTACAGGACTAAAACTACAGTCACAGCAATGAGTACAGCCCCAAAAGCAGCAGTCACAGAAATAAGTACAAACCCACAAGCAAAACAAAGAGCCATGAGTACACTCCCTATAGCAGAATTAACAGCAATGAGTACAGATCCAAAACCAGCAGTCTCAGGCAAGAATAGAGATCCAAAAGCAGCAGAAACAGGAATAATAACAGCCAGAAAGAAACAGTCTCTGCAATGAGTACTGACCCAAACTGAGAAGTCACAGAAATGAGTACAGGCCAAAAAGATGCAGTCACAGCAATGGGTTGAGGCACAAAAAAGCAGACACTCCAATGAGTACAGACTCAAGTGCAGCAGTCACAGAAATGAGTACAGGCCAAAAATCATATGTCGCAGCAATGAGAGTAGACCCAAAAGCTGCAGTCACAACTATGAGTACAGGCCCAAAAGCTGCAGTCACAGCAATGAGTACTGACTGAAAAGCAGCTGTCAGAGAAATCAGTACAGACCCAAAAGCTGTAATTATAGCAATCAGTACAGACCCAAAGCAGCAGTAATACCAATGAGTACAGACCCAAATCAACAGAAACAGCAATAAGTACAGAACCAAAAGCATCAGTCACAGCATTGAGTACAGATCCAAATGCAGCAGTCACAGCAATGAGTACAGGTGCAAAAGCAGCAGTCACAGCAATGAGTACAGCCTCAAAAGCTGCAGTCACAACAGTGAGTACAGGACTAAAACTACAATCACAACAATGAGTAAAGCCCCAAAAGCAGCAGTCACAGAAATAAGTACAAGCCCACAAGCAAAAGAAAGAGCCAAGAGTACACTCCCTAAAGCAGAATTAACAGCAATGAGTACAGATCCAAAAGCAGCAGTCTCAGCCAAGAATAGAGACCCAAAAGCAGCAGAAACAGGAATAAGAACAGCCAGAAAAGAAACAGTCTCTGCAATGAGTACTGACCCAAATTGAGCAGTCACAGAAATGAGAACAGGCCCAAAAGAAGCAGTCAGAGTAATGAGTTGAGGCACAAGAAAGAAGTCACTCCAATGAGTACAGACTCAAGCGCAGCAGTCTCAGAAGTGAGTACAAGCCAAAATCATATGTCACAGCAATGAGTACAGACCCAAAGCAGCAGTCACATCTGTGAATACAGGCCCAAAGCTGCATTCACAGCAATGGTACTGACTGAAAGCAGCTGTCACAGAAATCAGTACCGACCTAAAAGCTGTAATTGTAGCAACAGTAAAGACCCAAAGCAGCAGTAATACCAATGAGTACAGACACAAAGCAACAGAAACAGCAATAAGTACAGACCCAAAGTAGCAGTCACTGCAATGAGAACTGACTGAAAAGCAGACATCACAGCAATTAGTACAGACCCAAAACCTGTAATTATAACAATCAGTACAGACCCAAAGCAGCAGTAATACCAATGAGTACAGCCCCAAAGCTGCAGTCACAGCAATGAGTACAGACACAAAAGCAGCAATCACAGCAATGAGTACACACCAAAACTTAAGTAACAGCTAAAATACAGATGCAAAAGCAGCTGTCACAGTAATGAGTAAAGCCCAAAAGCAGCAGTCACAGCAAAGAGTACAGACACAAAAGCAGCAGTCCCAGCATTGAGCACATGCCAAAAGCAGCAGTCACACCTAAGAGAACAGACCTAAAGACCAAAAGCAGCAGAAACAGGAATAAGAACAGCCAGAAAAGAAACAGTCTCTGCAATGAGTACTGACCCAAATTGAGCAGTCACAGAAATGAGAACAGGCCCAAAAGAAGCAGTCAGAGTAATGAGTTGAGGCACAAGAAAGAAGTCACTCCAATGAGTACAGACTCAAGCGCAGCAGTCTCAGAAGTGAGTACAAGCCAAAAATCATATGTCACAGCAATGAGTACAGACCCAAAAGCAGCAGTCACATCTGTGAATACAGGCCCAAAAGCTGCATTCACAGCAATGGTACTGACTGAAAAGCAGCTGTCACAGAAATCAGTACCGACCTAAAAGCTGTAATTGTAGCAATCAGTAAAGACCCAAAGCAGCAGTAATACCAATGAGTACAGACACAAAGCAACAGAAACAGCAATAAGTACAGACCCAAAAGTAGCAGTCACTGCAATGAGAACTGACTGAAAAGCAGACATCACAGCAATTAGTACAGACCCAAAACCTGTAATTATAACAATCAGTACAGACCCAAAGCAGCAGTAATACCAATGAGTACAGCCCCAAAAGCTGCAGTCACAGCAATGAGTACAGACACAAAAGCAGCAATCACAGCAATGAGTACACACCCAAAACTTAAAGTAACAGCTAAAATACAGATGCAAAAGCAGCTGTCACAGTAATGAGTAAAGCCCAAAAGCAGCAGTCACAGCAAAGAGTACAGACACAAAAGCAGCAGTCCCAGCATTGAGCACATGCCAAAAAGCAGCAGTCACACCTAAGAGAACAGACCCAAAAGCAGCAGTCACAGCAATGAGTACAGACCCAAAAGCAGCAGCGACATGAATGGGTACAGTCCGAAAAGCAGCAGTCACAGCAATGAGTACTGCCCCAAAAGCTACAGTCACAGCAATAAGTACAGACCCAAAAGCAGCAGTCACAACAATCAGAACAGACCCAAAAGCAGGAGTCACAGCAATCAGAACAGACCCAAAAGCTGCAGTCACAGCAGTGAGTACAGGACTAAAACTTCAATCACAACAATGAGTACAGCCCCAAAAGCAGCAGTCACAGAAATAAGTATAAGCCCACAAGCAAAAGAAAGAGCCAAGAGTACACTCCTAAAGCAGAATTAATAGCAATGAGTACAGATCCAAAAGCAGCAGTCTCAGCCAAGAATAGAGACCCAAAAGCAGCAGAAACAAGAATAAGAACAGCCAGAAAAAAACAGTCTCTGCAATAAATGCAGCCCAAACTGAGCACTCACAGAAATGAGTACAGGCCCAAAAAGAAGCAGTCACAGCAGTGAGTACAGACTCAAGCAGCAGTCACAGAAATGAGTACAGACCAAAAAATCATATGTCAGAGCAATGAGTGTAGACCTAAAAGCAGCAGTGACAATAATGAGTACAGGCCCAAAAGCTGCATCTACAGCAATGGTACTGACTGAAAAGCAGCTGTCACAGAAATCAGCACCGACCTAAAAGCTGTAATTGTAGCAATCAGTAAAGACCCAAAGCAGCAGTAATACCAATGAGTACAGACACAAAGCAACAGAAACAGCAATAAGTACAGACCCAAAAGTAGCAGTCACTGCAATGAGAACTGACTGAAAAGCAGACATCACAGCAATTAGTACAGACCCAAAACCTGTAATTATAACAATCAGTACAGACCCAAAGCAGCAGTAATACCAATGAGTACAGACCCAAAGCAATAGAAACAGCAATGAGTACAGACCCAAAAGCAGAAGTCACACCAATGAGTACAGAACCAAAAGTAGCAGTCACAGCAATGAGTACAGGCGCAAAAGCAGCAGTCACAGCAATAGTACAGCCCCAAAAGCTGCAGTCACAGCAATGAGTACAGACACAAAAGCAGCAATCACAACAATGAGTACACACCTAAAACTTAAAGTAATAGCTAAATACAGATCCAAAAGCAGCTGTCACAGTAATGAGAAAGCCCAAAAGCAGCAGTCACAGCAAAGAGTACAGACACAAAAGCAACAGTCCCAGCATTGAGCACATGCCAAAAAGTAGCAGTCACACCAAAGAGAACAGACCCAAGAGCAGCAGTCACAGCAATGAGTACAGACCCAAAAGCAGCAGCTACATGAATGGGTACAGTCCCAAAAGCAGCAGTCACAGCAATGAGTACTCTGCCCCAAAAGCTACAGTCACAGCAATAAGTACAGACCTAAAAGAGCAGTCACAGCAATCAGAACAGACCCAAAAAGCAGCAGTCACAGCAATCAGAACAGACCCAAAAGCTGCAGTCACAGCAGTGAGTACAGAACTAAAACTACAATCACAACAATGAGTACAGCCCCAAAGCAGCAGTCACAGAAATAAGTACAAGCCCCACAAGCAAAGGAAAGAGCCAAGAGTACACCCCTAAAGCAGAATTAATAGCAATGAGTACAGATCCAAAAAGCAGCAGTCTCAGCCAAGAATAGAGACCCAAAAGCAGCAGAAACAGGAATAAGAACAGCCAGAAAGAAACAGTCTCTGCAATAAGTACTGACCCAAACTGAGCACTCCACAGAAATGAGTACAGGCCCAAAGAAGCAGTCACAGCAGGAGTACATACTCGCCGCAGCAGTCACAGAAATGAGTACAGACCAAAAATCATATGTCAGAGCAATGAGTGTAGACCCAAAAGCAGCAGTGACAACAATGAGTACAGGCCCAAAAGCTGCATTCACAGCAATGGTACTGACTGGTGCAGTAGCTGTCACAGAAATCAGCACCGACCTTAAAAGCTGTAATTGTAGCACTCCAGTAAAGACCCAAAGCAGCGTAATACCAATGAGTACAGACACAAAGTAACAGAAACAGCAATAAGTACAGACCCAAAGTAGCAGTCACTGCAATGAGAACTGACTGAAAAGCAGACATCACAGCAATTAGTACAGACCCAAACCTGTAATTATAAAAACAGCACAGACCCAAAGCAGCAGTAATTCCAATGAGTACAGACCCAAAGCAATAGAAACAGCAATGAGTACAGACCCAAAAGCAGAAGTCACACCAATGAGTACAGACCCAAAAGTAGCAGTCACAGCAATGAGTACAGGCGCAAAAGCAGCAGTCACAGCAATAGTACAGCCCCAAAAGCTGCAGTCACAGCAATGAGTACAGACACAAAAGCAGCAATCACAGCAATGCGTACACACCCAAAACTTAAAGTAATAGCTAAAATACAGATGCAAAAGCAGCTGTCACAGTAATGAGTAAAGCCCAAAAGCAGCAGTCACAGAAAAGAGTACAGACACAAAAGCAGCGGTCCCAGCATTGAGCAAATGCCAAAAAGCAGCAGTCACACCAAAGAGAACAGACCCAAAAGCAGCAGTCACAGCAATGAATACAGACCCAAAAGCAGCAGTCACAGCAATGAGTACAGACCCAAAAGCAGCAGCGACATGAATGGGTACAGTCCCAAAAGCAGCAGTCACAGCAATGAGTACTGCCCCAAAAGCTACAGTCACAGCAATAAGTACAGTCCCAAAAGCTGCAGTCACAGCAATGAGTACAGACATAAAACAGCAGTCACAGGAATCAGAACAGACACAAAAGCTGCAGTCACAGCAGTGAGTACAGGACTAAAACTACAATCACAACAATGAGTACAGCCCCAAAAGCAGCAGTCACAGAAATACAAAGCCCACAAGCAAAAGAAAGAGCCAAGAGTACACTCCCTAAAGCAGAATTAATAGCAATGAGTACAGATCCAAAAGCAGCAGTCTCAGCCAAGAATAGAGACCCAAAAGCAGCAGAAACAAGAATAAGAACAGCCAGAAAAGAAACAGTCTCTGCAATAAGTACTGACCCAAACTGAGCACTCACAGAAATGAGTACAGGCCCAAAAGAAGCAGTCACAGCAGTGAGTACAGACTCAAGCGCAGCAGTCACAGAAATGAGTACAGACCAAAAATCATATGTCAGAGCAATGAGTGTAGACCCAAAAGCAGCAGTGACAACAATGAGTACAGGCCCAAAAGCTGCATTCACAGCAATGGTACTGACTGAAAAGCAGCTGTCACAGAAATCAGTACCGACCTAAAAGCTGTAATTGTAGCAATCAGTAAAGACCCAAAGCAGCAGTAATACCAATGAGTACAGACACAAAGCAACAGAAACAGCAATAAGTACAGACCCAAAAGTAGCAGTCACTGCAATGAGAACTGACTGAAAAGCAGACATCACAGCAATTAGTACAGACCCAAAACCTGTAATTATAACAATCACAGTACAGACCAGCAGTAATACCAATGAGTACAGACCCAAAGCAATAGAAACAGCAATGAGTACAGACCCAAAAGCAGAAGTCACACCAATGAGTACAGAACCAAAAGTAGCAGTCACAGCAATGAGTACAGGCGCAAAAGCAGCAGTCACAGCAATAGTACAGCCCCAAAAGCTGCAGTCACAGCAATGAGTACAGACACAAAAGTAGCAATCACAACAATGAGTACACACCTAAAACTTAAAGTAATAGCTAAAATACAGATCCAAAAGCAGCTGTCACAGTAATGAGTAAAGCCCAAAAGCAGCAGTCACAGCAAAGAGTACAGACACAAAAGCAACAGTCCCAGCATTGAGCACATGCCAAAAAGCAGCAGTCACACCAAAGAGAACAGACCCAAGAGCAGCAGTCACAGCAATGAGTACAGACCCAAAAGCAGCAGCGACATGAATGGGTACAGTCCCAAAAGCAGCAGTCACAGCAATGAGTTCTGCCCCAAAAGCTACAGTCACAGCAATAAGTACAGACCCAAAAGCAGCAGTCACAGCAATCAGAACAGACCCAAAAGCTGCAGTCACAGCAGTGAGTACAGAACTAAAACTACAATCACAACAATGAGTACAGCCCCAAAAGCAGCAGTCACAGAAATAAGTACAAGCCCACAAGCAAAGGAAAGAGCCAAGAGTACACTCCCTAAAGCAGAATTAATAGCAATGAGTACAGATCCAAAAGCAGCAGTCTCAGCCAAGAATAGAGACCCAAAAGCAGCAGAAACAGGAATAAGAACAGCCAGAAAAGAAACAGTCTCTGCAATAAGTACTGACCCAAACTGAGCACTCACAGAAATGAGTACAGGCCCAAAAGAAGCAGTCACAGCAGTGAGTACATACTCAAGCGCAGCAGTCACAGAAATGAGTACAGACCAAAAAATCATATGTCAGAGCAATGAGTGTAGACCAAAAGCAGCAGTGACAACAATGAGTACAGGCCCAAAAGCTGCATTTCACAGCAATGGTACTGACTGAAAAGCAGCTGTCACAGAAATCAGTACCGACCTAAAAGCTGTAATTGTAGCACTCAGTAAAGACCCAAAGCAGCAGTAATACCAATGAGTACAGACACAAAGTAACAGAAACAGCAATAAGTACAGACCCAAAAGTAGCAGTCACTGCAATGAGAACTGACTGAAAAGCAGACATCACAGCAATTAGTACAGACCCAAAACCTGTAATTATAACAATCAGTACAGACCCAAAGCAGCAGTAATTCCAATGAGTACAGACCCAAAGCAATAGAAACAGCAATGAGTACAGACCCAAAAGCAGAAGTCACACCAATGAGTACAGACCCAAAAGTAGCAGTCACAGCAATGAGTACGAAGCAAAGCAGCAGTCACAACAATAGTACAGCCCAAAGCTGCAGTCACAGCAATGAGTACAGACACAAAGCAGCAATCACAGCAATCGTACACACCCAAAACTTAAAGTAATAGCTAAAATACAGATGCAAAAGCAGCTGTCACAGTAATGAGTAAGCCCAAAAGCAGCAGTCACAGCAAAGAGTACAGACACAAAAAGCAGCGGTCCCAGCATTGAGCAATGCCAAAAGCAGCAGTCACACCAAAGAGAACAGACCCAAAAGCAGCAGTCACAGCAATGAATACAGACCCAAAAGCAGCAGTCTACAGCAATGAGTACAGACCAAAAGCAGAGCAGCGACATGAATGGACAGTCCTAAAAGCAGCAGTCACAGCAATGAGTACTGCCCCAAAAGCTACAGTCACAGCAATAAGTACAGTCCCAAAAGCTGCAGTCACAGCAATGAGTACAGACATAAAACAGCAGTCACAGGAATCAGAACAGACCAAAGCTGCAGTCACAGCAGTGAGTACAGGACTAAAACTACAATCACAACAATGAGTACAGCCCCAAAAGCAGCAGTCACAGAAATAAGTACAAGCCCACAAGCAAAAGAAAGAGCCAAGAGTACACTCCCTAAAGCAGAATTAACAGCAATGAGTAAAGATCCAAAAGCAGCAGTCTCAGCCAAGAATAGAGACCCAAAAGCAGCAGAAACAGGAATAAGAACAGCCAGAAAAGAATCAGTCTCTGCAGTGAGTACTGACCCAAATTGAGCACTCAAAGAAGTGAGTACAGGCCCAAAAGAAGCAGTCAGAGCAATGAGTTGAGGCACAAACAAGTAGTCACTTCAATGAGTACAGACTCAAGCACAGCACTCAAAGAAATGAGTACAGACCAAAAATCATATGTCAGAGCAATGAGTGTAGACCCAAAAGCAGCAGTCACAACAATGAGTACTGACTGAAAAGTAGCTGTCACACAAATCAGTACAGACCTAAAAGCTGTAATTATAGCAATTAGTACAGACCCAAAGCAGCAGTAATACCAAAGATTACAGACCCAAAGCAACAGAAACAGTAATAAGTACAGACCCAAAAGCAGCAGTCACAGCAGTGAGTACAGATCCAAAAGCAGCAGTCACAGCAATGAGTACAGACCCAAAAGCAGGAGTCACAGCAATGAGTACAGGACCAAAAGCAGCAGTCACAGCAATGAGAACTGAAAGAAAAGCAGACGTCACAGCAATTAGTACAGACCCAAAACCTGTAATTATAACAATCAGTACAGACCCAAAGCAGCAGTAATACCAATGAGTACAGGCCCAAAGCAATAGAAACAGCAATGAGTACAGACCCAAAAGAAGCAGTCACAGCAATGAGAACAAGTGCAAAAGCAGCAGTCACAGCAATCAGAACTGAAAGAAAAGCAGACGTCACAACAATTAGTACAGTCCCAAAACCTGTAATTATAACATTCAGTACAGACCCAAAGCAGCAGTAGTACCAATGAGTACAGACCCAAAGCAACAAAAACAGCAATGAGTACAGACCCAAAAGCAGAAGTAACACCAGTGAGAAACAGAAACATAGAAGTTGAAGGCAGATAAGGACCGCTTGGCCCACCCAGTCTGCCCATTTCCCTACCTACTGGATAAGCTGCAGATCCTAGTTAACCAGCAGCCTACTTCTTCCTACCCCCATCCCCAAGAATTGCTTTATGACTGTCCCATGCATGCTTGAATTCCATCTCTGATTTTGACTCCACAACCTCCTCTGGAAGGCCTTTCCATGCATCCACAACCCTCTCTGTGAAAAAATACTTCCTTAAATTACCTCTGAGCCGCCCCCTTCTATGTTCAAATTGTGCCCTCTTCTTCTTGCAAACCTCTTTTTTTGAAAGCAGTCACAGCAATGAGTACAGGCCCAAAAGCAGCAGTCTCAGCAAAGAGTACAGACCCAAAACAGCAGTCACAGTAATGAGTACAGACCCAAAAGCAGCAGTCACATGAATGGGTACAGTCCGAAAAGCAGCAGTCACAGCAATGAGTACTGGCACAAAAGCAGCAGTCACAGCCAAGAGTACAGCCCCAAAAGCTACAGTCGCAGCAATAAGTACAGACCCAAAAGCAGCAGTCACAGAAATAAGTACAAGCCCACAAGCAAATGAAACAGCCATAAGTACACTCCCTAAAGCAGAATTAACAGCAAACAGTACAGACCCAAAAGCAGCAGTTTCAGCCAAGATTAGAGACCCAAAAGCAGCAGAAACAGGAATAAGAACAGCCAGAAAAGAAACAGTCTCTGTAGTGAGTATGGACCCATATGCAGCATTCACGGAAATGAGTACAGGCACAAAAGAAGCCATCAGAGCAATGAGTTGAGACACAAAAAAGAAGTCACTCCAATGAGTACAGACTCAAGTACAGCAGTCACCGAAGTGAGTACAAGCCAAAAATCATATGTCACAGCAATGAGTAGAGACCTAAAAGCAGCAGTCACATCAATGAATACAGGCCCAAAACCTGCAGTCACAGCAATGAGTACTGACTGAAAAGCAGCTGTCACTGAAATCAGTACATACCCAAAAGCTGTAATTATAGCAATCAGTACAGACCCAAAGCAGAAGAAACAGCAATAAGTACAGACATAAAAGCAGAAGTCACAGCAATGAGTACAGACCATAAAGCTGCAGTCACAGCAATGAGTACAGTTCCAAAAGCAGCAGTTATAGCAATGAGTACAGACCCAAAGTAGAAGTAACAGCAATGAGTACATCCCCAAAAGCAGCAGTCACAGCGATGAGTACAGGCCCAAAACCAGCACTGACAGCAATGAGTACAGACCCAGAAGCTGCAGTCACAGCAGTGAGTACAGGACCAAAAGCTGCAGTCACAGCAATGAATACAGATCCAAAAGCAGCAGTCACTGCAATGGGTACATACTCAAAAGCAGCAGTCACAGCAATGAGTACACACCCAAAATCTGAAGTAATAGCCATGAACACAGATCCAAAAGCAGCTATCACAGTAATGAGTACAGCCCAAAAGCAGCAGTCACAGCAAAGAGTTCAGACCCAAACGCAGCAGTCCCAGCAATGAGCAGAGGCTGAAAAGCAGCAGTCACAGCAATGAGTACAGACCCAAAAGCAGCAGTCACAGCAATGAGTACAGGCCCAAAAGCAGCAAAGAGTATAGACCCAAAAAAGCAGTCACAGC
Organism: Neoceratodus forsteri; assembly: GCA_016271365.2. Taxonomy (NCBI): domain Eukaryota; kingdom Metazoa; phylum Chordata; order Ceratodontiformes; family Ceratodontidae; genus Neoceratodus; species Neoceratodus forsteri. The sequence goes on from CM028130.1 coordinate 8,067,947, forward strand.
AATGAGTACAGACCTAAAAGCAGCAGTCACATTAATAGGTACATTCCCAAAAGCAGCAGTCACAGGAATGAGAACAGCCCAAAAAGCTGCAGTCACAGCAATGAATACAGACCCAAAAGCAGCAGTGACATGAATGGGTACAGTCCCAAAAGCAGCAGTCACAGCAATGAGTACAGCCCCAAAAGCTACAGTCACATTAATAAGTACAGCCCCAAAAGCTGCAGTCACAGCAATGAGTACAGACATAAAAGCAGCAGTCACAGCAATCAGAACAGACCCAAAAGCTACAGACACAGCAGTGAGTACAGGACCAAAAGTACAGTCACAGCAATGAGTACAGCCCCAATAGCAGCAGCCACAGAAATAAGTACAAGCCCACAAGCAAAAGAAAAAGCCATGAGTACACTCCCTAAAGCAGAATTAACAGCAATGAGTACAGATCCAAAAACAGCAGTCTCAGCCAAGAATAGAGACCCAAAAGCAGCAGAAACAGGAATAAGAACAGCCAGAAAAGAAAGAGTCTCTGCAATGAGTACTGACCCAAACTGAGCACTCACAGAAGTGAGTACAGGCCCAAAAGAAGCAGTCAGAGTAATGAGTTGAGGCACAAAAAAGCAACTACTTCAATGAGTACAGACTCAAGCACAGCACTCAAAGAAATGAGTACAGACCAAAAATCATATGTCACAGCAATGAGTGTAGACCCAAAAGTATCAGTCACAACAATGAGAACTGACTGAAAAGCAGATGCCACTGCAATTAGTACAGACCCAAAACTTGTAATTATAACAATCAGTACAGAACCAAAGCAGCAGTAATATCAATGAGTACAGACCCAAAGCAATAGAAACAGCAATGAGTACAGACCCAAAAGCAGAAGTAACACCAATGAGTACAGACCCAATAGTAGCAGTCACAGCCATGAGTACAGGCGCAAAAGAAGCAGTCACAGCAATGAGTACAGCCCCAAAAGCTGCATTCAATGCAATGAGTACAGACACAAAAGCAGCAATCACAGCAATGTGTACACACCCAAAACTTAAAGTAATAGCTAAAATACAGATCCAAAAGCAGCTGTCACAGTAATGAGTAAAGCCCAAAAGCAGCAGTCACAGCAAAGAGTACAGACGCAAAAGCAGCAGTCCCAGCATTGAGCACATGCCGAAAAGCAGCAGTCACACCAAAGAGAACAGACCCAAAAGCAGCAGTCACAGCAATGACTACAGACCCAAAAGCAGCAGTGACATGAATGGGTACAGTCCCAAAAGCAGCAGTCACAGCAATGAGTACAGCCCCAAAAGCTACAGTCACATTAATAAGTACAGCCCCAAAAGCTGCAGTCACAGCAATGAGTACAGACGTAAAAGCAGCAGTCACAGCAATCAGAACAGACCCAAAAGCTACAGACACAGCAGTGAGTACAGGACCAAAAGTACAGTCACAGCAATGAGTACAGCCCCAATAGCAGCAGCCACAGAAATAAGTACAAGCCCATAAGCAAAAGAAAAAGCCATGAGTACACTCCCTAAAGCAGAATTAACAGCAATGAGTACAGATCCAAAAACAGCAGTCTCAGCCAAGAATAGAGACCCAAAAGCAGCAGAAACAGGAATAAGAACAGCCAGAAAAGAAACAGTCTCTGCAGTGAGTACGGACCCAAATTGAGCAGTCACAGAAATGAGTACAGTCCCAAAAGAAGCCGTCAGAGAAATGAGTTGAGGCACAAAAAAGCAGTCACTCCAATGAGTACAGACTCAAGCGCAGCACTCAAAGAAATGAGTACACACCAAAAGTCATATGTCACAGCAATGAGTGTAGACCCAAAAGCAGCAGTCACAACAATGAGTATAGGCCCAAAAGCTGCAGTCACAGCAATGAGTACTGACTGAAAAGTAGCTGTCACAGAAATCAGTACAGACCTAAAAGCTGTAATTATAGCAATTAGTACAGAACCAAAGCAGCAGTAATACCAAAAAGTACAGACCCAAAGCAACAGAAACAGCAATAAGTACAGACCCAAAAGCTGCAGTGACAGCAATGAGTACAGGACCAAAAGCAGCAGTCACAGCAATGAGAACTGAAAGAAAATCAGACGTCACAGCAATTAGTACAGACCCAAAACCTGTAATTAAAACAATCAGTACAGACACAAAGCAGCAGTAATACCAATGAGTACAGACCCAAAGCAATAGAAACAGCAATGAGTACAGACCCAAAAGCAGAAGTAACAGCAATGAGTACAGACCCAAAAGTAGGACTCACTGCAATGAGTACTGCCCGAAAAGCTGCAGTCACAGCAATGAGTACAGCCCCAAAAGCTGCAGTCACAGCAATGAGTACAGACGCAAAAGCAGCAATCACAGCAATGAGTACACACCCAAAACTTAAAGTAATAGCCATGAATACAGGTCCAAAAGCAGCTGTCACAGTAATGATTAAAGCCCAAAAGCAGCAGTCACAGCAAAGAGTACAGACCGAAAACCAGCAGTCTCAGCAATGAGTACAGGCCCAAAAGCAGCAGTCTCAGCAAAGAGTACAGACCCAAAACAACAGTCACAGCAATGAGTACAGAGCCAAATGCAGCAGTCACATGAATGGGTACAGTCCCAAAAGCAGCAGTCACAGCAATGAGTACAGGTGCAAAAGCAGCAGTCACAGCAATAAGTACAGACCCAAAAGCAGCAGTCACAGAAATAAGTAGAAGCCCACAAGCAAATGAAACAGCCATGAGTACACTCCATAAAGCAGAATTAACAGCAATGAGTACAGATCCAAAAGCAGCTGTCTCAGCCAACAATAGAGACCCCAAAGCAGCAGAAACAGGAATAAGAACAGCAAGAAAAGAATCAGTCTCTGCAATGAGTTCTGACCCAAACTGAGCAGTCACAGAAATGAGTACAGGCCCCAAAAGAAGCAGTCACAGCAATGAGTTGAGGCACAAAAAAGCAGTCACTCCAATGAGTACAGACTAAAGCGCAGCAGTCACAGAAATGAGTACAGACCGAAAATCATATGTCACAGCAATGAGAGTAGACCCAAAAGTAGCAGTTACAGCAATGAGTACTGACTGAGAAGCAGCTGTCACAGAAATCGGTACAGATCCAAAAGCTGTAATTAAAGCAATCAGTACAGACCAAAAGCAGCAGTAATGCCAATGAGTACACACCCAAAGCAACAGAAACAGCAAAAAGTAAAGACCCAAAAGCAGCAGTCACAGCAATGAGTACAGCCCCAAAAGCAGCAGTCACAGCAATGAGTACAGCCCCAAAAGCAGCAGTCACAGCAATGAGTACAGCCCCAAAAGCAGCAGTCACAGCAATGAGTACAGACCCAAAAGCAGCAGTCACAGCAATGAGTACAGACCAAAACCAAAAGTAATAACCATGAATACAGATGCAAAAGCAACTGTCACAGTAATGAGTACAGCTCAAAAGCAGCAGTCACAGCAAAGTGTACAGACCCAAAAGCAACAGTCACAGCAATAAGTACAGGCCCAAACGTAGCTGTCACAGCAATAAGTACAGGCTCAAAAGCAGAGGTCACAGCAATGAGAACAGGCCAAAAAGCAGCAGTCACAGCAATGAGTACAGGCCCAAAAGCATCAGTCACAGCTGTGTGTACAGACACAAAAGAAGCAGTCACTGCAATTCATACAAACAAAAAAGCAGCAGTCACAACAATGTGCACAGCCCAAAAGCCGCAGTCACAGCAACGAGTATAGATGAAAAAGCAGCAGTCACAGCAATGAGTACAGAAATAAAAGCAGCAGTTACAGTAATGAGTACAGACCCAAAAGCAGCTTTCACAGCAATAAGTACAGCCCCAAAAGCTGCAGTCTGAGCAATGGGTACAGTACTAATAGCAGCAGTGAAAGCAATGAGGACAGATCCAAAAGCAGCAGAAACTGCAATGAGTACAGACCCAAAAGCTGCAGTCACAGCAATGAGTACAGATCCAAAAGTAGCAGTCACAGCAATGAGTACAGATCCAAAGGCAGCAGTAACTGCAATGAGAACAGACACAAAAGCAGCAATCACTGCAATGAGTACAGATCCAAAAGTGATAGTCACAGCAATGAGTACTGTCCCAAAAGCGGTAGTCACAGCAATGAGTACAGACACAAAAAGAGAAGACTCAGTAATGAGTACAGATCCAAAATCAGCTTCCACAGCAATGAGTACTGTCCCATAAGCAGCAGTCACAGAAATAAGTACAAGCCTACAAGCAGAGGTAAGAGCTATGAGTACACCTCCTGAAGCAGAATTAACAGAATTGAGTACTGATCCAAAATCAGCAGTTTCAGCCAGGATTAGAGGCCCAAAAGCAGCAGAAACAGGAATAAGAACAGCCAGGAAAGAATCAGTCTCTGTAGTGAGTACGGACCCAAATGCAGCATTCACGGAAATGAGTACAGGCCCAAAAGAAGCAGTCACAGCAAAGAGTACAGGTCCAAAAGCATTAGTCATAACTGTGTAAAGACACAAAGGCAGCAGTACACAGCAATGAGTACAGATGAAAAAGAAGCAGTCACAGCAGTGAGTACAAGCCCAAAACCAGCAGTCAAAGCAATGCGTACAGACCCAAAAGCAGTAATTGCAGCAATGAGTACAGCTCAAAAGCAGCAGTCACATCAATGAGAACAAGCCCTAAAGCAGTAGTCACAGTAATGAGTAAAGACTCAAAAGCTGCAGTAACAGCAATAAGAACAGAAACAAAAGCAGCAGCCAAGCAATGAGTACAGACTCAAAAGCAGCAGTCACAGTAATGAGTACAGACCAAAAGCAGTAGTCACAGTAATGAGTAAAGACTCAAAAGCAGAAATCACAGGAATGAGTACTGTCCCAAAAGCAGCAATCACAACAATCAGCACAGACCAAAAGCAGCAATCACAGCAATGAGTACAGATGAAAAAGCAGCAGTTACAGCAATGAGTACAGGCCCAAAACCAGCAGTCATATCAATGAGTACAGTCCCAAAAGCAGTAGTCGCAGCAATGAGTACACCTCAAAGCAGAAGTCATATCAATGAGTACAGGTCCTAAAGCAGTAGTCACAGTAATGAGTAAAGACTCAAAAGCTGCAGTAACAGCAATGAGTACAGAAACAAAAGCAGCAGCCACAGCAATGAGTACAGTCCCAAAAGCAGCAGTCACAGCAATGAGTACAGTCCCAAAAGCAGCTGTCACAGCAATAGGTACAAGGCCCAAATGTTGCTGTCACAGCAATAAGTACAGGCTCAAATGCAGAAGTCACAGCAATTAGAAAAGGCCAAAAGCAGCAGTCACAGCAATGAGTACAGGCCTAAAAGCAGCAGTCACAGCAAAGAGTACAGGTCCAAGAGCATCAGTCACAGCTGTGTGTACAGGCACAAAAGCAGCTGTCACAGCAATATGTACAGACAAAAAATCAGCAGTCACAACAATGAGCACAGACCCAAAGCAGCAGTCACAGCTATTAGTACAGAATAAAAAACAGCAGTCACAGCAATGAGTACAGGAATAAAAGCTGCAGTCACAGCAATGAGTACAGACCCAAAAGCAGCTTTAACAGCAATAAGTACAGCCCCAAAAGCTGCATTCAGAACAATAGATACAGTACTAAAAGCAGAAGTCACAGCAATGAGTACAGATCCAAAAGCAGCAGTAACTGCAATGAGTACAGACCCAAAAGCAGCAGTCACAGCAATGAGTACAGACCCAAAACAGCAGTAACTGCAATGAGTACAGACCCAAAGCTGCAGTGACAGCAAAGAATACAGATATAAATGTAGCAGTCACAGCAATGAGTACAGATGCAAAAGCAGCAGTAACTGCAATGCATAGAGACAAAAAAGCTGCAGTCACAACAATGAGCATAGACCCAAAGCAGCAGTACACAGCAATGAGTACAGATGAAAAAGCAGCAATCACAGCAATGAGTACAAGCCCAAAACCAGCAGTCAAAGCAATGCGTACAGACCCAAAAGCAGTAATTGCAGCAATGAGTACAGCTCAAAGCAGCAGTCACGTCAATGAGAACAAGCCCCAAAGCAGTAGTCACAGTAATGAGTAAAGACTCAAAGCTGCAGTAACAGCAATGAGTACAGAAACAAAAGCAGCAGCCAAAGCAATGAGTACAGACTCAAAAGCAGCAGTCACAGCAATGAGTACAGACCCAAAAGCAGTAGTCACAGTAATTAGTAAAGACTCAAAAGCAGAAATCACAGGAATGAGTACTGTCCCAAAAGCAGCAATCACAACAATCAGCACAGACCAAAAGCAGCAATCACAGCAATGAGTACAGATGAAAAAGCAGCAGTTACAGCAATGAGTACAGGCCCAAAACCAGCAGTCATATCAATGAGTACAGTCCCAAAAGCAGTAGTCACAGCAATGAGTACACCTGAAAAGCAGAAGTCATATCAATGAGTACAGGTCCTAAAGCAGTAGTCACAGTAATGAGTAAAGACTCAAAAGCTGCAGTAACAGCAATGAGTACAGAAAGAAAAGCAGCAGCCAAAGCAATGAGTACAGACTCAAAAGCAGCAGTCACAGCAATGAGTACAGACCCAAAAGCAGTAGTCACAGTAATGAGTTAAGACTCAAAAGCAGAAGTCACAGGAATGAGTACTGTCCCAAAAGCAGCAATCACAGCAATGAGTACAAACCTAAAAGCAGCTGTCACAGCAATAAGTACAGGCCCAAATGTAGCTGTCACAGCAATAAGTACAGGCTCAAAGCAGCAGTCACAGCAAAGTAAGGTCCAAAAGCATGAGTCACAGCTGTATGTCCGACACTAAAAGCAGCAATCTCAGCCATGGCCTTACAGACAAAAAGCAAAAGTCACAACAATGAGCACAGACCCAAAGCAGAAGTCACAGCAATGAGAACAGATGAAAAAGCAGCAGTCACAGCAATGAGAACAGGAATAAAGCAGCTGATCCACAGTAATCAGTACAGACCCAAAGCAGCTTTCACAGCAATAAGTACTGCTCCCAAAGCTGCAGTCAGAGTAATGATTTCAGTACCAACACAGCAGTCACAGCAATGAGTACAGATCCAAAAGCAGCAATCACTGCAAGGAGTACAAACCCAGAAGCAGCTGTCACAGCAATAAGTACAAGCCCAAATGTAGCTGTCACAGCAATAAGTTCAGGCTCAAAAGCAGAAGTCACAGCAATGAGAACAGGCCAAAAAGCAGCAGTCACAGCAATGAGTACAGGCCCAAAAGCATCAGTCACAGCTGTATGTACAACACAAAAGAAGCAGTCACATCAATGCGTACAGACAAAAAGAGCAGCTGTCACAACAATGTGAACAGACCCAAAGCAGCAGTCACAGGAATGAGTATACATGAAAAAGCAGCAGTCAGAGCAATGAGTACAGGAAAAAAAGCAGCAGTCACAGTAATCAGAACAGACCCAAAAGCAGATTTCACAGCAATGAGTACAGACCCAAAAGCAGCAGTAACTGCAATGAGTACAGACCCAAAAGCTGCAGTGACAGCAGTGAATACAGATATAAAAGTAGCAGTCACAGCAATGAGTACAGATCCAAAAGCAGCAGTAACTGCAATGCATAGAGACAAAAAAGCTGCAGTTACAACAATGAGCATAGACCCAAAGCAGCAGTACACAGCAATGAGAACAGATGAAAAAGCAGCACTCACAGCAGTGAGTACAAGCACAAAACCAGCAGTCAAAGCAATGGGTACAGACCCAAAAGCAGTAATTGCAGCAATGAGTACAGCTCAAAAGCAGCAGTCACGGCAATGAGAACAAGCCCTAAAGCAGTAGTCACAGTAATGAGTAAAGACTCAAAAGCTGCAGTAATAGCAATCAGAACAGAAACAAAAGCATCAGCTAAAGCAATGAGTACAGACTCAAAAGCAGCAGTCACAGCAATTAGTACAGACCCAAAAGCAGTAGTCACAGTAATGAGTAAAGACTCAAAAGCAAAAGTCACAGGAATGAGTACTGTCTCAAAAGCAGCAATTACAACAATGAGCACAGACTAAAAGCAGCAATCACAGCAATGAGTACAGATGAAAAAGCAGCAGTTACAGCAATGAGTACAGGCCCAAAACCAGCAGTCATATCAATGAGTACAGTCCCAAAAGCAGTAGTCGTAGCAATGAGTACACCTCAAAAGCAGAAGTCATATCAATGAGTACAGGTCCTAAAGCAGTAGTCACAGTAATGAGTAAAGACTCAAAAGCTGCAGTAACAGCAATGAGTACAGAAACAAAAGCAGCAGCCACAGCAATGAGGACAGCCCCAAAAGCAGCAGTCACAGCAATGAGTACAGTCCCAAAAGCAGCAATCACAGCAATGAGTACAAACCCAAAAGCAGCTGTCACAGCAATAGGTACAGGCCCAAATGTTGCTGTCACAGCAATAAGTACAGGCTCAAAAGCAGAAGTCACAGCAATTAGAAAAGGCCAAAAAGCAGCAGTCACAGCAATGAGTACAGGCCTAATAGCAGCAGTCAAAGCAAAGAGTACAGGTCCAAGAGCATCAGTCACAGCTGTGTGTACAGACACAAAAGCAGCTGTCACAGCAATATGTACAGACAAAAAAGCAGCAGTCACAACAATGAGCACAGACCCAAAGTAGCAGTCACAGCTATTAGTACAGAAGAAAAAGCAGCAGTCACAGCAATGAGTACAGGAATAAAAGCTGCAGTCACAGCAATGAGTTCAGACCCAAAGCAGCTTTACAGCAATAAGTACAGCCCCAAAGCTGCATTCAGAACAATAGATACAGTAGTAAAAGCAGAAGTCACAGCAATGAGTACAGATCTGAAAGCAGCAGTAACTGCAATGAGTACAGACCAAAAGCAGCAGTTCACAGCAATGAGTACAGACCAAAGCAGCAGTAACTGCAATGAGGACAGACCAAAGCTGCAGTGACAGCAATGAATACTGATATAAAGTAGCAGAAACAGCAATGAGTACAGATGCAAAAGCAGCAGTAACTGCAATGCATAGAGACAAAAAGCTGCAGTCAAACAATGAGCATAGACCCAAAGCAGCATTACACAGCAATGAGTACAGATGAAAAGCAGCAATCACAGCAATGAGTACAAGCCCAAAACCAGCAGCCAAAGCAATGAGTACAGACCCAAAGCAGCAATTGCAGCAATGAGTACAGACTCAAAAGCAGCAGTCACAGCAATGAGTACAGACCCTAAAGCAGTAGTCACAGTAATGATTACAGACTCAAAGCTGCAGTCAACAGCAATGAGTACAGACTCAAAAGCAGCAGTCTAAGCAATGAGTACAGACTCAAAAGCAGTAGTCACAGCAATGAGTACAGACTCAAAAGCAGTAGTCACAGTAATGAGTACAGTCTCAAAAGCAGCAATCACAGCAATGAGTACAAACCTAAAAGCAGCTGTCACAGCAATGAGTACAGGCCAAAAGCATCAGTCACAGCTGAGTGTACAGACACAAAAAGAAGCAGTCACTGCAATTGTACAAACAAAAGCAGCAGTCTAACAATGTGCACAGCAAAAGCATGACACAGCAACGATTATAGATGAAAAAGCAGCAGTCACAGCAATGAGTACAGAAATAAAAGCAGCAGTTACAGTAATGAGTACAGACCCAAAAGCAGCTTTCACAGCAATAAGTACAGCCCCAAAAGCTGCAGTCTGAGCAATGGGTACAGTACTAATAGCAGCAGTGAAAGCAATGAGGACAGATCTAAAAGCAGCAGAAACTGCAATGAGTACAGACCAAAAGCTGCAGTCACAGCAATGAGTACAGATCCAAAAGTAGCAGTCACAGCAATGAGTACAGATCCAAAGGCAGCAGTAACTGCAATGAGTACAGACACAAAAGCAACAATCACTGCAATGAGTACCGATCCAAAACTGGTAGTCACAGCAATGAGTACTGTCCCAAAAGCGGTAGTCACAGCAATGAGTACAGACACAAAAAGAGAAAACTCAGTAATGAGTACAGATCCAAAATCAGCTTTCATGGCAATGAGTACTGTCCCAAAAGCAGCAGTCACAGAAATAAGTACAAGCCTACAAGCAGAGGTAAGAGGTATGAGTACACCTCCTGAAGCAGAATTAACAGAATTGAGTACTGATCCAAAATCAGCAGTTTCAGCCAGGATTAGAGGCCCAAAAGCAGCAGAAACAGGAATAAGAACAGCCAGGAAAGAATCAGTCTCTGTAGTGAGTCAGGACCCAAATGCAGCATTCACGAAATGAGTACAGGCCCAAAAGAAGCAGTCACAGCAAAGAGTACAGGTCCAAAAGCATTAGTCATAACTGTGTGTAAAGACACAAAAGCAGCAGTACACAGCAATGAGTACAGATGAAAAAGAAGCAGTCACAGCAGTGAGTACAAGCCCAAAACCAGCAGTCAAAGCAATGCGTACAGACCCAAAAGCAGTAATTGCAGCAATGAGTACAGCTCAAAAGCAGCAGTCACATCAATGAGAACAAGCCCTAAAGCAGTAGTCACAGTAATGAGTAAAGACTCAAAAGCTGCAGTAACAGCAATAAGAACAGAAACAAAAGCAGCAGCCAAAGCAATGAGTACAGACTCAAAAGCAGCAGTCACAGTAATGAGTACAGACCCAAAAGCAGTAGTCACAGTAATGAGTAAAGACTCAAAAGCAGAAATCACAGGAATGAGTACTGTCCCAAAAGCAGCAATCACAACAATCAGCACAGACCAAAAGCAGCAATCACAGCAATGAGTACAGATGAAAAAGCAGCAGTTACAGCAATGAGTACAGGCCCAAAACCAGCAGTCAAAGCAATGCGTACAGACCCAAAAGCAGTAGTCGCAGCAATGAGTACACCTCAAAAGCAGAAGTCATATCAATGAGTACAGGTCCTAAAGCAGTAGTCACAGTAATGAGTAAAGACTCAAAAGCTGCAGTAACAGCAATGAGTACAGAAACAAAAGCAGCAGCCACAGCAATGAGGACAGCCCCAAAAGCAGCAGTCACAGCAATGAGTACAGTCCCAAAAGCAGCAATCACAGCAATGAGTACAAACCCAAAAGCAGCTGTCACAGCAATAGGTACAGGCCCAAATGTTGCTGTCACAGCAATAAGTACAGGCTCAAAAGCAGAAGTCACAGCAATTAGAAAAGGCCAAAAAGCAGCAGTCACAGCAATGAGTACAGGCCTAAAAGCAGCAGTCACAGCAAAGAGTACAGGTCCAAGAGCATCAGTCACAGCTGTGTGTACAGACACAAAAGCAGCTGTCACAGCAATATGTACAGACAAAAAAGCAGCAGTCACAACAATGAGCACAGACCCAAAGTAGCAGTCACAGCTATTAGTACAGAATAAAAACAGCAGTCACAGCAATGAATACAGGAATAAAAGCTGCAGTCACAGCAATGAGTACAGACCCAAAAGTAGCTTTAACAGCAATAAGTACAGCCCCAAAAGCTGCATTCAGAACAATAGATACAGTACTAAAAGCAGAAGTCACAGCAATGAGTACAGATCCAAAAGCAGCAGTAACTGCAATGAGTACAGACCCAAAAGCAGCAGTCACAGCAATGAGTACAGACCCAAAAGCAGCAGTAACTGCAATGAGTACAGACCCAAAAGCTGCAGTGACAGCAAAGAATACAGATATAAATGTAGCAGTCACAGCAATGAGTACAGATCCAAAAGCAGCAGTAACTGCAATGCATAGAGACAAAAAAGCTGCAGTCACAACAATGAGCATAGACTCAAAGCAGCAGTACACAGCAATGAGTATAGATGAAAAAGCAGCAATCACAGCAATGAGTACAAGCCCAAAACCAGCAGTCAAAGCAATGCGTACAGACCCAAAAGCAGTAATTGCAGCAATGAGTACAGCTCAAAAGCAGCAGTCACGTCAATGAGAACAAGCCCTAAAGCAGTAGTCACAGTAATGAGTAAAGACTCAAAAGCTGCAGTAACAGCAATGAGTACAGAAACAAAAGCAGCAGCCAAAGCAATGAGTACAGACTCAAAAGCAGCAGTCACAGCAATGAGTACAGACCCAAAAGCAGTAGTCACAGTAATGAGTAAAAACTCAAAAGCAGAAATCACAGGAATGAGTACTGTCCCAAAAGCAGCAATCACAACAATGAGCACAGACCAAAAGCAGCAATCACAGCAATGAGTACAGATGAAAAAGCAGCAGTTACAGCAATGAGTACAGCCCCAAAACCAGCAGTCATATCAATGAGTACAGTCCCAAAAGCAGTAGTCGCAGCAATGAGTACACCTGAAAAGCAGAAGTCATATCAATGAGTACAGGTCCTAAAGCCGTAGTCACAGTAATGAGTAAAGACTCAAAGTCTGCAGTAACAGCAATGAGTACAGAAACAAAAAGAGAAGACTCAGTAATGAGTACAGATCCAAAAGCAGCTTTCACAGCAATGAGTACTGTCCCAAAAGCTGCAGTCACAGAAATAAGTACAAGCCTAAAAGCAGAGGTAAGAGCTATGAGTACACCTCCTGAAGCAGAATTAACAGAATTGAGTACTGATCCAAAATCAGCAGTTTCAGCCAGGATTAGAGGCCCAAAAGCAGCAGAAACAGGAATAAGAACAGCCAGGAAAGAATCAGTCTCTGTAGTGAGTACGGACCCAAATGCAGCATTCACAGAAATGAGTACAGGCCCAAAAGAAGCAGTCACAGCAAAGAGTACAGGTCCAAAAGCATTAGTCATAACTGTGTGTAAAGTCACAAAAGCAGCAGTACACAGCAATGAGTACAGATGAAAAAGCAGCAGTCACAGCAGTGAGTACAAGCCCAAAACCAGCAGTCAAAGCAATGCGTACAGACCCAAAAGCAGTAATTGCAGCAATGAGTACAGCTCAAAAGCAGCAGTCACATCAATGAGAACAAGCCCTAAAGCAGTAGTCACAGTAATGAGTAAAGACTCAAAAGCTGCAGTAACAGCAATAAGAACAGAAACAAAAGCAGCAGCCAAAGCAATGAGTACAGACTCAAAAGCAGCAGTCACAGCAATGAGTACAGACCCAAAAGCAGTAGTCACAGTAATGAGTAAAGACTCAAAAGCAGAAATCACAGGAATGAGTACTGTCCCAAAAGCAGCAATCACAACAATCAGCACAGACCAAAAGCAGCAATCACAGCAATGAGTACAGATGAAAAAGCAGCAGTTACAGCAATGAGTACAGGCCCAAATCCAGCAGTCATATCAATGAGTACAGTCCAAAAAGCAGTAGTCGCAGCAATGAGTACACCTGAAAAGCAGAAGTCATATCAATGAGTACAGGTCCTAAAGCAGTAGTCACAGTAATGAGTAAAGACTCAAAAGCTGCAGTAACAGCAATGAGTACAGAAACAAAAGCAGCAGCCACAGCAATGAGTACAGCCCCAAAAGCAGCAGTCACAGCAATGAGTACAGTCCCAAAAGCAGCAATCACAGCAATGAGTACAAACCCAAAAGCAGCTGTCACAGCAATAGGTACAGGCCCAAATGTTGCTGTCACAGCAATAAGTACAGGCTCAAAAGCAGAAGTCACAGCAATTAGAAAAGGCCAAAAAGCAGCAGTCACAGCAATGAGTACAGGCCTAAAAGCAGCAGTCACAGCAAAGAGTACAGGTCCAAGAGCATCAGTCACAGCTGTGTGTACAGACACAAAAGCAGAAGTCACAGCAATTAGAAAAGGCCAAAAAGCAGCAGTCACAGCAATGAGTACAGGCCTAAAAGCAGCAGTCACAGCAAAGAGTACAGGAGAAAAAGCAGCAGTCACAGCAATGAGTACAGGAATAAAAGCTGCAGTCACAGCAATGAGTACAGACCCAAAAGCAGCTTTAACAGCAATAAGTACAGCCCCAAAAGCTGCATTCAGAACAATAGATTCAGTAGTAAAAGCAGAAGTCTCAGCAATGAGTACAGATCCGAAAGCAGCAGTAAATGCAATGTGTACAGACCCAAAAGCAGCAGTCACAGCAATGAGTACAGACCCAAAAGCAGCAGTAACTGCAATGAGGACAGACCCAAAAGCTGCAGTGACAGCAATGAATACTGATATAAAAGTAGCAGAAACAGCAATGAGTACAGATCCAAAAGCAGCAGTAACTGCAATGCATAGAGACAAAAAAGCTGCAGTCACAACAATGAGCATAGACCCAAAGCAGCAGTACACAGCAATGAGTACAGATGAAAAAGCAGCAATCACAGCAATAAGTACAAGCCCAAAACCAGCAGTCAAAGCAATGCATACAGACCCAAAAGCAGTAATTGCAGCAATGAGTACAGCTCAAAAGCAGCAGTCACGTCAATGAGAACAAGCCCTAAAGCAGTAGTCACAGTAATGATTAAAGACTCAAAAGCTGCAGTAACAGCAATGAGTAGAGAAACAAAAGCAGCAGCCAAAGCAATGAGTACAGACTCAAAAGCAGCAGTCACAGCAATGAGTACAGACCCAAAAGCAGTAGTCACAGTAATGAGTTAAGACTCAAAAGCAGAAGTCACAGGAATGAGTACTGTCCCAAAAGCAGCAATCACAGCAATGAGTACAAACCTAAAAGCAGCTGTCACAGCAATGAGTACAGGCCCAAAAGCATCAGTCACAGCTGAGTGTACAGACACAAAAGAAGCAGTCACTGCAATTCATACAAACAAAAAAGCAGCAGTCACAACAATGTGCACAGCCCAAAAGCCGCAGTCACAGCAACGATTATAGATGAAAAAGCAGCAGTCACAGCAATGAGTACAGAAATAAAAGCAGCAGTTACAGTAATGAGTACAGACCCCAAAAGCAGCTTTCACAGCAATAAGTACAGCCCCAAAAGCTGCAGTCTGAGCAATGGGTACAGTACTAATAGCAGCAGTGACAGCAATGAGGACAGATCCAAAAGCAGCAGAAACTGCAATGAGTACAGACCCAAAAGCTGCAGTCACAGCAATGAGTACAGATCCAAAAGTAGCAGTCACAGCAATGAGTACAGATCCAAAGGCAGCAGTAACTGCAATGAGTACAGACACAAAAGCAGCAATCACTGCAATGAGTACAGATCCAAAAGTGGATAGTCACAGCAATGAGTACTGTCCCAAAAGCGGTAGTCACAGCAATGAGTACAGACACAAAAAGAGAAGACTCAGTAATGAGTACAGATCCAAAATCAGCTTTCACAGCAATGAGTACTGTCCCAAAAGCAGCAGTCACAGAAATAAGTACAAGCCTACAAGCAGAGGTAAGAGCTATGAGTACACCTCCTGAAGCAGAATTAACAGAATTGAGTACTGATCCAAAATCAGCAGTTTCAGCCAGGATTAGAGGCCCAAAAGCAGCAGAAACAGGAATAAGAACAGCCAGGAAAGAATCAGTCTTCTGTAGTGAGTATGGACCCAAATGCAGCATTCACAGAAATGAGTACAGGCCCAAAGAAGCAGACACAGCAAAGAGTACAGGTCCAAAAGCATTAGTCATAACTGTGTGTAAAGACACAAAAGCAGCAGTACACAGCAATGAGTACAGATGAAAAAGCAGCAGTCACAGCAGTGAGTACAAGCCCAAAACCAGCAGTCAAAGCAATGCGTACAGACCCAAAAGCAGTAATTGCAGCAATGAGTACAGCTCAAAAGCAGCAGTCACATCAATGAGAACAAGCCCTAAAGCAGTAGTCACAGTAATGAGTAAAGACTCAAAAGCTGCAGTAACAGCAATAAGAACAGAAACAAAAGCAGCAGCCAAAGCAATGAGTACAGACTCAAAAGCAGCAGTCACAGCAATGAGTACAGACCCAAAGGCAGTAGTCACAGTAATGAGTAAAGACTCAAAAGCAGAAATCACAGGAATGAGTACTGTCCCAAAAGCAGCAATCACAACAATCAGCACAGACCAAAAGCAGCAATCACAGCAATGAGTACAGATGAAAAAGCAGCAGTTACAGCAATGAGTACAGGCCCAAAACCAGCAGTCATATCAATGAGTACAGTCCCAAAAGCAGTAGTCGTAGCAATGAGTACACCTGAAAAGCAGAAGTCATATCAATGAGTACAGGTCCTAAAGCAGTAGTCACAGTAATGAGTAAAGACTCAAAAGCTGCAGTAACAGCAATGAGAACAGAAACAAAAGCAGCAGCCACAGCAATGAGTACAGCCCCAAAAGCAGCAGTCACAGCAATGAGTACAGTCCCAAAAGCAGTAATCACAGCAATGAGTACAAATCCAAAAGCAGCTGTCACAGCAATAGGTACAGGCCCAAATGTTGCTGTCACAGCAATAAGTACAGGCTCAAAAGCAGAAGTCACAGCAATTAGAAAAGGCCAAAAAGCAGCAGTCACAGCAATGAGTACAGGCCTAAAAGCAGCAGTCACAGCAAAGAGTACAGGTCCAAGAGCATCAGTCACAGCTGTGTGTACAGACACAAAAGCAGCTGTCACAGCAATATGTACAGACAAAAAAGCAGCAGTCACAACAATGAGCACAGACCCAAAGTAGCAGTCACATCTATTAGTACAGAATAAAAAACAGCAGTCATAGCAATGAGTACAGGAATAAAAGCTGCAGTCACAGCAATGAGTACAGACCCAAAAGTAGCTTTAACAGCAATAAGTACAGCCCAAAGCTGCATTCAGAACAATAGATACAGTACTAAAAGCAGAAGTCACAGCAATGAGTACAGATCCAAAAGCAGTAACTGCAATGAGTACAGACCCAAAAGCAGCAGTCACAGCAATGAGTACAGACCCAAAAACAGCAGTAACTGCAATGAGTACAGACCCAAAAGCTGCAGTGACAGCAAAGAATACAGATATAAATGTAGCAGTCACAGCAATGAGTACAGATCCAAAAGCAGCAGTAACTGCAATGCATAGAGACAAAAAAGCAGCAGTCACAACAATGAGCATAGACCCAAAGCAGCGGTACACAGCAATGAGTACAGATGAAAAAGCAGCAATCACAGCAATGAGTACAAGCCCAAAACCAGCAGTCAAAGCAATGCATACAGACACAAAAGCAGTAATTGCAGCAATGAGTACAGCTCAAAAGCAGCAGTCACGTCAATGAGAACAAGCCCTAAAGCAGTAGTCACAGTAATGATTAAAGACTCAAAAGCTGCAGTAACAGCAATGAGTACAGAAACAAAAGCAGCAGCCAAAGCAATGAGTACAGACTCAAAAGCAGCAGTCACAGCAATGAGTACAGACCCAAAAGCAGTAGTCACAGTAATTAGTAAAGACTCAAAAGCAGCTTTCACAGCAATGAGTACTGTCCCAAAAGCAGCAGTCACAGAAATAAGTACAAGCCTACAAGCAGAGGTAAGAGCTATGAGTACACCTCCTGAAGCAGAATTAACAGAATTGAGTACTGATCCAAAATCAGCAGTTTCAGCCAGGATTAGAGGCCCAAAAGCAGCAGAAACAGGAATAAGAACAGCCAGGAAAGAATCAGTCTCTTTAGTGAGTACGGACCAAATGCAGCATTCACGGAAATGAGTACAGGCCAAAGAAGCAGTCACAGCAAAAGTACAGGTCCAAAGCATTAGTCATAACTGTGTGTAAAGACACAAAAGCAGCAGTACACAGCAATGAGTACAGATGAAAAAGCAGCAGTCACAGCAGTGAGTACAAGCCCAAAACCAGCAAAGCAATGCGTACAGACCCAAAAGCAGTAATTGCAGCAATGAGTACAGCTCAAAAGCAGCAGTCACATCAATGAGAACAAGCCCTAAATCAGTAGTCACAGTAATGAGTAAAGACTCAAAAGCTGCAGTAACAGCAATAAGAACAGAAACAAAAGCAGCAGCCAAAGCAATGAGTACAGACTCAAAAGCAGCAGTCACAGCAATGAGTACAGACCCAAAAGCAGTAGTCACAGTAATGAGTAAAGACTCAAAAGCAGAAATCACAGGAATGAGTACTGTCCCAAAAGCAGCAATCACAACAATGAGCACAGACTAAAAGCAGCAATCACAGCAATGAGTACAGATGAAAAAGCAGCAGTTACAGCAATGAGTACAGGCCCTAAAGCAGTAGTCACAGTAATGAGTAAAGACTCAAAAGCTGCAGTAACAGCAATGAGTACAGAAACAAAAGCAGCAGCCACAGCAATGAGTACATCCCCAAAAGCAGCAGTCACAGCAATGAGTACAGTCCCAAAAGCAGCAATCACAGCAATGAGTACAAACCAAAAGCAGCTGTCACAGCATAGGTGCAGGCCCAAATGTTGCTGTCACAGCAATAAAGTACAGGCTCAAAAGCAAAGTCACAGCAATTAGAAAGGCCCAAAAGCAGCAGTCACAGCAATGAGTACAGGCCTAAAGCAGCAGTCACAGCAAAAGTACAGGTCCAAGAGCATCAGTCACAGCTGTGTGTACAGACACAAAAGCAGCTGTCACAGCAATATGTACAGACAAAAAAGCAGCAGTCACAACAATGAGCACAGACCCAAAGTAGCAGTCACAGCTATTAGTACAGAATAAAAAGCAGCAGTCACAGCAATGAGTACAGGAATAAAAGCTGCAGTCACAGCAATGAGTACAGACCCAAAAGCAGCTTTAACAGCAATATGTACAGCCCCAAAAGCTGCATTCAGAACAATAGATACAGTACTAAAAGCTGAAGTCACAGCAATGAGTACAGATCCAAAAGCAGCAGTAACTGCAATGAGTACAGACCCAAAAGCAGCAGTCACAGCAATGAGTACAGACCCAAAAACAGCAGTAACTGCAATGAGTACAGACCCAAAAGCTGCAGTGACAGCAAAGAATACAGATAAAAATGTAGCAGTCACAGCAATGAGTACAGATCCAAAAGCAGCAGTAACTGCAATGCATAGAGACAAAAAAGCTGCAGTCACAACAATGAGCATAGACCCAAAGCAGCAGAACACAGCAATGAGTACAGATGAAAAAGCAGCAATCACAGCAATGAGTACAAGCCCAAAACCAGCAGTCGAGAAGCAATGCGATTACAGACCAAAAGCAGTAATTCAGCAATGAGTACGCAGCTCAAAAGCAGCCGTCAAGTCAATGAGAACAAGCCCTAAAGCAGTAGTCACAGTAATGATTAAAGACTCAAAAGCTGTAGTAACAGCAATGAGTACAGAAACAAAAGCAGCAGCCAAAGCAATGAGTACAGACTCAAAAGCAGCAGTCACAGCAATGAGTACAGACCCAAAAGCAGTAGTCACAGTAATGAGTTAAGACTCAAAAGCAGAAGTCACAGGAATGAGTATTGTCCCAAAAGCAGCAATCACAGCAATGAGTACAAACCTAAAAGCAGCTGTCACAGCAATAAGTACAGGCCCAAATGTAGCTGTCACAGCAATAAGTACAGGCTCAAAAGCAGCAGTCACAGCAAAGAGTAAAGGTCCAAAAGCATCAGTCACAGCTGTGTGTACCGACACAAAAGCAGCAATCTCAGCAACGCGTACAGACAAAAAAGCAAAAGTCACAACAATGAGCACAGACCCAAAGCAGAAGTCACAGCAATGAGAACAGATGAAAAAGCAGCAGTCACAGCAATGAGAACAGGAATAAAAGCAGCAGTCACAGTAATCAGTACAGACCCAAAAGCATCTTTCACAGCAATAAGTACTGCTCCCAAAGCTGCAGTCAGAGTAATGGGTACAGTACCAAATACAGTAGTCACAGCAATGAGTACAGATCCAAAAGCAGCAATCACTGCAAGGAGTACAAACCCAAAAGCAGCTGTCACAGCAATAAGTACAAGCCCAAATGTAGCTGTCACAGCAATAAGTTCAGGCTCAAAAGCAGAAGTCACAGCAATGAGAACAGGCCAAAAAGCAGCAGTCACAGCAATGAGTACAGGCCCAAAAGCATCAGTCACAGCTGTGTGTGCAACCCAAAAGAAGCAGTCACATCAATGTGTACAGACAAAAAGAGCAGCTGTCACAACAATGTGAACAGACCCAAAGCAGCAGTCACAGGAACGAGTATACATGAAAAAGCAGCAGTCAGAGCAAAGAGTACAGGAAAAAAAGCAGCAGTCACAGTAATCAGTACAGACCCAAAAGCAGATTTCACAGCAATGAGTACAGACCCAAAAGCAGCAGTAACTGCAATGAGTACAGACCCAAAAGCTGCAGTGACAGCAATGAATACAGATATAAAAGTAGCAGTCACAGCAATGAGTACAGATCCAAAAGCAGCAGTAACTGCAATGCATAGAGACAAAAAGGCTGCAGTTACAACAATGAGCATAGAACCAAAGCAGCAGTACACAGCAATGAGTACAGATGAAAAAGCAGCAGTCACAGCAGTGAGTACAAGCACAAAACCAGCAGTCAAAGCCATGCGTACAGACCCAAAAGCAGTAATTGCAGCAATGAGAACAGCTCAAAAGCAGCAGTCACGTCAATGAGAAAAAGCCCTAAAGCAGTAGTCACAGTAATGAGTAAAGACTCAAAAGCTGCAGTAACAGCAATCAGAACAGAAACAAAAGCATCAGCCAAAGCAATGAGTACAGACTCAAAAGCAGCAGTCACAGCAATGAGTACAGACCCAAAAGCAGTAGTCACAAAATGAGTAAAGACTCAAAAGCAAAAGTCACAGGAATGAGTACTGTCTCAAAAGCAGCAATTACAACAATGAGCACAGACTAAAAGCAGCAATCACAGCAATGAGTACAGATGAAAAAGCAGCAGTTACAGCAATGAGTACAGGCCCAAAACCAGCAGTCATATCAATGAGTACAGTCCCAAAAGCAGTAGTCGAGCAATGAGTACACCTCAAAAGCAGAAGTCATATCAATGAGTACAGGTCCAAGCAGTAGTCACAGTAATGAGTAAAGACTCAAAAGCTGCAGTAACAGCAATGAGTACAGAAACAAAAGCAGCAGCCACAGCAATGAGGACAGCCCCAAAAGCAGCAGTCACAGCAATGAGTACAGTCCCAAAGGCAGCAATCACAGCAATGAGTACAAACCCAAAAGCAGCTGTCACAACAATAGGTACAGGCCCAAATGTTGCTGTCACAGCAATAAGTACAGGCTCAAAAGCAGAAGTCACAGCAATTAGAAAAGGCCAAAAGCAGCAGTCACAGCAATGAGTACAGGCCTAAAGCAGCAGTCACAGCAAAGACAGGAGAAAAGCAGCAGTCACAGCAATGAGTACAGGAATAAAAGCTGTCACAGCAATGAGTACAGACCAAAAGCAGCTTAACAGCAATAAGTACAGCCCCAAAGCTGCATTCAGAACAATAGATACAGTAGTAAAAGCAGAAGTCACAGCAATGAGTACAGATCCGAAAGCAGCAGTAAATGCAATGAGTACAGACCCAAAAGCAGCAGTCACAGCAATGAGTACAGACCCAAAAGCAGCAGTAACTACAATGAGGACAGACCCAAATGCTGCAGTGACAGCAATGAATACTGATAAAAAAGTAGCAGTCACAGCAATGAGTACAGATCCAAAAGCAGCAGTAACTGCAATGCATAGAGACAAAAAAGCTGCAGTCACAACAATGAGCATAGACCCACAGCAGCAGTACACAGCAATGAGTACAGATGAAAAAGCAGCAATCACAGCAATGAGTACAAGCCCAAAACCAGCAGTCAAAGCAATGCATACAGACCCAAAAGCAATAATTGCAGCAATGAGTACAGAAACAAAAGCAGCAGCCACAGCAATGAGGACAGCCCCAAAAGCAGCAGTCACAGCAATGAGTACAGTCCCAAAGGCAGCAATCACAGCAATGAGTACAAACCCAAAAGCAGCTGTCACAGCAATAGGTACAGGCCCAAATGTTGCTGTCACAGCAATAAGTACAGGCTCAAAAGCAGAAGTCACAGCAATTAGAAAAGGCCAAAAAGCAGCAGTCACAGCAATGAGTACAGGCCTAAAAGCAGCAGTCAAAGCAAAGAGTACAGGTCCAAGAGCATCAGTCACAGCTGTGTGTACAGACACAAAAGCAGCTGTCACAGCAATATGTACAGACAAAAAAGCAGCAGTCACAACAATGAGCACAGACCCAAAGTAGCAGTCACAGCTATTAGTACAGAAGAAAAAGCAGCAGTCACAGCAATGAGTACAGGAATAAAAGCTGCAGTCACAGCAATGAGTACAGACCCAAAAGCAGCTTTAACAGCAATAAGTACAGCCCCAAAAGCTGCATTCAGAACAATAGATACAGTAGTAAAAGCAGAAGTCACAGCAATGAGTACAGATCCGAAAGCAGCAGTAAATGCAATGAGTACAGACCCAAAAGCAGCAGTCACAGCAATGAGTACAGACCCAAAAGCAGCAGTAACTACAATGAGGACAGACCCAAATGCTGCAGTGACAGCAATGAATACTGATAAAAAGTAGCAGTCACAGCAATGAGTACAGATCCAAAAGCAGCAGTAACTGCAATGCATAGAGACAAAAGCTGCAGTCACAACAATGAGCATAGACCCACAGCAGCAGTACACAGCAATGAGTACAGATGAAAAGCAGCAATCACAGCAATGAGTACAAGCCCAAAACCAGCAGTCAAAGCAATGCACAGACCAAAGCAGTAATTGCAGCAATGAGTACAGCTCAAAAAGCAGCAGTCACGCCAATGAGAACAAGCCTCAAAGCAGTAGTCACAGTAATGATTAAAGACTCAAAAGCTGCAGTAACAGCAATGAGTACAGAAACAAAAGCAGCAGCCAAAGCAATGAGTACAGACTCAAAAGCAGCAGTCACAGCAATGAGTACAGACCCAAAAGCAGTAGTCACAGTAATGAGTTAAGACTCAAAAGCAGAAGTCACAGGAATGAGTACTGTCCCAAAAGCTGCAATCACAGCAATGAGTACAAACCTAAAAGCAGCTGTCACAGCAATAAGTACAGGCCCAAATGTAGCTGTTATAGCAATAAGTTCAGGCTCAAAAGCAGCAGTCACAGCAAAGAGTAAAGGTCCAAAATCATCTGTCACAGCTGTGTGTTCCGACACAAAAGCAGCAATCTCAGCAATGCATACAGACAAAAAAGCAACAGTCACAACAATGAGCACAGACCCAAAGCAGCAGTCACAGCAATGAGAACAGGATTAAAAGCAGCAGTCACTGTAATCAGTACAGACCCAAAAGCAGCTTTCATAGCAATAAGTACTGCTCCAAATGCTGCAGTCAGAGCAAAGGGTACAGTACCAAAAGCAGCAGTCACAGCAATGAGTACAGATCCAAAAGCAGCAATCACTGCAAGGAGTACAAACCCAAAAGCAGCTGTCACAGCAATAAGTACAGGCCCAAATGTAGCTGTCACAGTAATAAGTACAGGCTCAAAAGCAGAAGTCACAGCAATGAGAACAGGCCAAAAAGCAGCAGTCACAGCAATGAGTACAGGCCCAAAAGCATCAGTCACAGCTGTGTGTACAACACAAAAGAAGCACTCACAGCAATGCATACAGACAAAAAAGCAGCAGTCACAACAATGTGCACAGACCCAAAGCTCCAGTCACAGCAACGAGTATAGATGAAAAAGCTGCAGTCCCAGCAGTGAGTACAGGAATAAAAGCAGCAGTCACAGTAATGAGTAAAGACTCAAAAGCTGAGTAACAGCAATGACTACAGAAACAAAAGCAGCAGCCATAGCAATGAGTACAGACTCAAAAGCAGAAGTCACAGCAATGAGTACAGACTCAAAAGCAGTAGTCGCAGCAATGAGTACACCTCAAAAGCAGAAGTCACATCAATGAGTACAGGTCCTAAAGCAGTAGTCACAGTAATGAGTAAAGACTCACAAGCTACAGTAACAGCAATGAGTACAGAAACAAAAGCAGCAGCCACAGCAATGAGTACAGCCCCAAAAGCAGCAGTAACAGCAATGAGTACAGTCCCAAAAGCAGCAATCACAGCAATGAGTACAACCCCAAAAGCAGCTGTCACAGCAATAGGAACAGGCCCAAATGTTGCTGTCACAGCAATAAGTACAGGCTGAAAAGCAGAAGTCACAGCATTTAGAAAAGGCCAAAAAGCAGCAGTCACAGCAATGAGTACAGGCCTAAAAGCAGCAGTCACAGCAAGGAGTACAGGTCCAAGAGCATCAGTCACAGCTGTGTGTACAGACCCAAAAGCAGCTGTCACAGCAATATGTACAGACAAAAAAGCAGCAGTCACAACAATGAGCACAGACCCAAAGAAGCAGTCACAGCTATTAGTACAGAAGAAAAAGCAGCAGTCACAGCAATGAGTACAGGAATAAAAGCTGCAGTCACAGCAATTAGTAGACCCAAAAGCAGCTTTAACATTAATAAGTACAGCCCCAAAGGCTGCATTCAGAACAATAGATAAAGTACTAAAAGCAGAAGTCACCGCAATGAGTACAGATCCAAAAGCAGCAGTAACTGCAATGAGTACAGACCCAAAAGCAGCAGTCACAGCAATGAGTACAGACCCAAAAGCAGCAGTAACTGCAATGAGTACAGACCCAAAAGCTGCAGTGACAGCAATGAATACAGATATAAAAGTAGCAGTCACAGCAATGAGTACAGATCCAAAAGCAGCAGTAACTGCAATGAGTACAGACCCAAAAGCTGCAGTGACAGCAATGAATACAGATATAAAAGTAGCAGTCACAGCAATGAGTACAGATCCAAAAGCAGCAGTAACTGCAATGCATAGAGACAAAAAAGCTGCAGTCACAACAATGAGCATAGACCCAAAGCAGCAGTACACAGCAATGAGTACAGATGAAAAAGCAGCAGTCACAGCAGTGAGTACAAGCCCAAAACCAGCAGTCAAAGCAATGCGTACAGACCCAAAAGCAGTAATTGCAGCAATGAGTACAGCTCAAAAGCAGCAGTCACATCAATGAGAACAAGCGCTAAATCAGTAGTCACAGTAATGAGTAAAGACTCAAAAGCTGCAGTAACAGCAATGAGTACAGAAACAAAAGCAGCAGCCAAAGCAATGAGTACAGACTCAAAAGCAGCAGTCACAGCAATGAGTACAGACCCAAAAGCAGTAGTCACAGTAATGAGTAAAGTCTCAAAAGCAGAAATCACAGGAATGAGTACTGTCCCAAAAGCAGCAATCACAACAATGAGCACAGACCAAAAGCAGCAATTACAGCAATGAGTACAGATGAAAAAGTAGCAGTTACAGCAATGAGTACAGGCCCAAAACCAGCAGTCATATCAATGAGTACAGTCCCAAAAGCAGTAGTCGCAGCAATGAGTACACCTCAAAAGCAGAAGTCATTTCAATGAGTACAGGTCCTAAAGCAGTAGTCACAGTTATGAGTAAAGACTCAAAAGCTGCAGTAACAGCAATGAGTAGAGAAACAAAAGCAGCAGCCACAGCAATGAGTACAGCCCCAAAAGCAGCAGTCAAAGCAATGAGTACAGTCCCAAAAGCAGCAATAACAGCAATGAGTACAACTCCAAAAGCAGCTGTCACAGCAATAGGTAAAGGCCCAAATGTTGCTGTCACAGCAATAAGTACAGGCTCAAAAGCAGAAGTCACAGCAATTAGAAAAGGCCAAAAAGCAGCAGTCACAGCAATGAGTACAGGCCTAAAAGCAGCAGTCACAGCAAAGAGTACAGGTCCAAGAGCATCAGTCACAGTTGTGTGTACAGACACAAAAGCAGCTGTCACAGCAATTTGTACAGACAAAAAAGCAGCAGTCACATCAATGAGCACAGACCCAAAGTAGCAGTCACAGCTATTAGTACAGAATAAGAAGCAGCAGTCACAGCAATGAGTACAGGAATAAAAGCTGCAGTCACAGCAATGAGTACAGACCCAAAAGCAGCTTAAACAGCAATAAGTACAGCCTCAAAAGCTGCATTCAGAACAATAGATACAGCACTAAAAGCAGAAGTCACAGCAAAGAGTACAGATCCAAAAGCAGCAGCAACTGCAATGAGTACAGACCCAAAAGCAGCAGTCACAGCAATGAGTACAGACCCAAAAGCAGCAGTAACTGCAATGAGTACAGACCCAAAAGCTGCAGTGACAGCAATGAATACAGATATAAAAGTAGCAGTCACAGTAATGAGTACAGATCCAAACGCAGCAGTAACTGCAATGCATAGAGACAAAAAAGCTGTAGTCACAACAATGAGCATAGACCCAAAGCAGCAGTACACAGCAATGAGTACAGATGAAAAAACAGCAGTCACAGCAGTGAGTACAAGCCGAAAACCAGCAGTCAAAGCAATGCGTACAGACCCAAAAGCAGTAATTGCAGCAATGAGTACAGCTCAAAAGCAGCAGTCACATCAATGAGAACAAGCGCTAAATCAGTAGTCACAGTAATGAGTAAAGACTCAAAAGCTGCAGTAACAGCAATGAGTACAGAAACAAAAGCAGCAGCCAAAGCAATGAGTACAGACTCAAAAGCAGCAGTCACAGAAATAAGTAGAAACCTACAAGAAGAGGTAAGAGCCATGAGTAAGCTCACTGAAGCAGAATTAACAGCAAAGATTACAGATCCAAAAGCAGCAGTTTCAGCCAAGATTAGAGGCCCAAAACCAGCAGAAACAGGAATAAGAACAGGCAGAAAAGAATCATTCTCTGCAGTAGTATCGACCCAAATGCAGCATTCACGAAATGAGTACAGGCTTAAAAGAAAACAGTCACAGCAAAGAGTACAGGTCCAAAAGCATCAGTCACAGCTGTGTGTACAGACACAAAAGCAGCTGTCACAGCAATGCATACAAACAAAAGCAGCAATCACAACAATGAGCACAGACCCAAAGCAGCAGTCACAGCAATGAGTATAGACGAAAAAGCCGCAGTCACAGCAATGAGTACAGGAATAAAAGCAGCAGTCACAGTAATGAGTACAGACCCAAAAGTAGCTTTCACAGCAATAAGTACAGCCCCAAAAGCTGCAGTCAGAGCAAAGGGTACAGTACCAAAAGCAGCAGTCACAGCAATGAGTTCAGATCCAAAAGCAGCAGTAACTGCAATGAGTACTGACCGAAACGCTGCAGACACAGCAATGAGTACAGATCCAAAAGTAGCAGTCACATCAATGAGTACAGATCCAAAAGCAGCAGTAACTGCAATGATTACAGTCACAAAAGCAGCAATCACAGCAATGATTACTGATCCAAAAGTGGTAGTCACAGCAATGAGTACTGTCCCAAAAGCGGTAGTCACAGCAATGAGTACAGACCCAAAAATAGAAGTCACAGCAATGAGTACAGATCCAAAAGTAGCTTTCACAGCAATGAGTTCTGTCCCAAAAGCAGCAGTCACAGAAATAAGTACAAGCGTACAAGCAGAGGTAAGAGCCATGAGTACACTCCCTGAAGCAGAATTAACAGCAATGAGTACAGATCCAAAATCAGCAGTTTCAGCCAAGATTAGAGGCTCAAAAGCAGCAGTCACAGAAATGAGAACAGGCCAAAAAGCAGCAGTCACAGAAATGAGTACAGGCCTAAAAGCAGCAGTCATAGCAATGAGTACACATCCAAAAGCAGCAGTAACTGCAATGAGTCCAGACCCAAAAGCAGCAGTCACAGCAATGAGTACATCATAAAGCAGCAGTAACTGCAATGAGTACCACCCAAAGCAGCAGTCACAGCAATGAGTACAGGCCTAAAAGCAGCAGTCACAGCAATGAGTACACATCCAAAAGCAGTAGTAACTGCAATGAGTACAGATCCAAAAGCAGCAGTTACAGCAATGAGTACACATCCAAAAGCAGCAGTAACAGCAATGAGTACTGACCAAAAAGCAGCAGTCACAGCAATGAGTACAGATCCAAAAGCAGCAATCACAGCAATGAGTACAAACCCAAAAGCAGCTGTCACAGCATTAAGTACAGGCCCAAAAGTAGCTATCACAGCAATATGTACAGGCTCAAAAGCAGCAGTCACAGCAATGAGAACAGCCCAAAAAGCAGCAGTCACAGCAATGAGTACAGGCCTAAAAGCAGCAGTCACAGCAATGGGTACAGGTCCAAAAACAGCAGTCAGAGCAATGAGTGCAGGCCCAAGAGCATCAGTCACAGCGTGTGTACAGATACAAAAGCAGCAGTCATGGCAATGCACACAGACAAAACAGCAGCAGTCACAACAATGAGCACAGACCCAAACCCGCAGTAACAGCAATGAGTATAGACGAAAAAGCAGTCACAGCAATGAGAACAGGAATAAAAGCAGAAGTCACAGTAATGAGTATAGACCCAAAAGCAACTTTCAAAACAATAAGTACAGCCCAAAAGCTGCAGTCAGAGCAATGGGTAGGTACCAAAAGCTGCAGTCTCAGCAATGAGTACAGATCCATAAGCAGCAGTAACTGCAATGAGTACAGATCCAAAAGCAGCAGTAACTGCAATGAGTACTGTCCCAAAAGCGGTAGTCAGAACAATAAGTACTGTCTCAAAATCAGCAGTCACACCAATGAGTACAGACCCAAAAGCAGCAGTCACAGCAATGAGGACAGATTCAAAAGCAGCTATCACAGCAATAAGTACTGTCCCAAAAGCAGCAGTCACAGAAATAAGACAAGCCTACAAGCAGAGGTAAGAGCCATGGACACTCCTTAAAGCAGAATTATCAGCAATGAGTACAGATCCAAAAGCAGCAGTCTCAGCCAAGAATAGAGACCCAAAAGCAGCAGAAACAGTAATAAGAACAGCCAGAAAAGAATCAGTCTCTGCAGTGAGTACTGACCCAAATGCAGCATTCACAGAAATGAGTACTGGCCCAAAAGAAGCAGTCACAGCAAAGAGTACAGGTCCAAAAGCATCAGTCACAACTGTGTGTACAGACACAAAAGCAGCAGTCACAACAATGAGCACAGACCCAAAGCAGCAGTCACAGCAATGAGTACAGACGAAAAGCAGCAGCCACAGTAATGAGTACAGACCAAAAGCAGCAGTCACAGCAATGAGTACAGACCCAAATGCAGTAGTCGCAGCAATGAGTAGAGATCAAAAGCAGCAGTAACATCAATGAGTACAGGCCCTAAAGCAGTTGTCACAGTAATTAGTAAAGACTCAAAAGCTGCAGTAATAGCAATGAGTTCAGAAACAAAGCAGCAGCCACAGCAATGAGTACAGACTCAAAAGCAGCAGTCAGAGCAATGAGTACAGACCCAAAAGCAGCAGTAACTGCAATGAGTACAGTCCCAAAAGCAACAGTCACATCAATGAGTACAGCCCCAAAGCAGCAGTCAGAGCAATGAGTACAGATCCAAAAGCAGCTTTCACAGTAATGAGTAC
The DNA here is from genome assembly GCA_016271365.2 of Neoceratodus forsteri. NCBI lineage: Eukaryota > Metazoa > Chordata > Ceratodontiformes > Ceratodontidae > Neoceratodus > Neoceratodus forsteri. The sequence continues at coordinate 8,097,029 of CM028130.1, forward strand.
TGTCCCAAAAGCAGCAGTCACAGAAATAAATACAAGCCTACAGCAGAGGTAAGAGCCAGGAGTGCACCTAAAGCAGAATTAGCAGCAAAGAGTACAGATCCAAAAGCAGCAGTTCCAGCCAAGATTAGAGGCCCAAAAGCAGCACAAACAGGAATAAGAACAGCCAGAAAAGAATCAGTCTCTGCAGTGAGTACGGACCCAAATGCATCATTCATGGAAATGAGTACAGGCCCAAAAGAAGCAGTCACTGCAAAGAAGACAGGTCCAAAAGCATCAGTCACAGCTGTGTGTACAGACACAAAAGCAGCAGTCACAGCAATGTGTACAGACAAAAAAGCTGCAGTCACAACAATGAGCACAGACCCAAAGCAGCAGTCACAGCAATAAGTATAGATTAAAAGCAGCAGTTACAGCAATGAGTACAGGACCAAAACCAGCAGTCAAAGCAATGAGTACAGGACCAAAACCAGCAGTCAAAGCAATGAGTACAGACCGAAAAGCAGTAGTTGCAGCAATGAGTACAGCTCAAAAGCAGAAGTCACGCCAATGAGTACAGACCCTAAAGCATTAGTCACAGTAATGAATACTCAAAAGCTGCAGTAACAGCAATGAGTACAGAAACAAAAGCAGCAGCCACAACAATCAGTACAGACTCAAAAGCAGCAGTCACAGCAATCAGTACAGACCCAAAAGCAGAAGTCACAGTAATGAGTAAAGACTCAAAAGCAGCAGTCACAGGAATGGGTATAGTCCCAAAAGCAGAAGTCACAGCAATGAGTACAGTTCCAAAAGCAGCAATCACAGAAATGAGTACAAACTCAAAAGCTGCTTTCACTGCAATAAGTACAGGCTCAAATGTAGCTTGACTCTATAAAGGCACAGGCTGAAAGCAGCAGTCACAGCAAAGAGTAAAGGTCTAAAAGCATCACTACAGCTGTGTGTACATACACAAAAGCAGCAGAGACAGCAATGAGTACAAATCCAAAAGCAGTAGTAACTGCATTGAGTACAGACCCGAAAGCAGCAGTCACAGCAATGAGTACAGCCCCAAAAGCAGCAGTCAAAGCAATGAGTACAGTCCCAAAAGCAGCAATAACAGCAATGAGTACAACTCCAAAAGCAGCTGTCACAGCAATAGGTAAAGGCCCAAATGTTGCTGTCACAGCAATAAGTACAGGCTCAAAAGCAGAAGTCACAGCAATTAGAAAAGGCCAAAAAGCAGCAGTCACAGCAATGAGTACAGGCCTAAAAGCAGCAGTCACAGCAAAGAGTACAGGTCCAAGAGCATCAGTCACAGTTGTGTGTACAGACACAAAAGCAGCTGTCACAGCAATTTGTACAGACAAAAAAGCAGCAGTCACATCAATGAGCACAGACCCAAAGTAGCAGTCACAGCTATTAGTACAGAATAAGAAGCAGCAGTCACAGCAATGAGTACAGGAATAAAAGCTGCAGTCACAGCAATGAGTACAGACCAAAAGCAGCTTAAACAGCAATAAGTACAGCCTCAAAAGCTGCATTCAGAACAATAGATACAGCACTAAAAGCAGAAGTCACAGCAAAGAGTACAGATCCAAAAGCAGCAGCAACTGCAATGAGTACAGACCCAAAAGCAGCAGTCACAGCAATGAGTACAGACCCAAAAGCAGCAGTAACTGCAATGAGTACAGACCCAAAAGCTGCAGTGACAGCAATGAATACAGATATAAAAGTAGCAGTCACAGTAATGAGTACAGATCCAAACGCAGCAGTAACTGCAATGCATAGAGACAAAAAAGCTGTAGTCACAACAATGAGCATAGACCCAAAGCAGCAGTACACAGCAATGAGTACAGATGAAAAAACAGCAGTCACAGCAGTGAGTACAAGTCGAAAACCAGCAGTCAAGCAATGCGTACAGACCCAAAAGCAGTAATTGCAGCAATGAGTACAGCTCAAAAGCAGCAGTCACATCAATGAGAACAAGCGCCAAATCAGTAGTCACAGTAATGAGTAAGACTCAAAAGCTGCAGTAACAGCAATGAGTACAGAAACAAAAGCAGCAGCCAAAGCAATGAGTACAGACTCAAAAGCAGCAGTCACAGAAATAAGTAGAAACCTACAAGAAGAGGTAAGAGCCATGAGTAAGCTCACTGAAGCAGAATTAACAGCAAAGATTACAGATCCAAAAGCAGCAGTTTCAGCCAAGATTAGAGGCCCAAAACCAGCAGAAACAGGAATAAGAACAGGCAGAAAAGAATCATTCTCTGCAGTGAGTACGGACCCAAATGCAGCATTCACGGAAATGAGTACAGGCCTAAAAGAAGCAGTCACAGCAAAGAGTACAGGTCCAAAAGCATCAGTCACAGCTGTGTGTACAGACACAAAAGCAGCTGTCACAGCAATGCATACAAACAAAAAAGCAGCAATCACAACAATGAGCACAGACCCAAAGCAGCAGTCACAGCAATGAGTATAGACGAAAAAGCCGCAGTCACAGCAATGAGTACAGGAATAAAAGCAGCAGTCACAGTAATGAGTACAGACCCAAAAGTAGCTTTCACAGCAATAAGTACAGCCCCAAAAGCTGCAGTCAGAGCAAAGGGTACAGTACCAAAAGCAGCAGTCACAGCAATGAGTTCAGATCCAAGCAGCAGTAACTGCAATGAGTATTGACCAAACGCTGCAGACACAGCAATGAGTACAGATCCAAAAGTAGCAGTCACATCAATGAGTACAGATCCAAAAGCAGCAGTAACTGCAATGATTACAGTCACAAAAGCAGCAATCACAGCAATGATTACTGATCCAAAAGTGGTAGTCACAGCAATGAGTACTGTCCCAAAAGCGGTAGTCACAGCAATGAGTACAGACCCAAAAATAGAAGTCACAGCAATGAGTACAGATCCAAAAGTAGCTTTCACAGCAATGAGTTCTGTCCCAAAAGCAGCAGTCACAGAAATAAGTACAAGCGTACAAGCAGAGGTAAGAGCCATGAGTACACTCCCTGAAGCAGAATTAACAGCAATGAGTACAGATCCAAAATCAGCAGTTTCAGCCAAGATTAGAGGCTCAAAAGCAGCAGTCACAGAAATGAGAACAGGCCAAAAAGCAGCAGTCACAGAAATGAGTACAGGCCTAAAAGCAGCAGTCATAGCAATGAGTACACATCCAAAAGCAGCAGTAACTGAAATGAGTCCAGACCCAAAAGCAGCAGTCACAGCAATGAGTACACATCCAAAAGCAGCAGTAACTGCAATGAGTACCGACCCAAAAGCAGCAGTCACAGCAATGAGTACAGGCCTAAAAGCAGCAGTCACAGCAATGAGTACACATCCAAAAGCAGTAGTAACTGCAATGAGTACAGATCCAAAAGCAGCAGTTACAGCAATGAGTACACATCCAAAAGCAGCAGTAACAGCAATGAGTACTGACCAAAAAGCAGCAGTCACAGCAATGAGTACAGATCCAAAAGCAGCAATCACAGCAATGAGTACAAACCCAAAAGCAGCTGTCACAGCATTGGCACAGGCCCAAAAGTAGCTATCACAGCAATATGTACAGGCTCAAAAGCAGCAGTCACAGCAATGAGAACAGCCCAAAAAGCAGCAGTCACAGCAATGAGTACAGGCCTAAAAGCAGCAGTCACAGCAATGGGTACAGGTCCAAAAACAGCAGTCAGAGCAATGAGTGCAGGCCCAAGAGCATCAGTCACAGCGTGTGTACAGATACAAAAGCAGCAGTCATGGCAATGCACACAGACAAAACAGCAGCAGTCACAACAATGAGCACAGACCCAAACCCGCAGTAACAGCAATGAGTATAGACGAAAAAGCAGCAGTCACAGCAATGAGAACAGGAATAAAAGCAGAAGTCACAGTAATGAGTATAGACCCAAAAGCAACTTTCAAAACAATAAGTACAGCCCAAAAAGCTGCAGTCAGAGCAATGGGTAAAGTACCAAAAGCTGCAGTCTCAGCAATGAGTACAGATCCATAAGCAGCAGTAACTGCAATGAGTACAGATCCAAAAGCAGCAGTAACTGCAATGAGTACTGTCCCAAAAGCGGTAGTCAGAACAATAAGTACTGTCTCAAAATCAGCAGTCACACCAATGAGTACAGACCCAAAAGCAGCAGTCACAGCAATGAGGACAGATTCAAAAGCAGCTATCACAGCAATAAGTACTGTCCCAAAAGCAGCAGTCACAGAAATAAGTACAAGCCTACAAGCAGAGGTAAGAGCCATGGGGACACTCCCTAAAGCAGAATTATCAGCAATGAGTACAGATCCAAAAGCAGCAGTCTCAGCCAAGAATAGAGACCCAAAAGCAGCAGAAACAGTAATAAGAACAGCCAGAAAAGAATCAGTCTCTGCAGCGAGTACTGACCCAAATGCAGCATTCACAGAAATGAGTACTGGCCCAAAAGAAGCAGTCACAGCAAAGAGTACAGGTCCAAAAGCATCAGTCACAACTGTGTGTACAGACACAAAAGCAGCAGTCACAACAATGAGCACAGACCCAAAGCAGCAGTCACAGCAATGAGTACAGACGAAAAGCAGCAGCCACAGCAATGAGTACAGACCAAAAGCAGCAGTCACAGCAATGAGTACAGACCCAAATGCAGTAGTCGCAGCAATGAGTAGAGATCAAAAGCAGCAGTAACATCAATGAGTACAGGCCCTAAAGCAGTTGTCACAGTAATTAGTAAAGACTCAAAAGCTGCAGTAATAGCAATGAGTTCAGAAACAAAAGCAGCAGCCACAGCAATGAGTACAGACTCAAAAGCAGCAGTCAGAGCAATGAGTACAGACCCAAAAGCAGCAGTAACTGCAATGAGTACAGTCCCAAAAGCAACAGTCACATCAATGAGTACAGCCCCAAAAGCAGCAGTCAGAGCAATGAGTACAGATCCAAAAGCAGCTTTCACAGTAATGAGTACTGTCCCAAAAGCAGCAGTCACAGAAATAAATACAAGCCTACAAGCAGAGGTAAGAGCCATGAGTACACTCCCTAAAGCAGAATTAGCAGCAAAGAGTACAGATCCAAAAGCAGCAGTTCCAGCCAAGATTAGAGGCCCAAAAGCAGCACAAACAGGAATAAGAACAGCCAGAAAAGAATCAGTCTCTGCAGTGAGTACGGAACCAAATGCATCATTCATGGAAATGAGTACAGGCCCAAAAGAAGCAGTCACTGCAAAGAAGACAGGTCCAAAAGCATCAGTCACAGCTGTGTGTACAGACACAAAAGCAGCAGTCACAGCAATGTGTACAGACAAAAAAGCTGCAGTCACAACAATGAGCACAGACCCAAAGCAGCAGTCACAGCAATAAGTATAGATGTAAAAGCAGCAGTTACAGCAATGAGTACAGGACCAAAACCAGCAGTCAAAGCAATGAGTACAGGACCAAAACCAGCAGTCAAAGCAATGAGTACAGACCGGCAGTAGTTGCAGCAATGAGTACAGCTCAAAAGCAGAAGTCACGTCAATGAGTACAGACCCTAAAGCATTAGTCACAGTAATGAATACTCAAAAGCTGCAGTAACAGCAATGAGTACAGAAACAAAAGCAGCAGCCACAACAATCAGTACAGACTCAAAAGCAGCAGTCACAGCAATCAGTACAGACCCAAAAGCAGAAGTCACAGTAATGAGTAAAGACTCAAAAGCAGCAGTCACAGGAATGGGTATAGTCCCAAAAGCAGAAGTCACAGCAATGAGTACAGTTCCAAAAGCAGCAATCACAGAAATGAGTACAAACTCAAAAGCTGCTTTCACTGCAATAAGTACAGGCCCAAATGTAGCTGTCACTGCTATAAGTACAGGCTGAAAAGCAGCAGTCACAGCAAAGAGTAAAGGTCTAAAAGCATCACTCACAGCTGTGTGTACATACACAAAAGCAGCAGAGACAGCAATGAGTACAAATCCAAAAGCAGTAGTAACTGCATTGAGTACAGACCCGAAAGCAGCAGTCACAGCAATGAGTACAGTTCCAAAAGCAGCAATCACAGCAATGAGTACAAAACCAAAAGCAGCTGTCACAGCAATAAGTACAGGCTCAAAAGCAGAAGTCACAGCAATGAGAACAGGCCAAAAAACAGCAGTTACAGCAAAGAGTACAGGTCCAAAAGCATTAGTCAGTGCTGTGTGTAGAGACAGAAAAGCAGCAGTCACAGCAATGTGTACAGACAAAAAAGCAACAGTCACAACTATGAACACAGACCCAAAGCAGCAGTCACAGCAATGAATACAGACGAAAAAGCAGCAGTCACAGCAATGAGTACAGGAATAAAAGCTGCTGTCACAGCAATGAGTACAGATCCAAAAGCAGCAGTCACAGCAATGTGTACAGACCCAAAAGCAGTAGTCACATTAATGAGAAAAGATTCAAAAGCAGTAGTCACAGGAATGAGTACAGTCCCAAAAGCAGCAATCACAGCAATGAGTACAAACCCAAAAGCTGCTGTCACAGCAATAAGTACAGGCCCAAATGTAGGTATCACAGCAATAAGTAAAGGCTCAAAAGCAGCAGTCACAGCAAAGATTAAAGGTATAAAAGCGTCAGTCACAGCTGTGTGTTTAGACACAAAAGCTGTAGTCACAGCAATGAGTACAAATCCAAAAGCAGTAGTAACTGCAATGAGTACCAACCCAAAAGCAGCAGTCACAGCAATGAGTACAGATAAAAAAGCAGCAATCACAGCATTGAGTGCAAACCTAAAAGCAGCTGTCACAGCAATAAGTACAGGCTCAAAAGCAAAAGTCACAGCAATGAAAACAGGCCAAAAAGCAGCAGTCACAGCAAAGACTACAGGTCCAAAAGCATATGTCACAGCTGTGTGTACAGATACAAAAGCAGCAGTCACGGCAATGAGTACAGATCCAAAAGCAGCAGTAACTGCAATGAGTACCGACCCAAAAGCAGCAGTCACAGCAATGAGAACAGATCCAAAAGCAGCAGTCACAGCATTAAGTACACCCCCAAATGTAGCTGTCACAGCAATAAGTACAGGCTCAAAAGTAGTAGTCACAGCAATGAGAAGAGGTCAAAAAGCAGCAGTCAAAGCAATGAGTACAGACTAAAAAGCAGCATTCATAGAAAATGAGTACAGGCCCAAAACCAGCAGTCACAGAAATGAGTACAGACCCAAAAGCAGTAGTCGCAGCAATGAGTACATCTCAAAAGCAGCAGTCACATCAATGAGTACAGGCCCTAAAGCAGTAGTCACAATAATGAGTAAAGACTCAAAAGCTGCAGTAACAGCACTGAGTACAGAAACAAAAGCAGCAGCCACAGCAATGAGTACAGACTCAAAAGCAACAGTCACAGCAATGAGAACAGATGAAAAAGAAGCAGTCACAGCAATGAGTACAGGCTCAAAAACAGCAGTCACAGCAATGAGTACAGACCCAAAAGCAGTAGTCTCAGCAATGAGTACATCTCAAAAGCAACAGTCACATCAATGAGTACAGGCCCAAATGCAGAAGTCACAGTAATTAGTAAAGACTCAAAAGCTGCAGTAACAGCACTGAGTAGAGAAACAAAAGCAGCAGCCTCAGCAATGAGTACAGACTCAAAAGAGGCAGTCACAGCAATGAGTACAGACCCAAAAGCAGAAATATCTGCAATGAGTACAGACTCAAATGCAGCAGTCACAGCAATGAGTATAGACCCAAAAGCAGCAGTAATTGCAATGAGTACAGACCCAAAAGCAGCAGTAACAGCAATGAGTACAGATCCAAAAGCAGCAGTCCCAGCAATGAGTACAGGCCCAAAAGTAGCTGTCATAGCAATAAGTACAGGCTCAAAATCAGCAGTCACAGCAATGAGAACAGGCCAAAAAGCAGCAGTCACAGCAATGAGTACAGGCCTAAAAGCAGCAGTCACAGCAATGAGTTCACATCCAAAAGCAGCGGTAACTGCAATGAGTACCGACCCAAAAGCAGCAGTCACAGCAATGAGTACACATCCAAAATCAGAAGTAACTGCAATGATTAAAGACCCAAAAGCAGCAGTCACAGCAATGAGTACAGGCCTAAAAGCAGCAGTCACAGCAATGAGTACACATCCAAAAGCAGCAGTAACTGCAATGAGTACAGACCCAAAAGCTGCAGTGACAGCAATGAGTACACATCCAAAAGCAGCAGTAACAGCAATGAGTACTGACCAAAAAGCAGCAGTCACAGCAATGAGTACAGATCCAAAAGCAGCAATCACAGCAATGAGTACAAACTCAAAAGCAGCTGTCACAGCATTAAGTACAGGCCTCAAAGTAGCTGTCACAGCAATAAGTACAGGCTCAAAAGCAGCAGTCACAGCAATGAGAACAGGCCCAAAAGCAGCAGTCACAGCAATGAGTACAGGCCTAAAAGCAGCAGTCACAGCAATGGGTACAGGTCCAAAACAGCAGTCAGAGCAATGAGTGCAGGCCCAAGAGCATCAGTCACAGCTGTGTGTACAGATACAAAAGCAGCAGTCACGGCAATGCACACAGACAAAACAGCAGCAGTCACAGCAATGAGCACAGACCCAAACCCGCAGTAACAGCAATGAGTATAGACGAAAAAGCAGCAGTTACAGCAATGAGAACAGGAATAAAAGCAGCAGTCACAGTAATGAGTACAGACCCAAAAGCAACTTTCAAAACAATAAGTACAGCCCAAAAAAGCTGCAGTCAGAGCAATGGGTAAAGTACCAAAAGCTGCAGTCTCAGGAATGAGTACAGATCCAAAAGCAGCAGTAACTGCAATGAGTACAGATCCAAAAGCAGCAGTAACTGCAATGAGTACTGTCCCAAAAGCGGTAGTCAGAACAATGAGTACTGTCTCAAAAGCAGCAGTCACACCAATGAATACAGACCCAAAAGCAGCAGTCACAGCAATGAGGACAGATCCAAAAGCAGCTATCTCAGCAATAAGTACTGTCCCAAAAGCAGCAGTCACAGAAACAAGTACAAGCCTACACGCAGAGGTAAAAGCCATGGGGGACACTCCCTAAAGCAGAATTAACAGCAATGAGTACAGATCCAAAAGCAGCAGTCTCAGCCAAGAATAGAGACCCAAAAGCAGCAGAAACAGTAATAAGAACAGCCAGAAAAGAATCAGTCTCTGCAGTGAGTACGGACCCAAATGCAACATTCATAGAAATGAGTACTAGCCCAAAAGAAGCAGTCACAGCAAAGAGTACAGTTCCAAAAGCATCAGTCACAACTGTGTGTACAGACACAAAAGCAGCAGTCACAACAATGAGCACAGACCCAAAGCAGCAGTCACAGCAATGAGTACAGACGAAAAGCAGCACCACAGCAATGAGTACAGACTAAAGCAGCAGTCACAGCAATGAGTACAGACCCAAATGCAGTAGTCGCAGAAATGAGTAGAGATCAAAAGCAGCAGTAACATCAATGAGTACAGGCCCTAAAGCAGTTGTCATAGTAATTAGTAAAGACTCAAAAGCTGCAGTAATAGCAATGAGTTCAGAAACAAAAGCAGCAGCCACAGCAATGAGTACAGACTCAAAAGCAGCAGTCAGAGCAATGAGTACAGACCCAAAAGCAGCAGTAACTGCAATGAGTACAGTCCCAAAAGCAACAGTCACAGCAATGAGTACAGCCCCAAAAGCAGCAGTCAGAGCAATGAGTACATATCCAAAAGCAGCTTTCACAGCAATGAGTACTGTCCCAAAAGCAGCAGTCACATAAATAAATACAAGCCTACAAGCAGAGGTAAGAGCCATGAGTACACTCCCTAAAGCAGAATTAGCAGCACAGAGTACAGATCCAAAAGCAGCAGTTCCAGCCAAGATTAGAGGCCCAAAAGCAGCACAAACAGGAATAAGAACAGCCAGAAAAGAATCAGTCTCTGCAGTGAGTACGGACCCAAATGCATCATTCATGGAAATGAGTACAGGCCCAAAAGAAGCAGTCACTGCAAAGAAGACAGGTTCAAAGCATCAGTCACAGCTGTGTGTACAGACACAAAAGCAGCAGTCACAGCAATGTACAGACAAAACAGCTGCAGTCACAACAATGAGCACAGACCCAAAGCAGCAGTCACAGCAATAAGTATAGATGAAAAAGCAGCAGTTACAGCAATGAGTACAGGACCAAAACCAGCAGTCAAAGCAATGAGTACAGGACCAAAACCAGCAGTCAAAGCAATGAGTACAGACCGAAAAGCAATAGTTGCAGCAATGAGTACAGCTCAAAGCAGAAGTCACTAATGAGTACAGACCCTAAAGCATTAGTCACAGTAATGAATACTCAAAAGCTGCAGTAACAGCAATGAGTACAGAAACAAAAACAGCAGCCACAACAATGAGTACAGACTCAAAGCAGCAGTCACAGCAATCAGTACAGACCCAAAAGCAGAAGTCACAGTAATGAGTAAAGACTCAAAAGCAGCAGTCACAGGAATGGGTATAGTCCCAAAAGCAGAAGTCACAGCAATGAGTACAGTCCAAAAAGCAGCAATCCACAGAAATGAGTACAAACCAAAGCTGCTTTCACTGCAATAAGTACAGGCCCAAATGTAGCTGTCACTGCAATAAGTACAGGCTGAAAAGCAGCAGTCACAGCAAGAGTAAAGGTCTAAAAGCATCACTCACAGCTGTGTGTACATACACAAAAGCAGCAGTGACAGCAATGAGTACAAATCCATAAGCAGTAGTAACTGCATTGAGTACAGACCCGAAAGCAGCAGTCACAGCAATGAGTACAGTTCAAAAAGCAGCAATCACAGCAATGAGTACAAACCCAAAAGCAGCTGTCACAGCAATAAGTACAGGCTCAAAAGCAGAAGTCACAGCAATGAGAACAGGCCAAAAAACAGCAGTTACAGCAAAGAGTACAGTTCCAAAAGCATTAGTCACTGCTGTGTGTAGAGACAGAAAAGCAGCAAGTCACAGCAATGTGTACAGACAAAAAGCAACAGTCACAACTATGAACACAGACCCAAAGCAGCAGTCACAGCAATGAGTACAGACAAAAAGCAGCAGTCACAGCAATGAGTAAAGGAATAAAAGCTGCAGTCACAGCAAGAGTACAGATCCAAAACAGCAGTCACAGCAATGTGTACAGACCCAAAAGCAGTAGTCACATTAATGAGTAAAGACTCAAAAGCAGCAGTCACAGGAATGAGTACAGTCCCAAAAGCAGAAGTCACAGCAATGAGTACAGTCCCAAAAGCAGCAATCACAGCAATGAGTTCAAACCCACAATCTGCTGTCACAGCAATAAGTACAGGCCCAAATGTAGGTATCACAGCAATAAGTAAAGGCTCAAAAGTAGCAGTCACAGCAAAGATTAAAGGTATAAAAGCGTCAGTCACAGCTGTGTGTTCAGACACAAAAGCTGTAGTCACAGCAATGAGTACAAATCCAAAAGCAGTAGTAACTGCAATGAGTACCGACCCAAAAGCAGCAGCCACAGCAATGAGTACAGATAAAAAAGCAGCAATCACAGCATTGAGTGCAAACCCAAAAGCAGCTGTCACAGCAATAAGTACAGGCTCAAAAGCAAAAGTCACAGCAATGAAAACAGGCCAAAAAGCAGCAGTCACAGCAATGAGTACTGGCCCAAAAGCTGCAGTCACAGCAAAGACTACCAGTCCAAAGCATCAGTCACAGCTGTGTACAAATACAAAAAGCAGCAGTCACGGCAATGAGTACAGATCCAAAAGCAGCAGTAACTGCAATAAGTACCGACCAAAGCAGCAGTCACAGCAATGAGTACAGATCAAAAGCAGCAGTCACAGCATTAAGTCACCCCAAATGTAGCTGTCACAGCAATAAGTACAGGCTCAAAAGTATTCACAGTAATGAGTAAAGACTCAAAAGCAGCAGTCACAGCAATGAGTACAGTCCCAAAGCAGAAGTCACAGCAATGAGAACTGGAATAAAGCAGCAGTCACAGTAATAAGTATAAACCCAAAGCAGCTGTCACATCAATAAATACAGGCCCAAATGTAGCAGTCACAGCCATAAGTACAGGCTCAAAAGCAGCAGTCTCAGCAAAGAGTAAAGGTCCAAAAGCAGCTATTAAAGCAATGAGTACAGACAAAAAAGCAGCAGTCACAACAATGAGCACAAACCCAAAGCAGCAGTCACAGCAATGAGTACAGACGAAAAAGCAGCAGTCACAGCAATGAGAACAGGAATAAAAGCAGCTGTCACAGTAATGAGTACAGACCCAAAAACAGCTTTCACAGCAATAAGTACAGCTCCAAAAGCTGCAGTCAGATCAATGGGTACAGTACCAAAAGCAGCAGTCACAGCAATGAGTACAAATCCAAAAGCAGTAGTAACTGCAATGAGTACCGACCCAAAAGCAGAAGTCACAGCAATGAGTACAGATCCAAAAGCAGCAATCACAGCAATGAGTACAAACCCAAAAGCAGCTGTCACAGCAATATGTACAGGCTCAAAAGCAGAAGTCACTCTAATGAGAACAGGCCAAAAAGAAGCAGTCACAGCAATGAGTACAGGCCCAAAAGCAGCAGTCACAGAAAAGAGTACAGGTCAAAAGCATCAGGCACAGCTGTGTGTACAGATAAAAAGCAGCAGTCACAGCAATTCAAACAGACAAAAAGCAACAGTCACAACAATGAGCACAGACCCAAAGCCATAGTCACAGCAATGAGTATAGACGAAAAAGCAGCAGTCACAGCAATGAATACAGGAATAAAAGCAGCAGTCACAGTAATGAGTACAGACCCAAAAGCAGCTTTCACAGCAATAAGACAGCTCAAAAAGCTGCTGTAAAAGCAATGGGTACAGTACCAAAAGCAGCAGTCACTGCAATGAGTACAGATCAATAGCAGCAATCACGGCAAGGAGTACAAACCCAAAAGCAGCTATCACAGCAATAAGTATAGGCCCAAATGTAGCTGTCACAGCAATAAGTACAGTCTCAGAAGCAGAAGTCACAGCAATGAGTATAGATCTAAAAGAAGCAGTAACTGCAATGAGTACAGACACAAAAGCAGCAGTCACAGCAAAGAGTACAGATCCAAAAGCGGTAGTCACAGCAATGAGTACTGCCCCAAAAGCGGTAGTCACAAAAATGAGAACTGTCCCAAAAGCAGCAGTCACAGCAATGAGTACAGACCCAAAAGCAGCAGTCACAGCAATGAGTACAGATCCAAAAGCAGCAGTCACAGCAATGAGAACAGGCCAAAAAGCAGCAGTCTCAGCAATGAGTACAGACGAAAAAGCAGCATTCACAGAAAATGAGTACAGGCCCAAAACCAGCAGTCACAGCAATGAGTACAGACCCAAAAGCAGCAGTTGCAGCAATGAGTACATCTCAAAAGCAGCAGTCACATCAATGAGTACAGGCCCTAAAGCAGTAGTCTCAGTAATGAGTAAAGACTCAAAAGCTGCAGTAACAGCACTGAGTACAGAAACAAAAGCAGCAGCCACAGCAATGAGTTCAGACTCAAAAGCAACAGTCACAGCAATGAGTACAGACCCAAAAGCAGCAGTCACAGCAATGAGCACAGACCCAAAGCAGCAGTCACAGCAATGAGTACAGACGAAAAAGCAGCAGTCAGAGCAATGAGCACAGACCCAAAGCAGCAGTCACAGCAATGAGTTCAGATGAAAAAGCAGTAGTCACAGCAATGAGTACAGTCCCAAAACCAGCAGTCACAGCATTGAGGACAGACCGAATAGCAGTAGTCGCAGCAATGAGTACAGCTGAAAAGCAGCAGTCACATCAATGAGTACAGGCCCTAAAAGTAGTCACAGTAATGAGTAAGACTCAAAGCTGCAGTAACAGCAATGAGTACAGAAACAAAGCAGCAGCCAGAGCAATGAATACAGACTCAAAAGCAGCAGTCACAGCAATGTGTACAGACCAAAAAGCAGAAGTAACTACAATGAGTACAGACTCAAAAACAGCAGTCACAGGAATGAGTACAGGCCCAAAACCAGCAGTCACAGCAATGAGTACAGAAACAAAAGCAGCAGCCACAGCAATGAGTAAAGACTCAAAAGCAGCAGTCACAGCAATCAGTACTGACCCAAATCTGCAGTCACATCAATGAGTACAGGACCTAAAGCAGTTGTCACTGTAATTTGTAAAGACTCAAAAGCTGCAGTAACAGCAATGAGTACAGAAATCAAAGCAGCAGCCACAGCAATGAGTATAGACTCAGAAGCAGCAGTCACAGCAGTGAGTACAGACCCAAAAGCAGAAGTAACTGCAATGAGTACAGACTCAAAAACAGCAATCACAGGAATGAGTACAGATCCAAAAGCTGCAGTCACAGCAATGAGTACAGACCCAAAAGCAGCAGTAACTGCAATGAGTAGAGACCCAAAAGCAGCAGTCACAGGAATGAGTACAGATCCAAAAGCAGCAGTCACAGCAATGAGTACTGTCCCAAAAGCATCAATCACATCAATGAGTACAGACCCAAATTCAGCAGTCACAGCAATAAGTACAGATCCAAAAGCAACTTTCACAGCAATGAGTACTGTCCCAAAAGCAGCAGTCACAGAAATAAATACAAGCCTACAAGCAGAGGTAAGAACCATGAGTACACTCCTTAAAGCAGAATTAACAGTAAAGAGCACAGATCCAAAATCAGCAGTTTCAGCCAAGATTAGAGGCCCAAAAGCAGCAGAAACAGGAATAAGAACAGCCAGAATAGAATCAGTCTCTGCAGTGAGTACAGACCCAAATGCATCATTCACAGAAATGAGTAAAGGCCCAAAAGAAGCAGTCACTGCAAAGAAGACAGGTCGAAAAGCATCAGTCACAGCAGTGTGTACAGACACAAAAGCAGCAGTCACAGCAATGCATACAGACAAAAAAGCTGCAGTCACAACAATGAGCACAGACCCAACGCAGCAGTCACAGCAATGAGTACATGCCAAAAAACAGCAGTCAAAGCGATGAGTACAGACCGCAAAGCATTTGTTGCAGCAAAGAGTACAGCTCAAAAGCAGAAGTCACGTCAATGATTACAGGCCCTAAAGCATTAGTCACAGTAATGAAAAAAGACTTCAAAGCTGCAGTAACAGCAATGAGTACAGGAACAAAAGCAGCAGCCACAGCAATGAGTACAGACTCAAAAGCAGCAGTCACAGTAATGAGTACAGACCCAAAAGCAGTAGTCACAGTAATGAGTAAAGACTCAAAAGCAGTAGTTACAGGAATGAGTACAGTCCCAAAAGCAGAAGTCACAGCAATGAATACACTCCCAAAAGCAGCAATCACAGAAATGAGAACAAACCCAAAAGCTGCTGTCACAGCAATAAGTACAGGCCCAAATTTAGCTGTCGCAGCAATAAGTACAGGCTGAAAAGCAGCAGTCACAGCAATGAGTACAAATCCAAAAGCAGTAGTAACTGCAATGAGTAAAGACCCAAAAGCAGCAATCACAGCAAAGAGTACAGATCCAAAAGCAGCAATCACAGCAATGAGTGCAAAGCCAAAAGCAGCTGTCACAGCAATGAGTACAGGCTCAAAAGCAGAAGTCAGAGCAATGAGAACAGGCCAAAAGCAGCAGTCACAGCAAAGTACAGGTCAAAAGCATCAGTCACTGCCTGCGTGTACAGAAGGAAAAGCAGCAGTCACAGCAATGAGTACAGACCCAAGCGTCAGTAATTGCAATAGTACTGGCGAAAATGCAGCAGTCACAGCAATGAGCAGAGACCCAAAGCAGCAGTCACAGCAAAGTGTACAGATGAAAAAGCAGTAGTCACAGCAATGAGTACAGGCCAAAACCAGCAGTCACAGCAATGAGTACAGACCCAATAGCAGTAGTCGCGCAATGAGTCAGCTCAAAAGCATCAGTCACATCACTGAGTACAGGCCCTAAGCAGTATTCACAGTAATAAGTAAAGACTCAAAAGCTGCAGTAACAGCAATGAGTACAGAAACAAAAGCAGCAGCCACAGCAATGAGTACAGACTCAAAAGCAGCAGTCACAGCAATGAGTACAGACCCAAATGCAGTAGTTCCAGCAATGAGTACAGCTCACAAGCAGCAGTAACATCAATGAGTACCGGCCCTAAAGCAGTTGTCACAGTAATTATTAAAGACTCAAAAGCTGCAGTAACAGCAATGAGTACAGAAACAAAAGCAGCTGCCACAGCAATGAGTACAGACACAAAAGCAGCAGTCACAGCAATGAGTACAGACCCAAAAGCAGAAGTAACTGCAATGAGTACAGACTCAAAAACAGCAGTCACAGGAATGAGTACAGATCCAAAAGCTGCAGTCACAGCAATGAGTACACATCCAAAAGCAGCAGTAACTGCTTTGAGTACCGAACCAAAAGCAGCAGTCACAGAAATGAGTAGAGATCCAAAAGCAGCAATCACAGCAATGAGTACAAACTCAAAAGCAGCTGTCACAGCATTAAGTACAGGCCTCAAAGTAGCTGTCACAGCAATAAGTACAGGCTTAAAAGCAGCTGTCACAGCAATTAGTACACGCCTTAAAGCAGCAGTCACAGCAATGAGTACACATCCAAAAGCAGCAGAAACTGCAATGAGTCCCGACCAAAAAGCAGCAGTCACATCAATAAGTACACATCCAAAAGCAGCAGTAACAGCAATGAGTACCAACCCAAAAGCAGAAGTCACAGCAATGAGAATAGGCCAAAAACAACAGTCACAGCAATGAGTACAGGCCTAAAAGCAGCAATCACAGCAACGAGTACTCATCCAAAAGCAGCAGTAACTGCAATGAGTACAGACCCAAAAGCAGCAGTCACAGCAATGAGTACACATCCAAAAGCAGCAGTAACAGCAATGAGTACTGACCAAAAAGCAGCAGTCACAGCAATGAGTACAGATCCAAAAGCAGCAATCACAGCAACGAGTACAAACCCAAAAGCAGCTGTCACAGCATTAAGTACAGGCCCAAAAGTAGCTGTCACAGCAATAAGTACAGGCTCAAAAGCAGCAGTCACAGCAATGAGAACAGGCCAAAAAGCAGCAGTCATGGCAATGCACACAGACAAAACAGCAGCAGTCACAACAATGAGCACAGACCCAAACCCGCAGTAACAGCAATGAGTAAAGAAGAAAAAGCAGCAGTCACAGCAATGAGAACAGGAATAAAAGCAGCAGTCACAGTAATGAGTACAGACCCAAAAGTAACTTAAAACAATAAGTGCGCTCAAAAATCTGCAGTCAGAGCAATGGTACAGTACCAAAAGCTGCAGTCTCAGCAATGAGCAGATCCAAAAGCAACAGTAACTGCAATGAGTACAGATCCAAAAGCAGCAGTAACTGCAATGAGTACTGTCCCAAAAGCGGTGAGTCACAACAATGAGAACTGTCTCAAAAGCAGCAGTCACACCAATGAGTACAGACCAAAAGCAGCAGTCACAGCAATGAGGACAGATCAAAAGCAGCTATCACAGCAATAAGTACTGTCCAAAAGCAGCAGTCACAGAAATAAGTACAAGCCTACAAGCAGAGGTAAGAGCCATGGGGACACTCCCTAAAGCAGAATTAACAGCAATGAGTACAGATCCAAAAGCAGCAGTCTCAGCCAAGAATAGAGACCCAAAAGCAGCAGAAACAGTAATAAGAACAGCCAGAAAAGAATCAGTCTCTGCAGAAAGTACGGACCCAAATGCAGCATTCACAGAAATGAGTACTAGCCCAAAGGAAGCAGACACAGCAAAGAGTACAGGTCCAAAAGCATCAGTCACAACTGTGTGTACAGACACAAAAGCAGCAGTCACAACAATGAGCACAGACCCAAAGCAGCAGTCACAGCAATGAGTACAGATGAAAAGCAGCAGCCACAGCAATGAGTACAGACCAAAAGCAGCAGTCACAGCAATGAGTACAGACCCAAATGCAGTAGTCACAGCAATGAGTACAGATCGAAAGCAGCAGTAACATCAATGAGTACAGGCCCTAAAGCAGTTGTCACAGTAATTAGTAAAGACTCAAAGCTGCAGTAACAGCAATGAGTTCAGAAACAAAGCAGCAGCCACAGCAATGAGTACAGACTCAAAAGCAGCAGTCAGAGCAATGAGTACAGACCCAAAAGCAGCAGTAACTGCAATGAGTACAGTCCCAAAAGCAACAGTCACAGCAATGAGTACAGCCCCAAAAGCAGCAGTCAGAGCAATGAGTACAGATCCAAAAGCAGCTTTCACAGCAATGAGTACTGTCCCAAAAGCACCAGTAACAGAAATAAATACAAGCCTACAAGCAGAGGTAAGAGCCATGAGAACACTCCCCAAAGCAGAATTAACAGCAGTGAGTACAGATCCAAAAGCAGCAGTTCCAGCCAAGATTAGAGGCCCAAAATCAGCACAAACAGGAATAAGAACAGTCAGAAAAGAATCAGTCTCTGCAGTGACTACGGACCCAAATGCATCATTCATGGAAATAAGTACAGGCCCAAAAGAAGCAGTCACTGCAAAGAAGACAGGTCCAAAAGCATCAGTCACAGCTGTGTGTACAGACACAAAAGCAGCAGTCACAGCAATGTGTACAGACAAAAAAGCTGCAGTCACAACAATGAGCACAGACCCAAAGCAGCAGTCACAGCAATAAGTATAGACGAAAAAGCAGCAGTTACAGCAACGAGTACAGGACCAAAACCAGCAGTCAAAGCAATGAGTACAGGCCCAAAACCAGCAGTCAAAGCAATGAGTACAGACCGAAAAGCAGTAGTTGCAGCAATGAGTACAGCTCAAAAGCAGAAGTCACGCCAATGAGTACAGACCCTAAAGCAATAGTCACAGTAATGAATACTCAAAAGCTGCAGTAGCAGCAATGAGTACAGAAACAAAAGCAGCAGCCACAGCAATGAGTACAGACTCAAAAGCAGCAGTCACAGCAATCAGTACAGACCCAAAAGCAGAAGTCACAGTAATGAGTAAAGACTCAAAAGCAGCAGTCACAGGAATGGTATAGTCCCAAAAGCAGAAGTCACAGCAATGAGTACAGTCCCAAAAGCAGCAATCACAGAAATGAGTACAAACCCAAAAGCTGCTTTCACTGCAATAAGTACAGGCCCAAATGTAGCTGTCACTGCAATAAGTACATTCTGAAAAGCAGCAGTCACAGCAAAGAGTAAAGGTCTAAAAGCATCACTCACAGCTGTGTGTACATACACAAAAGCAGCAGTGACAGCAATGAGTACAAATCCAAAAGCAGTAGTAACTGCATTGAGTACAGACCCGAAAGCAGCAGTCACAGCAATGAGTACAGTTCCAAAAGCAGCAATCACAGCAATGAGTACAAACCCAAAAGCAGCTGTCACAGCAATAAGTACAGGCTCAAAAGCAGAAGTCACAGCAATGAGAACAGGCCAAAAAACAGCAGTTACAGCAAAGAGTACAGGTCCAAAAGCATCAGTCACTGCTGTGTGTAGAGACAGAATAGCAGCAATCACAGCAATGTGTACAGAAAAAAAGCAACAGTCACAACTATGAACACAGACCCAAAGCAGCAGTCACAGCAATGAGTACAGACGAAAAAGCAGCAGTCACAGCAATGAGAAAAGGAATAAAAGCTGCAGTCACAGCAAAGAGTACAGATCCAAAACAGCAGTCACAGCAATGTGTACAGACCGAAAAGCAGTAGTCACATTAATGAGTAAAGACTCAAAAGCAGCAGTCACAGGAATGAGTACAGTCCCAAAAGCAGAAGTCACAGCAATGAGTACAGTCCCAAAAGCAGCAATCACAGCAATGAGTTCAAACCCAAAATCTGCTGTCACAGCAATAAGTACAGGCCAAAATGTAGGTATCACAGCAATAAGAAAAGGCTCAAAAGCAGCAGTCACAGCAAAGATTAAAGGCATAAAAGCGTCAGTCACAGCTGTGTGTTCAGACACAAAAGCTGTAGTCACAGCAATGAGTACAAATCCAAAAGCAGTAGTAACTGCAATGAGTACCGACCCAAAAGCAGCAGTCACAGCAATGAGTACAGATAAAAAAGCAGCAATCACAGCATTGAGTGCAAACCCAAAAGCAGCTGTCACAGCAATAAGTACAGGCTCAAAAGCAAAAGTCACAGCAATGAAAACAGGCCAAAAAGCAGCAGTCACAGCAATGAGTACTGGCCCAAAAGCTGCAGTCACAGCAAAGACTACCAGTCCAAAGGCATCAGTCTCAGCTGTGTGTACAAATACAAAAGCAGCAGTCACGGCAATGAGTACAGATCCAAAAGCAGCAGTAACTGCAATGAGTACCGACCCAAAAGCAGCAGTCACAGCAATGAGTACAGATCCAAAAGCAGCAGTCACAGCATTAAGTACACCCCCAAATGTAGCTGTCACAGCAATAAGTACAGGCTCAAAAGTAGTAGTCACAGCAATGAGAAGATGCCAAAAAGCAGCAGTCACAGCAATGAGTTCAGACGAAAAAGCAGCATTCTTAGAAAATGAGTACAGGCCCAAAACCAGTATTCACAGTAATGAGTAAAGACTCAAAAGCAGCAGTCACAGCAATGAGTACAGTCCCAAAAGCAGAAGTCACAGCAATGAGAACAGGAATAAAAGCAGCAGTCACAGTAATAAGTATAAACCCAAAAGCAGCTGTCACATCAATAAATACAGGCCCAAATGTAGCAGTCACAGCCATAAGTACAGGCTCAAAAGCAGCAGTCTCAGCAAAGAGTAAAGGTCCAAAAGCAGCAATCAAAGCAATGAGTACAGACAAAAAAGCAGCAGTCACAACAATGAGCACAAACCCAAAGCAGCAGTCACAGCAATGAGTACAGACGAAAAAGCAGCAGTCACAGCAATGAGAACAGGCATAAAAGCAGCTGTCACAGTAATGAGTACAGACCCAAAAACAGCTTTCACAGCAATAAGTACAGCTCCAAAAGCTGCAGTCAGATCAATGGGTACAGTACCAAAAGTAGCAGTCACAGCAATGGGTACAAATCCAAAAGCAGTAGTAACTGCAATGAGTACCGACCCAAAAGCAGAAGTCACAGCAATGAGTACAGATCCAAAAGCAGCAATCACAGCAATGAGTACAAACCCAAAAGCAGCTGTCACAGCAATATGTACAGGCTCAAAAGCAGAAGTCACACCAATGAGAACAGGCCAAAAAGAAGCAGTCACAGCAATGAGTACAGGCCCAAAAGCAGCAGTCACAGAAAAGAGTACAGGTCCAAAAGCATCAGGCACAGCTGTGTGTACAGATACAAAAGCAGCAGTCACAGCAATTCAAACAGACAAAAAGCAACAGTCACAACAATGAGCACAGACCCAAAGCCATAGTCACAGCAATGAGTATAGACGAAAAAGCAGCAGTCACAGCAATGAATACAGGAATAAAAGCAGCAGTCACAGTAATGAGTACAGACCCAAAGCAGCTTTCACAGCAATAAGTACAGCTCAGAAAGCTGCTGTAAAGCAATGGGTACAGTACCAAAAGCAGCAGTCACTGCAATGAGTACAGATCAATAGCAGCAATCATGGCAAGGAGTACAAACCCAAAAGCAGCTATCACAGCAATAAGTATAGGCCCAAATGTAGCTGTCACAGCAATAAGTACAGGCTCAGAAGCAGAAGTCACAGCAATGAGTATAGATCTAAAAGCAGTAACTGCAATGAGTACAGACACAAAAGCAGCAGTCACAGCAAAGAGTACAGATCAAAAGCGGTAGTCACAGCCATGAGTACTGCCCCAAAGCGTAGTCACAAAATGAGTACTGTCCCAAAAGCAGCAGTTACAGCAATGAGTACAGACCCAAAAGCAGCAGTCACAGCAATGAGTACAGATCCAAAAGCAGCAGTCACAGCAATGAGAAAAGGCCAAAAAGCAGCAGTCACAGCAATGAGTACAGACGAAAAAGCAGCATTCACAGAAAATGAGTACAGGCCCAAAACCAGCAGTCACAGCAATGAGTACAGACCCAAAAGCAGTAGTCGCAGCAATGAGTACATCTCAAAAGCAGCAGTCACATCAATGAGTACAGGCCCTAAAGCAGTAGTCTCAGTAATGAGTAAAGACTCAAAAGCTGCAGTAACAGCACTGAGTACAGAAACAAAAGCAGCAGCCACAGCAATGAGTACAGACTCAAAAGCAACAGTCACAGCAATGAGTACAGACCCAAAAGCAGCAGTCACAGCAATGAGCACAGACCCAAAGCAGCAGTCACAGCAATGAGTACAGATGAAAAAGCAGCAGTCAGAGCAATGAGCACAGACCCAAAGCAGCAGTCACAGCAATGAGTTCAGATGAAAAAGCAGTAGTCACAGCAATGAGTACAGGCCCAAAACCAGCAGTCACAGCATTGAGGACAGACCGAATAGCAGTAGTCGCAGCAATGAGTACAGCTGAAAAGCAGCAGTCACATCAATGAGTTCAGGCCCTAAAGAAGTAATCACAGTAATGAGTAAAGACTCAAAAGCTCCAGTAACAGCAATGAGTACAGAAACAAAAGCAGCAGCCAGAGCAATGAATACAGACTCAAAAGCAGCAGTCACAGCAATGTGTACAGACCAAAAAGCAGAAGTAACTACAATGAGAACAGACTCAAAAACAGCAGTCACAGGAATGAGTACAGGCCCAAAACCAGCAGTCACAGCAATGAGTACAGAAACAAAAGCAGCAGTCACACCAATGAGTAAAGACTCAAAAGCAGCAGTCACAGCAATCAGTACTGACCCAAAAGCTGCAGTCACATCAATGAGTACAGGACCAAAAGCAGTTGTCACTGTAATTTGTAAAGACTCAAAAGCTGCAGTAACAGCAATGAGTACAGAAATAAAAGCAGCAGCCACAGCAATGAGTATAGACTCAGAAGCAGCAGTCACAGCAATGAGTACAGACCCAAAAGCAGAAGTAACTGCAATGAGTACAGACTCAAAAACAGCAGTCACAGGAATGAGTACAGATCCAAAAGCTGCAGTCACAGCAATGAGTACAGACCCAAAAGCAGCAGTAACTGCAATGAGTAGAAACCCAAATGCAGCAGTCACAGGAATGAGTACAGACCCAAAAGCAGCAGTCACAGCAATGAGTACTGTCCCAAAAGCATCAATCACATCAAGGAGTACAGACCCAAATTCAGCAGTCACAGCAATAAGTACAGATCCAAAAGCAACTTTCACAGCAATGAGTACTGTCCCAAAAGCAGCAGTCACAGAAATAAATACAAGCCTACAAGCAGAGGTAAGAATCATGAGTACACTCCTTAAAGCAGAATTAACAGTAAACAGTACAGATCCAAAATCAGCAGTTTCAGCCAAGATTAGAGGCCCAAAAGCAGCAGAAACAGGAATAAGAACAGCCAGAAAAGAATCAGTCTCTGCAGTGAGTACAGACCCAAATGCATCATTCACAGAAATGAGTAAAGGCCCAAAAGAAGCAGTCACTGCAAAGAAGACAGGTCGAAAAGCATCAGTCACAGCAGTGTGTACAGACACAAAAGCAGCAGTCACAGCAATGCATACAGACAAAAAAGCTGCAGTCACAACAATGAGCACAGACCCAAAGCAGCAGTCACAGCAATGAGAACAGACAAAAAAGCAGCAGTTACAGCAATGAGTACATGCCAAAAACACAGCAACAGCAATGAGTACAGGAACAAAAGCAGCAGCCACAGCAATGAGTACAGACTCAAAAGCAGCAGTCACAGCAATGAGTACAGACCCAAAAGCAGTAGTCAGAGTAATGAGTAAAGACTCAAAAGCAGTAGTCACAGGAATGAGTACAGTCCCAAAAGCAGAAGTCACAGCAATGAATACACTCCCAAAAGCAGCAATCACAGAAATGAGAACAAACCCAAAAGCTGCTGTCACAGCAATAAGTACAGGCCCAAATGTAGCTGTCACAACAATAAGTACAGGCTGAAAAGCAGCAGTCACAGCAATGAGTACAAATCCAAAAGCAGTAGTAACTGCAATGAGTAAAGACCCAAAAGCAGCAATCACAGCAAAGAGTACAGATCCAAAAGCAGCAATCACAGCAGTGAGTGCAAAGCCAAAAGCAGCTGTCACAGCAATGAGTACAGGCTCAAAAGCAGAAGTCAGAGCAATGAGAACAGGCCAAAAAGCAGCAGTCACAGCAAAGAGTACAGGTCAAAAAGCATCAGTCACTGCTGCGTGTACAGAAGGAAAAACAGCAGTCACAGCAATGAGTACAGACCCAAAAGCGTCAGTAATTGCAATAGTACTGACGAAAATGCAGCAGTCACAGCAATGAGCAGAGACCCAAAGCAGCAGTCACAGCAAAGTGTACAGATGAAAAAGCAGTAGTCACAGCAATGAGTACAGGCCAAAAACCAGCAGTCACAGCAATGAGGTACAGACCAATAGCAGTAGTAGCAGCAATGAGTACAGCTCAAAAGCATCAGTCACATCAATGAGTACAGGCCCTAAAGCAGTATTCACAGTAATAAGAAAAGACTCAAAAGCTGCAGTAACAGCAATGAGCACAGAAACAAAAGCAGCAGCCACAGCAATGAGTACAGACTCAAAAGCAGCAGTCACAGCAATGAGTACAGACCCAAATGCAGTAGTTCCAGCAATGAGTACAGCTCAAAAGCAGCAGTAACATCAATGAGTACTGGCCCTAAAGCAGTTGTCACAGTAATTAGTAAAGACTCAAAACTGCAGTAACAGCAATGAGTACAGAAACAAAAGCAGCTGCCACAGCAATGAGTACAGACTCAAAAGCAGCAGTCACAGCAAAGAGTACTGACCCAAAAGAAGCAGTCACATCAATGAGTACAGGACCTAAAGCAGTTGTCACTGTAATTAGAAAAGACTCAAAAGCTGCAGTAACAGCAATGAGTACAGAAACAAAAGCAGGAGCCACAGCAATGAGTACAGACTCAAAAGCAGCAGTCACAGCAATGAGTACAGACCCAAAAGCAGAAGTAACTGCAATGAGTACAGACTCAAAACAGCAGTCACAGGAATGAGTACAGATCAAAAGCTGCAGTCACAGCAATGAGTACACATCCAAAGCAGCAGTAACTGCATTGAGTACAGACTCAAAAGCAGCAGTCACAGAAATGAGTAGAGATCCAAAAGCAGCAATCACAGCAATGAGTACAAACTCAAAAGCAGCTGTCACAGCATTAAGTACAGGCCTCAAAGTAGCTGTCAAAGCAATAAGTACAGGCTCAAAAGCAGCTGTCACAGCAATTAGTACACGCCTTAAAGCAGCAGTCACAGCAATGAGTACACATCCAAAAGCAGCAGAAACTGCAATGAGTCCTGACCCAAAAGCAGCAGTCACAGCAATAAGTACACATCCAAAAGCAGCAGTAACAGCAATGAGTACCAACCCAAAAGCAGCAGTCACAGCAATGAGAACAGGCCAAAAACAACAGTCACAGCAATGAGTACAGGCCTAAAAGCAGCAGTCACAGCAACCAGTACTCATCCAAAAGCAGCAGTAACTGCAATGAGTACAGACCAAAAGCAGCAGTCACAGCAATGAGCACATCCAAAGCAACAGTCACAGCAATGAGTACTGACCAAAAGCAGCAGTCACAGCAATGAGTACAGATCCAAAAGCAGCAATCACAGCAATGAGTACAAACCCAAAAGCAGCTGTCACAGTATTAAGTACAGGCCCAAAAGTAGCTGTCACAGCAATAAGTACAGGCTCAAAAGCAGCAGTCACAGCAATGAGAACAGGCCAAAAAGCAGCAGTCACAGCAATGAGTACAGGCCTAAAAGCAGCAGTCACAGCAATGGGTACAGGTCCAAAAACAGCAGTCAGAGCCATGAGTGCAGGACCAAGAGCATAAGTCACAGCTGTGTGTACAGATACAAAAGCAGCAGTCATGGCAATGCACACAGATAAAACAGCAGCAGTCACAACAATGAGCACAGACCCAAACCCGCAGTAACAGCAATGAGTATAGATGAAAAAGCAGCAGTCACAGCAATGAGAACAGGAATAAAAGCAGAAGTCACAGTAATGAGTACAGACCCAAAAGTAACTTTCAAAACAATAAGTACAGCCCAAAAAGCTGCAGTCAGAGCAATGGGTACAGTACCAAAAGCTGCAGTCTCAGCAATGAGTACAGATCCAAAAGCAGCAGTAACTGCAATGAGTACAGATCGAAAAGCAGCAGTAACTGCAATGAGTACTGTCCCAAAAGCGGTAGTCACAACAATGAGTACTGTCTCAAAAGCAGCAGTCACACCAATGAGTGCAGACCCAAAAGCAGCAGTCACAGCAATGAGGACAGATCCAAAAGCAGCTATCACAGCAATAAGTACTGTCCCAAAAGCAGCAATCACAGAAATAAGTACAAGCCTACAAGCAGAGGTAAGAGCCATGGGGACACTCCTAAAGAAGAATTAACAGCAATGAGTACAGATCCAAAGCAGCAGTCACAGCCAAGAATAGAGACCCAAAGCAGCAGAAACAGTAATAAGAACAGCAGAAAAGAATCAGTCTCTGCAGAATACGGACCCAAATGCAGCATTCACAGAAATGAGTACTAGCCCAAAAGAAGCAGACAGAAGTACAGGTCCAAAGTATCAGTCACAACTGTGTGTACAGACACAAAAGCAGCAGTCACAACAATGAGCACAGACCCAAAGCAGCAGTCACAGCAATGAGTACAGATGAAAAGCAGCAGCCACAGCAATGAGTACAGACCAAAAGCAGCAGTCACAGCAATGAGTACAGACCCAAATGCAGTAGTCACAGCAATGAGTACAGATCAAAAGCAGCAGTAACATCAATGAGTACAGGCCCTAAAGCAGTTGTCACAGTAATTAGTAAAGACTCAAAAGCTGCAGTAACAGCAATGAGTTCAGAAACAAAAGCAGCAGCCACAGCAATGAGTACAGACTCAAAAGCAGCAGTCAGAGCAATGAGTACAGACCAAAAGCAGCAGTAACTGCAATGAGTACAGTCCCAAAAGCAACAGTCACAGCAATGAGTACAGCCCCAAAAGCAGCAGTCAGAGCAATGAGTACAGATCCAAAAGCAGCTTTCACAGCAATGAGTACTGTCCCAAAGCACCAATGTAGAAATAAATACAAGCCTACAAGTAGAGGTAAGAGCCATGAGAACACTCCCTAAAGCAGAATTAACAGCAGTGAGTACAGATCCAAAAGCAGCAGTTCCAGCCAAGATTAGAGGCCCAAAAGCAGCACAAACAGGAATAAGAACAGCCAGAAAAGAATCAGTCTCTGCAGTGAGTACGGACCCAAATGCATCATTCATGGAAATGAGTACAGGCCCAAAGAAGCAGTCACTGCAAAGAAGACAGGTCCAAAAGCATCAGTCACAGCTGTGTGTACAGACACAAAAGCAGCAGTCACAGCAATGTGTACAGACAAAAAAGCTGCAGTCACAACAATGAGCACAGACCCAAAGCAGCAGTCACAGCAATAAGTATAGACGAAAAGCAGCAGTTACAGCAATGAGTACAAGACCAAAACCAGCAGGCAAAGCAATGAGTACAGGCCCAAAACCAGCAGTCAAAGCAATGAGTACAGACCGAAAAGCAGTAGTTGCAGCAATGAGTACAGCTCAAAAGCAGAAGTCATGCCATGAGTACAGACCCTAAAGCAATAGTCACAGTAATGAATACTCCAAACTGCAGTAGCAGCAATGAGTACAGAAACAAAAGCAGCAGCCGCAGCAATGAGTACAGACTCAAAGCAGCAGTCACAGCAATCAGTACAGACCCAAAAGCAGAAGTCACAGTAATGAGTAAAGACTCAAAGCAGCAGTCACAGGAATGGGTAGAGTCCCAAATGCAGAAGTCACAGCAATGAGTACAGTCCAAAAGCAGCAATCACAGAAATGAGTACAAACCCAAAGCTGCTTTCACTGCAATAAGTACAGGCTCAAATGTAGCTGTCACTGCAATAGTACAGGCTGAAAGCAGTAGTCACAGCAAAGATAAAGGTCTAAAAGCATCACTCACAGCTGTGTGTACATTCAAAAGTAGCAGTGACAGCAATGAGTACAAATCCAAAGCATTAGTAACTGCAATGAGTACAGACCGAAAGCAGCAGTCACAGCAATGAGTACAGTTCCAAAAGCAGCAATCACAGCAATGAGTACAAACCCAAAAGCAGCTGTCACAGCAATAAGTACAGGCTCAAAAGCAGAAGTCACAGCAATGAGAACAGGCCTAAAAACAGCAGTTACAGCAAAGAGTACAGGTCCAAAAGCATCAGTCACTGCTGTGTGTAGAGACAGAATAGCAGCAATCACAGCAATGTGTACAGAAAAAAAGCAACAGTCACAACTATGAACACAGACCCAAAGCAGCAGTCACAGCAATGAGTACAGACGAAAAAGCAGCAGTCACAGCAATGAGAAAAGGAATAAAAGCTGCAGTCACAGCAAAGAGTACAGATCCAAAACAGCAGTCACAGCAATGTGTACAGACCGAAAAGCAGTAGTCACATTAATGAGTAAAGACTCAAAAGCAGCAGTCACAGGAATGAGTACAGTCCCAAAAGCAGAAGTCACAGCAATGAGTACAGTCCCAAAAGCAGCAATCACAGCAATGAGTTCAAACCCAAATCTGCTGTCACAGCAATAAGTACAGGCCAAAATGTAGGTATCACAGCAATAAGAAAAGGCTCAAAAGCAGCAGTCACAGCAAAGATTAAAGGCATAAAGCGTCAGTCACAGCTGTGTGTTCAGACACAAAGCTGTAGTCACAGCAATGAGTACAACTCAAAGCAGTAGTAACTGCAATGAGTACCGACCCAAAAGCAGCAGTCACAGCAATGAGTACAGATAAAAAAGCAGCAATCACAGCATTGAGTGCAAACCCAAAAGCAGCTGTCACAGCAATAAGTACAGGCTCAAAAGCAAAAGTCACAGCAATGAAAACAGGCCAAAAAGCAGCAGTCACAGCAATGAGTACTGGCCCAAAAGCTGCAGTCACAGCAAAGACTACCAGTCCAAAGGCATCAGTCTCAGCTGTGTGTACAAATACAAAAGCAGCAGTCACGGCAATGAGTACAGATCCAAAAGCAGCAGTAACTGCAATGAGTACCGACCCAAAAGCAGCAGTCACAGCAATGAGTACAGATCCAAAAGCAGCAGTCACAGCATTAAGTACACCCCCAAATGTAGCTGTCACAGCAATAAGTACAGGCTCAAAAGTAGTAGTCACAGCAATGAGAAGATGCCAAAAAGCAGCAGTCACAGCAATGAGTTCAGACGAAAAAGCAGCATTCTTAGAAAATGAGTACAGGCCCAAAACCAGTATTCACAGTAATGAGTAAAGACTCAAAGCAGCAGTCACAGCAATGAGTACAGTCCCAAAAGCAGAAGTCACAGCAATGAGAACAGGAATAAAAGCAGCAGTCACAGTAATAAGTATAAACCCAAAAGCAGCTGTCACATCAATAAATACAGGCCCAAATGTAGCAGTCACAGCCATAAGTACAGGCTCAAAAGCAGCAGTCTCAGCAAAGAGTAAAGGTCCAAAAGCAGCAATCAAAGCAATGAGTACAGACAAAAAAGCAGCAGTCACAACAATGAGCACAAACCCAAAGCAGCAGTCACAGCAATGAGTACAGACGAAAAAGCAGCAGTCACAGCAATGAGAACAGGCATAAAAGCAGCTGTCACAGTAATGAGTACAGACCCAAAAACAGCTTTCACAGCAATAAGTACAGCTCCAAAAGCTGCAGTCAGATCAATGGGTACAGTACCAAAAGTAGCAGTCACAGCAATGGGTACAAATCCAAAAGCAGTAGTAACTGCAATGAGTACCGACCCAAAAGCAGAAGTCACAGCAATGAGTACAGATCCAAAAGCAGCAATCACAGCAATGAGTACAAACCCAAAAGCAGCTGTCACAGCAATATGTACAGGCTCAAAAGCAGAAGTCACACTAATGAGAACAGGCCAAAAAGAAGCAGTCACAGCAATGAGTACAGGCCCAAAAGCAGCAGTCACAGAAAAGAGTACAGGTCCAAAAGCATCAGGCACAGCTGTGTGTACAGATACAAAAGCAGCAGTCACAGCAATTCAAACAGACAAAAAAGCAACAGTCACAACAATGAGCACAGACCCAAAGCCATAGTCACAGCAATGAGTATAGACGAAAAAGCAGCAGTCACAGCAATGAATACAGGAATAAAAGCAGCAGTCACAGTAATGAGTACAGACCCAAAAGCAGCTTTCACAGCAATAAGTACAGCTCAGAAAGCTGCTGTAAAAGCAATGGGTACAGTACCAAAAGCAGCAGTCACTGCAATGAGTACAGATCCAATAGCAGCAATCATGGCAAGGAGTACAAACCCAAAAGCAGCTATCACAGCAATAAGTATAGGCCCAAATGTAGCTGTCACAGCAATAAGTACAGGCTCAGAAGCAGAAGTCACAGCAATGAGTATAGATCTAAAAGAAGCAGTAACTGCAATGAGTACAGACACAAAAGCAGCAGTCACAGCAAAGAGTACAGATCCAAAAGCGGTAGTCACAGCCATGAGTACTGCCCCAAAAGCGGTAGTCACAAAAATGAGTACTGTCCCAAAAGCAGCAGTTACAGCAATGAGTACAGACCCAAAAGCAGCAGTCACAGCAATGAGTACAGATCCAAAAGCAGCAGTCACAGCAATGAGAACAGGCCAAAAAGCAGCAGTCACAGCAATGAGTACAGACGAAAAAGCAGCATTCACAGAAAATGAGTACAGGCCCAAAACCAGCAGTCACAGCAATGAGTACAGACCCAAAAGCAGTAGTCGCAGCAATGAGTACATCTCAAAAGCAGCAGTCACATCAATGAGTACAGGCCCTAAAGCAGTAGTCACAGTAATGAGTAAAGACTCAAAAGCTGCAGTAACAGCACTGAGTACAGAAACCAAAGCAGCAGCCACAGCAATGAGTACAGACTCAAAAGCAACAGTCACAGCAATGAGTACAGACCCAAAAGCAGCAGTCACAGCAATGAGCACAGACCCAAAGCAGCAGTCACAGCAATGAGTACAGATGAAAAAGCAGCAGTCAGAGCAATGAGCACAGACCCAAAGCAGCAGTCACAGCAATGAGTTCAGATGAAAAAGCAGTAGTCACAGCAATGAGTACAGGCCCAAAACCAGCAGTCACAGCATTGAGGACAGACCGAATAGCAGTAGTCGCAGCAATGAGTACAGCTGAAAAGCAGCAGTCACATCAATGAGTTCAGGCCCTAAAGAAGTAATCACAGTAATGAGTAAAGACTCAAAAGCTCCAGTAACAGCAATGAGTACAGAAACAAAAGCAGCAGCCAGAGCAATGAATACAGACTCAAAAGCAGCAGTCACAGCAATGTGTACAGACCAAAAAGCAGAAGTAACTACAATGAGAACAGACTCAAAAACAGCAGTCACAGGAATGAGTACAGGCCCAAAACCAGCAGTCACAGCAATGAGTACAGAAACAAAAGCAGCAGTCACACCAATGAGTAAAGACTCAAAAGCAGCAGTCACAGCAATCAGTACTGACCCAAAAGCTGCAGTCACATCAATGAGTACAGGACCAAAAGCAGTTGTCACTGTAATTTGTGAAGACTCAAAAGCTGCAGTAACAGCAATGAGTACAGAAATAAGCAGCAGCCACAGCAATGAGTATAGACTCAGAAGCAGCAGTCACAGCAATGAGTACAGACCCAAAAGCAGAAGTAACTGCAATGAGTACAGACTCAAAAACAGCAGTCACAGGAATGAGTACAGATCCAAAAGCTGCAGTCACAGCAATGAGTACAGACCCAAAAGCAGCAGTAACTGCAATGAGTAGAAACCCAAATGCAGCAGTCACAGGAATGAGTACAGACCCAAAAGCAGCAGTCACAGCAATGAGTACTGTCCCAAAAGCATCAATCACATCAAGGAGTACAGACCCAAATTCAGCAGTCACAGCAATAAGTACAGATCCAAAAGCAACTTTCACAGCAATGAGTACTGTCCCAAAAGCAGCAGTCACAGAAATAAATACAAGCCTACAAGCAGAGGTAAGAATCATGAGTACACTCCTTAAAGCAGAATTAACAGTAAACAGTACAGATCAAAATCAGCAGTTTCAGCCAAGATTAGAGGCCCAAAAGCAGCAGAAACAGGAATAAGAACAGCCAGAAAGAATCAGTCTCTGCAGTGAGTACAGACCCAAATGCATCATTCACAGAAATGAGTAAGGCTCAAAAGAAGCAGTCACTGCAAAGAAGACAGGTCGAAAAGCATCAGTCACAGCAGTGTGTACAGACACAAAAGCAGCAGTCACAGCAATGCATACAGACAAAAAAGCTGCAGTCACAACAATGAGCACAGACCCAAAGCAGCAGTCACAGCAATGAGAACAGACAAAAAAGCAGCAGTTACAGCAATGAGTACATGCCAAAAAACAGCAGCAACAGCAATGAGTACAGGAACAAAAGCAGCAGCCACAGCAATGAGTACAGACTCAAAAGCAGCAGTCACAGCAATGAGTACAGACCCAAAAGCAGTAGTCAGAGTAATGAGTAAAGACTCAAAAGCAGTAGTCACAGGAATGAGTACAGTCCCAAAAGCAGAAGTCACAGCAATGAATACACTCCCAAAAGCAGCAATCACAGAAATGAGAACAAACCAAAAGCTGCTGTCACAGCAATAGTACAGGCCCAAATGTAGCTGTCACAACAATAAGTACAGGCTGAAAAGCAGCAGTCACAGCAATGAGTACAAATCCAAAAGCAGTAGTAACTGCAATGAGTAAAGACCCAAAAGCAGCAATCACAGCAAAGAGTACAGATCCAAAAGCAGCAATCACAGCAGTGAGTGCAAAGCCAAAAGCAGCTGTCACAGCAATGAGTACAGGCTCAAAAGCAGAAGTCAGAGCAATGAGAACAGGCCAAAAAGCAGCAGTCACAGCAAAGAGTACAGGTCAAAAAGCATCAGTCACTGCTGCGTGTACAGAAGGAAAAACAGCAGTCACAGCAATGAGTACAGACCCAAAAGCGTCAGTAATTGCAATAGTACTGACGAAAATGCAGCAGTCACAGCAATGAGCAGAGACCCAAAGCAGCAGTCACAGCAAAGTGTACAGATGAAAAAGCAGTAGTCACAGCAATGAGTACAGGCCAAAAACCAGCAGTCACAGCAATGAGTACAGACCCAATAGCAGTAGTCGCAGCAATGAGTACAGCTCAAAAGCATCAGTCACATCAATGAGTACAGGCCCTAAAGCAGTATTCACAGTAATAAGTAAAGACTCAAAAGCTGCAGTAACAGCAATGAGCACAGAAACAAAAGCAGCAGCCACAGCAATGAGTACAGACTCAAAAGCAGCAGTCACAGCAATGAGTACAGACCCAAAAGCAGAAGTAACTGCAATGAGTACAGACTCCAAAAACAGCAGTCACAGGAATGAGTACAGATCCAAAAGCTGCAGTCACAGCAATGAGTACACATCCAAAAGCAGCAGTAACTGCATTGAGTACCGAACCAAAAGCAGCAGTCACAGAAATGAGTAGAGATCCAAAAGCAGCAATCACAGCAATGAGTACAAACTCAAAAGCAGCTGTCACAGCATTAAGTACAGGCCTCAAAGTAGCTGTCAAAGCAATAAGTACAGGCTCAAAAGCAGCTGTCACAGCAATTAGTACACGCCTTAAAGCAGCAGTCACAGCAATGAGTACACATCCAAAAGCAGCAGAAACTGCAATGAGTCCTGACCCAAAAGCAGCAGTCACAGCAATAAGTACACATCCAAAAGCAGCAGTAACAGCAATGAGTACCAACCCAAAAGCAGCAGTCACAGCAATGAGAATAGGCCAAAAACAACAGTCACAGCAATGAGTACAGGCCTAAAAGCTGCAGTCACAACAACGAGTACTCATCCAAAAGCAGCAGTAACTGCAATGAGTACAGACCCAAAAGCAGCAGTCACAGCAATGAGTACACATCCAAAAGCAACAGTCACAGCAATGAGTACTGACCAAAAAGCAGCAGTCACAGCAATGAGTACAGATCCCAAAAGCAGCAATCACAGCAATGAGTACAAACCCAAAAGCAGCTGTCACAGTAATAAGTACAGGCCCAAAAGTAGCTGTCACAGCAATAAGTACAGGCTCAAAAGCAGCAGTCACAGCAATGAGAACAGGCCAAAAAGCAGCAGTCACAGCAATGAGTACAGGCCTAAAAGCAGCAGTCACAGCAATGGGTACAGGTCCAAAAACAGCAGTCAGAGCCATGAGTGCAGGACCAAGAGCATAAGTCACAGCTGTGTGTACAGATACAAAAGCAGCAGTCATGGCAATGCACACAGATAAAACAGCAGCAGTCACAACAATGAGCACAGACCCAAACCCGCAGTAACAGCAATGAGTATAGATGAAAAAGCAGCAGTCACAGCAATGAGAACAGGAATAAAAGCAGAAGTCACAGTAATGAGTACAGACCCAAAAGCAACTTTCAAAACAATAAGTACAGCCCAAAAAGCTGCAGTCAGAGCAATGGGTACAGTACCAAAAAGCTGCAGTCTCAGCAATGAGTACAGATCCAAAAGCAGCAGTAACTGCAATGAGTACAGATCCAAAAGCAGCAGTAACTGCAATGAGTACTGTCCCAAAAGCGGTAGTCACAACAATGAGAACTGTCTCAAAAGCAGCAGTCACACCAATGAGTACAGACCCAAAAGCAGCAGTCACAGCAATGAGGACAGATCCAAAAGCAGCTATCACAGCAATAAGTACTGTCCCAAAAGCAGCAGTCACAGAAATAAGTACAAGCCTACAAGCAGAGGTAAGAGCCATGGGGACACTCCCTAAAGAAGAATTAACAGCAATGAGTACAGATCCAAAAGCAGCAGTCACAGCCAAGAATAGAGACCCAAAAGCAGCAGAAACAGTAATAAGAACAGCCAGAAAAGAATCAGTCTCTGCAGGAAGTACGGACCCAAATGCAGCATTCACAGAAATGAGTACTAGCCCAAAAGAAGCAGACACAGCAAAGAGTACAGGTCCAAAAGTATCAGTCACAACTGTGTGTACAGACACAAAAGCAGCAGTCACAACAATGAGCACAGACCCAAAGCAGCAGTCACAGCAATGAGTACAGATGAAAAGCAGCAGCCACAGCAATGAGTACAGACCAAAAGCAGCAGTCACAGCAATGAGTACAGACCCAAATGCAGTAGTCACAGCAATGAGTACAGATCAAAAGCAGCAGTAACATCAATGAGTACAGGCCCTAAAGCAGTTGTCACAGTAATTAGTAAAGACTCAAAGCTGCAGTAACAGCAATGAGTTCAGAAACAAAAGCAGCAGCCACAGCAATGAGTACAGACTCAAAGCAGCAGTCAGAGCAATGAGTACAGACCCAAAGCAGCAGTAACTGCAATGAGTACAGTCCCAAAAGCAACAGTCACAGCAATGAGTATAGCCCAAAGCAGCAGTCAGAGCAATGAGTACAGATCCAAAAGCAGCTTTCACAGCAATGAGTACTGTCCCAAAAGCACCAGTAACAGAAATAAATACAAGCCTACAAGTAGAGGTAAGAGCCATGAGAACACTCCCTAAAGCAGAATTAACAGCAGTGAGTACAGATCCAAAAGCTGCAGTTCCAGCCAAGATTAGAGGCCTAAAAGCAGCAAAAACAGGAATAAGAACAGCCAGAAAAGAATCAGTCTCTGCAGTGACTACGGACCCAAATGCATCATTCATGGAAATGAGTACAGGCCCAAAAGAAGCAGTCACTGCAAAGAAGACAGGTCCAAAAGCATCAGTCACAGCTGTGTGTACAGACACAAAAGCAGCAGTCACAGCAATGTGTACAGACAAAAAAGCTGCAGTCACAACAATGAGCACAGACCCAAAGCAGCAGTCACAGCAATAAGTATAGACGAAAAAGCAGCAGTTACAGCAATGAGTACAGGACCAAAACCAGCAGTCAAAGCAATGAGTACAGGCCCAAAACCAGCAGTCAAAGCAATGAGTACAGACCGAAAAGCAGTAGTTGCAGCAATGAGTACAGCTCAAAAGCAGAAGTCATGCCATGAGTACAGACCCTAAAGCAATAGTCACAGTAATGAATACTCAAAAACTGCAGTAGCAGCAATGAGTACAGAAACAAAAGCAGCAGCCGCAGCAATGAGTACAGACTCAAAAGCAGCAGTCACAGCAATCAGTACAGACCCAAAAGCAGAAGTCACAGTAATGAGTAAAGACTCAAAAGCAGCAGTCACAGGAATGGGTACAGTCCCAAATGCAGAAGTCACAGTAATGAGTACAGTCCCAAAAGCAGCAATCACAGAAATGAGTACAACCCAAAAGCTGCTTTAACTGCAATAAGTACAGGCCCAAATGTAGCTGTCACTGCAATAAGTACAGGCTGAAAAGCAGTAGTCACAGCAAAGAGTAAAGGTCTAAAAGCATCACTCACAGCTGTGTGTACATTCACAAAAGTAGCAGTGACAGCAATGAGTACAAATCCAAAAGCATTAGTAACTGCAATGAGTACAGACCCGAAAGCAGCAGTCACAGCAATGAGTACAGTTCCAAAAGCAGCAATCACAGCAATGAGTACAAACCCAAAAGCAGCTGTCACAGCAATAAGTACAGGCTCAAAAGCAGAAGTCACAGCAATGAGAACAGGCCACAAAACAGCAGTTACAGCAAAGAGTACAGGTCCAAAAGCATCAGTCACTGCTGTGTGTAGAGACAGAAAAGCAGCAGTCACAGCAATGTGTACAGACAAAAATGCAACAGTCACAAATATGAACACAGACCCAAAAGCAGAAGTCACAGTAATGAGTAAAGACTCAAAAGCAGCAGTCACAGGAATGGGTACAGTCCCAAAAGCAGAAGTCACAGCAATGAGAAAAGGCCAAAAAGCAGCAGTCACAGCAATGATTACAGACGAAGAAGCAGCATTCACAGAAAATGAGTACAGGCCCAAAACCAGCAGTCACAGCAATGAGTACAGACCCTAAAGCAGTAGTCGCAGCAATGAGTACATCTCAAAAGCAGCAGTCACATCAATGAGTACAGGCCCTAAAGCAGTAGTCACAGTAATGAGTAAAGACTCAAAAGCTGCAGTAACAGCACTGAGAACAGAAACAAAAGCAGCAGCCACAGCAATGAGTACAGACTCAAAAGCAGCAGTCACAGCAATGAGCACAGACCCAAAGCAGCAGTCACAGCAATGAGAACAGATGAAAAAGCAGCAGTCTCAGCAATGAGCACAGACCCAAAGCAGCAGTCACAGCAATGAGTTCGAGTGAAAAAGCAGTAGTCACAGCAATGAGTACAGGCCCAAAACCAGCCGTCACATCTATGAGGACAGACCGAATAGCAGTAGTTGCAGCAATGAGTACAGCTGAAAAGCAGCAGTCACATCAATGAGTACAGGCCCTAAAGCAGTAGTCACAGTAATGAGTAAAGACTCAAAAGCTGCAATAACAGCAATGAGTACAGAAACAAAAGCAGCAGCCACAGCAATGAATACAGACTCAAAAGCAGCAGTCACAGCAATGTGTACAGACCAAAAAGCAGAAGTAACTACAATGAGTATACTCAAAAACAGCAGTCACAGGAATGAGTACAGGTCCAAAACCAGCAGTCACAGCAATGAGTACAGAAACAAAAGCAACAGTCACAGCAATGAGTAAAGACTCAAAAGCAGCAGTCACAGCAAAGAGTACTGACCCAAAAGAAGCAGTCACATCAATGAGTACAGGACCTAAAGCAGTTGTCACTATAATTAGAAAAGACTCAAAAGCTGCAGTAACAGCAATGAGTACAGAAACAAAAGCAGGAGCCACAGCAATGAGTACAGACTCAAAAGCAGCAGTCACAGCAATGAGTACAGACCCAAAAGCAGAAGTAACTGCAATGAGTACAGACTCAAAAACAGCAGTCACAGGAATGAGTACAGATCCAAAAGCTGCAGTCACAGCAATGAGTACAGACCCAAAAGCAGCAGTAACTGCAATGAGTAGAGACCCAAAAGCAGCAGTCACAGGAATGAGTACAGATCCAAAAGCAGCAGTCACAGCAATGAGTACTGTCCCAAAAGCATCAATCACATCAATGAGTACAGACCCAAATGCAGCAGTCACAGCAATGAGTACAGATCCAAAAGCAACTTTCACAGTAATGAGTACTGTCCCAAAAGCAGCAGTCACAGAAATAAATACAAGCCTACAAGCAGAGGTAAGAGCCATGAGTACACTCCTTAAAGCAGAATTAACAGTAAAGAGTACAGATCCAAAATCAACAGTTTCAGCCAAGATTAGAGGCCAAAAGCAGCAGAAACAGGAATAAGAACAGCCAGAAAGAATCAGTCTCGCAGTGAGTACGAGACCCAAATGCATCATTCACGGAAATGAGTATAGGCCCAAAAGAAGCAGTCACTGCAAAGAAGACAGGTCAAAAAGCATCAGTCACAGCAGTGTGTACAGACACAAAAGCAGCAGTCACAGCAATGCGTACAGACAAAAAAGCTGCAGTGACAGCAATGAGCACAGACCCAAAGCAGCAGTCACAGCAATGAGAACAGATGAAAAAGCACCAGATACAGCAATGAGTACAGGCTAAAAAACAGCAGTCAAAGCAATGAGTACAGACCGAAAAGCATTTGTTGCAGCAAAGAGTACAGCTCAAAAGCAGAAGTCACGTCAATGAGTACAGGCCCTAAAGCATTAGTCACAGTAATGAAAAAAGACTTCAAAGCTGCAGTAACAGCAATGAGTACAGGAACAAAAGCAGCAGCCACAGCAATGAGTACAGACTCAAAGCAGCAGTCACAGCAATGAGTACAGACCCAAAAGCAGTAGTAACAGTAATGAGTAAAGACTCAAAAGCAGTAGTCACAGGAATGAGTACAGTCCCAAAAGCAGAAGTCACAGCAATGAGTACACTCCAAAAAGCAGCAATCACAGAAATGAGAACAAACCAAAAGCTGCTGTCACAGCAATAAGTACAGGCCCAAATGTAGCTGTCACAGCAATAAGTACAGGCTGAAAAGCAGCAGTCACAGCAATAAGTACAAATCCAAAAGCAGTAGTAATTGCAATGAGTACAGACCCAAAAGCAGCAGTCACAGCAAAGAGTACAGATCCAAAAGCAGCAATCACAGCAATGAGTGCAAAGCCAAAAGCAGCTGTCACAGCAATAAGTACAAGCGCAAAAGCAGAAGTCTCAGCAATGAGAACAGGCTAAAAAGCAGCAGTCACATCAAAGAGTATAGGTCAAAAAGCATCAGTCACTGCTGCATGTACAGACAGAAAAGCAGCAGTCACAACAATGAGCACAGACCCAAAACAGCAGTCACAGCAATGAGTACAGATGAAATGCAGCAGCCACAGCAATGAGTACAGACCAAAAGCAGCAGTCACAGCAATGAGTACAGACCCAAATGCAGTAGTCACAGCAATGAGTACAGATCAAAAGCAGCAGTAACATCAATGAGTACAGGCCGTAAAGCAGTTGTCACAGTAATTAGTAAAGACTCTAAAGCTGCAGTAACAGCAATGAGTTCAGAAACAAAAGCAGCAGCCACAGCAATGAGTGCAGACTCAAAAGCAGCAGTCAGAGCAATGAGTACAGACCCAAAAGCAGCAGTAACTGGAATGAGTACAGTCCCAAAAGCAACAGTCACAGCAATGAGTACAGCCCCAAAAAGCAGCAGTCAGAGCAATGAGTACAGATCCAAAAGCAGCTTTCACAGCAATGAGTACTGTCCCAAAAGCACCAGTCACAGAAATAAATACAAGCCTACAAGCAGAGGTAAGAGCCATGAGTACACTCCCTAAAGCAGAATTAACAGCAGTGAGTACATATCCAAAAGCAGCAGTTCCAGCCAAGATTAGAGGCCCAAAAGCAGCACAAACAGGAATAAGAACAGCCAGAAAAGAATCAGTCTGTGCAGTGACTACGGACCCAAATGCATCATTCATGGAAATGAGTACAGGCCCAGAAGAAGCAGTCACTGCAAAGAAGACAGGTCCAAAAGCATCAGTCACAGCTGTGTGTACAGACACAAAAGCAGCAGTCACAGCAATGTGTACAGACAAAAAAGCTGAAGTCACAACAATGAGCACAGACCCAAAGCAGCAGTCACAGCAATAAGTATAGACGAAAAAGCAGCAGTTACAGCAATGAGTACAGGCCCAAAACTAGCAGTCAAAGCAATGAGTACAGACCGAAAAGCAGTAGTTGCAGCAATGAGTACAGCTCAAAAGCAGAAGTCACGCCAATGAGTACAGACCCTAAAGCAATAGTCACAGTAATGAATACTCAAAAGCTGCAGTAACATCAATGAGTACAGAAACAAAAGCAGCAGCCACAGCAATGAGTACAGACTCAAAAGCAGCAGTCACAGCAATGAGTACAGACCCAAAAGCAGAAGTCACAGTAATGAGTAAAGACTCAAAAGCAGCAGTCACAGGAATGGGTACAGTCCCAAAAGCAGAAGTCACAGCAATGAGTACAGTCCCAAAAGCAGCAATCACAGAAATGAGTACAAACCCAAAAGCTGCTTTCACTGCAATAAGTACAGGCCCAAATGTAGCTGTCACTGCAATAAGTACAGGCTGAAAAGCAGCAGTCACAGCAAAGAGTAAAGGTCTAAAAGCATCACTCACAGCTGTGTGTACATTCACAAAAGCAGCAGTGACAGCAATGAGTACAAATCCAAAAGCATTAGTAACTGCAATGAGTACAGACCCGAAAGCAGCAGTCACAGCAATGAGTACAGTTCCAAAAGCAGCAATCACAGCAATGAGTACAAACCCAAAAGCAGCTGTCACAGCAATAAGTACAGGCTCAAAAGCAGAAGTCACAGCAATGAGAACAGGCCACAAAACAGCAGTTACAGCAAAGAGTACAGGTCCAAAAGCATCAGTCACTGCTGTGTGTTAGAGACAGAAAAGCAGCAGTCACAGCAATGTGTACAGACAAAAAAGCAACAGTCACAAATATAAACACAGACCCAAAGCAGCAGTCACAGCAATGAGTACAGATGAAAAAGCAGCAGTCACAGCAATGAGTACAGGAATAAAAGCTGCAGTCACAGCAATGAGTACAGATCCAAAAGCAGCAGTCACAGCAATGTGTACAGACCCAAAAGCAGTAGTCACATTAATGAGTAAAGACTCAAAAGCTGCAGTAACAGGAATGAGTACAGTCCCAAAAGCAGCAAACACAGCAATGAGTAAAAACACAAAAGCTGCTGTCACAGCAATAAGTACAGGCCCAAATGTAGGTATCTCAGCAATAAGTAAAGGCTCAAAAGCAGCAGTCACAGAAAAGATTAAAGATATAAAAGCGTCAGTCACAGCTCTGTGTTCAGACACAAAAGCTGTAGTCACAGCAATGAGTAAAAATCCAAAAGCAGTTGTAACTGCAATGAGTACAGACCCAAAAGCAGCAGTCACAGCAATGAGTACAGATAAAAAAGCAGCAATCACAGCATTGAGTGCAAACCCAAAAGCAGCTGTCACAGCAATAAGTACAGGCTCAAAAGCAAAAGTCACAGCAATGAAAACAGGCCAAAAAGCAGCAGTCACAGCAACGAGTACTGGCCCAAAAGCTGCAGTCACAGCAAAAACTACAGGTCCAAAAGCATCAGTCACAGCTGTGTGTACA
This sequence comes from Neoceratodus forsteri, assembly GCA_016271365.2. NCBI lineage: Eukaryota > Metazoa > Chordata > Ceratodontiformes > Ceratodontidae > Neoceratodus > Neoceratodus forsteri. The sequence goes on from CM028130.1 coordinate 8,138,505, forward strand.
GATACAAAAGCAGCAGTCACGGCAATGAGTACAGATCCAAAAGCAGCAGTAACTGCAAAGAGTACCGACCCAAAAGCAGCAGTCACAGCAATGAGTACAGATCCAAAAGCAGCAGTCGCAGCATTAAGCACACCCCCAAATGTAGTTGTAACAGCAATAAGTACAGGCTCAAAAGCAGTAGTCACTGCAATGAGAAAAGGCCAAAAAGCAGCAGTCACAGCAATGAGTACAGACGAAAAAGCAGCATTCACAGAAAATGAGTACAGGCCCAAAACCAGCAGTCACAGCAATGAGTACAGACCCAAAAGCAGTAGTCGCAGCAATGAGTACATCTCAAAAGCAGCAGTCACATCAATGAGTACAGGCCCTAAAGCAGTAGTCACAGTAATGAGTAAAGACTCAAAAGCTGCAGTAACAGTACTGAGTACAGAAACAAAAGCAGCAGCCACAGCAATGAGTACAGACTCAAAAGCAGCAGTCACAGCAATGAGCACAGACCCAAAGCAGCAGTCACAGCAATGAGTACAGATGAAAAAGCAGCAGTCACAGCAATGAGCACAGACCCAAAGCAGCAGTCACAGCAATGAGTTCATGTGAAAAAGCAGTAGTCACAGCAATGAGTACAGGCCCAAAACCAGCAGTCACAGCTATGAGGACAGACCGAATAGCAGTAGTTGCAGCAATGAGTACAGCTGAAAAGCAGCAGTCACATCAATGAGTACAGGCCTTAAAGCAGTAGTCACAGTAATGAGTAAAGACTCAAAAGCTGCAGTAACAGCAATGAGTACAGAAACAAAATCAGCAGCCACAGCAATGAATTCAGACTCAAAAGCAGCAGTCACAGCAATGTGTACAGACCAAAAAGCAGAAGTAACTACAATGAGTATACTCAAAAACAGCAGTCACAGGAATGAGTACAGGCCCAAAACCAGCAGTCACAGCAATGAGTACAGAAACAAAAGCAGCAGTCACAGCAATGAGTAAAGACTCAAAAGCAGCAGTCACAGCAAAGAGTACTGACCCAAAAGAAGCAGTCACATCAATGAGTACAGGACCTAAAGCAGTTGTCACTGTAATTAATAAAGACTCAAAAGCTGCAGTAACAACAATGAGTACAGAAACAAAAGCAGTAGCCACAGCAATGAGTACAGACCCAAAAGTAGAAGTAACTGCAATGAGTACAGACTCAAAAACAGCAGTCACAGGAATGAGTACAGATCCAAAAGCTGCAGTCACAGCAATGAGTACAGACCCAAAAGCAGCAGTAACTGCAATGAGTAGAGACCCAAAAGCAGCAGTCACAGGAATGAGTACAGATCCAAAAGCAGCAGTCACAGCAATGAGTACTGTCCCAAAAGCATCAATCACATCAATGAGTACAGACCCAAATGCAGCAGTCACAGCAATGAGTACAGATCCAAAAGCAACTTTCACAGTAATGAGTAATGTCCCAAAAGCAGCAGTCACAGAAATAAATACAAGCCTACAAGCAGAGGTAAGAGCCATGAGTACACTCCTTAAAGCAGAATTAACAGTAAAGAGTACAGCTCCAAAATCAACAGTTTCAGCCAAGATTAGAGGCCAAAAAGCAGCAGAAACAGGAATAAGAACAGCCAGAAAAGAATCAGTCTCTGCAGTGAGTACGGACCCAAATGCATCATTCACGGAAATGAGTACAGGCCCAAAAGAAGCAGTCACTGCAAAGAAGAGAGGTCGAAAAGCATCAGTCACAGCAGTGTGTACAGACACAAAAGCAGCAGTCACAGCAAAGCGTACAGACAAAAAAGCAGCAGTCACAACAATGAGCACAGACATAAAGCAGCAGTCACAGCAATGAGAACAGATGAAAAAACACCAGTTACAGCAATGAGTACAGGCCAAAAAACAGCAGTCAAAGCAATGAGTACAGACCGAAAAGCATTTGTTGCAGCAAAGAGTACAGCTCAAAAGCAGAAGTCACGTCAATGAGTACAGGCCCTAAAGCATTAGTCACAGTAATGAAAAAAGACTTCAAAGCTGCAGTAACAGCAATGAGTACAGGAACAAAAACAGCAGCCACAGCAATAAGTACAGACTCAAAGCAGCAGTCACAGCAATGAGTACAGACCCAAAAGCAGTAGTAACAGTAATGAGTAAAGACTCAAAGCAGTAGTCACAGGAAGAGTACAGTCCAAAAGCAGAAGTCACAGCAATGAGTACACTCACAAAAGCAGCAATCACAGAAATGAGAACAAACCCAAAAGCTGCTGTCACAGCAATAAGTACAGACCCAAATGTTGCTGTCACAGCAATAAGTAAAGGCTGAAAAGCAGACGTCTCAGCAATGAGTACAAAACCAAAAGCAGTAGTTACTGCAATGAGTACAGACCCAAAAGCAGCAGTCACAGCAAAGAGTACAGATCCAAAAGCAGCAATCACAGCAATGAGTGCAAAGCCAAAAGCAGCTGTCACAGCAATAAGTACAGGCTCAAAAGCAGAAGTCACAGCAATGAGAGCAGGCCAAAAAGCAGCAGTCACAGCAAAGAGAACAGGTCAAAAAGCATCAGTCACTGCTGCATGTACAGACAGAAAAGCAGCAGTCACAACAATGAGCACAGACCCAAAGCAGCAGTCACAGCAATGAGTACAGATGAAAAGCAGCAGCCACAGCAATGAGTACAGACCAAAAGCAGCAGTCACAGCAATGAGTACAGACCCAAATGCAGTAGTCACAACAATGAGTACAGATCAAAAGCAGCAGTAACATCAATGAGTACAGGCCCTAAAGCAGTTGTCACAGTAATTAGTAAAGACTCAAAAGCTGCAGTAATAGCAATGAGTTCAGAAACAAAAGCAGCAGCCACAGCAATGAGTACAGACTCAAAAGCAGCAGTCAGAGCAATGAGTACAGACAAAAAGCAGCAGTAAATGCAATGAGTACAGTCCCAAAAGCAACAGTCACAGCAATGAGTACAGCCCCAAAAGCAGCAGTCAGAGCAATGAGTACAGATCCAAAAGCAGCTTTCACAGCAATGAGTACTGTCCCAAAAGCACTAGTCACAGAAATAAATACAAGCCTACAAGCAGAGGTAAGAGTCATGAGTACACTCCCTAAAGCAGAATTAACAGCAGTGAGTACAAATCCAAAAGCAGCAGTTCCAGCCAAGATTAGAGGCCCAAAAGCAGCACAAACAGTAATAAGAACAGCCAGAAAAGAATCAGTCTCTGCAGTGACTACGGACCCAAATGCATCATTCATGGAAATGAGTACAGGCCCAGAAGAAGCAGTCACTGCAAAGAAGACAGGTCCAAAAGCATCAGTCACAGCTGTGTGTACAGACACAAAAGCAGCAGTCACAGCAATGTGTACAGACAAAAAAGCTGCAGTCACAACAATGAGCACAGACCCAAAGCAGCAGTCACAGCAATAAGTATAGACGAAAAAGCAGAAGTTACAGCAATGAGTACAGGCACAAAACCAGCAGTCAAAGCAATGAGTACAGACCGAAAAGCAGTAGTTGCAGCAATGAGAACAGCTCAAAAGCAGAAGTCACGCCAATGAGTACAGACCCTAAAGCAATAGTCACAGTAATGAATACTCAAAAGCTGCAGTAACATCAATGAGTACAGAAACAAAAGCAGCAGCCACAGCAATGAGTACAGACTCAAAAGCAGCAGTCACAGCAATGAGTACAGACCCAGAAGCAGAAGTCACAGTAATGAGTAAAGACTCAAAAGCAGCAGTCACTGGAATGGGTACAGTCCCAAAAGCAGAAGTCACAGCAATGAGTACAGTCCCAAAGCAGCAATCACAGAAATGAGTACAAACCAAAAGCGCTTTCACTGCAATAAGTACAGGCCAAATGTGGCTGTCACTGCAATAATTACAGGCTGAAAAGCAGCAGTCACAGCAAAGAGTAAAGTCTAAAGCATCACTCACAGCTGTGTGTACATTCACAAAAGCAGCAGTGACAGCAATGAGTACAAATCAAAAGCATTAGTAACTGCAATGAGTACAGACCCGTAAGCAGCAGTCACAGCAATGAGTACAGTTCCAAAGCAGCAATCACAGCAATGAGTACAAACCAAAAACAGCTGTCACAGCAATAAGTACAGGCTCAAAGCAGAAGTCACAGCAATGAGAACAGGCCACAAAACAGCAGTTACAGCAAAGAGTACAGGTCCAAAAGCATCAGTCACTGCTGTGTGTAGAGACAGAAAAGCAGCAGTCACAGCAATGTGTACAGACAAAAAAGCAACAGTCACAAATATGAACACAGACCCAAAGCAGCAGTCACAGCAATGAGTACAGACGAAAAAGCAGCAGTCACAGCAATGAGTACAGGAATAAAAGCTGCAGTCACAGCAATGAGTACAGATCCAAAAGCAGCAGTCACAGCAATGTGTACAGACCGAAAAGCAGTAGTCACATTAATGAGTAAAGACTCAAAAGCAGCAGTCACAGGAATGAGTACAGTCCCAAAAGCAGAAGTCACAGCAATGAGTACAGTCCCAAAAGCAGCAAACACAGCAATGAGTACAAATCCAAAAGCTGCTGTGACAGCAATAAGTACAGGCCCAAATGTAGGTATCACAGCAATAAGTAAAGGCTCAAAAGCAGCAGTCACAGCAAAGATTAAAGATATAAAAGCGTCAGTCACAGCTGTGTGTTCAGACACAAATGCTGTAGTCACAGCAATGAGTAAAAATCCAAAAGCAGTAGTAACTGCAATGAGTACCGACCCCAAAAGCAGCAGTCTCAGCAATGAGTACAGATAAAAAAGCAACAATCACAGCATTGAGTGCAAACCCAAAAGCAGCTGTCACAGCAATAAGTACAGGCTCAAAAGCAAAAGTCACAGCAATGAAAACAGGCCAAAAAGCAGCAGTCACAGCAATGAGTACTGGCCCAAAAGCTGCTGTCACAGCAAAGACTACAGGTCCAAAAGCATCAGTCACAGCTGTGTGTACAGATACAAAAGCAGCAGTCACGGCAATGAGTACAGATCCAAAAGCAGCAGTAACTGCAATGAGTACCGACCCAAAAGTAGCAGCCACAGCAATGAGTACAGACTCAAAAGCAGAAGTCACAGCAATGAGTACAGACCCAAAAGCAGAAGTAACTGCAATGAGTACAGACTCAAAAACAGCAGTCACAGGAATGAGTACTGATCCAAAAGCTGTAGTCACAGCAATGAGTACACATCCAAAAGCAGCAGTAACTGCAATGAGTACCGACCCAAAAGCAGCAGTCACAGCAATGAGTAGAGATCCAAAAGCAGCAATCACAGCAATGAGTACAAACTCAAAAGCAGCTGTCACAGCATTAAGTACAGGCCTCAAAGTAGCTGTCACAGCAATAAGTACAGGCTCAAAAGCAGCAGTCACAGCAATGAGTACAGTCCCAAAAGCAGCAATCACAGAAATGAGTACAAACCCAAAAGCTGCTTTCACTGCAATAAGTACAGGCCCAAATGTAGCTGTCACTGCAATAATTACAGGCTGAAAGCAGCAGTCACAGCAAAAGTAAAGTCTAAAGCATCACTCACAGCTTGTGTACATTACTAAAAGCAGCAGTGACAGCAATGAGTACAAATCCAAAAGCATTAGTAACTGCAATGAGTACAGACCGTGAAGCAGCAGTCACAGCAATGAGTACAGTTCCAAAAGCAGCAATCACAGCAATGAGTACAAACCAAAACAGCTGTCACAGCAATAAGTACAGGCTCAAAAGCAAGTCACAGCAATGAGAACAGGCCACAAAACAGCAGTTACAGCAAAGATTACAGGTCCAAAGCATCAGTCACTGCTGTGTGTAGAGACAGAAAAGCAGCAGTCACAGCAATGTGTACAGACAAAAAGCAACAGTCTGAAATATGAACACAGACCCAAAGCAGCAGTCACAGCAATGAGTACAGACGAAAAAGCAGTCACAGCAATGAGTACAGGAATAAAAGCTGCAGTCACAGTAATGAGTACAGATCCAAAGCAGCAGTCACAGCAATGTGTACAGACCCAGCAGTAGTCACATTAATGAGTAAAGACTCAAAGCAGCAGTCACAGGAATGAGTACAGTCCCAAAAGCAGAAGTCACAGCAATGAGTACAGTCCCAAAAGCAGAAAACACAGCAATGAGTACAAATCCAAAAGCTGCTGTGACAGCAATAAGTACAGGCCCAAATGTAGGTATCACAGCAATAAGTAAAGGCTCAAAAGCAGCAGTCACTGAAAAGATTAAAGATAAAGCGTCAGTCACAGCTGTGTGTTCAGACACAAATGCTGTAGTCACAGCAATGAGTACAAATCCAAAGCAGTAGTAACTGCAATGAGTACCGACCAAAGCAGCAGTCTCAGCAATGAGTACAGATAAAAAGCAACAATCACAGCATTGAGTGCAAACCCAAAAGCAGCTGTCACAGCAATAAGTACAGGCTCAAAAGCAAAAGTCACAGCAATGAAAACAGGCCAAAAAGCAGCAGTCACAGCAATGAGTACTGGCCCAAAAGCTGCTGTCACAGCAAAGACTACAGGTCCAAAAGCATCAGTCACAGCTGTGTGTACAGATACAAAAGCAGCAGTCACGGCAATGAGTACAGATCCAAAAGCAGCAGTAACTGCAATGAGTACCGACCCAAAAGTAGCAGCCACAGCAATGAGTACAGACTCAAAAGCAGAAGTCACAGCAATGAGTACAGACCCTAAAGCAGTAGTCGCAGCAATGAGTACATCTCAAAAGCAGCAGTCACATCAATGAGTACAGGCCCTAAAGCAGTAGTCACAGTAATGAGTAAAGACTCAAAAGCTGCAGTAACAGCACTGAGAACAGAAACAAAAGCAGCAGCCACAGCAATGAGTACAGACTCAAAAGCAGCAGTCACAGCAATGAGCACAGACCCAAAGCAGCAGTCACAGCAATGAGAACAGATGAAAAAGCAGCAGTCTCAACAATGAGCACAGACCCAAAGCAGCAGTCACAGCAATGAGTTCAGTGAAAAGCAGTAGTCACAGCAATGTGCAGGCCCAAAACCAGCAGTCACATCTATGAGGACAGACCGAATAGCAGTAGTTGCAGCAATGAGTACAGCTGAAAGCAGCAGCATCAATGAGTACAGGGCCCTAAAGCAGTAGTCACAGTAATGAGAAGACTCAAAAGCTGTAATAACAGCAATGAGTACAGAAACAAAAGCAGCAGCCACAGCAATGAATACAGACTCAAAAGCAGCAGTCACAGCAATGGTACAGACCAAAAAGCAGAAGTAACTACAATGAGTATACTAAAAACAGCAGTCACAGGAATGAGTACAGGTCCAAAACCAGCAGTCACAGCAATGAGTACAGAAACAAAAGCAACAGTCACAGCAATGAGTAAAGACTCAAAAGCAGCAGTCACAGCAAAGAGTACTGACCCAAAAGAAGCAGTCACATCAATGAGTACAGGACCTAAAGCAGTTGTCACTGTAATTAGAAAAGACTCAAAAGCTGCAGTAACAGCAATGAGTACAGAAACAAAAGCAGGAGCCACAGCAATGAGTACAGACTCAAAAGCAGCAGTCACAGCAATGAGTACAGACCCAAAAGCAGAAGTAACTGCAATGAGTACAGACTCAAAAACAGCCGTCACAGAAATGAGTACAGATCCAAAAGCTGCAGTCACAGCAATGAGTACAGACCCAAAAGCAGCAGTAACTGCAATGAGTAGAGACCCAAAAGCAGCAGTTACAGGAATGAGTACAGATCCAAAAGCAGCAGTCACAGCAATGAGTACTGTCCCAAAAGCATCAATCACATTAATGAGTACAGACCCAAATGCAGCAGTCACAGCAATGAGTACAGATCCAAAAGCAACTTTCACAGTAATGAGTACTGTCCCAAAAGCAGCAGTCACAGAAATAAATACAAGCCTACAAGCAGAGGTAAGAGCCATGAGTACACTCCTTAAAGCAGAATTAACAGTAAAGAGTACAGATCCAAAATCAACAGTTTCAGCCAAGATTAGAGGCCAAAAAGCAGCAGAAACAGGAATAAGAACAGCCAGAAAAGAATCAGTCTCTGCAGTGAGTACGGACCCAAATGCATCATTCACGGAAATGAGTATAGGCCCAAAAGAAGCAGTCACTGCAAAGAAGACAGGTCAAAAAGCATCAGTCACAGCAGTGTGTACAGACACAAAAGCAGCAGTCACAGCAATGCGTACAGACAAAAAAGCTGCAGTGACAGCAATGAGCACAGACCCAAAGCAGCAGCATCACAGCAATGAGAACAGATGAAAAAAGCACCAGATACAGCAATGAGTACAGGCTAAAAAACAGCAGTCAAAGCAATGAGTACAGACCGAAAAGCATTTGTTGCAGCAAAGAGTACAGCTCAAAAGCAGAAGTCACGTCAATGAGTACAGGCCCTAAAGCATTAGTCACAGTAATGAAAAAAGACTTCAAAGCTGCAGTAACAGCAATGAGTACAGGAACAAAAGCAGCAGCCACAGCAATGAGTACAGACTCAAAAGCAGCAGTCACAGCAATGAGTACAGACCCAAAAGCAGTAGTAACAGTAATGAGTAAAGACTCAAAAGCAGTAGTCACAGGAATGAGTACAGTCCCAAAAGCAGAAGTCACAGCAATGAGTACACTCACAAAAGCAGCAATCACAGAAATGAGAACAAACCCAAAAGCTGCTGTCACAGCAATAAGTACAGGACCAAATGTAGCTGTCACAGCAATAAGTACAGGCTGAAAAGCAGAAGTCACAGCAATGAGTACAATCAAAAGCAGTAGTAACTGCAATGAGTACAGACCCAAAAGCAGCAGTCACAGCAAAGAGTACAGATCCAAAAGCAGCAATCACAGCAATGAGTGCAAAGCCAAAAGCAGCTGTCACAGCAATAAGTACAGGCTCAAAAGCAGAAGTCACAGCAATGAGAACAGGCCAAAAAGCAGCAGTCACAGCAAAGAGTACAGGTCAAAAAGCATCAGTCACTGCTGCATGTACAGACAGAAAAGCAGCAGTCACAACAATGAGCACAGACCCAAAGCAGCAGTCACAGCAATGAGTACAGATGAAAAGCAGCAGCCACAGCAATGAGTACAGACCAAAAGCAGCAGTCACAGCAATGAGTACAGACCCAAATGCAGTAGTCACAGCAATGAGTACAGATCAAAAGCAGCAGTAACATCAATGAGTACAGGCCTAAAGCAGTTGTCACAGTAATTAGTAAAGACTCAAAAGCTGCAGTAACAGCAATGAGTTCAGAAACAAAAGCAGCAGCCACAGCAATGAGTACAGACTCAAAAGCAGCAGTCAGAGCAATGAGTACAGACAAAAAGCAGCAGTAACTGCAATGAGTACAGTCCCAAAAGCAACAGTCACAGCAATGAGTACAGCCCCAAAAGCAGCAGTCAGAGCAATGAGTACAGATCCAAAAGCAGCTTTCACAGCAATGAGTACTGTCCCAAAAGCACCAGTCACAGAAATAAATACAAGCCTACAAGCAGAGGTAAGAGCCATGAGTACACTCCCTAAAGCAGAATTAACAGCAGTGAGTACAAATCCAAAAGCAGCAGTTCCAGCCAAGATTAGAGGCCCAAAAGCAGCACAAACAGGAATAAGAACAGCCAGAAAAGAATCAGTCTCTGCAGTGACTACGGACCCAAATGCATCATTCATGGAAATGAGTACAGGCCCAGAAGAAGCAGTCACTGCAAAGAAGACAGGTCCAAAAGCATCAGTCACAGCTGTGTGTACAGACACAAAAGCAGCAGTCACAGCAATGTGTACAGACAAAAAAGCTGCAGTCACAACAATGAGCACAGACCCAAAGCAGCAGTCACAGCAAGTATAGACGAAAAGCAGCAGTTACAGCAATGAGTACAGGCCCAAACCAGCAGTCAAAGCAATGAGTACAGACCGAAAAGCAGTAGTTGCAGCAATGAGTACAGCTCAAAAGCAGAAGTCACGCCAATGAGTACAGACCCTAAAGCAATAGTCACAGTAATGAATACTCAAAAGCTGCAGTAACATCAATGAGTACAGAAACAAAAGCAGCAGCCACAGCAATGAGTACAGACTCAAAAGCAGCAGTCACAGCAATGAGTACAGACCCAAAAGCAGAAGTCACAGTAATGAGTAAAGACTCAAAAGCAGCAGTCACAGGAATGGGTACAGTCCCAAAAGCAGAAGTCACAGCAATGAGTACAGTCCCAAAAGCAGCAATCACAGAAATGAGTACAAACCCAAAGCTGCTTTCACTGCAATAAGTACAGGCCCAAATGTAGCTGTCACTGCAATAAGTACAGGCTGAAAAGCAGCAGTCACAGCAAAGAGTAAAGGTCTAAAAGCATCACTCACAGCTGTGTGTACATTCACAAAAGCAGCAGTGACAGCAATGAGTACAAATCCAAAAGCATTAGTAACTGCAATGAGTACAGACCCGAAAGCAGCAGTCACAGCAATGAGTACAGTTCCAAAAGCAGCAATCACAGCAATGAGTACAAACCCAAAAGCAGCTGTCACAGCAATAAGTACAGGCTCAAAAGCAGAAGTCACAGCAATGAGAACAGGCCACAAAACAGCAGTTACAGCAAAGAGTACAGGTCCAAAAGCATCAGTCACTGCTGTGTGTAGAGACAGAAAAGCAGCAGTCACAGCAATGTGTACAGACAAAAATGCAACAGTCACAAATATGAACACAGACCCAAAGCAGCAGTCACAGCAATGAGTACAGACGAAAAAGCAGCAGTCACAGCAATGAGTACAGGAATAAAAGCTGCAGTCACAGCAATGAGTACAGATCCAAAAGCAGCAGTCACAGCAATGTGTACAGACCCAAAAGCAGTAGTCACATTAATGAGTAAAGACTCAAAAGCAGCAGTCACAGGAATGAGTACAGTCCCAAAAGCAGCAAACACAGCAATGAGTACAAATCCAAAAGCTGCTGTCACAGCAATAAGTACAGGCCCAAATGTAGGTATCACAGCAATAAGTAAAGGCTCAAAAGCAGCAGTCACAGCAAAGATTAAAGATATAAAAGCGTCAGTCACAGCTGTGTGTTCAGACACAAAAGCTGTAGTCACAGCAATGAGTAAAATCCAAAGCAGTTGTAACTGCAATGAGTACAGACCCAAAAGCAGCAGTCACAGCAATGAGTACAGATAAAAAAGCAGCAATCACAGCATTGAGTGCAAACCCAAAAGCAGCTGTCACAGCAATAAGTACAGGCTCAAAAGCAAAAGTCACAGCAATGAAAACAGGCCAAAAAGCAGCAGTCACAGCAATGAGTACTGGCCCAAAGCTGCAGTCACAGCAAAAACTACAGGTCCAAAGCATCAGTCACAGCTGTGTACAGATACAAAAGCAGCAGTCACGGCAATGAGTACAGATCCAAAAGCAGCAGTAACTGCAAAGAGTACCGACCCAAAAGCAGCAGTCACAGCAATGAGTACAGATCCAAAAGCAGCAGTCGCAGCATTAAGCACACCCCCAAATGTAGTTGTAACAGCAATCAGTACAGGCTCAAAAGCAGTAGTCACTGCAATGAGAAAAGGCCAAAAAGCAGCAGTCACAGCAATGAGTACAGACGAAAAAGCAGCATTCACAGAAAATGAGTACAGGCCAAAACCAGCAGTCACAGCAATGGTACAGACCCAAAAGCAGTAGTCGAGCAATGAGTACATCTCAAAGCAGCAGTCACATCAATGAGTACAGGCCCCTAAAGCAGTAGTCACAGTAATGAGTAAAGACCAAAGTTGCAGTAACAGCGCACTGAGCACAGAAAACAAAAGCAGCAGCCACAGCAATGAGTACAGACTCAAAGCAGCAGTCACAGCAATGAGCACAGACCAAAGCAGCAGAACAACAATTAATGAGTACAGAAAAAAGTTAGCAGTCAAAGCAATGAGCACAGACCCAAAGCAGCAGTCACAGCAATGAGTTCATGTGAAAAAGCAGTAGTCACAGCAATAGTACAGGCCCAAAACCAGCAGTCACAGCTGAGGACAGACCGAATAGCGGTAGTTACAACAATAGTACAGCTGAAAAGCAGCAGTCACATCAATGAGTACAGGCCTTAAGCAGTAGTCACAGTAATGAGTAAAGACTCAAAAGCTGCAGTAACAGCAATGAGTACAGAAACAAAATCAGCGACCACAACAATGAATTCAGACTCAAAAGCAACAGTCACAGCAATGTGTACAGACCAAAAAGCAGGAAGTAACTACAATGGTATACTCAAAACAGCAGTCACAGGAATGAGTACAGGCTCAAAACCAGCAGTCACAGCAATGAGTACAAAAAAGCAGCAGTCACAGCAATGATGAAGACTCAAAAGCAGCAGTCACAGCAAAGAGTATTGACCCAAAAGAAGCAGTCATCAATGAGTACAAGACCCAAAGCAGTTGTCACTGTAATTAATAAAGACTCAAAGCTGCAGTAACAACAATGAGTACAGAAACAAAAGCAGTAGCCACAGCAATGAGTACAGACCCAAAGCAAGAAGTAACTGCAATGAGTAAGACTCAAAACAGCAGTCACAGGAATAAGTACAGATCCAAAAGCTGCAGTCACAGCAATGAGTACAGACCAAAAAGCAGCAGTAACTGCAATGAGTAGAGACCCAAAAGCAGCAGTCACAGGAATGAGTACAGATCCAAAAGCAGCAGTCACAGCAATGAGTATGTCCAAAAGCATCAATCACATCAATGAGTACAGACCCAAATGCAGCAGTCACAGCAATGAGCAGATCAAAGCAACTTTCACAGTAATGAGTACTGTCCCAAAAGCAGCAGTCACGAAATAAATACAAGCCTACAAGCAGAGGTAAGAGCGAGTGACACCTAAAGCAGAATTAACAGTAAAGAGTACAGCTCAAAACAACAGTTTCAGCCAAGATGAGGCCAAAAGCAGCAGAAACAGGAATAAGAACAGCCAGAAACAACTGCCCTGCAGTGAGCACGGACCCAAATGCATCATCCACGGAAATGAGTACAGGCCCAAAAGAGCAGTCACCGCAAAGAAGAGAGGTCGAAACATCGATCACAGCGGTGTGTACAGACACAAAGCAGCAGTCACAGCAAAGCGACAGACAAAAAGCAGCAGTCACAACAATGAGCACAGACATAAAGCAGCAGTCACAGCAATGAGAACAGATGAAAACACCAGTTAGCAGCAATGAGTACAGGCCAAAAAACAGCAGTCAAAGCAATGAGTACGGACCGAAAAGCATGAGTTGCAGCAAAGAGTACAGCCTAAAAGCAGAAGTCACGCCAATGAGTACAGGCCCAAAAGCATTAGGCACAGAATGAAAAGACTCCAAGCTGCAGTAACAGCAATGAGTACAGGAACAAAACACAGCCACAGCAATAAAGTACAGACTCAAAAAGGCAGTCACAGCAATGAGTACAGACCCAAAAGCAGTAGTAACAGTAATGGTAAAGACTCAAAAGCAGTAGTCACAGGAAGAGTACAGTCCCAAAAGCAGAAGTCACAGCAATGAGTACACTCACAAAAGCAGCAATCACAGAAATGACAAAACCAAAAGCTGCTGTCACAGCAACAAGTACAGACCAAATGTTGTTGTCACAGCAATAAGTAAAGGCTGAAAAGCAGACGTCACAGCAATGAGTACAAAACCAAAAGCAGTAGTTACTGCAATGAGTACAGACCAAAAGCAGCAGTCACAGCAAAGAGTACAGATCCAAAAAGCCAATCACAGCAATGAGTGCAAAGCCAAAAAGCAGCTGTCACAGCAAGTACAGGCTCAAAAGCAGAAGTCACAGCAATGAGAGCAGGCCAAAAAGCAGCAGTACAGCAAAGAGAACAGGTCAAAGCATCAAATACTGCTGCAGCTGCAGACAGAAAAGCAGTCACAAACAATGAGCACAGACCCAAAGCAGCAGTCACAACAATGAGTACAGATGAAAGCAGCAGCCACAGCAATGAGTACGGACCAAAAGCAGCAGTCACAGCAATGAGTACAGACCCAAATGCAGTAGTCACAACAATGAGTACAGATCAAAAGCAGCAGTAACATCGGCCGAGTACAGGCCCCAAAGCAGTTGTCACAGTAATTAGTAAAGACTCAAAGCCGCAGTAATAGCAATGAGTTCAGAACAAAGCAGCAGCCACAGCGAAAGAAGTACAGACTGCGCAGCAGTCAGAGCAATGAGTACAGACAAAAAGCAACAGTAAATGCAATGAGTACAGTCCCAAAAGCAACAGTCACAGCAATGAGTACAGCCCCAAAAGCAGTCAGAGCACTGAGGTACAGATCCAAAAGCAGCTTACAGCAATGAGTACTGTCCCAAAGCACTAGTCACAGAAATAAAACAAGCCTACAAGCAGAGGAAGAGTCATGAGTACACTCCACAGCAGAATTAACAGCAGTGAGTACACATCCAAAAGCAGCATTTCCAGCCAAAATTAGAGGCCCAAAAGCAGCACAAACAGGAATAAGAACAGCCAGAAAAGAATCGTCTCTGCAGTGACTACAGGCCCAAATGCATCATTCATGAAATGAGTATAGGCCAGAAGAAGCAAGTCACTGCAAAGAAGACAGGTCCAAAAGCATCAGTCACAGCTGTGTGTACAGACACAAAGCAGCAGTCACAGCAATGTACAGACAAAGCTGCAGTCACAACAATGAGCACAGACCCAAAGCAGCACACAGCAATAAGTATGAACGAAAAAGCAAGTTACAGCAATGAGTACAGGCCCAAAACCAGCAGTCAAAGCAATAGACAGACCGAAAAGCAGTAGTTGCAGCAATGAGAACAGCTCAAAAGCGAAGTCACGCCAACCGAGTACAGACCCTAAAGCAATAGTCACAGTAATGAATACCAAAAGCTGCAGTAACATCAATGAGTAAAGAAACAAAGCAGCCACAGCAATGAGTACAGACTCAAAAGCAGCAGTCACAGCAATGAGTACAGACCCAGAACAGAAGTCACAGTAATGAGTGAAGACTCAAAGCAGCAGTCACTGAATGGGTACAGTCCCAAAAGCAGAAGTCACAGCAATGAGTACAGTCCCAAAAGCAGCAATCACAGAAATGAGTACAAACCAAAAGCACATTTCACTGCAACAAGTACAGGCCAAATGTAGCTGCTCACTGCAATAATTACAGGCTGAAAAGCAGCAGTCACAGCAAAGAGTAAAGTCTAAAGATCACCACAGCTGTGTGTTCTTTGCAGGTTACACAAAGATGTGTAACAGGGTTAATACACAGGAGAAGGTGAAAAGATAAAAAGTTTGGCAAGGTTGGAGGAATGGTCAAAGTATGGCAGCCTAGATTCAATGATGAAGAAGTGCAAAGTAATGTACCTGGGAAATAAAAACCAAGGGAAGAGTACACACTGGGGGTCCTAACAACAACAAAATGGAAAGGGGGCCTGGGAGTAATCATATCAGATGACCTAAAGGTAAGCAAGCAATGTGAGAATGCAGTAAGGAGGGTCCTGGGGATACTGGGATGTATAGGGAAGCGGCGCAGTAGAAAACAGTAAGTTGTTATCCGTCTGTACAAACCGTTAGTGAGAACCCATTGGAGCACTGCATGCAGTTCGGACACCCCATCTCTGCAAGGACATAAACAGGATGGAAGCAGTACAGAGGAGGAAACTAAAATGGTGCAGGGTCTGCACAGAATCCTATGAAAAAAGACACTAAAGGAGCTTAATATGTTATGCCCTCAAGGAAAGGAGGAGAGGAGGACATGACAGAAACTCAAATACCTCAAGGGAATCAACAAAGGTCAAGACGGTAGCATCTTTCAGAAAAGAGAATGAACAAGAACTAAAGGACACAATCTGAAGATAGAAGAAGATATGGCTAAGGGCAGTGGGGAAGAATCCAGGGTTCTAATCCTGGTCTCCCAAGTCAGCAAGTGATTTTTTTTGTTAAAGGACTGTAGAAACAGTAATTCCATGGCCCCACAGATTGTAACTCTTCCCCGTGATTTGCTCCTTCTCGAGTTGGATCTTTCACTTACTGGTGGTGTGAGGGCCAGAGCCCCCGCCGAGTGTGTTTGGGGCTCAGCCCTACATAAAAAACAGAATTGTAATTCCAACCCTTGGGTGGAGCTATTCTCCTACACCTGCCTACTACCCTAGACAACAGGCTAAGGGGTTTGATTCACTAACTGATAACCATTCTAAACCTTTGCACAGTACCTCTACTCAGAGTGCTTTCGTGTTCTACCTGTTACTAGGTATAACTCCTGAGATGTTATACCACCCACAATAATCATTGGCGCTACAATGCCGTACGTCAACTAACTCACTGACCGGCATCGCAGCACCAGGCTCCTTCTCAAATGTGAGTTGCAGTCAGCAGGGAGCCATGCACAACAGGGACTGTTATTTTGTTTGGGGAACTTGCCCCAAAACCCCTCCACATGAAGGGCTTTGCCCCTGCACTCCCTGTATTAAAGTTCTAACTCCAGGTCAGAGTTAGTTAGGGGACAGGGTGCAGGTCGGGGAGAGTGGTGCGGGTCCTGAGCGCACCCCTACAGTGACTTGGTACAGTTGTCGGCAGCTACATATGTTGCTGTAGGGGTGTCACTACCAGAAGTGTATACCTAACAATTTCCCTTCCCCAAACATGCCCCAATAAACATTTCCTCACATTTCAACAATTTGCATTTAATGACTCACTAATAATATGCTCACACAAAGAATTAAAAAACAATCAGTTTATTTGGGGAACAAAAGTTAGCAATGGAGAAGTGGAGTAGAGGTTATCTGATTACTATTTACATATGCGCAGATACCTAAGTCCTGGATATTGCAAGCCCAGTGGACGTTGCAGCTGGTTGAGTTAATGGTTTTTGATTTGAAGATTTGAAGGGTGGGGAGATCTTGGAGAACTACATTCCTACAATAGCTGTAGATACTAGGTAAGGCGAAGGCAGGATTGCCCTGCATTCATCAGAAGTAGCAGGATTTGACCCCTGCTGGTCACAGAAAGCCAGTGATTGCCTTCACACATCACCAAAACCAATACTTCAGGACAAACTACATGGATAGGTCTTGGATTTCACATACTGAACATTCAGCACAATAATTCAACGTCCCATCTAGTGTAATTAAAGATGATACTTTTATCAAGCATCAGTATTTCTTTGAAACGAGGTCATCTCCAGTACATTAAATAACAAACAGGTATCCATTTACCAGAAACAGAAGGTAACACTTTTATCAAACATCCATGTACATTTGCATGAAGTCACATTCAATTACCTTTAAATACCAAGCAAGGCATCATAGACAAAGTCTCATCCATACGTCTAGATATTAAACACTTTTGTCAAGCAATATCAGATGAAGTCCGATAAGACAAGCATTTAGCTATCTCAGGAATAAATCAGTATCATATAAGCTCCTAGGACCTCCCACCCATGAAGTGGCAAATGCGACGTGGCTGACAGCTCCACAAAGGCAGAAACTTAACCCATAGGCAAGCGTCAAATATCAGCACATTTATACGATTAACTATTCAACATTCTGACACACCTACAATGGACCATTGAGGTCAGCAGACAAGATGCATCCACACCATTTTCCAACAATGCAGTCTCTGATGGGGCTTAGTGATCCCGGACCAATAGCTTCAAGATCTCATCCCACAGTCAGCAGAAAACATCTAGTAGAGAAACTGAGGCCCACCAAGATTACTTGAAAGTTTCTCTCTTGCAGGTGGGTACAAAGGTACTAACTCATGGTTCTTCATGGGTCACATCCACAATCAAAGGCATGGATAGATGGTCTTCTTTTACATCTTTCCCAACATGGAAGGAAGGAGCTAGCATTTGGAGGACAATCCTGGCAACCCTCCAGAACTAGGAGTTGCGCTCAAATTAACATTACTTTAACTTTAAATGTTAACTAAAAAATAACAAACAAAACACCCCTCCAGGCTGGAGGATTTAGTTAAGTGGCACGCCTGGAAGCATGGCAGGGCCTGAGCCCCTACTCCTGTGGGGCCCACAGCAAGCAAGAGCCTGCTCTCTCTTTTTCTCACTCTGGCAAAATTTTAAGAAATGTTGGCAAACACTGTCTCTTATAAGGCTCACTGCAGGGGACCTGGTTTCCATTTTACAGGTAACCGGTAACAATCCGGAATCCTACTTGGTATGGGATTACAATTCTTGTACCGATTCTCCACGAATGCATGTCACTGCATGGGTCTCTAAGATTTCAGCATCTTTTAATTTTTTTTTTCTCTATGTCCCTTCCCTCTCACAGCATTCTAGTCTCCACTTTTCAGAGATCCCTAGGCTGGGTATCCCCTAGCTTTACCCCAGGTAATGCTCAGGAGCTCCTGTGGGCCTGCCCCTATCCTACTCTGGATTGACCCCAGGTGGGAAGGAGGGAGAACCCCAGGTCACCTTCACACTCCGTTGAGTGTGGCGGGCAACTCAGTGGGTCCCTCATTGGCCTGGTTGTAAGTCTGGGGCACCTGGGTCCCTTCTGCCAGTGATCAATGTACAGTGATTGTTCCCGGTTTCTGTTCTCTGTCCCTGACATCTGCACTAGAGGAGTTCCAAGGAGGTAGTTACATGAGACATGCACTGCTCCGATCTGGCTAGTGTCTCCCTCCTGATCCTCTGTGGCACCATTGCACCATCTGTGGTCACAGGTGGTGGTAGCTCAGACCACCATCCCACCCTCCCGGAGGTGGCAGTCCCCTGGGTGCACGATCCTACTCCCCTGGCAGACCTCCAGCAAACAGGTCCACGACTGACCCTGGGTCACTGGCACGCAAACAGCCACGTGCTAAGCGCAGTGGGACAACCCAATTTCAGCATCTTAAATGATGCTGCTGTACTTGCATTCTTTCTGCTTTGCTCATATAAAGTCAGTAGGACTACCCTTTTCTTTATGCGTAATCAGCCATTCAGTTTAATCACCATGCCTAGTGGTTAGATTAACAAACAGTGATTGAACAGGTACATCCAGCAGTCTTGGGTTTGATTCTAACCTCCACTTGCACTGTGCGACTCCAAGAAAATCCTTAACCTCCCAGTGCTTCTCGGTCACTCCTGAAAACAGACAGTTCTGCCTAGTGATACCTCCTTTACAAAGAATAAAAAAAATACCAACATCTGTTTATTACATCATAGAATAGTAGTCAAGTACATGTAATTTGTCTAATTTTATTTGGACTGCAATTTTGTATATAAGTAAAGTCGTGTTCAGATACATTTATGTGTTTTATAAAGCTTGTTTTAGATTTTAGTCAAGTTTCATTGTTTGTTTGCATATGAGCTTCTAGATTGTAGATTATAAACACAGGATCCTGTTACCAACTAAAACATTCAAGTTTATACTGTAATCAGTAAGACATCAAAATCCTCAGTTGCTTGAATGAAAACTAGTCTGAATAAAATATGTTCACAAAACTGCCTTCCTACTTGTGAAGACTTACAGTCAGCACCCCTTAGGTGAATTGGATGATTTGACCTTTTCTCCCCCTGCTGTTTCAGTCTCTGTGACAACAGAAAATTTTCTGATGACTGCTTCAACAAAAACAAAGTTAAGTATTCAAGTATACATATGTTTTGACCAGTGGTTTGAAAGCACAGTCAATGACATACAGAGAACCCCAGGGACCGTATGATGCTGGGCGGTGGTACTCAATTCACATCTGAACAAACACATAAACGGAACATCCTTTTCATGGACAAAAAAAAAAAAAAGCATCCACATGTCTGGGAGATGCATGAATCCATTGAGGTCCTCCACTAATCCTTGTGGATTTTGAGTGAAGACACTTTATTTCAAAGCACATTCAAGCAGTTTTTTTTCTCCTCCTACCCCTGGCCATCCACTCCTTCAGACCTACAAGGCCCCTTTCCCAACCATCCACCGCTTTAATACTGTGCTGCAGGTAACCAAAGCCCTTCATTGGTGGGTCCCTACCTGTGGGGCCTACCAGGAGAGAATATCACAAGAGCTTCCTGTGTATCATAGCATGAGGGGTCAGAACAGACCTGTGGGCTTCCATTTATGGAGACCAACATCTGTCTTCGGTTGGCCAGTGGGTGTTTTCCTATTTTAATTGACAGGCCACATGATGTCAAGCACAACCCGATGTCATCATGCTCCCTCCCTGCAGTGAGGTGACATGTTGTTGTGCCTCAGCTCACCAGGGGCAGCAAATGCTGAGCGTGAACCGCCTCCCCCAGGAGAAGGTGCATGGTCGTTGAACAACCGGCACACACAACTGGCCTTCAACACCAAGTCTGTTTTCTAACCCTGGTCAGCTGTGTCACAGGCAGAAATCCAATTCAGACAGTTCTAAATTATAGATAGGGAAAAAACAAAGATAGTCCACCTTAGTGGTGATTGTTCAGATTAATTCACATCTGAGTTCTAACAACAAAAGAGACCAAATCATTTGCTTGTGCATGTGGGGTGTGGGTGTTGAAAGGGGATCATAGTGCTGTCACTACTGCCATCACCCCAGAGGAATGTGGACTGCATTGTTGCTACTGCCATCACACGAAGGGAGTGGGAACTGTAGTGATTCTGCTATCACCACTGGTGGATGGGGAAGTATTACTGCTGCCATCACACCTAAGAGATGGGGACCACAGTGCTACTGCTTCTGTCATGCCCTGAAGGAGGAGGTCATAGTGATGTTGCTGCTGCCATCACCCCAGAGGATAAGAGCCATAGTGCAGTTGGTGCTGCCATCACACCCTGAGGGATGGGGGCCATAGTGCTTTGTTGGTGCTGCCATAGCATCTGAGGCATGGGTCTGTGAGCTGCTCAGCATCACACCTTAGGGTTGGGGGGCCGTAGTGCTGCTGTTGCCATCATCTTGTACCTAAAATAACTTTAAATTGGTACAAGGATGGAAGGATGTTGCAATAGTGAAGTCAACATTGCTAAAATGCATGTTAGCAGAGTTAAAAATTGTTAAATATAGTACAGAGAAGCAAATACCGGTAAAATTGGATTTTGGCTTAACAGACACCGTGACAATACCGTTTTTACAATGTACAAAATGGAATATGCCCTTTCTCAATCGGTAAACCAGTGTCCCTGTCCTTTTGGACTCCTGATTAGTAGAAGATGCTGATGATCTTCAAATGGCTGGGGATCTGTCAATCAGTATACTCAAGGCACAGTTGGTCTAATGAATTGATGCCTAAAATGATGTCCGTAAGTCCCTGAGTACTTGGAGTTTACCCATGAGGTGTAGTGAAGGTCCTACAAGTCCTAGCTTTCTAGTCCTGGCTTTCCAACTGGCTGTAGCTGCTAGCAATGGTGCTTAACCCACTGTCCCTTACAGCAGATCAGATACAGTCCTGAATAATGTCCTGGTGCAGCCAGGAAATAAAGATATTTGCCGCAGTGCCCCATAGTTCTGCAGCCCAGCTGTTGTACTTGCAGTTGCTGGCAGAAGGGTGTGGCTCCATGATTTTCCTGTTGCTACTGCACATATATAAGCTCCTCCTGCAGCAGCTGACAGGCTGACACTTAAGAGTCCTAAATACTGGTTCAGCCAGGGAAAAATATTTATTTTACAGTTAAACACTCTCTCACCCACATGTACAATGATTCCCTCATATGCAGCAACACATTAGAACAATTAAAATATTGCTATTCTATCTTTACGGACAGAGCCGAGAACAGCTACCCTAGGGAAAGCCAGAACCATATATTAAATTATACAGATAACCACAGTTCCTGCTTAGGCATGTTTAAAATGAGCCCCAGTCAAACTCACTCAGTTTTTACTAGAGCACCCCCCAAAGCAGGCTGCCCTTGGTCACTGAGTCCTAAATAGGTGGAAGGGATCCTGGGACCGACAGCACAGTCCCTGAGGCAACTGCAAAACAGCTCAGTCAAGATCAAGGTGCTTTAGAAACATAGGATCTGATGGCAGATAAGGACCACTTGGCCCACCTAGTCTGCCATTCCTTAGCTAATGGATAAGCTGCAGATCCCAGTTAACCAACAGCCTACTTCCTCTTACCCCCACTAGAATTGCCTTATGTTTGTCCCATGCATTCTTGAATTCCCCTATTGTTTTTGACTCAACGATCTCCTCAGGAAGGCTGTTCCATGCAACTACAACCCTCTCTGTGAAGAAATACTTCCTCACATTACCTCTAGATGTATTCCTCTATCTTCAAATTGTGCCCTCTTGTTCTTGCACATCTCCTTTTCTGAAAGATGCTGCTCTCTTGGACTTTGTTGATTCCCTTGAGGTATTTGAAGTTTCTATCATGTCCCCCTCTCCCTCCTTTCCTCGAGACTATACATCTTAAGCTCCTTTAGTCTTTCTTCATATGTCTTCTGGTGCAGACCCTGCACTATTTTGTTGCCCTCTCTGGACTGCCTCCACCCTGTCTATGTCTTTGTGGAGATGGGGTCTCCAGAACTGTACACTGTACTCCAGATATGGTCTTACCCACTGTCTGTAAAAGGGACAATTTCCTGTTTTCTACTGGTGATGCCTCTCCTATGCATCCCAGTATCACCCCAACACTCCTTATTGCCCTCTCGCATTGCTTTCCCACCTTCAGGTCATCCAACCACTGGCCATTGCTAACTGCCTCAATGCATCATTCTCTGACCTTAGTGCAGTACTCCAAAATAACTTTTCGTCCCCACTCCTGCAACCTCATCCCCTAACACCCAGCATCCACCCTTCCATCTCAGGGTGAATCTACAAATGAGGCAGGCCTTTTCTCATGAAAGCACTCTGGCTCTTGCTATTGCAAAGATTCTTTTGATATGAGAATCCACATCTAGTACTAGATACAGTACTCTCCCACTGACTGACCTCATTAACCACTCCCTATGTCTGGGGCAGTTCCCCACAGCCTGGAAGACTGCCACAGTCACCCCAATACTGAAGAATGGTGACAGCACCTCCCCAGTAGCTACTATCCAATATCCATTCTCCCACTACTCTCAAAGCCCTCGAAAAAGTATAGCCACCCAACTCACGGTACCTGCTTGCTCATAACCTACTTTGCAGGGAGCAGCATGGCTTCAGATCTGGGCACAGTACAACTACAGCTCTCACTGAGTTCTCTAATTTTATCCACTCTGCCCTCGATAGAAAACACCTAGCTGGAGCTGTCTTCATTGATTTGTCAAAGGCCTTTGATACAGTCTCTCACCCCACTCTTACGCACTCCGCCACATAGGTTTGTCCCAAGGACCCGTCTCCTGGTTTACCAGTTACCTCACAGCTAGATCACAATGTGTCAAAATAAACAACACCCTCTCAGCCACCCTGCCAGTCTGTTCTGGGGTTCCCCAGGGCTCCATCCTCAGCCCTCTATTGTTCAGCATCTTCTTAAACACCTTGCCCAATTTCTGCTCTAGCAACCTACTACTCTATGCAGACGATGCAGTTCTTTTGCTTCGCACTGAGATCCACAGTATTGCAGTCCTCCCTTCAACATGCATTTAACCAGACTGAAAACTGGTTCATAGACCAAAGACTTGTGGTAAATGTAAAAAGACAAAGACCATGCTCTGTGCCCACCAACAGAATAAGGCCAAGAATGCCCAGCTAACAATCTTCTCCCTCTCTCCTTCCTCTAGAACAGGTCTATACATATAAATACCTGGGCCCACATTTGATTCTAGCCTCTCCTTCCATTCACACATTGACACTCTGTCATCAGCCATAAATGTCTGAATAGGCCTATTGTAATGGCACAAGGATTGCCTACCTCGAAAGCCCTTAATCTGGCTGTCACCTCCTAGTCCTCTCTTTAGTCGATTATGGGCTGATTATCTACTCGCTGCTGACGCACAACCCTTAAGAAAATCCACCTGACCATAAACAAAGTGTGCAGACTCCTCACTGGGGCAGACAAGCGTACCCATACCTGTACCCTATATGCCCTGGAAATCTCTTCACCCTGCATGAAGGCTATTTTATCAAACATGTCTCCTCACAAAAAAATACACCTGGGCTTACCCTTGGGGGTTTCTGCCTCTCTCCTATCCTCCCACACTCAGTGAACACCCACACTGCCAAACGACAGGTGTGGTCCATCCTGAGGTCAGAACCCCTTGGACTAAAGGTCATTCCCAC
The DNA here is from genome assembly GCA_016271365.2 of Neoceratodus forsteri. Taxonomy (NCBI): domain Eukaryota; kingdom Metazoa; phylum Chordata; order Ceratodontiformes; family Ceratodontidae; genus Neoceratodus; species Neoceratodus forsteri. The sequence goes on from CM028130.1 coordinate 8,162,541, forward strand.
ACAGGGCCCCAATCTGGTACAAAGAACTCCCCTCCATCATCTCCTCCATCTCCAAATTAGGACCTTTCAAGTCATCCCTCAGAGAGCACATTCTTGCTTCATGGCACTGCCAATGTACCAGCTAGTGCGGGTCATCTATCTATCATCTTACTGGACCACCCCGCCACTGAGCTCCTAGCGATAGGGCTACCAAACATTACTTATTAACAGTGTCTCCTTTGGCTGCACTCATAAGATATCTGTCTTGTTCTCTATTTTGTGGAAAATATCAAACCTGTTACACCCTACCTCTATTAGCAAACTTATTGTTCTCTTGAAACCTGTAAAATATAGCTGTCGGTAACATGTTCAATGCAATGTATAGCTGATCTTGATTCTGCAATATTGTATAATTGAAAAAACTGAAACCTTTAGCTGCCATTCTGTGTCCATATGTATTAAGTGTTTGTGTTTGTTTTTCTGATGAAGAGCCTTTATAAATGAGTTCCTGACTCAAAGGTTGTAATCCTAAAGTTTGTTAAATAAATAAATAATCTGATATGACTACCCCAGGTCCCTTTCCATTTTGTTGCTGTCAGTATCTCATCCCCATTGTGTACTCTTCCCTAGGTTTTGTTTCCCAGGTGCATTCCAGCACTTCTTTGTGTTGAATGTAAGCTGCCATACATTTGACCATTCCTCCAACCTTGCCAAGTCCTTTTCATCCTTTCCACCCCACCTTGCATATCAACCCTGTTGCAGATCTTTGTGTCATCTGCAAGAGACATATTTTCCTTCTAGTTCCTCTGCAGTGTCACTTACAAAGACATAAAAAGACCGCCCCAGTGCTGAACCCTGTGGTACCCTCTAGTAACCCCCTTTCTTCACTGTGGACTCCATTTACTACTACCCTCTGTGTCCTGTTGTCCAAGCCAGTGTTTGATCCAGGCTACCATCTTGAGATCCACTCCCAGGCTGGCTAATTTGTTTATTAATCTTTTGTGCGTGACTGTGTCAAATGCCTTGCTAAAGTCTAGGTACACAATGTCCACAGCCCCTCCCTGGTCTACTACTTTGGTCACCCAGTCAAAGAAATCAGTTAGATTTGTGTGACATGACCTTCCTGCTGTGAATCCATGCTGCCTTGGGTCATGTGCCCCACTGGCCTCTAGGTATGCAACAATTATTCCCTTCAGAAGTGATTCCATCATTTTCCTACCACTGAGGTCAAACTGACAGGTCTGTAGTTTTCTGCCTCTATCTTACTCCCACTTTGTGAAGGGAAATCACATCTGCCCTCCTCCAGTCCTCAGGTACCACACCATCCTCCCATGATTTATTAAAAGGGTAGTCAGTGGTGTTACTAGTTTTCCCTTAGTTCTTTTAGAGTTCTGGGGTGAATCCATCAGGCCCCATTGTTTTATCCACTTTTCACCCAAGTGATTCCCACTGCCCTGGGGCAACACTTTTAGAGTGGGAGACGGCACTCGAGGTTTTGAACCCTAAGGGCTGGATTTTCATTTGGGCAGCAGCTGGGGCACCGAGGCAGGAAACAAGACCTGGGACACAAAAAAAATGGTGACAGCATTTGAGTGAAGCCGGAGACAGCAGAGGGAGACAGAAATGTCAGGGCTTAGGTAAGCCCAGGCAGGCTTTAGGAACCCCACAGGCAAGGAGGTTGCATAATGCTACTGTTTGATAATGGTAGCAGTCATTGAGGTGGTGTATGACCAATACCATTTGCATGATTGTTAATGATGGCATTGTTTACTGCCACTGTTGTGGATAGCACTGTTAACATGGTGCTATTATTGACAGCGCTGTTCAGATCCAGTGCCATAAAAGCTATAGGTAGAAATACCACTAGCAGGTAGGTAGGAAGAAAAATCATCATGCTGGTATCAACATATTTTTAAGGTAGGAAGGCCTAGAATGTAATCTTTATAGTGAATATTACTTCTATGGACTTTAAATAATCATGCCCCATAGGATTAATTACAAAATGGGGCAGACAGAATCCTGTGATTCACTTCCCAGGTTAGGTCATTCCCTCTCATATGGGAATAAAAGTAGTTGTGATAGTGGTACTCTGTTCAGATTTAGTAGGAGGAAACTGATAACAGGGAAGATTCTTTCCCTCATATAGGCAAGGAGCATCTCAGAGGTTAAGTCGAGAGGGATTATGATGAAGTGGAGGAGGAACTGAGCTATTTGTAACACTGATAGCCCACCACAAAAAAAGTGGAATCCAGGGATATGAGGCAACTGTAAGTTGAGGGACAAGTTCGCCCAATAACACAGTGCATTCATGCACATGTTAGAAGTGAAAGCAAAATGAGATACTTTTTGAACACAAGTTTGACCCTGAACCCAGCAAACTAGCAATCTGTTACCAAGCTATATTAAACCTCCTGAGATTGGGTCATGGTACTGTGGGACAGAGATCAAGGAAGGCAGTGGCCAGGCTGCTAACGTGGGATGATATTTATCCACGTCATTCAGGTGTGCCATTTTATAACCAGGTTCCTCGATCTGTTGTGGGATAGAACACAGCATTGTACTTTGGTCTAATGGAGGGAGGAGAAAGTAGTCAGGTAAATTCTCACAACTTGAACTTATTCAGAGAAAGAAAGAGAGGAGCAGGAACATTCTACAGAGTCTAAGCAACAGTATGTATAAAAGAAAAGTCTACCTTATATGTGCATACCTAAGCATATACTTCAGATATAGGCCACTATGATTAAAGCAGAAACATTTTGTTAGGTTTTGATGATTGATTATAGGAGGAATCCAATGAAGAAATTAGACCTCTCCCACATTATGAAACACCTAGCGAGGCGCTTAAACTGCTGAATGTGTAACAATAACACGGAAAGTTACCTGGTAATCTCAGCATAGGCATTTTCTGGAAAAAAACATCTTAGTTATTCCAGAGGAAGCTGTGCCTCTGAACAGCCAATTCAGGAGCGTGTCTTACCGTTTGCACATTTTAATGAATCTATTTTCTGATACATCCAGACCCTGTCCTGAAGCTTGTTCAGTGAGATGATCTTTTCTGTGACAGTCTTCACCATTCACCACTGATGGGTGGTTGGCTGGAGACAGGAACCCGTGGAGCTTTTCTTAAAAGTATTTTTAGTAGGATGGACAAGCGGTGCCATGGTACTGCCCACAAAGGCCGACACACTGTGTGGCGCTCTTGGGTTAATGAGTAACCGTTAGCTCCTCCTCCACCTTAGTTCTGCTTCCCCACCATTGAGACAGCACCTCACCAAGTAGCTTGAATTCTTCACTGTGACATGGCGACCTAGTCCAGCTTCAATGCCTCTTTCTGGAGCCATTGTTCCTTGAGGTCATTCAACTGGTTCCTTTAACTCCACTGTGACTCTGCCTTGGTTCTGCAGCCCACTCAACACATTTATCTTCCAATCTAGTAAGATTTTTCCTTTTATTAGGCAGCATTGAGTCTTTTCCTGTTTTGTGTTTTATTACCATTGCATCATGCCTGGTCCTTGGGACAAGAAACATTTGAAGAAAATGAGTCGGCCTCCTATGTCAGTGTCCTTGCAACTGATAGATTTTCATTAATGACTGCCACGATGTTTGCCTCAACTGCCTTGGACCCCAGCATGACATGGACAACTGCGATGCCTGCTTCTCTAGGGACTGCCATGTTCTGGAGCACCGTGCATTAAAGGCAGGTAGGACTCTGTGGACTTTCAGGAAAAGTGCCATTCTCAACATTCCAAGCGTGGGACTCTTGGCCATTCCTCCAGGTCCTTCCGGACCTACACGGTCTGGTGAAGGGGCCTCTTCTTCCTCTTGCCTTGCCATAGAGGAGATTCATGCTGCAGTGTCAGATATCCAGTCTGGCTCCACTCGGGGCTGGGAGCACTTCTAGCAGTCACCTCTTTGAAGGTGCAGTCTCCTTCATTGTTGGGACCCATAGCTGCGGGTCCTGGCATGGGGCATTTCTCAGTGCCACCTGTCAGTGCCAGCTCAAATCCTGGCACCGTGCACAACTCCGGTGATCAGGGCAATGCTGTAAGGGGTATGAGGCTGGCCCGTGGCACCACTTGTGGTGCCATGGACAGGAGAACCCCAGGACCACCAGTTCAGAGCTCCTCTGGGTCATCTCCTCTTGGAGCTGGATGGTTCAGAGGCTGATCCGGACTGGCAGCCTGCCTCCTCAGAGTCTGATGGTTCTGCACAGTCTAGAACTCTTCCACCTCCCCAGGTGCTCACTCCTGTGGCTCTGGTGACTGAGGCTCATGCCAGCTCATCATGTCAGGTGCATGCTGGCGACCCAGCTACTGTGGAAGTGGTGGTCCAGACTTTGGGGGAGGGGTGGCTGCCATTGCTGGTGCTATCTTCTATGTTGGGGTCAAGACCGAACTTTCCTTCCTCTGTGACTTGCCAGAATTGAGGAGTTCCTGGCACAGGGTGTGAGGAAGAGGCCTTCTGTGAAGTCAGAGGGTTGAGAAGATGGGGTGAGGATGGCAGCATCCTTCCATGGCCTTCAGGGGCCTGGGGAGGACCACACTGCTGAGTCCAGTTTCTCTCCTTTGTTCCCTTCAAGGGAGTCCTTATTGGGTGGGGCTGGGGACTGCCTTTCTGGATCCATGTGGCCCCAGCCCCTTCATAAGAAGCTTCTCCTGCAGGGCTAAGTTCTAGATGCTACGTTTCTTAACAGGTCAGTGAATTTGCAGACCTGCGGATTTTCCTTATGCCAGGTTTCCCTGTAGACTCTTCCAGCCCTGGCAGGGGCATGTCACATTTGTTCACATTGACTGGCTTGCCCATGCCTTTGCATCCAGCTTCCTCCTCCCAGGCCATGTTGATCCTTTGGGACCTGTGACCTGGGAACAGTTCAGATCCCAGGCTGTGGATTTCCCCAGTATGTTAGGGCTTTGGATGAAAAGATCTTTGACCAGTTCCTCCTCAGCAGCCAGAGTCTGACTCTGCAGGCTCCTCAGCCTCCTTATTGTCCTCCAAGGAGGAAGAGGATTTCTCTGTCCATGTGCCTTCAGAAGCTGTTCAAACTCAGTATCAGCACTTCCGAGTGAGGCTTGTCAGGGACTTGCACATTTCCCCTTTGACCACCACAGTACTGAGTGTGTGATGCAAACCTTCTTAGGTAAGTTTGGGACACACCATTTGGTGGTCCCCTCCTGGATAGTTCCTTCCAGGAGGCATCGTATAGCACCTGGCAGCATCTATATGCCACAGTTCCAGCCCCATGGAATGTTGAAGATGGTATTGTGCACCCAAGGGTCTCCAGGCTCTCTGCCTCATCCCACTTTGGGACTGGCGTGTCTGGACACTCCTTCCAAGTATCAACATCTGGTCCAGCGACTGATCCCTGGATCCTGACTCTGCAGAGTTTGATCTGGGGTGGAGAGTTTTCTCCTCTGCATGGATGGCTGTAGCCACTGTTTCACATCAAGTGCACCATGCTGCCAATAACAGGCATCTGTGGGCAATGTCGGGCCAGACTGTAGCATTACTGCCCACTTTGGAGCTACCTGGCAAGCCATAGTCCTCTCTGCTATAGGTCTGGAGCTCACTAAACACCAGTCAATGGCATCTTACGGTGCCAGTGAAGTAACTTTATGACTTGTAGGGACAGCAATCTGCATTCAGCTGGATGGCATAGCCGCCGTTTGATGTTGTCATCTTTGGCCTGGCGTAAGTTACTGGCCTCCTCCGCTGGATGAGATGGGAATGCAGAGTGCCTTTCTTCCCCAGTGGTTGGGGAACACTGCCTCATCCTGACCAGTCCCAGGCCTAACTGACCAGTGGAGGGTCTCCCCATTTCCCCACAGGGTGGCTGAGGTATGCTATTCTCTTAGGGATTCCTGGGCCCCTTTGGAGGGGTGCTTGGTACCAGTCATGATTGGTGAAGACTGACACAAGGAAGATATGAAAATTGTGTACTGTTCTACCATAATTCTTGATCTTCCTGTGCATCTTCACCATTCATCCCTGAATCCACCCACCTTCCCTCACAAGGCCTCAATCCTGAGCCATGCCCCATACCTGCTCATCCCCCTCCTTTTTGACTCTGCAGGGTTTGGTTCTCTTCCCTCTGGTGGCGTACTAAGAGACCTCTGGGGAGTGTCAAATGAGGACAGTGGGGCCTCTGTCTGGGCCTTCATAGGAACATCTGGTGGGCCCCTTCCTTTATCCTGGGTTTGATCTCTAGGTTGGCTAATCCCTTGGGTTGCCGACCTGAGTCCCCTGGGATGAGGGGAGTTCTGGGACTGACTGAAACTCCCTCTACCCTTTGTTATTCTATTCTTTGTCTGTGCCCTTCCCCATGAAGAGGGACACTTTTATAGTGGGGTTCCTCCCCAGAACCCAGTGGGTTCTCCTGATAACTGGTAATGGGAGGGTGGAAATCCTCCTGAGGATTGAGATGCGAGGTGGGGATTGGGCCTTACCCATATTAACAGGATTCTCTGAGTTCCTTAGAATCTCCCCTGCTGAATGATCACCATTGAAAGATCTGCCTTTGCCAGCTTAATTCCTGGCTGGGTCTTGATCCTCCTTCTCTTTCCTGTGCCGCTTAATTCCCTCTATTTTTCTTTTCCTTCCCTTCCTGCTCTTTTGGTGATCCAGGGACTGGGGCCTTTTGGCTCATGACCTCCCAGGTCATCCTTCTCCTTTGTTCTCTGGTCAACCTATTTCTTTTTAGTTTACATCCTTTCCTTTAGCTGTCTCCTGCGCTCCTTTGCCCCACCTTATTTTCTCAATATCATGTTTTCTTCTATATCTCCAGCATGCAGAACTGAGGTGGAGAAGGTGCAAAAGGCTGTTACTGGCCAACCTGTGTGTCACACAATGTGTCAGCCTCGCAGGTGGCACCAATGGTGCCGGCTCCTCCATACTTAAAAAAAAGAAAAAAGAAAAGCTCCTGCAGGGTGCCTGTCTCTGGCCAACCACCTACCAGTGATGAATGGTGAAGATACACAGGAAGATCAAGAATTACAGAAGATACATAATTTTCATTTCTTTGGGTCACTATAGTTTCTTTCCTGTCTAAAATTAGAGAGGCAACACAAATAGCAGGTCTTTAAACATTTAACAATCACGTGTATAGGAGCTGAGTGCTGAACTTTTACAAAAGGAAGGGCTACATATCTAACATGAACATAAAAGGTGAAGCCTTTGGTAACATCTCAAAGTGCAAAGAAAAGCAGGTACAATGTGCCTTGGGGTATATTTTTAAACCGCATACAGAAAGTCATTGAAAAGAAATCTTACCCAGCAAATCAGGAGGTGGGAACCTTTTTCTTCAGGGTTAGCAAATCCTCATTGTCAGAAGATGAACACACCAGGAATGGGGTTTCTGATGCATGATCAGCCCAGAATACATTCTCTTCTGCAGAGTGTGTGGTTCCCAGTAACTAGAAGAGCCCACAGCTTACTCTGCTTTGGATGCAGGTTCGATCCCTAAAGCTATATATCAGCTCGACTCAGAGTGGATGTCTAGACTGTGACAGGAGTCTGGAGAACCCGAGCTTCTGCTACAGCTAAGTGACATGTGATTGTCTGCCAGCATCTCCTGTTTTGTGGATCCCCAATACCTTTGCCTGCACATGTTCCACTTCATCAGTTGCCAGGGGAGTCTGTTGGCACCTGGGGTTTTGGGATCATGAGCAGTGGTATGTATATGCTCCAGGGAGGAGTGTGTCCATAGGCACTGCTGCTTTAGAACAGGACCTCATTTCACAGAATGTTCCATTCTGTCTGTGGTCATAAAAGTTTGCTGCACCACACTTATGGTGACATATAGAATGACAGGATGTCTTATATAATGATAGCCCAATTGTGCTCATTTTCTGTAGGCTGACATGAATGCTAGGCATCTGTTGTAGAGTCTGGCTGAAAAGTCTTGAAAAATCTAATTGTGTGGTCTTGCTAGACCAATGGGTCATTCTCCTGGGCCAAGCAGAGAATATTGTCTTTAACAGGAATCACAGCAGTTTAGCTGTTATAGGCCAGGAGGTTGTCCAGGCGGGGTCTCTGGGCTAGACTGTGGTACACCATTTCAAATTAAATGTGTAGGCAGTCTGATGCATTAAGGGGCTGTGGAATTGTGGTTTGTAGGAAGCGGACCACTGGCTGTAGCTCCTCCAGGAATCCACGATCCTCATGTTCTGGCTGTTTTCACTATGTCAATTTTTTAAGAATGTAATTTGTGGTGGCATCTTGTTCCCATAGCTGGGCATGGGTCAAGTCTGCAGTCTTTTCCACTGAATTAATCCATTGCTTGGTGCTGATGATTCTGTTTCCAAGCTGAGTGAGATAGGTTCTAGCTAGGAATTACAAGTCATGTAGCTCATGCAGTCATATGAAGACTTGCCACTAACAGTGGATGTATTCTAATTTTCTTTCCCCATGTACAAGTCTAACTGATTTTTCAAAGATTCCATGCTATTGGCCCCACCACCATCTCTGCCAAACCTTTCTATGTTTAACCACTCTCTGGCTAAATCCGTTACCCTTCTTATGGACTTGTACAAATCTCCTTTCAATTGATAGGGATGTAGTCTAGTGGCCCTTTCAAAGTTTCCTTTCTGGTGAGACCAGGTGTTTCCCAGATCACCTCATCTTTTAAACATAGAAACATCTCTGTGTCTCAGAGGCAACAACACCTCCTCTCTCCTACTCTTCGTATTTCTCAATATATTTCCCAGGATCCTGTTTACCTTTTTTACATTCAGTATTTTGTCTTTAAAAACTCAGGGTGTCCTCTATCCCTCCAGATCTTTCATTTTCAGCACACAATCAGCATTTACTGATGTTATTCCAGGCTCTGGGATTATTTGCTCCATGGTGCATAACCTTACACTCAGTTACACGAACACTAGTTTGTGTTCTTTAGCCCATATTTCCAATTTATTGTGTTGTCTTTGAAATATTTTAGAAACATAGAAACAGAAACATAACTGGCAAGTGAGGAGCAGGTCCTTCCCTGCGGAGCATCACCCCTGCAGCAGAGACAAGGTGGATCATCTTGGGCATCCCAAAACCAGCCACTACAAATGCCCTCCTCCCAGACAGAATAACACCCCTACAGCACCCTCCTCAGCAGAACATGACTGATGCAGGGAATGCAGAAGGATGCAGGGAGCTCCCCGGGTGGCACTGCACCAGCCATGATGCACCACTTGACAATCACATATGCGTGTGCAGCAGTGCAGCCCTCCACACCTAATCCCAATAGGTGGTGAACCCCCATGGAGAACAAACCATGGGTGAGCACCCAGACATAGAACACAGGTGACACAGATGTTCCCCTTATGTTGGCACCATCTGTCAGCAACATTGCCCTGCACCACGTATGCACAAGTGCAGCCGCACACCTTGATGCTGTGTTTGTCCCTGAGCATCTGACTGGGGTGTCATGCTACTGCTTTGGTTAGTGAGGGAAGATTTTGTCAAGCCACTCTTTCACATGTCTGTCCTGCCTTTTCATTATTTCAGAGGTCACTATGGGGTGCTATACCTAGTTGTATGCACCTCCTTCACGGACATACTGACCACTGATGGGTTGCTGTTCTGTGCAGACCGATGTTGGCAGCCCACAACTGTAAAGGTAGCACATATCGCTGCAGGACACATGTCACTGTGTAACACCTGTCAGGGAGATTCCTAATGCTGTCAAAGCAGCGCTGTGGAAGTGTCGATGTACTGTTGTGGTGTTGACACGGATCGTAAGCATGACCTACTTTCCTCCTCCTCTACCTCTCCCCTCCCTTCCTGCAATCCATGACTACCTGGGAGGTCACCAGCAAATGTGTCTTTCTGCTTCCTCCAGTCCCTGTCTCCTCGGTAGACATGAGTCACAGCCGTATGAGTGTGCCTTTCCCCACCGAGAATTTTCATTCCCTTCAGAAAAGGACATACAGACTTCATGCCACACTCAGTTCCGTGTCATGGTTACCTAGTATTATTCTGCCCAATATGCCTTGCACCCCATTTGTGCAGCTATGTATGATGGTATCCAAATGCAACACCTAAAACTTGACAGTGATGTCTTCTACAGTGACAACAATGACAGATCACTGTAAAGTCCACTCAGGACCCTGGCATGGCTTTTTGGTATTGTCCCCTCCTGAATTAGCTCTGACTTGGAGTTAATTATAATAAAATAGAGGGAGTGCAGGACAGAGCCTCCAACAAAACACATTGCTTTTCTGATGACACAATGCTGACTGCAATGGCAGTCAACATAATGCCATCATTGTGATGATGGTTGACAGATTTTTTGTTGAATTGGCATTGTGGAACCATGCATGACTGGTCACTACAGGGCAGGCCACCATATGACCGTGTTCAGGAAATTGATGTGTTCATTTGCTGGACAGCTGTCCTTGCATAGGCAGATGGCATTATGATTATCCTGCTTGGCTAAAAGTCATCATCATCATCAAGTAGCCATTTGGAATGTGCGTGGCACAAGGTACATTGTAACACTAAGTACAGCCACCTAATGTGTGTTGCTACAGTTGCTTGTAAACCGAGGACATGCTTGGAAGGGCCATGTAAACTGATAAGTGTGTACTGTTTCTAAAAGGAATTGCTTTTGTTGTGATCATTTTCCAGATCCCTGCTTTGAGTCCATCTGCTGCTGCTGCCGGAATGATGTCACCCTCCTCTGTGCATGGTCTACAGCATGGATGAAGAAAGGAAGTAAAGATCTCTTTGCAGTGATTTGTATTTTCTTGAGCTGCAGCATAATGTGATTTTTATTTGAAATCTACAGCTCATTACCACAGATAGTTGGCAGTGGCGGGCACTGGCTGTTGTTGTATTTGGTGGCCAAAAATAACTATCTTAAACACATCAGGGTCTTGTAAATAGAAAACACATCACACAGAAATATAGGCCTTCTCTGTTTACTTCCATTCAGCACAGACACAAGGGATAACATTTTTTTCAACACACACAGGAAGTGTACATTCTCTTAAAGCTGTATTGTCTCTAACAGTTCTTAAAGCTGTGCTACATAACAATCCTCCTGACTTCACTAGAAAATACATAAGTCAATAATTTAGAAATAATATGAAACTATTAAAGTTATTACTGATGTCCTTTTAGTTAGTCTATGTCATTAGACTATATCTGTATAGGTACATTCTCTTTGGTGGACGTCTTATACATTCTGACTGATGTAGTAATACTGGAGGCTGTTGCTCTGGATTCTGATTAGCATCAGCCACAACTTGTCTCAATTGCTGTGGTTCCATTATCTCTTCCTGTTCTTGTTCTGTAACAAATAATGCTGGATAACTACCCTGACTCTGGGTATCCCTTTTTGTTCTGTCTCAAATGTAGTACGTAACCTGTACCATTTAACCATGAATAAATTACTCTAGTGCTTGTCTCCTCCTTGGCCCTGGTCTGTTATCTTGCTTTCATGTAACACCTTGATGCCTCTGTCCTCCCTTTGATACTGGTCTATTTTCCCACTTTCTCAGCCTTCTTTTCACAACACTATTCTGCACTCATTCACAATCTACAAGCAATCATACCATAAAAGTCCTAACTCCCTTTCCCTCTCCCTGTAGGTCCCCACCACCACATTAGTTCTACTAACCTATCCTTGGGACTTTACTTCTCACAATGTTTATCTTTCACACATATTACATACCCTCCTGGTACCCCATCTGCCATTAGCTGGTGGTTCTCCAAGCCATTTTCATTGCTAGTACTAGTGACTGCCCTGGTAAATAAACTAAGTGGTACTTCTATACAGAGAACATGGTTTATATACAGTTGCATGGTTCAATGGTGGACCTGCCCCTTGTATTTCAATCCTCCTCTGTTATGGCTTGCCTTGTCTTCCTTTTAACATTTGACTCCTATTACTGCACCATTGTGTTTGTGTTTATATACTTATTTACATGTATTTATATGTTTTTATGATGGATGTTACCCGACCCTGTTCTAACCAGGTCCATCTTGTAAAGAGCTCTGCTCAATGATGTTCACCTCAACAAATAAAGATTTTGATTGAATGATTGATTGATTGGTCCACATGTATTTTCACCTTCTCTGGTTAGTCAGTCAAACGACTACAAACAACACTGCCAAACATTTTTTCTACCACAGAATCTATCCATCTCTTTCAGGCCTGCATGCATCCTGACCCACACAAGATCATTGGGTTTGAAGGATCTGGTCTTAGGAAGCATTTCAGTTACTGACTTATAGCGAAAGAGTAAAGAAGGTCCAACTGAGTTGGAATCTGATGTCCAAACAACAATTCTGCAGGGGATATTCCGTGACACAATGTGGCATTGTCCAATACATCACAAGAAAGTTCAAAGGGCTATATGCATTGCCATTGGTGTAGTAGGATTAGCTTTGTCCATACTCTTTAAAAGTCTAAACCAGGCATTCCACTTCGCCATTTGAACTTGGATGGTAGGAAAGTGAGAAAATATGGTGGATACCACGTTGCTGGTAAAATGATTGAATTCAACAGATGTGAACTGTGGTCCATTATCCAAGACAATCACTTGCAGACAACCACAGGTAGAAAAGATAGATTTCAACACTTAAATCGTACTCTGAGTAGTTGTTCAAGACATTTGATGAATTTATGGCTCTCTACTATAAGCATCAGTTAAGAGTAACCACATGGAATTTAAATAAGGTCCTGTAAGATCAATATGCAATCTTTGCCAGGGTTTGTCAGGTCATTCCCAATGGTGAATTAGAGCTCCTGCTGGATTTCCCATCAATACAGCACAACCTTCACATCTTTGCACAACCTGGTATATGTCTCTGTCAATAGAAGGCCACCATACATGAAGTCTAGCCAGGATTTCATTTCAGCAGTGCTGAGATGGCCACAATGCAAAAGAGTCAACACATTTGAGTAATAACATTGAGGTATTATAACACGCAGTCCCTACAGAAGATACCCCAATGAACAACTGCTGTCTCTGAGTAGTAGGGTTGTAGTACAGTCAAACAAGTAATGCCTTGTGGCCAGCCTTCAAGCATATACTGATACACTTGTTTCAAAATTAAATCTTGAATAGTCACTTTTGAAATGTCCTGGCTAGTGCTGGAAGCTGATAAAACTGTTGCAGCTCCATTGCACACACAACAGTAGAGTCCTCCATATCTCTGAATTGCACTGGAAAACTATCTGGCCACACCTGGCATACTCATGGCTCCTCTTTAAGTCCCACATTGAACTTCAGTTCTCTGGATACTGGTAACTTTGACAAGCCATCTACATTTCCATGCGGGTCTGTTGGTTGGTACGTAACCTCAAAATTATAGGCCGACAAAATTAATGCCCAACTTTGAAGTCAGCTAGCAGCTGTCTCTGGAATTCCTTTTTCTGGACTGAAAATTGTCACTAGTGGCTTCTGATCTGTCTTCAGGTGAAACTTGTGACCTAGCATTATTGGTGAAATTTCTGGACTCCAAACACAATTACTAATGCCTCTCTTTGAATCTGGGCATAATTTCTTTCAGCTGCAGTGAATTTGTGTGAAGCATGGACTATCACATTTCCACTCCTTCTGGATCTGTATAGACAAGAACAGCTCCTATACCTATGGGACTAGCATCACAGGCCAATGTGATAGGTAAGTGTGGGTCGGGTCATAATAAGTTAAATTATTCATATCCGTTAGAGAGAACTTGATGTCTTGAACTGCCTTACTGTAGCCCTTGGTCCACTTTCACAGAGTACTCTTATGTAACAGTTCATTTAGGATAGCACATTTAGTTGCTTAGACAGGTATGAAATGGTCATAGTAGGGCACCATACCCAAGAATGAGTTTAACTCTGAAACATTCTGTGGTTCACACTTGTGCACAATGGCTTCCACCTTTTCATCATTCAGATGAATTCCATCTTTGTCAATAGGTGACCTAAGTAAGCTACACTTGGTTGACAAAATTGTCATTTTCTCTCCTGAGTCTGAATCCACTCTGTTGTAGTCTCTCTAAAGTCTTTTGTAAGTTAAGTAAATGTTTTGCTTCTGTCTTGCCCATGACAATGGTGTCATGTAAATAACAAGCAACACGTGGTGTATTACCCACCATTTGCTCAATCACTTTTTGAAAAATAGCCAGTATGGAACTAAGGCCAAAACATAACCAGTTGTACTTGTACAGTCCTTGTGTATTAATCACTACCAGTTTCGAGAGTCTGCATGTAGCTCCACTTGAAGGTATGCATTAGCTAGGTCCAGTTTAGAGAACTCACACCACCACCATTCAATCTGTGAAAAGTTCCTCAGGTAAGGGTAAAGGAAATACATCTGTGCTAAGTACTGGATTAAGAGTCATCTTAAAATTTCCACATATTCAAACCTGTATCACCTGGTTTAGATACCACAATTAGAGCAGCCCAATCTGAACATGAACCTTTTCCAGCACACCTCCTTTTTCCAGGCTGTCCAATTCTGCCCCAACCACTGGTTTTAAAGCAAAAGGAAGTTTCCATGGTTTACAAAGCTTAGGGACTGTATTAAGCTTTGTAACTAGCTTGGCTTTATCTGTTGTGCAACATCCCAGGCCTTTCCACAGCTCTGGATACATGCCTTAAATCTCCCCAAGCTTGGGTGGATTACTGTTTTGTGGTACCTGGACAGCAACAAGTAGGCCAAAATCTGCTGGATCAATATGAATGTTTAGAAGAATCTCAGAATCTCTACTCAAAATGTTGACACCCTTTTTGAAACCAGAAAAGTTAAAGGTGTACCAGGATAATCAGTTATGCATACCAAGGTGGTAAATGAGCCAGTGACTGACTTGGTTGCCCTTCAAATGCATGCAGCAACTTATTACAAGGAGACCATGGTGGCTTATCCAGCTCAGACCATGTCTGATGGTTAATAAAAGTAGCTGGGAAACAGAATCTACCTTACATGCAACTGATGCCTCAATTGTGGCAATTGAAGTAACCCATAGAAAGAAGGAATATCTTTAGTCTGCATTTGTGGTGCAATAGGAACCACTGCACTGTCTGTGCTGTCTGAACTGATCACCACAGTTCTCCTGCTTCTCCTGATGTTAAATGCACAACACTGAACTTCTCTGAATTTGCACTGGTCCCTGCTATGCTGAGATGACCCACATGATGCCCATTGCACTGGACACGCAGTTTGGGTGGAGTGGTTGTATTTTCTTTGAAAACAGTGGTTTAGACTTAGGTTTGAGCTGTTTCAATTTGGGGTTTACTGCAGTTACTTGCACCTCATTTTTGGTATTCATCTTAGCATGTGCATCATTTTCTGCAGCTTCACACATTTGTGCCAACTGTAAAAGTTCCTCAGCAGACTTCTTGACACATACAGAAAGTAATTGCTGAATAAGATGTTCATTATTCAACCCCATAACAAACTTATCAGCTAAATTAGATTCAAGATGCTCCCTACTCCACTCACACATGAGAGCTAAGCCTTTGATCTCAGCCATATAAGACTGTAACAACTAACCTGGCTTCTGCAGGCAACTATAGAATTAATCATATTCAGTCCTTTGGAAAGTCTTTAAACTGTATTGTGCATTCAGTTTAGCTTTTAGCTCTTGATATGACAAATCCCCAAGTGTAATGAGTATATCCTGTTACTCAACATTTGCAGATTATGGTAGGATTAAGTAATAACCACTGATCAAACTGTCTGGACCATGTATCCCAATCTGTTCCTGTAAACATCTCAAAGCTGGCTGAAGTTTCCATAATACTGTACAGTTTCAAACTGCTTACTTACTTCCCATGCAGAAAGTCACAAAATGGTGCAATTCACAAAGCTGGAGCTATGAACATTTTCACCATTCCAGTTTGTTGTATTTGGTGGACGAAAATAAGTACCTTAAACACATCACACAGAAATCTAGGCCATCTCTGTTTATTCCATTCAACACAAGTGTTCATTCTCTTAAAGCTGTACTCGTGTCTAACAGTTCTTAAAGCTGTACTACACATAAAAGCTGTCTGTGTGACCATACTTTGAAGTAGGGCTGCTGTTAACTTTATAAGCACACCTTTTGGTGGTATCACAGTAACAATTTTAGACAGACATGTGAGTTGTGTTGCTTCACTAATGGTGTTGATTGCCAGTAACAGTTAATAAGCACAATGAATTTATGTCACATCTCACTTTATCTGATCCCAACACTAAGGAAGATTCACAAGGAGTTAAGGCACTGGGTGGTCAGGAAGGAGCACTGTTTGCTGCAGACCTTCCTCTTGCTATGCAGCAAAATAAATTTCTTTGAATTGAACAGTAACTTTTGCTTGGAATCACTGATTTTGGTTGGTAAGTGGTAGAAGGATGCCTGAACAGGAGAGGTAGTTCTGGAGGGGATGGCAAGGAAATGGGCAGAACTGCTTCCTGTGGAGTGATAGGCAGGTGGGAAGAGTGAGGCCACAAGGTAAGAAGAAGAGCACTGAGCCAGAATTTACCAATAAAAATTTTGCAGTGCCCAGGAAGCAATCAGTGAGGAAGGGAGTGCCAAGGATTGGTATAAGGAACAGTGGTGAGTGCATAGTGAGCAGTCAAGGGCAAAGCAGCAGAAGGAGTGGAAAAGAGTGTCCAGTCTGGCTAGATTGATATTTGGGTGGCACTGTAGAAGACATCACCATAGTCAAATGTTGGAAGTATCATTCACAGTAGAATCTCTATGTGGGCTGATAGGGGATGCATTCATGATTGCAGTATAGAGCACCCAGCTTGGGTTTAGTTTCATGTGAATTGCATCCATGTGACTAGAGAAGTCAAGATATTTATCGAGCCATACCCCAAGGTATCTGAAGGCAGTATCTTCCAACATGGGACCATTAAGTGTGTGGAATGAGAGGGAGGAAGAAAGCCTAGAGAGTCTCTGACTTGTGCTAAAGGTCATGGAAACTGTCTTTTGGTGTTTAAGAATAGCTTGTTGGAATGTAGCCACTGCTGGACATTATCGAAGTCCAGCTGAAGTGTGGACTCTACTGTGTGAGAGGAGGGACCAGATGCATACAGAATGGTATAATCTGCATACGTGTGAATGAATGCAGACTGGCAGACTGAGAGAGTTCATTAAGAAAAATGAAAAAGGAATCAGACCAAGAACAGTGCCTTGTGGGACCCTAGTGTGGATGGGGAGAGGTGGAGAGAGAGAGTCCTGACTGTGATCTGACCACTAGTTAGGATTTAAACTGGTTAGTGGCAGAGGGAGACAATCTAGTGCATGTGAGTTTATCCAGTAAAGAGGGTGGGACACAGTGTTGAAGGCCACAGCTTTGAATGCCTTATCAAGGTCGACAAAGCTGGTGAAGGTGATTAGTCCCTGATCCATTGCAGAATAAATGGAGCCCATGAGCCAGAGAAGGGAGGTAGATGTGGCATGATTCTTCCAAAACCATACTGGAAAAGTGTGAAAAGGAGGAGGCATCAAGGAAAGAAAGAGTTGGGAGAGTGCTATACGTTCTTGCTTGGCAAGGAGATGGAAAGAGAGATGGGATAATAGTTGCCTGCTGCTGACTGAGGGTCACCCCTTTGTGGAGGGATGATGGTAGCCTGCTTTCCAGTGGCTGGGACAGAAGCTAGCTTAAATCAGGGTTTAGCAGATCAGCAATGGGATATATGATGTCAGGAGCAGACAGATAAAACAGTTTGGTGTCAAGGTCATCCAGGCTTTTGCCTTTAGTTCAGGTTCAATGCCATAAGATCCCTTAGAATATTTAAGAGGAAGAAAAAAAACAGAAGGGAGGCTCTGGAGCACTGGAGACTGGGGAGTGGGAGGAGTGACTTGGGTAGTGTGGAGAGAAGGTGCAAGAGGCAAAGTAGGTATTAAAAGCGTAGGCTACCAGGGACGGTCAGCTAGGGTTGTGACAGCCACTATAATCATAGAGGCGGAGGGTTATTTGGAGGAGAAAAAGGTGTACCACCTTCCAGAATGTTAAGAGGATTTATATTAGACTGTGCTCTTGAGTGTAGGATGGAAGGTACTAGAGAAGTAAATGGCTTTGGCTTGACATGCTAGTCTTTGTTTGTTTGTTTTTAACCAGGAGAGACACACTAAACTGAAGCTGGTTTACAGGCGTGACCTGGGCAAAAAGGAAGTTAAGTGACTAACAGGATCACACAGTATGCAAGTGGGAGCTGTGGGATTCAAACCCAGGTCTCCAGATTTGCAGCTCACAGCCTTAGTCCACTGTGCTATATTTATTCCTTTGTTACATGAGTTTTGAGTTGGTGGCATTTCTGATAGATGGTAGTGGAAGATGATGTTTTATGGGTCTTCCAGGCTAGGTGTCGAGTTCTTAGACAATCCAGAAGGTTAGATGTAATCCAGGGAGAAGGAACTGCAGACTCTGGTGCATCTGAGGACAGCATATCTATTCCTGATGCTGAGGAAGGAAGATTTTGAAGTAGTCAAGAGCTGTGTCAATTGAGCTGGCCACGTTGATTGGTGACCAATCTACCCTGGCTAAGTCATCAAGTAGAGGTGTACAACTCGAGCGATTTGAAGGAATGAACCTGAAAGCATTTTAAAGGGGAAATGGGGCTGATTTTATGAACACAGTAGGTAATGTGATGGTTGCTTAGTGCATCAGGAAGGATACCTGCATTTACAATCAAAGCGGTGCAAGTCCAGGTCCCAATTGATGAGGAGTGGTTAAGTGATTTGTTACTGAAATGTGTTGGTCCTGTGATGAGCTGAGATTTGTTCAGGGTGGAGATTTCAGAGCGGGAGGAGGAATGTGCAGAGTGAGCAAATTCAGGCTGAAATGACCCAGAACGAGTAGCTCACCCAATGAGGCGAGAGTTGATAGGGATGCCAATAGGTCAATGATAAACTAAGAGGCAACGTGAGGAAAATACTTCTTTACAGAAAGGGTGGTGAAGGCATGGAATAGCCTCCTCAGAGGTACTGGGAGCAAAGATGGTGGGGAATTCAAAATTGCATGGAATTGTCACAGGGAACTCTATTGATGCAAAAGGAGAAGTAAAGCTGGAGGTAAAAGTATGGTGTGAGCCTTGTTAGTAGGGAGGGAAAGGGCAGACTGGATGGGCCTGTTGGTCCTTAACTGCTATCAATTGTATGGAGATGCAGTGAATTAACATTTGCTGGCGAGCACTTCACGTTGCCACTCTGCTTCTAGCTGATGGGCAATAGCAAAGTGCTCACCTCGCCTTGTCATTACCACTTGCGTTGGCATAATGAGAACAGCAAGTAAGGTGAGTCATTGTTTTTAATGGACTTTGCATTCCTCATTATGATTCTAAGTGATCCACTTAATGTTTCAGACTTGGCAGCCCCCACAGATCACATGGCTTGCAGTACTGTAAGTCACATGCTCTAGCCAGGCAGGAAGGAAGTGAATCACACAGACAGTTTCACTTTCTCCTGTGCAGACTGAGACAGGAGTGTGTGTGTACTAGAGAGAGGTGTTTTTTGTTTGCAGAGAGTTAAAATGTAATACTTAAACCAACAGTTTTTAAAAGCTACATTTTTCTGTCTTTTCTGTACTGTTTTTACTTAATTTGTTCTTTCTGTAAATTTTATTTTCTTACCTACTTAGTTGTTTGTCTGTGTGTGTGTTACTGTGTGTGTGTTGTGCTTGTGTCGTGAGATGGAGCAGGGTGAGGAATGTCTGGGGCAGGGGCAGCTCTGGGAGAGCATGGTAGCAACGTCATTTTACTGTGCACATGCTTTGGGGGCATGGCACCCATTTGTATTGGACCGCTCTAAACTTCTGAGTGTCCAACCCCTGAAGCAGGACCAGCACCGCCACCTGACTCTGAGGCAGTTCAGCCACCACCACCACCAAGTCCAGCACAAGTTCCTTTGGAGCAGGAAGTGCCTGTTCCCCAGGCCCAGGTGTGGATCCCACCATAACTGTTGAGCAGCGTGAGTAGCCTACTGCCAGTTCATCTGGCACTCCCCTGCCTGAGCCTGGTCCTCCCTGCACCTCCATTGTTTGGCAGTTTTTGACTGCGTCGGAGGACAGACAGTGTGGTTAAGTGTCGCCTATGTGCAGTGGAGCTGCGCCTTGGCCCCTGGGGAGTCACCTGGGAACTGGGCCGGTGCACCCATATGCTTAATCACCACCAGTTGGAGTGACAGGCTGCCACAGAATGGACCATGTCTGCACCTGCTGGCCATTCCATGGCAGAGGGTGCCACTGTGCATAAGCGGGCGTGGCATCCCTAAGAAGGAGGGCCACAGCACCTGTTGCTCCACCAGCACCCCACCCCACCTGCCACCCAGCAGGTCAGCCTGTGAAGGAGTGGACACCAGAGAAGTGCGTGAACACTGTCTGACTTGGCAGTTCTCTGGAGTGCTGTTGAGGAGAACAGCGAGAGGATGAGTGCTGTGGAGTGGCGGCTGGATGACATAGAGGGACATCAGCTTCAAGTTATGTCCATGCTGGAACTGCTGCTGGATCACCATAGGATCCCACATTAGTTTTGTTTCCTCACACCATGTTCCCCCATCTTCCTTGCTGTGCCATAAAATGTATTCCTCCACCATCCCTGACCCTTGTATGTAATTATGCCCTTTTTGTGGAAGTCTTCAGTATGCGTTACACTTTGTATTCTGGGGCCCTTCCTTCTGTTAAGTGTCTGTGAGTTTTGTGTATGTGCTCTGTTTTGGTGCCTAATTTTTCTGCATCCACAAAGGCATCTGTCTTGTGTCCAGAAAACCAACAAGTGATAATACAGTGAAATGAGACTGTTTCAGCACATACAAAGTCCCCAGAATTTATGGCACACTGAGTCAAGCGCACAACAGTGGTACAGTGTCCCCAGATTGTTTCTGTGGTCCCAGAATGCATCCTCCATGTGTTCAGAAAATTGACAAGTGGTAACACAGTGAAATGAGACTGTTTCAGCACATACAAAGTCCCCAAATTTATGGCGCACTCAGTCATGCACACAACAGTGGTACAGAGTCCCCAGATTGTTTCTGCAGTCCCAGAAATTAGAATGCATCCTCCATGTGTCCAGAAAATTGACAAGTGGTAACACAGTGAAATGAGACTGTTTCAGCACATACAAAGTCCCCAGAATTTATGGCACACTCAGTCATGCGCACAACAGTGGTACAGAGTCCCCAGATTGTTTCTGCAGTCCCAGAAACTAGAATGCATCCTCCATGTGTCCAGAAAATTGACAAGTGGTAACACAGTGAAATTAGACTGTTTCAGCACATACAAAGTCCCCAGAATTATGGCACACTCAGTCATGCACACAACAGTGGTACAGAGTCCCCAGATTGTTTCTGCAGCCCAGAACAGAATGCATCCTCCATGTGTCCACAAAACCAGACAAGTGGTAACACAGTGAAATGAGACTGTTTCAGCACATACAAAGTCCCAGAATTAATGATGCAGTCAGTCATGAGCACAACAGTGGCACAGAGTCCCCAGATTTTTCTGCAGGCCCAGAATGCATCTTCCATGTGTCCAGAAAACTGACAAGTGGTAACACAGTGAAATGAGACTGTTTCAGCACGCATAAAGTCCCCAGAATTAATGGTGCGGTCAGTCATGAGCACAACAGTGGCACAGAGTCCCCAGATTTTTTCTGCAGGCCCAGAATGCATCTTCCATGTGTCCAGAAAATTGACAAGTGGTAACACAGTGAAATGAGACTGTTTCAGCACATACAAAGCCCCCAGAATTTATGGCACACTCAGTCATGGGTACAACAGTGGCACAGAATCCCCAGATTTTTCTGCAGGCCTAGAATGCATCCTCCTTGTGTGCAGAGAAGTGAAAAGTGATCATCTCAACTGGATTGAAAGGTGCCTTTGGATGTACAGTAATAGTAGCCTTGGTGAGTGTATATTGTGTGTATATGTGTATATATATATATATATAATAGAGAGAGAGAGAGATGGTTGTGTATTTTGTAGCTGATGTTGAGGGGGTTGAACTTGACATGGTCATGTATTCATGCTATTGTTCTGCATCACACACAGGTGACTCCATCTCCGAACTGTTGCTGTGTGCACGTCCAGTGCTCAATGAGAATTTTTGCACTTAAATGGAACTGCATAACTCTCAAGCACTTGAAGGTAAGTATTTTTTGGGAGGTCATATTTTCAGTTTTGTCTATAATGGTTTGTTATTTTTTATTTCTTCACAGATTTCATCAGCAATCTTCTGGAGTCTGGTTCTTAATGATGGTCATGATCATGGAATGAAACGACTTCTGCGTGTTGCATGTGTGCCCAAGCTCAGGTCGGGGAGGTGTGCGGATCATGTTGATGAACTTCTTTGGATAAGGCCTCTATGACAGAACAACAAAGTATTGCGAATTTTCCTAAAAATAAATGAATGACTTCTTAAAAGTTACAACTTCATTGTTATGTCAGACTGGATAACATCAGTCCCAGTGGTGGTGGTGGTCCATGGGGGCATACAGACTCATGGTGGCAGCAGACTTGGATAACATCAGTCCGATGGTGGTCCATGGGGAAAGACAGACTCATGGTGGCAGCAGACTTGGATAACTTCAGTCCCAGTGGTGGTGGTGGTCCATGGGGGCAGACAGACTCATGGTGGCAGCAGACTTAGATAACATTAGTCCGGTGGTGGTGGTCTGGGGTGGGCAGACCAGACTCATAGTGGCAGCAGACTTGGATAACATCAGTCCCAGTGGTGGTGGTGGTCCATGGGGGCAGACAGACTCATGGTGGCAGCAGACTTGGATAACAACAGTCCCGTGGTGGTGGTCTAGGGTGGGGGCACACCACCTTTAAATACTGCAGTTAAATCCTGCCAACATTAACCACATCATCATCTTCATTAAGAAAACTGCCCTCACAGCCATCGATGTCTGAAGTCTGACCACTGGGAAATTCTTTCTCCATTGTGTCATCATCTACATCAGTGGTGGGCCGTTTCAGGCAGCCACTGCCAGTGCCACCAGGATGCTCCATTTCCACATCAGCAAGACCACCATGACTAGGCTGGGGTACAAATACTGAGGTTGCAGTCTGTGCTGGGATGTGCCTCTCATTCATTTTAATGAATGTTACCAAACTAACATTTGCAGGAGACAGGTTTGTCCGACGATCCCTGATTATTGCACCTGCTGAGCTGAATACCCTGTCAACACTTACACTGGAGGGTGGGCATGTGAGGTACTTCAGTGCCACTGCAGTCAGCTCTGACCATTCACTGACCTTTCCACTCCAGTACAAAAGAGGACCTTCACTTATTGTCAGATGCCTGTTTTCAGACAAATATGACTCAAACATTCTCTGTGCTGCTCTAAGTCCAATTGTTGATGCATCAGCCTGTTCACTGATGTCACAAATCACTGAATCACTGATGTCACAAATACCCACTTAGGACAAAGCCTCCCAAAGCGGGTTGATGCCAACCACTTTGGATGACAGACCACCAGGAACTACAGTCCCTTACTCTTGCATGATATGCTTGCTGGTCCTCCAGCTACACCTTCAGCTGGATTATGCTGCTGAGGTTTACAAACCTTGGCACATGACTTCTGTGCCCCATGAACCAAGACGAACCAGTTGACCACTGATATTTTTACCTGTTCAGGCCCTCCTGCCAGTACTGATGCAATTCTATGTTTGTATCGTTTGTCCAGCATTGTTGCCATGGCAAAGTTGTCACTACGCTGAATGCTCACAATGTGATGATTCTGGTCGAGTACTGTCAGCATGTGTTGCAACAACATACTGGTACCACCGCTCTGGCAAAATCAAGGCCATGCTGTACATTCACCAATGTCTGCCTCAGCACCCACAGCAGTGGAATTGATTGGCTAATGGAGGCAGACTTGCCATTCACTGCCTGTGTGTCATGTTCAAAGGCCTAAACTGTTATTACAGAGTCCATGAGGCACCACTGTTCAGTTGTTATAGACATGGAGGCCCCAGAACTGTCACGGCTAGTGTGTATAACAAGATATTCTGTGATGGCTTTGTATTGTTCTATACAACCTCTCTGCCATGTTTAATGTGGAGTTCCATTGGGTGACAACTTCCACTTCAAGCGGTGCTGAGGCAGTCTGTTTTGCATCTGCAACTGCCGAGTTGGTCAGAGGCCTTCCAGAACTTGAAAAGTGAGAGCAGATACATCTGTGCAATGGTCAGCATTTCCTTATGTCAGGGTGCTGCAGAAACTCCTGAACCACAAGATTTAAACAGTGGGCCATGCATGGAATATGAAAAACACACCATTTGTGATGCATTTCACCACATTTGACCCATTGTCACTTGCTATGAACCCAGCTCTCAGGGACAGAGGGTTTAGCCATCTGTCAACTTCAGTCAGTACCATGTTCAACATGTTCTCACCAGTGTGTGAACAGGTCACGCTGTGCATAGCAATTGTTGCATGCTGGCTAATTCCAGGAAGATTGCTACCTTGACAATCCACCTTCCTGCACTGATTATTCACACTACCAGCATCACAAACAACCCCGACACCTGTGCCCAGTGTGCAGTTATACACAGATATGAACTCCCTGCTGTTTTGCCACTTGTCCACATATCCATACTTAAACGGATGAATGGAGAGGAGGAATGTTGAAGAGCATGTCTTACTGAGTCTGAGACAGTGCAGAACAACTCAGGAACAGCACGGGTAGAAAAGTATATCCGGAGGGACTTTCCATTTTGACAGGCACAGGCAGCAAACTGCCGAACCCAGAATTCTCCACAAAGGAGAAGGGCAAAAGATTGATTGCCAGCATTTCTGCTACAGCAGCACTAAGTTCATGTGACACTGTATGATTGGGTGGGGTACTTGCTTATGCGCAAAACACTCCGCAACATGGGCTGACTTAAACATTTTACAGGTGTGTGTTGGTCACAAATGGTTGAGTTCTGTGGTGAATGGCATTGGCAGGGGTGGAGTGTGGACATTTGATGAAGACGGTTGCACAGGTGATGATGATAAACCCAGAAATGATGTTATTTTCCATATTTGCCAACCAGGGTTGATGTACCACTTGCACTAGACATACTGCATACACCACCACCACCACAAAAACAGCTATTCTCACCAGCACTGGACAACATTTTAAAGTCATTATGGTCCTCCACCTCATCATCATAATGCCTGTAGTAATCCTCTGTTCTTATTCGGCACTACTGCACACGCTTAATTTCCTACTGGGCTTAACAGTCATGGAAGGGGATAACACACTGGCTATGGTTGCCACCAGTGATACGGGTGAAGCACAAGTCTGGTATTAGCTGCCAGCTTGTGCTGAGTCCACAGAGCCAAGTGCCTATTCTTAAGATGCATGTGCTGTCCTCTTGTCCCAAGTTGGCTCCTTTTACCTTGACTCACACGCACATGGCAACCTGGCAGATTGCAACTGAATCATCATTTGCATCTTGAACAAAAATCCCAAACAAGGGATTGTGATGCTCTGATTTTAACATGTCCATGATGATGTGGCTTATTTAAGTCTGTTATTTAAGCACTGAAGTGGGGGGGCACGTGATGTTTCTGGCACTGCACACCTGGACTGCAACTGACCACCATGACTACCTATCATATTGAGTACTGGGTCGTCATCATCATCATCCACTAAACCGGTAAATCACAAATTTTTATGGAAGTTCCTGCAAACAGATTCAGAAATTTCAGACACAGCCACTTTTAATTTCTTTTCTCCGGTTCCCAACTGGGGTCAATTAAATCATCATCATATTCGTCAGCGTCACTGTCACACACATCCACATCTTCTGCTTGGATGCTAACATGTGGACTGCATGTTGCAACAACAGCAACGTCATCACATTCATCATCAGCATCTACACCACCATCACCTGATATTTTTTCACCACACTGTGAATCACTGTTGCATGGAAAATGAGTGGACGTTATGCCACGGTGGATGGAATATCACATTGTACGCTGTCATTGACATGATCATCAGAATCAGGTTCAGTTAATGGGATGTTACTGGGAAGTATGACATCATCTACTCTGTCACTCACTTGCACTGCTTCACACCCACTATGTCTGGATATGGTACACTGGTCGGAATTAGAACTTGACGCAACAATGCTAATACTACCTCCACCACCACTCAACACCAGTAACACTAACACCACCGACTGGGAAAACATCATCTCCTCCAACTATCAGTGAAGCTACTGATTGGGCTGTAAAACATTGCAGGAGAAATGCCTTTACCACATCAGCAATGCACTTCTCCATCTGCGTACTACTACCACGCCCACAGACCTCTTACTGCCAACCTTGCCATGGCCAGAAACAGCTTTACTTGCACGCCTCTTTGCAGCATTTTGGGGATCAACCACAATATTATTACCAAATTCAGATTTTGATATGTTCACTTTCTGACTGGAGGGTCGCTACTGCTACTGTCACTAGCTGGATGAAGCAAAATAAACAACTGTGGCTTCAGCAACAGGTAAGTGGACTACTGTGTTGTGACACTGTCACAGAATTAAAACAACTTCAGTAACCAGTGGTGCTGATGGGGTCACAAAAGCATCCAGTCTGGTAAAAATATCTTTTCAACATGGGGGGCACTAAATACAGACAGTGCTGATTTTTATAGCACTACAAGGAGCAACACTAAGAACAGAGAACATGATCGCAGCACAAAATCAGGCAGCTGCAGTGGATAGCAGGTTCACACTGCTGTGCTTAGTTGCACTTACACTGATCTGTGTCACAAATTTTAAAGGTGTATTATATTTGATGCATGCAACACTGCACGCATAACACAGAACACTGTGTACAATGCTGAACGAGGAATGCAATGCTAATGCAAAAGTTCAATGTACTCAGTGCCACGAATGTAAATTTGTAATTTAAACAACCTGGCCTTATGAAATGCGGCACCACATTCACACACAACAAGCAGCAAGAAAATTGTACTATTACTGACAATTTTACTATGTGTACAGTAACACAGTCAGTTATATAACAAAATATTGCCAAAACACAAAGAAATCACTAGTTCTCCAACTTAAATCTACCTACACACAGATACGCCTCCACAACACAGCACACTTCACTGTCTTTCACCACACACACTCAATGTTGTAAATTTACATTCAAAATCCACACACAAACAAAAACGCCTCAATGATGTGAGCACAGAAGGATTTCCTACAGTTGATGAACTACAGTTGATCCCCAAAAAGCAAAAATGCTTTTTGAACAGCTTTTAAAAGATTCCTACAGACAGCTATCAGAGCACACTATCTCCTACTCCTTCCTACTCATACTACCTCGAACTGAGGCTGTGCAGATCAATATAGAGCCCATGACCTGAACTCCCATGAATCACCGCAAAATCCTCCTTCAGAGTTCAAAACAAAGCGAAGTGAGGCGAAGTGAACTGCCATCAATGTACTTCACCTTAAAAATTGAAAGAGAAGTGACCAGTGGAAGTGGAGTAACTCAAGTAGCTGTTTTCAATGCACTTCATGTTCCTCATTATAACACAGTACTCTTCGTGATTATGGAGCACTGCGAATCCGCTTTTTTGCCCGCGACTGGGAGCAGGGATTGCCCACTGTCCACCACTAATTGTATGTTTCTGTCTACCTGATACAGAAAATTTTCAAATCTGTGCCAAACATAATTTGTGCAACCACAATGCCATTACGCATCACAGGTACACAAACATATTTTGAGTGAGATTTGAAAAATGACATCTGTGACATACAAGTGGTGGGGTTTTAAGAATGATGTGTTGAATACCTGAGGACACAATATTTCAAATTTCCAAAGTTATAAGCGTGCATAATGAAATAGCTACTGAATGGTCATAACGTTGGCATTTTTCAGTTTTTGACCCTTAATTATCAACCCAGTTTCTCAGATGACCCCACCTCATGAACAAGAGCAGAAACAAATTCTGAATCTCGCCTTAAGATAAATTCACCAAGTGACCAAGAAATCACCTTTTGGGTGAGAGTTGCATAATGCCAGTCCTAGTGTTTATAAGTTGGGGTCCCCAAAGGCCATGTTGAAATGTGGGTCAAATTTCAAAATATTGTGAAATTCTGCATTAAAGTTGAGACCCGCTTTGAAATACACTGACCTTCATTTACCTTAGTTTCTCATAGTGCAGTCACTAGTTCCAGCAGCAAGACATGTCTTCAATCAGGAGAGGGACCTGAGCATGGGACCTGTTCAGATGAGTGAGGTGTGTGGGTGTATTGAGGGTGGGGGTGGGTGCTGAGTTGGAGATGGGGGGTGATCAGTAAGGGACCATTTTCTTTTGACTGATTTTCTGAACAAAAAGAAAATAGATGAACTGTTTTCTTTATTACAGGTTAACATTCACATGGTAGGGTGGGGTGTGCCACTAGATACTAATGATTCTATAGTTTGACATTGTGGATGGTGATCATGGGTGGAAGGGTGCGACTAGACACCAAGCGTTATAAAATGTTATTATAATGGAGACAGCGTTAGTGACTGCAGGGCGTCACTAGACACCAGGAAATGGAACAGCAATCGGTGGGGAGGGAGCACACTAGATACCAGGGAAATGGAACAGCAATTGACAGGTGATGAAGACCACTAGACACCAGGATGATACTACAATGGGAATCTGATCAGCCATTAAGGGTGCCACTAGATAACAGGAAAATGGAGAACAGTGATTGAGGGTGGTGGTGGAGGAATCACTATACTGTGGATAAAATATCATATGGAATCAGTGACCAGGGATGAGGGAGAGACCACTGCACTATGGAAAACTAGATGGGTGACCAGGAGGGGAGGGATCACTACACTGTGGACAAATTATATTTTTATAGGATCACTGACCATGGTGAGGGGGAACCACTACACTATGGAAATAAATTATAGGGAAAGGCTAGGAAAAGGCCTTTTTTCTGTGTGTCACAAATCCTTTTTCCTGTTTGTGATCCTTTTGTTTGAACAAAAAGCATTAATGAAAAGGATCTTAGCAAGTGATGAAAAGGATTTGAAAGGTAGAAAAAATCCAGGATCATTCTGGTACTAGGCAACTGCAGATTCCAACTAATAGAGCTCAATGAGCAGGATCCAGTTCCTGGTGTCCATACAGCAGCTTGTTACTATGGGTCCTGAAAACTGTTTTTGTTGTGTTTTTTTTAAATGGAAGACAAGATGGCAGCTCACAATAAAGGATTTTTCCTCAAAAAGGGACAGATCTAACGAGAAAGAATCACTTTTCAAGAGATCCTTTGTCAAACGTTCTGCCTCTATCCTGAAAAAGTAATACTTCCATTGAAATGGCAACTGGAAAATGGAATAACTTTGCAACAGATTAATATTTTTTCACCAAACAAATGCATTGCAATTCTGTTACTCAAACTGTTTCTACTATAAGAAAAAGCACATCAGAATTCTGCGCCATCTGATGAGGAGGAAAAAACTGCAAAAATGGTGACTTTTAATGTTTTTGGACTATCCAGTTCTCAGAATCTGTACATCTAACTGAAGCAAAATGTATCACGTCAACAGATCTACTGAATGAACAGCATATAGTAGATTTTATGCAAATCTATTTGTAACCCTAAGTGGTGCTTTGCCTGCTTTGCTAGTAGCAGGTTAAGGGGCCTGAGTTCTGAAACAGGTGCCTCCACCTGGAAGTCAAGGTTGGTAGTGGTCAAGCTAATCGGGCACAGCCCTCCGGACACTGTAACCCCTCTTTCCTTACTACTGGCCAGAACAATACATAATAATCACTTTCACAGTATCCCTGATACACCACACAAGTACCCAAACTGTTTGCAGACTTACCACCAGGGCTTTCCTCTGGCTCAACCCTGGGGAACCCTGTAAAACATGGTTATACACAGCAAATAATAGCAGTACAGTACACTTGCACAAACGTACTACAGTCAGGGTAAATGCAAAAGAGTTAGATGTGATTTATTTAAGGGACTTGAACAAGGGAGGGTGCAATAAGGTTAATTTGTTTAAATGCTGTATCAATCGAACAGTTATACATGCACTTTGGGGTCCATAAACAGTCACACACTCTGGGTACCCACATGGAGAATGGTGGGCTAGCGAGCAACGTTGCAGCTTGTTGGGCCTTGTGATGGCAGAAAGCAACATGCTAACACACACTATTTGTAATCTGGAGCTGGAGGGCTCAGTTCATGAAAAGAAAACAAGACAATCAGATGACACACTTTTAGATTAGGCTGTTGTTACAGGGAGCTACCCTGAAGATTACTCACAATACCCAAGACTGGATACAGGCTGGATGAAAATTGAGACAACAGGTTGTTAATCTGGAGTGCCAGGAGAAGCAGAGCCCACATGAATCACCGAGGTGTTGTTCTTGTTCAAGCGTGGAGCAGGGGCTGATCCCAGGCAGGTCTCTCGATGGCTTTCTCTGTGCACTGGTAGTCTGGCTGGGCCAGTGTGGCAAAGCCCAGGCCAAATGGAGACAAGTTTGGATGCAGTCCATTTTGGGCTGGATACAGCTTCCAGCAAGTAGAACACAGTTCACACAAACTTCTGGTTCCAGTTTGCGCTAGTGAGGAACACCTCAAGATCCCTCCTGCAGCTTCAGACCAAAATAATTTAAAATCTCCCTCTCCAGTTCAAAAACATTCAAACTCAAGTGCTTACAAAACAGAGAGTCTGGCCATCCAAGGATTCTCAGCAGAATGGCAAAGCAACAAAGGAATCGGTACCATCTACTATCTGACCTGGAAGACCACGAGGGCAGAGAAGCTTCAGATCTTGAGCAGACCGCCAAACAACTGAAAGACCCAGGCACCAATAAATCAACCCCTTCTACAAAACCTGCCAAGAAGAAGGGCCAGGAATTACAAATGGAGGATAATATTTTAAAAGCAATAGCAGAGTTTCATGAGGAAATGCGTGAGTCTATAGGGATTTAAAAACTGACATAGGGGCCCTTCAGACACGCATGGCTGAGGTGGATCAACAAATTACAAATAATACTACCAAAATCTCCACAATGGAGGACTGCTTAAGATCAATCCTGGATGAACAAATTTATCTGGCAGCTTGGCAGGAGGATGCCAAGAACAGATGCCGCCTAAAAATATTTGCATCTATGGCCTGCCAGAGGGAAGAGGGCACTGACCCTGACACCTTCTCTGATTACTCCTCCAACTGATTCTGAATTTAGACCCAGAATTTGTTATAGATATAGAGAGGGTACTTCATGCCCTGGGACCAAAACCTTCCCATATTGATGCCAGACCAAGATCCTTCATTATAAAATTCCTAAGCTACCAAACTAAGGAAGTTACTTAAGAAAGCCTAAAAGATGGACCGCACGATGTTAGGATCCCACCACCTAATATTGAACACAACTGTGCTCTCACACCCAAACAATGTGGAGGGAGTATGCCCCATTGTTTCCTTTACTAGGCTCAAAATTGAAGTTCCAAACGCCAGTGCTCGTCCAAGACAGTTGGTACAACTTCTCTCAGGTACAGTCTCCTACACCAAGATGGAAGAAGTGATTGCAGATTTACTTTCAAAAGGCATATTCAAGGAGAAACCAGTGGCATTCACTAGAGCCAGACCAACCTTGAAAACACCATAGAATTTGAAACATAGAAACATAGAATTTGACGGCTGATAAGGACCGCTTGGCTCATCCAGTCTGCCCATTTCCTTACCTAATGGATAAGCTGCAGATCCTAGTTAACCAGCAGCCTATTTCTTCCTACTCCCACCCCTAGAAAGGCTTTATGACTGTCCCATGCATGCTTGAATTCCACCACTGATTTTGACTCCACAACCTCCTCCGGAAGGCTGTTCCATGCATCCACAACCATCTCTGTGAAAAAAACTCCTTAAATTATCTCTGACCTGCCCCCATCTTCAAATTGTGCCCTCTTGTTCTTGCACACCTCTTTTTGAAAGATGCTACCCTCTTGGACTTTGTTGATTTCCTTGAGGTACTTGAACGTTTCTATCATGTATGAGAACTTGAAGGATGTCACTGTAATGCCCCACTGGCTGAGCTGCTAGAAAACTTCATCAATATCAGAATCCCACCTTGATCACCTGAGGGTGACAATAGACTTAAACTGACCTGTCTCCATTTCTTTCCTGTCTGAATCCTTACCTTCTAGCCTGTTCCTGTCGGCTCGGGGATGGGGAGTTCAGATAGTCCTGCCCTGGAGCTCCCGATAAGTCCTTCCTATTTAGGGCAACAAACATTACCTAGTCATTAGCCTCTAAACTTCTCAGTCTGTATTATGGAAGAGTAGCCATTCGATGGCGGGGTAAGACCAGGCTGAATGGTTATTAAAATAAATAAATGAACATATTATTCACTGGGATGCCATGGGCACTGGACAAACTCCCTCCCTGCCCTTTGCCCTTACCTCCAACCTGTCTCTCTGTGCTGGTGCCCTCCTAATTTTGCTGTAAGGGGGATGATGGAATGTTAGGCGGGGAAACCTGGTTGGGGAAGAGATTGCTTGAAAGCGCCCCTCCCTCACGGCTTGGCAGTGACTCCACTCTTTGGCAACATCATGGAAGATATCTTCTGGATCGAACACTGTATATTAAAGGAGTTCATTGTCAGCCCTAAATACTGATTCTCACATGCTCGAATGATCAATAACATGTAGCCCCAGAGTTTTTGTGGCTTACTCATATTATTAAATGTATAATAGGTCTCACACCTCTTGAAAACTAAAGCTAAGCAGAGTCTTATTTTCAGGTCACAGATGTCTCAGGCCATGTCAGAAATAGTGATTTTTACTAAGGAAAGACTTAATCTGAGCAGAGTCCTGCACCATTTAGAAGACTTATTTCCTGAGGATTGAATATCCTTGGAATAGGGGCATGAAGATTAGGTGAATGTAGTAAAAAGTGGCTTCAGGACAACAAACTCTGTTGACTTTACATACCTCTTTATATATACAGTATATATTTCTTTTTCCTTTCTCTCTCAGCTGTTTCTAGCCATTAATGTAGCCATATG
Source organism: Neoceratodus forsteri (assembly GCA_016271365.2). NCBI lineage: Eukaryota > Metazoa > Chordata > Ceratodontiformes > Ceratodontidae > Neoceratodus > Neoceratodus forsteri. The sequence continues at coordinate 8,195,459 of CM028130.1, forward strand.
TAAGTATTAGCTTAAAAGTAAATCAGTTGGGGTGACTGATTATTTATTTTGGTCTGCTCTTTGCCATATAATAAATCCCAGCACTCACCGAGACAGCGGAGTACATTTATCTTGGCGGACGCGGGTTAATGAATATGCAGCATTCTAGGCTAATGACGGACTATACTAATGGAGGTTTCCTTCTGAACCTTCTTTTTGAGTACTCCTAGTATTCCCCTTATGGCTTTCTGTCTATTTGAGGAATGAAAGGATCCCACTCCTCATGTTGTTCCTGACAGGAAGCTAACAGGAGCCTCATGTAGGTGCCCACAGATGGACACCACACAGATGAGAGTCACAATGTTTTTAGTTATTACATTTCAGTTTTACAGTTTGAGATGTTCTTATCCCTGTTTAGGGACCTGTTGATAAGTTTTCCCAGGCCCTGGTGTTAAAGGGCCTTTGTTGCATCCAATTAATGGGTTACAAAAGGGGGTAAATACTAAAGTTTGATAAGGGATGAGAGGGATTGGTCCCAGTTTATTCCTCCCTCATTATATACAGGAGGATAAACATGGAAAAAATGGGTGGGTAATATGAGTTGGTTCATGGGCAGGACAAAACACACATACACAATAATTATATAATTGTTAAAATTTTTATTGTAGCTGGTATGTGGATACACCAGTGGTTCTTCAGCATGCGACTCTGGTCCTTCCCAGAGGCAGTCCAAATGGATGACTCAGCTCTTTCCCTGGGGTACAGACAAAACAATATAGGTTACTAATTATGCTATGGCTGCTTCCAGTAAAGATCTTCTCCCAGAACATTAATGGTCTACACAATCCAATAAAGCATTCTTGTTCTATCCAATATATTAAAAAACAAAATGCTGACCTTTATATGATTCAAGAAGCACACTTAACAGATGAGGAACACAAAAACTTAGCTGGGAAAGGAGATATAAACGTTATGCCTCATCTCACCCTAGTGCACATCAGGGAGCTGCCATCTTGGTTCCATCCACTACATCATTAGAAGTCTTTCAGTCCTTCAGGGACAAGAATGCTGGTTTGTCATCCTACAGGGAGGCTTTATTCTCAGGAAGTCACTTTGGTAAGTGCATATCTCCCACCTATCTCTAAGTTCTCGGTGGTCTAGCATTTGTTGACACAGATCGTGGACCTCCTCCGAGGGCAACTAATCCTAGCAGGGGATTTGAATTTTGCTATTTCCACCCAATAGGACAGTTCCAACTCTCACGACTGGTGCCAATTAGACACAGCTAAATATCTTAAAATAAAATAGACCACTTAGGAATTATAGATGTTCTGGCACAGTTTTTTCCCTCAAACCTGGGTTTTACCTACTACTCAAATAGGCATCATACTTATTCTAGACTAGACTATTTCTTGATCACTTTTGAACATTTGAGTCAGGTATATGACATTACCATTAACCCTATGATTCTCTCTGACCATCACCCCTCATCCTGAAGTTGAACTCAGAAAAGACTGAGGTACTGGTTGTGGACCGGGTTGTCAGATGAGGGCCAGGTGTTTTTGCGCTTTCTGGAATTTTTCTTGCCGTCTCACTTCCAACCTCTGAACGGGTACGAACCTGGGGTAGTGTTTGATGATGGACTGATCCTGTATTCTCAGGTGTCAGCTGTCATCAAAACCTCTTTATCATCTTAGAAATATTGCCAGGATTAGGCATCTGGTTCCATCTGATGACCTTGCTATCTTGGTCCATGCTTTTGTATCCTCATGCTTTGATTACTGCAACTCCCTTTATCTAGGGCTTTCTGGGGTTGAAATCTATCACTTGCAGCTGGTGCAGAATGCAACATTGTGGCTGATTGACAGGATCTACTCGATCCTATCATATTACTCGGTGCTGTCGCGAACTGCACTGACTGCCAGTACAGTAGCAGATCACTTTTAAAGTCTGTTTACTGACTTTTAAAGCCCTACATGGACAGGGCCGGACTATCTGAAAAGCTTCTGATTCCTTACTGCCCTGGACGATCACTCCGCTAGGCTGACAAGGGGTTGTTAGAGATTCCAAGGGTGAATTTGAAGTCATGTGGTTCTAGAGCTTTTTTCTATGCAGCCGCTACCCCTTGGAATTCTTTACTTTGCCGTTACGAGAGTGTGCAACTGTGGAAGAATTCATACAGGGCTTAAAACCTATATGTGGCAAAAAGCTTTTTAGTAAATTGAAGTGTGTAATTGCTGTACTGATATTTGATTTTAATTGTAATGATCTGTCATTTGATGTTGTGGGACTTGTTTTATATTGTTAGATGCCTTGGCAATGGAAAGACACCATATAAATAAATGTATTATTATTATCCTTACAATAGATTTAGGGAGGATGAAAAAACAAACATTTTGGCATTTTAATTGAGTTTTATTAAAAGACAAACAATATGTGGAACACATTATAAAATGTATTTCACTCTTTCTTGCAGAAAATGCCTCCCCAGATATACCACAAACCCTGATATGGGATGCCCTCAAAGCAACTCTTAGAGGAAATTATAGACTACATCTCTAGGAGATGGTGGGGGCTTGAAGTTCAGTATAATACTTTAATAGAACACTTAAGAACTTACCAACTGCTATACACAGAAGGGGACAGAGAGGCTCAACAAAAGATTTGTGATACTAGCAGAAATACAGAAGCTAATGGATCTCAAAATCCAACAAACCCTCCTGTATTTAAAACAGACCAGATATGAGGGTGGAACAATGGTGCACGAGATTGGCCAATCGGCTTTGGGGTCAGAAGAGCTCCTCCACTATCTTGAAAATTGAAGACCGTACCACAGGGAAATTGTTACACAGAGAGGCAGATATCACCCGGCCTTTGTTAACTTCTTTCAAATATTATACCAAGAAGATTTGTCATCTCCCCTGAGGAGAGACAATCCTTCCAAGGAGACCTCCCTTTCCTTCGCCTCTCACAGCACAAAGGGATCTGTTGGAACTCAATTTCATCGGATGCGATCTCTCACCACATCAAATCTCTTTCATCCCATCACTGTCCAGGATCTGATGGGTTCCCAGCTGAATGGTACAAGACATTTATAAACAAAATTTCTTCTGGACTACTTCTAACATTTCGAGAGGTGGTAGATGGTCCTCCATTTGGCATATGCCATCCTAGCCACCTTACTAAAACCAAACAATGATCCCAGTAATACTTCTTCCTAAAGTCCAATTTCAATCCTTAACACAGACTGTAAGCTCTTTACTGCAATTTTGGCTTCTCGATTGGAAAGAATTCTACCTTGCCTAATCCACAAGACCAATCTGGTTTTATCAGGAATAGAAACACTACAGATAATATCTGCAAGACCTTAATAATTATTGAATATATATGAGACAGACAGAGCCCAGCTGTAGTTATTAGTCTGGCTGCAGAGAGGGCCTTTGACAGGGTGTCTTGGCCATTCCTCTGGGACACCATGTCAAGGTTCCACTTTTCTGAATCTTTCCTAAAATGGTTGAGGAATATCTATACAACCCCACAGGCATATGTTAGGGTCAATGGAGGAGTTTCTCTCCTTTTACCTTATCTTGGGATGCTCGTCAGGGTTGTCCCCTGTCTCCTTTTATTTGCCCTTATATGGAACCACTGGGACTGGACCTCAGAAACTCCCCAGTGGTGGAAGGCATCCCACTGGGTCAACAACAATACAAAGTCAGTATGTTTGCTGACGACATTCTTTTAACCCTTCTTTCTCCAGAAACCTCCATTCTCGCTGTATGGGAGATTCTTAGAAAGTATGAGGCCATTGCAGGTTTTAAACTAAACACTGCAAAATCGGAAGATCTCCTTTCAGCTTTTCATCAACAAATACTCTTTGTCATGTCCTTCCTTTGAAATGGAAATCTGTGAACATATAATACTTAGGGATACATATCTCATTGAATTTGGAGGTGATGGAGATGATCAATTATGAACCTCTTACCATCACTATCCAAAAGACCTAGAAAGGTGGTCTTCTCTCCCATTATCATTTTTCCAATGGATCTAAACTATCCATATGAATGTCCTACCTCAGCTTCTATACCTTTTCAGAGTATTCCCTACTTTCCTTCATCTTTCTACTTTAAATCATGAGACAAATTGCTCTCCAGATTTGTATGGGATAAACAACATCCTAGAATCTGCCTCTCTATTTTGAAACTGTCAGTTGCCCAAGGTGGTGCAAACCTACCTAATCTTAGACTATATGCTCAGGCATCTTTTCTATGTGCCCTTATACTTTGGCTGACTGACAGTTACTCAGCCCGTGGAAGTCTTGGAGTTCATCCCAAATGACATGTATGATATCTTGGCTCTTCTCTTTTCTTCACAAATAACATCTCCTCATTGAAGCAGTTTACTCAAATAACATCCAGTGCTCTTCAAATTTGGTACTGGTTACGAACTAAACAAGAACTTACACCAATATATTACTATTGCAAAATAATCTCTAAGGATAACGCTCTTCCAGCTCGATATGGACCGGGCCCTCTCCCACTGGTGCAATTTAGGCCTGTCACATCTGTTCCAATTCTTGGATGAGAAGGGCTATTAAGTTTTGACAAACTCTGAATTCAATATGGTCTCAGAAATTCAGATTTTTTTCGATATCGCCAAGTAAAGAACTACATACTTTGTCACCGGTCAATATCTATTAAACTCCTACCCCAAATTCACCCTTTTATTAAAATGTTTATCAATTCCACAAAGGGATCCTATTGCAATCATCTTATAGGTAATATATACAAAGCACTGAGAGATTTGACGGGAGATTCTACAAAGTCAATACTGGATAAATGGAATGAAGATCTGACCTCAGAAGTTCAAATTTCTGATTGGGCCGCAGGACCCTTCCCACAATCTGAGTGACTTCTTCCCTTTGGCAGGAGTTTTCCTGGAAAATTCAAACTAGATATTTTCGAGCCCAGTGATTCTACCCAAATTTCTTCCAGACACCTATGGTCGCTGTTAGAGAAAATGTGGGTGTTTGTTAGCTGAGCTGGGTCATATTTTATGGCACTGCCCCTTCTAATGCCCTTTGTGCAGCCTACAGTTGAGCTGTCTAATTGTTTGGGGAACCTATTGAATTAACTGGGAGATTATTTTGCTATCTATATACCCCAACCATTCCTCAATGGTTCAAAACACTGTTACCAATTCTTCTTATAGCATTCAAAAAGCAATCACCAGGAGGTGGATGTCCCAACAGATTCCTACCATCCAGGACTGGAGATCAATTATGCTAGAAATTTATCAGATGGAAAGTATTAATGCAACTATTCAAGACTGTATACAAAACATTAGATTTAAATGGCAGAGGTGGGTTCTGTACTGTTCAAGGATAGATACTAATTTTGTTCCTTAAACATATAACGATTGGTAATTGCTTTGGGGCTTGATGTTCTGGGAGAAGTACTCAGGTTACTTAGAACTGCGGTATCTTGGCCTTGATTTTGATAATATATAAAGCAAATGTATATCAGAATCCTGTATCCTAATCTAACAGTGCATTTTGTGACTTTGACTGCACGTGTGTGAAATCTATGTCAATAAACACAAATTAAAAAGAGAACACAGTTCACACAGTGGGGAACCAAATCACGACCCACTAACAACTCATAGCACATTTACATGTAAGGAAATTCTACTGTACCAGGCAAACCGCTCTCTAGTCATGATGGCGAAGTCTCTGCACAAACTGAGGATTCAAAAGCAGTTGGAAATCCTGACAGGCTGATCACATTCAGCAAAATCTTTGTCTTCTTCAGGTATGAGCCTGGTAAAAATCAGTGGCTTACTTAGTTCTCACAGACTCGGATTTAGTCCAAATAATTTCTTTTCTCCTTTCAAGGGCAACAGGCAGGCATGTAGCAAACCCCAAGCCTTTCTACAGTTCTCCCGCATGAAAACTACACAGGCAGCTGCTCAAACTGTCTCGAGCTGTTGCTTCTTCCACTCCCAGCTGAGATCTGACTCTAACTGCAGCAAGCCTTGGAACTTCCATAGAATCCAAAAGTTTCAGTCAGCTGATCTGTCAGTCACAACAAGGGCTCCCCATCAGATGTAAAAGGTGCCAAAAGCTACAATTCCTATAGATTTTGACTCCAGGCAGCTCCTGTAGTCCAGCTCCATTTATGTCCCATCAGTACTGATTGATCCAATTCGCAGTCCTGGGTCAAAGTGGTAGGGATAAACAAAACAATCCTTGCTGCAAAGAAGGCAGGTTAGACAAACTACATTATCATTATCACTGTAATAGATTTTCAGCAAACAAATACATCTTCTAACAGAGCTCCCTCCGCAATTAGTGATGGCAGAAACAGAGTGATTACCAGGCAGCCTGGGCAGGACTCGAACATGACAACAGTCAACCACCACCCAGAACAATTACACAATGCAAGTTAGGCAGCTCTTAAATCAATCAATCAAATCTTTATTTTACCAGGTGAACATCATTGAGCAACGTTCATTTTCAACATGGACCTGGACAAAAAAAAAGCAGTACACAGACTCTCTCTGGCAATAACGTTTAATTGCTAAAACACAGAACACCAGCCTGGCAGTGAGCATTTAGGCAAGCTCAAGAAAGACTTGTTGGGAACCCCCATTTGTATGGGGGATTACACATTGATAGGTTGTTAAGTTATTAAAATGCAAAATTTGAGATTTAATTTTAAATGGGCTACCCATCTCTAACTATAGGAGCACAATTGTGCCCATCTTCAATAATGCAACATTATGGGTGAAGTATAAAAAGTAGGGAATGTGACCTTAGGGTTCCAGCACAACACCCTCACTCCCCACCCTCGGCTTCCAGCCCTAAGACCTGCCTTTGAGGTTGCAAACCTAATGCTCACCACATTCCAAGACTAAGTAAGGTAACATGGGTACAGAATAAGAGAATGGGTGAGCATTAGGTTTCACAACCTCAAGGCACACCCTTATACCTATTTCTGCATGTAGGGTGGGGGTGGGTCTTATCGTTAGAAACCAAGTGGTGGATAAGGTATTAAGCTTGGGAACCCTAAGGCTACATTACCCTTCTTTTTATGCTTTAACCCTATGGTGCATTAACAAAGGGTTTTTTTGCAATTTATTTTCTCATTTTTAGATAGTACAATAGTATCCATATTTTACCGTATTTCAGACCCTGTGTTCCCATCCCTCCACCAATGCGTATATGTATTTCCTTACGTTTGAGATAGCATAATAGTATCCTTATTTAGAAAAATATAAACATAGAAATTGTCAGCAGTTAAGGACCACTAGGCCAATCCAGTCTGCCCTTAAGCCCAGTTTAAATGTTCATTGCTGAAGCATTAAAACATTTTACTCAGTATTGTGGTCCCCTTCCTGGATGAATGCAGGCCATCATCCTTATACAGGCTTGCATCCATCCAGGTGGGGCCCCAGTCCCCCATGAAGCAAAACAACCCCTTACACACCAGTCCTTCAACCAGAAGCTGCATTCCTGCAAGCAAAGTGTCCCATCATCCCCTGCTGTGGACAGGTAGAACTTCTGAGAAGGAAACTGCATGTGCTACCTGTTCGCCCCCTCCATCCAGTTACTCCATTCTTGCTATTGCCTTTGTGAACCTATCAATCTCCTTCCCATACCTCCATACCATGCTTCCTGGGATGCACTTGACCTCCCTGTCCTACCTGATAGGTTCCCGTAAAGTAACTCTTCAGACAATCAAGTTACCGGCCAGTAGAAGCTTCCTCCTCCTCTTTTGGGTTTCTCTACCCCTACCTTCAGCTCCATCATGGAGGACTCACTCATCCTCCTGAGCTCAGCTACGGGTGCCTCTGTTGGGATGTCCCACTCCTCCAATATAGTACAGGAGTTAGTAGCGGAACCAGTTGGGGATGTGCTCAGACTCCCCCATCTCAGTTCCTGAGCCCACCTAGGTCCAACCACTCCTACTCCTGGGCATCCTTTGAGGTTGTGGTTGTAGACATGGAGGCCTTGAGTGAGGTGAAGGTCCCTGAATCCTAGCAACCCGGCTCAGAGACAGGTAACTTCCTCCCTCAACCCAGAGGAGTGCTTGTAGATGGGGTAGTATATTATGTTCCAGCATGTTCTCCTTAACACTGCAGCCCCCACCCACTACACTGTACCACTCCAAGCATCTTCTCTGTCCTTCTTATCTATACACATTACCATCAGTGACACCAAACTTTATTGCCTGTATCCTTCTACTATGCCAACCTCCATCACCTTTTGGTCTTTCTCTACCCCTCTGCTGTTCTTTATATACCTCCTACCATTTAGGGCCCTGCTGCATTTCAGAGTGCTTTCTCTTTCTTAAGTACTGTTATATGTTATTGTTGAATGCACCTGTCCTGCTTAGAAGCAGGAAGCTGATGCCCTTACCCTGACAGCCCTCCTATAAAGGTGGAGTAGCTGTGGGTGAGAGGATGGGGAGGGTTGGCAGGGCTAATCCCTCACTTCAGTGGAAAAACAATCAAATAAGCACAAATTAAATCAATTACCCCAAAGCCTCTGCCTGCAGTTCAAATACAACACTGGGTTCACTACTGCAGCTCCAGGCTAACCAGGTACAGTGCCCTTCACTTTTATCACAAAGCGCTCTTACACACCATGGCTGTTTACCGAAAAGAAAATTAAACGTTGTGCAGCTCACACAGTCTGAGCAGCTCCCCTTCACATGTATTTAAGAGGAAAGGAAAAAGCCAGATAACCTCAACAATTGGTCAAAATAAACAAGTTACTTCTGAATTACATGAAACCTCCCAAATGTTCATGCTTCTCACTCAGTTTGAGCTGCTCCCTCACCTATAATCAGGAAAAAAGAAATACATGTAGAGAGATGACAGCCGTGGTGTTGTAATAACAAGGAGATGTTGAAAATGTGGCATCGAAATATTTAATATTTCCAAAGATTTGTGCAGGCCAATGAAAATGCAACAAATACCCGATATCTCCCATTTGTAGTCATTTTCACTGCAAGTTTTCAGCATAATTTTCTCATGAACTCACTTCATGTACACTGTACAGAAACTTTTCAAATCCTTGCCGAAATGTAATTCTGAACAACTGCAATCCCATTCTGTGCCACAAATGTGAAAACACTTTGTCCAGGATTTGAAAATGACAGCTGTCACATACATTAGGTGGGGTAATAACAAGGCTATTTCGAAAATATGGGTGAGCCTTTGATAAAGGATGGAAGCACATGTAAACACGTCAGACAATGCTTCATTTTATTTTTTGTGTAGAAATAAATGTTTTTTAAATGAGACTGGTGCCCTGGTTATCTATTTGAGGTTAATGTGTGCTCTGCTTTGTTTGTTTTTGTTCGTGGTTTATTACAGAATTGTAGCACCACAATCCTAGTCCACACTCTATTCGGTTTGTTTATGGGGTGACAATATTGGAAGTTTCCAAAGTTACAAGTGTACATTGCAAGGCTGCAACAAATGCTCATAACACAGAAATTTTTATTTTATCTTGCACATTCACAAGCAACATATTGTGGTAGCTTGGAAAAGCAGGTTTTGGAGATGCAGTTTGTTGTGGCCAATGGTACCACTGTTTTTTCAGGCTGGGCTCTGTGGCATGAATAAAATAGTACACTGTCTATGACAGCAGTGCAAAGTATAGCCACCAACTTGAAATGATTTTACCACTGCAATAAGGGAGCTCCTCCTCATTGCAGGGTGTGTCTTCCCTGGTGTAACATTTCAATAAACATGGCAGCGGCTATCACCGTCCACCTCTCACAGTCCCCAATAAGCTGCCTTCAGGGTGCCCAATCCCCTGTTGGCATGCCCCTCCCAGTTCATTTGCTTTTGGGGAGCCCAACTCCCGTCAGCATAATCTCCCTATTTGTTTCATTTGTGTGCCAAGTGGGTACCCGATCCCCTTGGCATCATGCACCCCCAAGCACAGATGAGTTTTGTGTACCGAAGGGGCCCAATCCCTGTCGACTTCAGGCTCCCTTGCAAAAAACACAGGAGGCACACTGGGAACCCACCCCAGTGTGCCAAAACACACCTGTAAAAATAAGTCCTGCAATGTCTTTTTGACTTTTGTGTTGTTCCTATAAAAGAGAAGATGGTCCCTCATTGTCTCCAGCTCCCCAACCTACACCCACCCTCTGCACCTCACCTCTCCACATCCCCATCCCATACTTACCTCTGGAGCCCAGCGCAACAATCTTTGATGGAGTGGGAACATGCCTGCAGTCTTCAAAGCTGACCATGAACCAAAGACGTGTCAGTAAGCTGTATAATGGCATCAATGGGGGATCAATTTAGGTGGTTATCTTGGCCATTTTGCAACTTTTGGCACCAAATTTTCAACTTGGGTTCTTAGGACCCCACCTCATGAATTCAGTCACTGTCATGTCATTATTCAATCCCAAAAGGTGATTTCCTGCTCACTGCACGGAATCACCTTTCAGGACCGATTAACAAAATGACAGTATAACTGTTCATGAGGTAGGCTCCCAAAAGCCTGTATTACAAATGTGATGAAACAAATTCCCAAAATGATGTTACTAGCATGCATTGTGCAGTTTCCATGCATGCTTATAAGTTTGAGAATTTTTAATATTTTTACTCTAGATTTTTAACATTACCATTTTTATGTTGGCACGCTTGTGCAGCCTACATCTTGCAAGCAGTGTAGCTTTGGAGGCACGGACAATGTTGAGCAAATGCAGGGCACACACCAGTAGGTGCATCCCACATTCCACAGTCAGCCAGCAGCAGAGGCCAACACCCTGCCTAGCTAATGAGGTGAAGAGATCTAAGAAAGGTCCGCTGCAATGAGAGCAAAGCTGTCATGCAGCGTGACCACAACATGCTTCTCCTACTTGCAGGCAACATGGAGGCAGTGACTGCTGCCGTTGCCTCGTCAACCCCCTTCCTTTTTGTGTGCTGATGGGGTGTGCAATCTTCATTGGCATCATGTATCCCACTCTTTCTTCAATTGCCAAGGTGGTGTTCAATCCCCTCAGCATCATGCACCTCTCCGCAACAGTTTTTTTCTTTGCTGACAGGGGTCCAATCCCCATTGGCATGTATTCCTCCGTCCCTTGAATTTTTCGGATGGGGGAGCCCACCCGTCAGCATAATGTGGTTCTTCTTCTGTTTTTGCTTGCCGAGGGGTGTCCAATCCCCCAGCTCCTGTGGCCTCCCCTTCTTTGTTTGCCGACGGGGTGCCCAATCTTCCGTCAGCTAAAAGCACTCACCCACCCACACACATGTGGCACACTGGGAGCCCACCCCAGCATGCCAAAGCACCTATTAAAAATGAAAACAGTCCCCGATGTCTTTTTTTCCTGTAAAGAAAGAAACAGTCCCTCAGCGGTCTCCTTGGCCCTCATCCCACAACTCACACCCACCTACTGTGCACCCTGCCTATCCACACCCCCTCACCTCATACTTACCTCCAGAGCTCAGCACAATGATCTTGGTGGACCAGGAACACGCCTGCACTCTACAAAGCCAACTCAGAACTGAGGAAATGCCGGTAAGCTGTATAATGGAATGAATAGGGTTTTCTAACTTTAATGCATATCTTGGGCATTTTTTGAATTTTGGCACCAAATTTCAACATGGGTTTTTGGGACCCCTCCTCATGAAATCTATCACTGTCATGCTGTTAATCAGCTATGAAAGGTGATTTCTTAGTCACTGCACAGAATCACCTTTTGGGACTGATTAAAGAAACAACAGTGCCAGTGTTCATGAGGTGGCTCTCAAAAGCTAATGTTGCAAATCTGGTGGAAAAATCCAACAAATGACTGTTTTACAAGAGTGCATTGCGCAGTTGGTACACAGGTTCATAACTTCGCAAATTTGCAATATTTTCACGTGAGATTGTTTTAAAGACTGCCTTAGAACGTTTCTGCTAGTAGCTTGGCATAAGACACCAGGAGAAAGGACTGCTGTGTGACTGAACTTCTCTGCTGGGCCTAAAGTAGAAGAACTTTTGTACTTGGACCTTTAATTTAGGTTAAAAAAAACTAACATACAAAATAAAAAAAAAAATGTGTGTTTGTCTGGGTTAACTGAACTGAATGGGTATCTGAAGAGTTATCTAGGTGTAAATCTCAGGTGACTGAAAGGACTTAACTGCTGTGAGGTTTAAATTACTTGTAGAAAGATCTGGTAAGTAGGGGGAGTGGCTTAGCTAGAAGGAAGCTACATTTAAAAGACTGCCTTAGAAAGTTTCTGCTAATAACTTGGCAGAAGACACCAGAGAAAGGACTGCTGTGTGACTGAACTTCTCTACTGGGACTATATTGCCCTTCTTACCTCCCTCCACCTCCCCAGCCAAAGCTAGTTCTATTTTTATAGGCACAGGATTTGACTGACAACAGGAACTTCCTGTTTAGGGGCAGGAAGTGAGTGATTACAGAACCACCAAGGACCCACCATCCTAGAAGGGCAAGAGTAGCTCTCCGGCCCCTTTAGCTGCTGGAGGTCTGCCTCTGAGCAAGTAAGTGGTCTACTGAGAAATATAGGATATTCTTGTCTCAGAACAGGACAATCAGGAGCTTAAAGGGCACACAGACAGAAAGTAAAGAGAGAGAGGAAAAACAGAGGAAAGACTAAGGATTGCAAACAGTTAAGGGGCCAGAAATAAGACATGACTGGAGTGGTGCAGTGCAGTGACTGTGGAGCAGCAGTCTTCTGGGAGAAGTTCTGGAGGATGCGGTGTTGTCCCATCTGCAGGCACCTCTCTGGCTGAGGGAGGAGGTTGCTCATCTCCAGGCTGTGTTGGCCAGGATTTGTGGGACCTCCCTTCCATCCAGGGACCACCAGTGCCACTGCCATTGCCTCAGAGGTTGCCAAGAAAGAGGAGCACAGTGGGCTCAGTGAGGGTGGTGGAACAGAGGCCGCATCCCTCCAGCTGTACCTCTCCACATTCCCTATGCCATTCTGGCAAAGTGTGGTTCCACTATGGAGGCACCCAGAGTGGAGACCAAGGAGGATGCTGGGAACCTCCACAAAGGAGACCCACAGGAGGGTGGCAGGGGACCCTACAGGGAAGGAAACAACTCTTGGTGGGGAACTCCATTGTTAGGAAGGTAGAACTGGGGGAGGAAGGGAAAGGAGGTAAGGTGCCTGCCTGGCACCATGGCTTGAGGGACAGGGAGCGATCCTCAGGATTGCCAGAGCAGCTGCACAGGGAGGGAGCTGGATGTCATTGTCCACCTAGGGACAAATGACCTGGCTAAGAAAGGGATTAGAGAAGTGCAGGAAGAGTTTGTGGAATTGGGGAGGGCCTTAGTCAAGTAGCATGCACGGTAACCTTCTCGGAGGTGCTACCCATCTATGGCATAGGAGAGGCTAGGGTGTTCCGCACCATGAGATTCAATCAGTGGTTGAAAACTGGTGTGGAGCTCAGGATTTGGCTTCATTGGGGACTGGGGTCCACCTGGAATGAAGCAAGCCTATACTGGCATGATGGGCTGCATCTGTCCGGGAGGGGAACCAGGATCCTAGATGATAGGTTTAAATGCTTCACTGGCAAGCTTTTAAACCAGCCAAGGGGAGGCACTGAAAGGAGCAGGAAAATCCTAGCCCCAAATAATCACAGTAGTAAGTGCGGCAAACACCAACATAGAGGTGTCGATAGGGAGAAGGGCAGGGTAAATGGAGAAGGTGACAAAGGAAAGAAGGACAGGGATGGGGCAAAAGGGAGTAAGGCCATCAAGAAATGGAGGGTAATGAGTACCAATGCCTGTAGTCTGGGCAACAAGCTCCCTGAGCTGATGGCCTTAATGGAAGAGGGATGCCTGGATATCATAGCAGTCACAGAAACATGGTACACAGAGAACCATGACTGGGATGTTAACATACCAGGGTACATAACCAACAGAAGAGACAGGCAGGGGAGAAGAGGGGAGTAGCTCTCTATGTAAAGGAAGGGATAAAAGCAACTGAACAAAAGAGTAAACAGGGAGGAGGAGGCTCTGTGGGTCACCTTGGAGACTGGAAAGGGCACCACAATCCGCACAGGGGTTGTGTACAGACCCCCATGTCAGGGGACGGAATGGACAAGGATATGATAGAAGGCATTTTTAGAATGGCAGAGAAAGGGGAGATACTGTTGATGGGAGACCTGAATATGCCAGATGTTAACTGGAGCACATTTGCTGCAGCCACATCCAAGAGCAGGGCCATTCTTGATGCACTACAGGTGGCAGGCATTAGACAGCTAGTTTGGAACCCACTCATGAGGGAGCAATCTTAGACCTCATACTCTCAAATGGGGGCAGTGAGAGGATCTCAGATCTAGAAGTGGGTTGCCATCTGGGGACAAGTGACCATCAAACAGTGTGGTTCACATTAAACTCAGCTATAGAGTCGCCATACAAAAGTGAGGTACTGGACTTTAGGAGGGCTGACTTTGGCAAGATGGGAGAGTGCCTCAGAAAAGCACTAGCAAACAGCCTAGAAGGAGATGTGGAGCAACAATGGGGAATTATCAAAACTGCCATCACAGAGGCAACAAGCCTTGTGTGAAGCAAATAAACAAATCAAAACGAAAGAAAAAGCCACTATGGTTCTCTAAAGAGGTGTCGAAAGTCAGGAAGAAAAAGATAGCATTCCAGAAGTATAAGGAAACACAGAAGGAGCAGGACAGAGAGCTATACCAGTTAAGGCAGAAGGAAGCAGGAGGGAAGTCAGAATAGCAAAGGCCCAAACTGGGAAAAGATAGCCAACTCAGTTAAGAAGGGAATTAACCTTTATAGGTACATCAGCGAGCATAGAAAGACAAAGGGAGGGATAGTGAGGCTGAATAGAATGAACGGTGGGTGGGCAGAGGGGACAGTGAAAATGCAGGAATACTGAATGAATATTTCTGCTCAGTATTCACAAAAGAGGAGGGGAAGTGCCTAATCCAATTAACAGAAGCACTCTTGATAGGGGGTCGATCCCAGTCCTTTCACAGAAGAAAGGGTTCTGCAAGAACTCCTAAAACTGAAGGTGGACAAAGCAATGGGTCCTGATGGAATTCACCCCAGAATTCTAAAAGAATTAAGGAGGAACTAGTGAAACTACTGGCTACTCTTTTAATAAATCATGGGAGGATGGTGGTACCCGAGGACTGGAGGAAGGAGGATGTGATTCCCTTCACAAAAGTGGAACCAAGACAGAGGCAGGAAACTACAGACCTGTCAGTCTGACCTCTGTGGTAGGAAAAGTGATGGAGTCACTTCTGAAGGAAAGAATAGCTGAGTACCTAGAGGCCAGTGGAGCACAGGGCCCAAGGCAGCATGGGTTCACAGCGGAAGGTCATGTCAGACGAATCTAATAGATTTCTTTGACTGGGTGACCAAAGTAGTAGACCAGGGAGAGGCTGTGGACATGGCTACCTAGACTTTATCAAGGCATTTGACACAGTCCCACACAAAAGATTAATAGTCAACTAACCAGCCTGGGAGGGGACCCAGGGTGGTAGCCTAGGTAAAACATTGGCTGAACAACAGGACACAGAAGGTAATTGTAATGGAGTCCACTCTGAAGAAAGGGGTTACTAGTGGGCACTGCAGGGTTCAGTATTGGGTCCAGTCCTTTTAATGTCTTCATCAGTGACATTGCAGAGGGACTGGAAGGAAATGTATGCCTTTTGCAGATGACACAAAGATCTGCAACAGGGTTGATACACAAGGAGGTGTGGAAAGAATGAAAAGGGACTTGGCAAGGTTGGAGGAATGGTCAGAAGTATGGCAGCTAGGATTCAATGCAAAGAAGTGCAAATAATGCACCTGGGAAACAAGAACCCAGGGAAGAATACACAATGGGTGGGAGGTAGTAACAACAACAAAAAGGAAAGGGACCTGGGGTAATCATATCAGATGACCTTAAGGTTAGCAAGCAATGTGAGAAGGCAGGGAGGGCTGGGGGTATACTGGGATGTATAGGGAGAGGCATCATCAGCAGAAAACAGGAAGTTGTTATCCTCTGTATAGACAGTTGGTGAGACCCCATCTAGAGTACTGTGTCCAGTTCTGGAGACCCCATCTCCGCAAGGACATAGACAGGATAGAGGCAGTCCAGAGGAGGGCAACTAAAATGGTGCAGGGTCTATAAGAGAAGCCATATGAGGAGAGACTAAAGGAGCTTAATATGTATACCCTTGAGGAAAGATGGAGAGGGGGGATGATAGATGATAGAAACTTTAAGTACCTCAGTGGAATCAACAAAATCCAAGAGGGTAGCATCTTTCAGAAAAGAGACTTGCAAGAACAAGGGACACAATTTAAAGATAGAAGGAGGGCAGTTCAGGGGCAATGAAGTATTATTTCACAGAGAGGTGGTGGATGCATGGAACAGCCTTCCTGAGGAGGTTGTGGGGTCTAAAACTGTGGGAGAATTCAAGAATGCATGGACAGACATAAGGCAATTCTTGTCGGGGTAGGAAGAAATAGGCTGTTGGTTAACTAGGATCTCGGCCTATCCTGAGGTAGGGAAATGGGCAGACTAGATGGGCCTAGTGGTCCTTATCTGCCATCAAAGCTATGTTTCTATGAGATTTTCAACATTGTCATTTTGTACACCTCCTTGTGTACAGTACAGCTGCCATTTTCCACATCCTGCCCAAAATGTGTTTCTGTACTTCCCATGCACAATATCGTGATCGCTGTGGGAAATCAGTGTTCAGGTCAGATTATGAAAATGACAGCTAGACAGTTCAAGAGCAGAGGTCCTAAAGTGCCTATGTTGAAAATTTGGTGATGATACTCCATAAATTGACTGTGTTACAAGTGTGCATTGGCAGATTGCATGCACGCTTGTAACGTCGTCATTTGTAATATTTTCACTCTGGATTTTCACCATTGGCATTTTTCCACACCTCTTGATGAACAGTACAGCTGTCATTTCCATATCCTGCCCAAAATGTGTTTTCGCACTTCTGGCACAGAATAACATGGTTGCTGGGTAAAATCTTTTGGGACAGTTTGAGAAATAACAGTGACATTGTACATGAGCAGAGGTGCTAAAATGCCTGTGTTGAAAATTTGGTGCTGAAGCATAGTAAAATAACTGTGTTACAAGCGTGCATTGCACGTTTCCACACATCCTTGTAACTTTGTACATGTGCTATATTTACTTGCCATGTTTTCTACACTGTCATTTTATACACCTCCTTATGAACTGTACAGCTGTCATTTTTCATATCCTGCCCAAAATGTTTTCCGCACTGCACTACCAAAGCCAATGACAGCGACAACATTCAGCATTGACAAATGTTGTTTCACATCTCTTTATGAACAATTCAGCGGTTATTGTCCCATCCTGCCTGAAATGTGTTTTGCACATCCAGTGCACAGTAGTGAGTCGCAGTGGGAAATAAATGTTCAAACAACAGGAAGTCTTGCTATATTATGACAATTGCAGTTTGTCCCACCATTAGAACTGCTCCGAGGTGAAATAGTTAACTCCATTCCAAGAATGGAACTTAAAACCTGAGCTCTACAGAGAAGCTCTGTCTGTGTAGTTTCAAACCTGAACTGTCAGATTCTTTACTCCGCCTCACTGAACAGTCGCTCTGGAGATTTCTCCTACTGCTCGGTTCATTTCTCAGTTTAAACAGTGTTTTCTCGGTTCGATTCAACCGAGAATAGTTTTATTTTAACCGCAAAACCGATCGGTTCAAGCTCTGTCTGTGGTATCGTAAGTAATTCATATTTTAATTCTCTGTGGAACTTGTAAGTTTTATCGGTTCGATTTTGAACCGATCAGCTTGGTTTATAACTTAAAATTTTAAAACTTTACATTTTAGAGTGCAGTTCCGTTCTTATCAGTTCTAAAAAACAGATTTCATTACGTTTTTTCCAATACCCGTGACACGGTTAGGAACCGATAAAGGTGTCTTGCCTAGCACTGCCATTCAAAGTGCAAGTTTTTCTGGTTAGGCTGGCATTATGTCTGAGAAACCCAAAAGAAAAACCGGCCCACTGGGTTTCAACACTGTGATGTCTGTGGGGAAGTCTTTGCCAAGGCTGACCCACACACACATGTGTTTATTGTCTGGGGTTTGACCACCTCCAGTCAGACTGCCAGATTTGTAAGAATTTCCTGCAGCCACTCTGGAAAAGAGATTGGGCAGGCTCAGGGAACGAGAGGCCAAAAGTCAGCTGACCCGGATGGCCAGCCGGTTTGGTGCCAACCGAACCAAAGGGAGTGCCTCTGACCAGGCGCGAGACTTCCTCGGCAAGCGAAAAGCTGGCTTGGATGAACCAGTTCCAGTAAAGAGAACAAGAAAGTCAGCAGGTTTGGAGCACAAAATTATTTCTCCAACTGCTGCAGAGATAGCAGAGCTATTCAGATTGTCCAATCACTTTCTCGTCCGTCCGAACCGCCACTATCTGGTAAAAGGTCGGTTCGGTCGGTTCCATCGGTTCAGGAATATGATGTTGAGGAGTTTTATGAACCAGAGGAGGGAGGATGATTATGAACAGTATGAATGTGACTTGGAGGGTCTGGGTGTGCCCGTTGAACCGGACATCTCCCCAGACAGACCTTTAGAATCTCCCCTGTGCTTTCTGGAGTCCCCTCTCATTTTATGTTTTACAAAAGTTGTTGAACCCTCCAGCTTCCTTTGGAGGAAGCTGTGGATGAGCAAGAGGAGCCTGATTTTGTAGAAATGATGGATATACCAGAGTCTAGGAGATTGTCTATTCCTTTGCATAAGACATTTAGGAAACAAACAATAAAAATCTTAAAACTCCTAATTCTGTGTCTCCTGTAGATAAAAAGATGGACAGAAGGTACACACTGTCAGGTCCTGATACAGAATTCCTTTCTCAGCAATGCAGTCATGTTGGGGTAGTTCAGGCTGCAGCCTGTGATAAAACTAATATTCCTGGCTTCACATCCTCCTGACAAGGATTCCAGGAAGATTGATGCCATGGCAAAAAACAGTACATGGCAGCGTCCTTGGGACTCAGGCAAGCAAATTATATGGCTTATGTAGCAAGTATCAGAAATCTAGATGGGATGCTGTTATGGAATTAGCCAAACAAGCCTCTGGCCAGCTTGCTAGTGAGCTGGAGCAGGTGGCTGCTGATGGCATTGAGGCTTCTAAGGTGCAGTTTCATGCTGCTGTGGATTTTAATGATGTTTCCTCTATCATGGCCACATCTGTAGCTTTTAGTAGGTTGGCCTGGTTCAGGTGTACTAGCCTGTCACAGGATACCCAGACTAAGGCTATGGATTTTCCTGTGGTGGGAAATTCTCTGTTTGGGGAGCAGACAGAGAATTATATGAAAAGATGGATGAATATAGGACTACCTATAAAAGTGCCCAAGCCAAGGAGCGGCAAGTCACTCCCCAGAGGCACACCCCAGGGGTAGGGGTAGGCCTTTCCACAGGCCTTTTACCAAACCCAGGCCTCCTCTGCTTATGCTCAGAGGGGTTCTTCAGAGGCAGAGGCAGACGGGCATGGGCAGGCCTGCCCCACCCCTCAGCCTAAAGCACCTGCAAGCAGGCACCTGATGGGGTGCCCAGGGCCGATTCTCCTTACCAGTAGGTGGCAGATTGGCTTACTTCAGTCAGAACTGGGTGTCTTTAACTTCAGACAAGTGGGTTCTGGAAGTAGTAAGCCAGGGTCTGGTTCTCAGCTTCAAAAGTTCCCAAAGATGAGAATCAGGCCTTTTCTACCAACAAGCTCTTTAGAGACCTTTGCTCTAGAAGCAGAGGTCTCAATCCTGTTAGCTCTCAGAGCGGTAGAAAGGTTCCTCCCACACCAGGGCAAGGGTCTGTACTCCAGATACTTCCTTACTCCAAAAAGACAGGAGAATGGCGGCCCATTTTAGACCTCAGATATCTGAACAAGCATCTTTGAAACCAAAGTTCAGAATGGTAACTCTGGCAATGATTTTACCTTCTCTAAGGCCAGGGACTGGCTAGCTTCCCTGGACCTCAAGGATGCCTATTTTCACGTCCTAATCAGAAGCTCCCACCGAAAGTACCTCAGATTCGAACTGCCCTCAGGTCATTACCAGTTCAGAGCAATGCCCTTCGGCCTTACCTCTGCCCCAAGGGTATTCACAAAATGTCTGGCAGTAGCAGTGGCTCACTTAAGGAGGCAAAGGATTGCTGTTTTCCCTATCTGGACAACTGGCTCATTGTAGGCCAGTCCCCAGAACAGGTAAAATCTCACCTGCAAGTCACCCAGCAGCTTCTCACCTCCTGGGCTTCCTGCTAAATCTACCAAAGTCGGTTCTGGAACCAGTTCAGGTACTCACCTTCATAGGTGCAGAATTGGACACAAATCTGGCCAGAGCTTTCTTCCCTTAGAAAGGTAAGGAACTTGGTGGCTCTGGCCTCCTCCTTCACTCTGCAGGTCTCTCGACCAGCAAGACACTTTTGAAGCTCCTGGGGCACATGGCTGCATCCACAGCTGTAGTGCAGGAGCAAGATTTCAGATGAGAGACATTCAGTTTCACCTGAGAGCCTATTGGTCTCAGAGAAGAGACACCTTTCCAAGTTGGTCCCAGTGACCTAACCTTGATCCAGACCCTCCAGTGGTGGCAGGATCAGAGCAATTTAAGACTGGGGTCCCCTTCATTCCCTTTCTCACACTTTGACCCTCACTACGGATGCTTCCCTCCTGGGGTGGGAGCCCACATGGGCGACCTCTCCACTCAGGGAGTGTGGTCCCCAAGGAATTTCTGCTCCACATCAATTTGCTGGAACTCAGAGCTGTCTTTTAGTACTTCAAGAGTTTTCTGCTTCTGTCCAGAACAAAGTGGTACAAGTCAGAACAGACAATACCTCAACAATGTGGTACATCAACAAGCAGGGGGCGCTTGGTCTTCGGCCTTGTGCACCGAGGCAATGAAGTTGTGGTCTCTGGCCTATTCCCTGAACACTTCACTCATAGCAGTTCACCTTCCAGGAAAGGACAATGTCCTAGCAGATGCTCTCAGTAGGATTTCTCAGGGCCATCACTGAATAGTCTCTAGAGCCTCAAGTACTGGGGATAGTCTTTGCCAGATGGGGCACCCCTCAGATAGATCTTTTGCAGCCCCAGACAATCACCAACTTCCACTGTTCTGTTGCAGACCCCAGTGTTGGGCTCAGTCCCCTGGACGCCCTTCTCCTGGATTGGGAAGGAAGTTTCTTTATGCTTTCCCTTCCTCTCCTATTCAAGGTGTTAGTAAAAATCAGATCCCAGCCTTGCAGGGTGATTCTGATTGCCCCAGATTGGGCCAGGCAGCCCTAGGTACCCACTCCTTCTGTCCCTGACAGTCCATCTCCCCTGTGTCCCCCAGGAATCACAACCTATTAACCTGTGCCCAGGGAGAGTTTGGTATCCGAACCTCAAATCCCTCAACCTCAAGGCTTGGCTCTTGAGGAGTTAGAATTGCTGACCTACACCCTCTCAGGGTGCTCTTGAAATCCTAAAAGCTTCTAGGAAGCCTTCCACTAGGCTACTTATAATTCTAAGTGGAAAAGGTTCTCCATTTGGTGTTCTGGGAAGCATATTTTCCCAGAATCTGCTGATTTGCCCATTGTGTTAGATTACATGGTCCATCTTAATTCTTTGGGCCTGAGACCAGCTACCTGAGAGTTCATTTGGCAGCTGTCTCTGCTTTTTGTTTCAGCAGGAAAGCCATCCTCTCTTTCCGTCACCCTGTATTTTCCAAGTTTTTAAGGATTATTCCATACTAATCCACCTTTTCCGGATCCGCCCTGCCTGGAACCTTAATGTTTGCATTGCCCAGTAATGCAACCCCTTTTGAACCTCTGTTTTCTGCAGAGCTTAAGTATCTAACTTGGAAAACTGTTTTCCTAGTGGCTATCACTTCTGCTAGACGCATAAGTGAGTTGCAAGCCTTGTCAGTAGAAACTGACTTTATTTCTTTCCACAAGGATAAGGTAGTCCTCAGGACTAACAGGAAGTTTTGCCTAAAGGTGGTTTCAGATTTCATCTTAACCAATCTATCTCCTTGCAGTGTTTTCACTGAACACTCCTCTTCTGGTGAGAGGAGATTGCACAGTTGGATGTTAAGAGGGCCCTTAGTTAATATATAGAGAGCGTAACCAAGGGTCACAGGTTCGAATCCACCAACTTTTTCTCACTTATGGTGAGGTTGGGAAAGGGAAACCTGCCACTTAAGAGATCAATTGCCAGGTGGATTGTCTCTTGTATCCAATTTGTTATCAGAAACTTGGCAGAGATCCCCTCTGGCGAGGGCTCATTCTACCAGAGGTACAGCCGCGTCTCTAGCTGCTGCCAGAGACATCCCTATATTGGGGATATGTCAGGCTGCTACTTGGAAAACGGTACACACTTTCACCAAGCATTACTCCCTGGATGTCCAGGCTAGGAGATGCTCAGTTTAGCTCAGCTGTGCTTCAGAGCCTATTCCCTAAGTAGGTTCTGTCCCTCCTCCATGGAGGTACTGCTGTGTAGTCTGCAATTGTCATAATATAGCAAGACTTCATGTTGTTTGAAGAAAAAATTACTCACCTTAGTAATGTTGTTTCTTCTAATGGAGTCTTGCTATATTATGACCTCCCCAGCCTGCCCCTCTCAGAACTTCTACTTGGGTATGGGGTGGGCAGCCTAGTGTGGGCACTATTTTATGCCCTTTTATGTGTTTTCACCCCTTCTTGGGGTTTTGGGGTGTGGTGTTTTATTTTCTCTTATATTACTTCTCATATTGTTAAACTATACTATTAATTCTGGTCCCCTGACTTGAGTCTTTTGTGTTGGGACCAGCAATGGTGTTAATATTTAGGTAGCCAGTTGGCTAGTGTAGGTTACAGCTTCCACACAGACCTTAGTGAGTTTTTGCTCTAAAGATCTGACAGTTCAGGTTTGAAACTACACAGACAGAGCTTCTCTGTAGAGCTTGTGCTCTAAGTTCCATTCTTGAATTGGAGTTAACTATTTCACCTCTGGAGCAGTTCTAATGGTGGGACAAACTGCAATTGTCATAATATAGCAAGACTCCATTAGAAGAAACAACATTACTAAGGTGAGTAATTTTTCATCAGGACAGATTAAGAAAATCACAGTGACACTGTTCATGAGCAGAGGTTCCAAAATGCCTATATGGAACATTTGGTGAAAAACTTCTAAAATCACTATGTTACCAGTGTGCATTGTGCAGTTTCCATGCATACTCATAACCGAGAATTTTTAATATTTTCACTCCAGATTTTCAACATTGCCATCTCTTCACACCTCCTTATGAATGGTACAGCTGTCATTTTTCACATCTTGCTTGAACGGTGTTTTAGCATCTGGCACAGAATGGAGCAGTTGCTGTGGAAATCAATGTTTGGGACAGATTAACAAAATCACAGTGCCACTGTTCATAAGTAGAGTTCCCAAATGCATTCATGAGGTGGGGTCACAAAAGGCCATGCTGAAAATTTGGAGTGCAAATACCAGCAAACGCCAAGGCATTGAGGTTTCTAACCATAACGTCCCACCCTGTACAGATTGACAAGTGTCAGGGATGTCTTGTGCTTTGGATTGCTGACTGTAATGCTCAACCATTCCACCCCACCCACCCCACCCTGTAGCCACTGACAGGCATCAAGGAGAGCCTTGGACTCTTTGGACCCAAAGGTCATCCCATTCTCCTATACTGCACCCATCTCAATGTATTTCCTTATGGAATGAGGTAAATATAAGGCCCAACAACCCCAAGGCACAATGTGACACTTGTTAGAGTCTGCAAGGTAAGGTGATATGAAATGGTATGAGCATTATGGCAGGTGATCCAAAGCCACATTTCAATGCCTGTCAGTCTCTGCAGGGTGAGATAGGGTTAACGTCGATTCCATGCTTCACTGGAATTCCTATTATGCACTCTCTAACTCCTGCACTACCAATGCCATCACCAGCAAGACAACATTTGGCATTGACAATTTCTTTGTTTCAAAATTACAACCCAATTTTTTTAACATAGCCTTCTTATGACCCCACCTTATGAACAATATGACTGTCATTACATGAATCGTACCAGAATGGCGATTTCACTGACTGACCGTGAAATTACCTTTTCTGCTGGTGTTGCCAACAACACATATTTTTCATGGTGGGGCCCCAAAACACCATATTGAAAATGTGGGGTCAAAACAGTGAAAATGGCTGAGTTATGCATACACGTTGAAACCCCACCATTGAAATACATTGAACTGCATTAATCTTAATTCATACTGGGGTCACCGATTCAGCAGCAAGACATGCCTCTGATCAGTCAAGTGGGTCTCAAACCTGAAACCTCCATAGGTATGTGGTGTTCCATGGGATGTCACAGCAGTGTAAGGAAATATGTGTACAGTGGGTGGCTGGGTGGGGTATGGGCATGATCGGTGCTGGATGGTTTTGTTTTCTACGATCAAAAGCAGCAAAAGACAATGAAGGATTTTTTATTTTCAGAAAAAAGGAACTGTGAGGGGCAGATAACACTGCCACCAACAGTAACCAGGGCATTGGAGGGCAGGGGTCCCACTAGACACCAGGAAATACATTAGGTCAATTGTGCCCCCCAAGACAAAAGCTAGTTGAAGATACACAGAAGAATAAATCAAATCAATCCCATGCTTGTTACTCTGCTCTCAACCTTAACTGAAGCATCAACAAAGTTGTTTGCAATGAATATCTCTCTCTATACATAAGTATGTATATATTATATAGAAATAAATATATTCTATAATATCGTGGCACTTTAATATTAAACCTGTACACATTTTCAAAGTATTGACTTTTGTAACATAATTCAACAATTGGGTGCTGCAAGTATCGTTGTTACCACACAGGCATATCGCAGCATGACAGATAGACCTGACAATACACAGTAGTTTGGAGATACTGCTCAGGTGGGAAACTACCACCATCATGTTTTTATACTGCTGCCGTTACCTGGAAATACTCATTAACAGTATGCTATGGTTACCTTTGCATGTCACAACTGTTGCTTTTACATCTTACTTGTAAACTATGCCACAAATAATTACATGTATTACCACGGTTTGTTATTAGGGCTTAGAAATGCAAACATTAAATAACTGTTGCTAGACTCACTCAGACTGTCAATTCTAACACACTAGGGCCCTGATATTCAGACTGCAACCAAAAAATAGCGCAACAGCAGATAGCAGGTACAAGTGCAGTGCGCCCATGCTCAACACGCGGCAGACATTCAAACACAGCGCCGACCAAGGTGCACTTGTGCAACACAACTGAATATTGTGCCAACTGTGCCATGGCATAACCGGGATGTGCAGTGACACAGGGCTGATGCACAGTAGCACAACCAGGATGCGCGGGGACAGGATGCAGAGGTGCACCACCCATTGAAGCCATGGGCAGAGGAGCATGCAGCAGACCCGACAACGCCACCCACGCCCCATGAACTGCACAACCTGTGGTGAGCTGGATGAACCACCAGCCCATGAACACCAGCACCGAATCCACAGCTGGGGCACGGTGCCCCAGAACATGCCCTGGCAAGCAGTGACTGCAACAAAGGGCCGGGCACCCAATGCCACCCCATCCGACCAATGCAGAACACACCCTACACAGCGATCCCCAGATGCCCTGCCAGAAGCAATGCCTAACAGTGCATGACACCAAATGCATGCCACAACCCCCATGTGACAATGCAACCCCAACGCACCATGGAGCCATGCATGGCATCCCACTGTGAGCACTCCACAGTGGGCGGCACCAGCCACCAATGCAACAACTGCAGACACAGTGCCACCTGCATGCCCCCCATGGCACAGCAGAGGTCGACCCTGCGTTGGTACCTGAGGGACCGGAATGTGACAAGGCCAACCCTGGACCCCACAACCAGCAGGACAACACCACACACACCACCTAAGCACATCCTGTCCCAGCACTGGCCCCAACAGCCAGCACAGATGCCCACAGTGGTGCATGGAGTCATGCACCACACAGGATGTGACACAGAGCACGGACAAATACCACACCAGACCCAAAGGCACCTAACACAGGACACAATAGCCGGGCAACAAATTCCACTGGCATGCGACCACTGATGCTGTGTACCCATGGCCTGTGCCACACCATGGAACAGGTGTACCAGCCATCCTGTGCATGAACCATGAAGCTGTCTGCCACCAGCATGTGGACGGAGCACAAGTGACAGACATCAGAAGACAGAGCCCACACAGACACCAGCAACAGCATGGAGGGGGACAACAACAACATAGGCCACAGTGCCACCAGGGCAGATAGTACCATACCAGTGACAGAGGCAAGCCGCCATTGTGCCATGGCCAGAGGGTAGCCAGTATGAACAGCCACCAATGACATGCCAGCAGGCCGTGCATACCACAGAGATGCAAGGTGCCAGCTGCATGGGCCATGGACATGCTGACAGGGCACCAAGGACACAGTGCATGCACCAGGGACCACTGCACACAGGCATCCAGTGCACAGGAACAACATACATACCACAGACAGGGACCGAGTCCCCACCTACACCATAGGCAGGTCCTGCCAGAAACACACACACCCAGGCCTGCACCACCTCTGATGCTATGCACACCACTGCAGCCAAGCACCATAAGCCTGCTGCAAATCAGAAACCACCACAGTTGTCATAGCAAATAAGTGTATTATAGATGTGAACAATACAATATCAGAAATAAAACTATTTACATTGTGGGGGGAACATACCAGGTTGAGGTGGGCATGGGGCAGGGTGAACAACTGGGAGTGGGATGAAGGGGTGTGAGGTTAGTCCAGGGGAATGCATATCAGGGGCCCAGTGGGCCTAACGTTGACCCTCTCCCATTTTGATCTCTGTGTCTCGCCGGTGACGCCATCCTCCATCCTGTTCCATCCACTGGAGCAGCTCAAGGGTCCTCACCAGCTGCAGCTACCTCGGACACCCCGCTCATGTGCAGTCCAGCATTGTCCACCTAGGACAAGGGAGCAGAGTCATTACACATGACTGGACAGACCCTGACAGCCCACCCAATGTGCACGGCATACAGCCTTGGGCCATGCCCCTGTGATGGCATATGACCACCCACAGTGTCGGCGCCCACGCAGCCCACCTACCCAGGCACCCACAGCCATGCGGAATGCTGCACACACACCCGCCCATGACCCGCACAGCATCACCATGGCCATACAGTGACATGGCTATGCGGTGAAGGCAGGGCACAGCAATGTACCCAGTGCATGCACGGACCACCTGCAATGCCCACCCACACATGCAGTGCCACAGGACAGTGCTGGGTGCACTGTGTGGTGTGCACAGCAGTGGGGCCAAGTGCTGGTGGCCATGTCCTGCCACCACTCCTGCAACCCAGCATGTGCAGATGTAAGGAAACACTGCACCCCTGCATCCAGGCCAGCAGGGCACTGCTGGCTCATGGCTCCTCCACCGTGTCCCTGCTGCACTGGCGGCACCCACTCAGTCCAGCTCTGCCTGTACTCAGGCCTGCCTTGCCCTAAGGCACTCCTCCAGGCCTAGGGTGCAAACATGGAGAGGGAAACATCAGTACAAGCCAGTAGCAAAGCCCCCTGGTGTGTGCGTGCCCGCACAGCCCAGTCATGACGCACTCCCACCACCACCCCACTAGACAACCCCCACCCCCTGTGGGTGGACCTATCACACCACGGTACCCAGACAGATGGACACTACCAGTGTGTGGATGGAGCACCTACCTGGCTGTGGCACGGCACCTTGCCAGGTGTGTGCCTGCAGATGTCCCAGTCAGTCAGGGTCCCTTTGCTGTAGGTTGTCATACCTGTGGACACTGCTCTGCTGTCCAGGCGATCCCAGTTGCCTCATCCAGGCCGTCAGCCACCTTCTGCCACACAGCACTGTGTGGTCTGTCCAGTGGATCCTGCTCAAATAGGGCACCAGCACGTGGCTCAATAATGGCCACCAAGTTGGCCAGCTCAATAGCGCTCCACACCAGTGCTTGCCTATGAGGCATCCTTCAGTGTGTATCGCATAATCAAAATGGCGCTCTGTAGCACACATTGCCCCACGTGTGGAGGCAGCATGGTACTGAGCTGCCAGTCACTATGGCGCTGTCACCGATCTGTGCAATAGGGGTGCATCCATGTGGACATATGGTGCCTGGGGCAAGGTCGACTGCAGGGTCAAGGGTCTGCCTGCGCTGAAAGTGCCACAGCGCTATTGAGATGCCCTGCATGTGGCGTGGTAGGGTGATTGTGTGTGATGCCCTGCAGTGGCCTACCACACTGTGGCTCCATAAGCGCTACGGTGTACCAGGGTATGAGCACCACAGGAAAATAGCACACTAGCGCCACATGCCGGTGGTTGTTGTGCCCTGCACTGCCTTCCATACACAGCACATCAGCAGTGCACGCTGCGTCTGCGTCAGCACTCCCAGCATGCCCTGTGTGGTGCCGATTGTGCACATCACAGTGCTGCACCATAGCCTGAGCACACTCACCAACATTGTGCAAAGTGCAACAGCATGATATTTAGCCAGCATATGCAAATCAGCTCATCAGTTATTCCATGGCGCAGCTACTGCATTAGCATCCACTTACAGTTGCATCTTGCCTCATTTGCATGCATTGCACTGTATAAATGCAACATGGGGCTGCAGAGGACATAGTTTGGTATTGCAGTCTATTGTGGTGGGTTGCATGCTGTTGGGATGTGGGGACTGTGGCTTGTGAGGCTCTGAATGGGACTGCACAGTCCATGGTAACACCTGTCATTCCCACAGGCTCGATCATGACGAAATATGAGAAAAGGAGGAACAGGGACCGGAGAAAGGAGGCTCAACTTTACCGGGCTGAATCAAATGCCCTGTTTGAGGCCTATCTTGACGGGAACCATTGCTCAGGTGACAGCAGGGAACACCACAGGCCCATGCTGTGGTGAGGGTGAGTGGCGTGCTGTGAACCAGCATGGCAACCATCAGTGGTCCATGCAGGAGTGTAAGAAGAAAGTCAGCACGGACAGGAGGTGGATCAAAAGACAAGGTGACTGCTATCAGGGCTGCACATGCTGCCACGGTGGGGGCCAACCAGATGTACCACACCGGACGCCACAGGAGGGTGGGTGGCCAGCAGCATGCGGTTGTTGTGCCATCAAGGGCATTCCTGGTGGTGGCTTCCAAATGGGTGGCAGTCCATCACCGCATGGTCGACCCTATGCTGTCACTGTGTGGGTGGTGGAAGGAATGCCACAGGGCAGGGTGGAGCCACTAATGCCAATGAGTTCCCTTACAGCTCTGAGCATCTACATGGGTCAGTGATGGTGGGTGTGTCCATTGAGGAGATGCCCTTGACATGGAGTATCATTCATCCACCTCCGCAGGTGTCCAAGGAACTGGACTGGTGCATACCTGCATGTCTGTCCGGACTGATGAGGGTGGTGTGGGTGTGGATGAGGCCCTGCCTGTGTCCCAGCGTATCAAGCGCCCACAGTCTCCAGCATGATGGGACATGGATCGGTGCGGATCCAGCACCGATGATGATGGACCACACTTCCCAGACAGTGATACGTGTGGGACACAGGATTGTCCCACAACGAGGCAACACGGGCGTTGCCATGGGTGGTGCTGCCATGGAGGCCTGCATAATAATACAGTCCAGCCTGTGCCTGTATGCCCCATGGGGCAACACTGAGTGTGCATCAAGTGCGGTGGGGCTGTTGCAGCCACTGCGGCAGTGCCGTCGAGCCCTGGCGACAGCCAGAGAGAGGCAGACCAGCAGTTGGCCAATGGCCATGGCGGAGACAGTGTCACAGTGTCGGGGGCGGTGGCAGTGCACCGCTTGTGGACGTGCCCTGGCATGTCTCTGGTGAGCAGCACCCATTGTCAAGGGGTACTGGCCAGCAGGGCCAGGAACACCACCGAGGGACAGCATGCTGGACGGCGGATGACCTCTTTGATGAGCACAGCCGTCTACTCCAGGCTTCAGTAGATCAGCAGATGTGGCTCTTGATGGCGGTGGATGCACTCAGTGCAGTTCTCGTCAGGCAGAGGAAGCGGCGCAGCAGGGACATGGTCTGCTCCTGGCTGAGATGGCCCAGCAGTGGCGGATGTGACCATTGCCATTGAGAGGCAGACCGATGCACTGACAGCTGTCATGGCCACATTGGGCACTAGTTCCAGTGCCCATCTGCGGCGAACACCATGCAGTGTCATGTCCACCCCCATTCCCTTCACTATCGACACCTGCTATGTCGACAGCAGGTTCGGCTGTGGGCATACCGAAGCACGCCTCACGCAGGCATGTTCAGTGGGCTGCAGACCCTGTGCAAACACAGTCACATTCACCAGCGTCACCCCTGAGGAACCATCGTTGCCACCCCATGAGGCCAATGGTCAGCCTGGCATGGCTGGCAGGTCTCGGTGGGGCTGCCCACCCATCAGCGGTGGCCTTGGTACTGTGCCACATGACTGACCTGTCTCCCACCATGGCCACTGTCTGCCACTGCCCTATGTGCAGTATGGTGTGCATTGTGTGTGCCGCAGTGGGGTGCCCAGCCCTGCACACATGGTTCCTGTGCACACCCTCCTGGCTGATGGCCACTGTGGCATGTGCATGATGATGCCTCGTTGCTCTGTCCACCAGTGTGCAATGGTGCCCAGCATCTGAGGCATGCACAATGGTGGCCACTGAGCATGGTCGTGTGGACCTGTGTAGGGGTGGGGGTAGCAATTGGGTTTGACATGCCGTCTACCCTTGTGCATGTCTTGTGCTGTGTGTGTGTGTGTCCATGTGTCATTTTCAGCCATGCTCATCCCTGATGCCGTGTGTGGTGCCACACTCAGACCCATTCTCTTATCACCATCCGCCCCTGGTGCCCTGCCCTGCCTGTCTGTGGGCTGTGCTTGCCCTTGGTGGTTGCACATGGCCCCATGACCTACCTGTGTTGATCAAAGTGCTCTTCTGTAATGGTGTCCTGGTGCAACTGTGACATCCAGATCCAGGTGGAGTCTCTTACGCCCAGCAGGTGACTTCCCATCAGCAGCTGGACCAGCGTCCTCATCATCCCCACCGCTGTCCCCTCTTGACATCTCGGCTATCCCCGGTTGGTGGCCATGTTGTGTAGGATACAGCAGGCCTGGAATAGCCTGCAGGCCTTTGAGGGGCTGTACTGTAGGCACGCAAGATGTGTCCAGGCACCAGAACTGTGCCTTCAGCATCCCGAACACCCACTAAATGATATTCGCGTGTGGCCTGTACCTCATTGTAATATAGCTGTGATGGGGTCATGGGGCGCCGGTATGGTGTGAGCAGCCAGGAACGTAGCGGGTAACCATTGTCATCTATGTGTAGAGGGTGGACATTAAAATTGTGGTCTGCATCGCTATGTCATTGGCCGACAAGGCCAGTACCCATAGCACATCTGACTATGCACCCCCATGTCAGCTCATGTCGTCCTGCATATTATGCATACTCACCCACTAGATGGCCAGTGGGGATGTCCTCACTGTCAAACCTGTGGCACAGTGTGGACTGGTGTCAGATGATGGCATCGTGTGCTTCCCAGGGTGCGTGGCACAGACATTGGTGTCGCCCCTGGCATCGCGCACACCACCTGACAGTTAATGTGCGTACCCTTGTGATTGATGTATGCTGCTCCCTCCGGGCCAGGTGGTGTGCGGATGGCCACATGGGTACAGTCAATGGCCCAGTATGCCATGCAACCATGCTACCCTGTGGAACTCCTGTATGTGTGCTGTATGCTCCGCCTGTGTGCTGGGGAAATGGATGTACTCCGCGGCATGGCAGCAGTTCACTGAGGAATTATGTGAGTGGGCATGATATGGTCAGCTGGGTTATGCCTGTCATGTCTCCTGTTGGTCTCTGGAAGGTGCCCGTGGTGAGCAGGCACATGATGGCTGTCACCTTCATCTCCACTGACAGGCATGGCTCCATCGTGTGGGTGCCTGCATCTCATCACTGCACAGCTCACACAGCTGCCTCAGGATCACCTGGTTCAGGTGGTACCGGCCAATCTCTGTGTCAGAGTAGTGTTTGAAACTGGTGCGGGCTTGGTACTGCCTGTTCTGGGCATACCACCGATGGGCCCTTCCACGGCCATGGCCCTGCTGCCTGCCTTCTCACCCCTCATTACCGCCTCCATCTGGAAGCTGGTGCTGGCCATGTCCTGGCTGGTGTTACCCCGGGGGCTGTCCCATTCCCCCGCTGTCCATTTCTGATGCTCCCCCTGTACCAGGTGCACCTCCGGCTTGGCTGTGGCTGTCCTGCCTCCTGACACTGCCTTCAGTCCACTGTGGCACTCCACAGCCTTTCCTGCACAGTGGCAGAGGCTCCACTCCTACCCTGTTTATGGCTCAGTTCTGGTGGGCCCTGTCCTGCTCCTGCCCAGTCCTGCCACTGCTAGCTTCTGTACCACCCTTGATATCTGTCACCACACTCCCACCTGTGGCTTTCCTGTTGCGTTCTTGCACCCCTCTCTTGCTCCCCTTTATTTTGGATCATTTTTGCTGCCGTGTAATTTCTGCTAGCTCCCCTATTAGCATGGAGCATGTTGTTGAATAGTGCACTGCACATGTTATTCATGGTTCCCCCCTACGGTTGTGCATGCATTCATTACTAATGCACTCTGGCACATTGCTTATTAAGCTGCACAGTCACCTCCGCTGAATATTGCACAATGGCACATTTACGTGCTCACTATCGCATCCCTGTTGTGCATGGCGCAACCCTTCTGAATATCAGGGCCTTGTGTGGATAACATACGTGTATTTCATCAGCTGTTAACTACTGAAATAGAGGCATCTGCTTAAATCTTGTTATTACTGTGTGTAATGCAAACATGCTTACTGTGAGCCATCACCCATGATTGCCCAACAAGTGTGTGCACCCAAGGCATTATGATGGCTGCAGAACTCCTACAGTTGGTGGACCATGACAATGCCTGTGTCTTGTGGAAAGTTTCAACGCCTGTGTCTTGTGGAATGTTTAGAGAGTTGTCTGTTACTTCTGTTACCTGATCCTGCTTGTCTTTGGTTGGTTGTCTTGCCTTGGCCCTTTCCTCGCTTGCATGTGTGTGCAGGGGTGGGGTGAGGGAATATGGATTTAGAATTTTGAGGAGGGAGTGGGGGTGGGGTGGTAACCCTAACATTGGTTATATATTATATATATATATATATATATATATTCACTAAAATATCACCAACAACTTAATCTGGTTCAAGATCAGTTGGCATTCATCTGTGTCCCCCTCCCGGGTCACGCCTGAAAATAGGCTGGATTTGTCTAGTGCACTTACCGGGTCAACAAAACAAAATAAATAAAATAAATAAATATACAGAGAACATGAAGGTAATAAGAAACAAATCTGACCAAATGTCTGACTATGGTAACTGCCATTTGTCAAGCGACAATCTGTCGGCGTCTAACTAGGTGTCAGAGTGGCTCACTTGTAGCACATCCCTTCTGGACCAGAAGGACGAGGCTTCTCGTCCACACTGGAGTGGACTTGCACCTAAAATCGCTGGCATCCAAGTGCAGTATTGGGGATGCTGTACTGCTGGAGTGTGCCATCCTTTGGATGAAACATTAAACCGAGGTCCCTTCTGCCAATCCTGGTGTTGTCCTGGTGGGTGTCCAGGTGGAAGTAAAAGAAACCAGGGCACTCTTCACAAAGTAGGATGAATGCCCAGTGTCCTGGCCAACATTCCCTTCCATAAACTGGTTCATGCAATTATCCAGGCTGTGTGTGGGTGATGATGTGCGATATGCCACCACCACACAGTCAGTCACTTCACTACCAGTCTAGCATTGCTTGTAAAGTGCTTTGGGATACTGTGTATAAAGCGCTATATAAATGCTGATTCTTCTTCTTCACAACATTTTGTCTGGGGACTAAATGGCTGTATGTGTTTTGATACAGGATCCTGCATCAAAATATTCACAAATTTGATGCAGGATTCTGCATCTAAGACAACGAGTCGTTTTCTTTTTCACAGGTTGAAATAAATTATTGGGCACACTGGGGTGGGCTTCCAGTACAACACCAAGGCTGGGTCAGTCATGATGCTAGCTGGGGACTGGGCACCTCCATCAGCAACAAAGTGGGCTGGGGAGGCATCCAGCACTGAGTGGCATCCTGGTGTTGGTGTTTTCAAACTAATTACCATTTATCAGGGCACACTGGGGTGGACTCCCAGTGTGTCACAAAACTGAGGAGAGGAGGTTACACACCAACATGTGAATTGGGCCCACCGATGTCTGTGTGAAAAACGTGAATTTGGGGGTGGGCAGACCAAATACTTAGATGCAGAATCCTGCATTGAAATTATCACAAACTTCAATGCAGGATTCTGCATTGAATAAAAGGCATCAAGGGAATTTTCCAAATCTCAATGAGGGATTGTTTTCTTTTTCACAGGTTGAAATAAAAGAATAATCAGACACATTAGGGTGGACTCCCAGTGTGCCACCAAAGTTGGGGGATCATGATGCTGACAGAGGGATTGGGCACCCCATCAGCAATGAAGTGCAGGAGGCATCAGACACCAGGGTGGCATCCTGGTGTTGGAGTTTTGTTTAAATAATTACCATTTATCTGGACACACTGGGGTGGGTTCCCAGTGTGCCACAATGGAGGGTGAGGGTTACACACCAACACAGCAATTGGCACACTGATATTGGTGCGAAAAATAGGAATATTTTTTGGAGCGGGTGAGTACTTCAGTGCAGGATCCTGCATTGTAACTATCATGAATAAAGGTGTTGGGAGACAGTTTTCTTTTTCTTATAGGGTTTCCAATAATTGTGGCAGCAAGGTGGACTGGGCGGCTTCCCAGTTTGCCAAATAATTGTGTGTGGTGGGGCATACATTTCCAACACAGGATTGGGCACCCTGTATAGGCACAGAACAATGCAGGTTTTGTTTGACTTTGTAGCTGGTAGCTCAAGTTCCAGCTGTGACTGCAGAAGTCAAGAAAATATTGCTGGTCTCATACAGAGAATGGCCTGCAAGCTGTTCTGTTGAGAAGTTGGCACCTGACATAAAAACTTGTTTGGGACCAGCTGAAAAGGAAAAAACATCAGAATACACCTGTCGAAGTCCTCTTTAGCTGTGTTCTGTTATTTTTTCTGTTTTAAAAGCTTCCCATCAGTACTGTGACATCCTCGCTAAGCGGCAAAAGCAAGATGGCAGATGCAACACATATAGGATAGTGTATGGTTACCCATACACTACAAGACTATTCTTCCACAGTGGATACAATGCCGATTATGACCTCGAGGCGGAAGCTTGAGAGGTCTCAATCGGCGTTCTATCTATGAGGTGAAAGAATAACCGAGTAATGTGGGTAACCACTCTACTATTCTATATAGTGTATAGTGCCTGAAAAAGACAAAAGACACTCACTTTTACATATTTTTTACTTGGTTCTGTCGAGGCCCTTGATTCACAACTGCCACTGCCCAGCACACTTGCGCGCCCTCTCACACAGCAAGGGAAAATCACACATCTGCTGCAGCCTCTTGTATCATGACATCCTCACTTATCAGAACAAAGTCGTTTCTGCATTAGTGAGGACGTCTACTACACAACAGAACAACTTTTCGCGTGTATGGATTTCCATATACAACCGCATTCCACCATACACTATAGCTCAATTCATTGACGGTTGTGAACTGTGCAAAATACCAGCATGCTATGTGAAAAGAAGCTGGTGTTTTCACACAGTACTCTATTGTTTGAAAAATAAACTGGTATTTTCACGAGTACTTCTACTGGGCCCTATGCACAAAGATGCGGAGTGGGTATGTGCCATGTATCCCTGGCTCTAGCCAGTCCACACTCACCATGCCCACTGCACCCATGCATGGCATGGAGGACTGAGACACCTGTCTCCCCTCTACCCAGATCCTCTGTGAAATGTGGACCATGGGGGTTGACCGAGGAAGGTGCTGGGGCATTCTGGCATTCCACAAGATGCGAACATGTGGATTGCCAGGTGCAGGTGTCAGCATATTCATGAGGTTGGGGCAGCCTTAAAGGCAGGGAGATACTTCAAGAGTGACAGCCATGGGCTGTGGCCATGAGGTGGGTCCATTGCATCCCCATCGAGGAAGCCCCAGCATGTGGGGCACACTGGGGAGCCTGTAGGTGATGTCACGGCACCCACCCCACACCGCATGTGGCACTCTATCTGCCTGGCTAGTCGCTTGGTGCATATTGGCACAGGTATTCCACAGATGGGCCTGGATTGGGTGGCTGATTGGCTGCCCGCCCAGATTCATGGCTCTGCTCCTGATAGCTCTTGTGGGCAAGACACCGGGGGCTGGACCACAGATGGGGATGCATGGTAGTCACTGTTGAATGTGGCCACCACAGATCTCCACATGCAAAGCTGCGCAGGTGGGTACACACCTCTAGGCGTATGACCCACCCCTTGAGCATAGAACCACTATGTGAAAATTATATCTTTCGTGCCTGACATATACATTTCCCACAGGAAAAATGGAACATTAAAATGCCATAACTTTTGAATGGATTAATATTTTTCACCAAACTTTTAAACAACACATCTATAACACAAAAGCTTTATATGCTGAAAATGTCAGACCACAACACAAAGATATTCTTTAGATACAGGTGAGCAAAGAAATGTTAACAAAAACTGAATTTTTCTGTTTTCAAAACTTTATATCTCAGAAACCATTTGACAGATTCCATGAAATTTGGCAGGTCAAGAGACCTACCCTAGAAATTATGCATGCCACATTTCTTGCAAATCCATTAAACAGCTCCAAAGTTATTAAGGCTCAAAATTTGGACTTTAATATAGAAGTTATATATGTAATAGCTAAACCACTCTGATGTGTGTAGCCATGCTCTGATATATGCATGTCTGATGTGTTTTATCGCACAAAGCTGCAGGCAGAGTGTGTCAGCTACCAAAGTGCGTATATCAGAGCGTTTCTGATATACAGGCCCGAAAGGCACTAGAGCGCTGTAATGTTATCCTATGGGAAAAATTGTCAACTTCAGAGTACTGTAATTTGCAGCCCTGTCATATTTGTCACCAAACCACCAAAAGGCACATCTGTGGGATCTTGGCTGTTTCCTCAAATTTCAGCCAAAAAACTAAACTATTCTTTTGCAGCAGGGTGGCAAAGATTTCCTATTCTTTTGGGCATAGTGTCGCAAAGTAATGTAGCAAATGTGACACTTTGAAAAAAAAAAAAATCACAAATGTGTGCAAGTGTGACACTACTTTGCATAATACTACAGTTTACAAGACATTTAAAAACATTTTTCTGGGGTGTTCAACACCCCAAAAAGTACATGGCTAGCATCCTCAGGGCTTGACTAGGTGAACACAAAAAGAATTGTGTCACTGAGGGTTCCAAATTTAAATGCCAAGCATTTCTGTGACCACTAGCTGAAAACAAGATGGTGGTTTGCAACACCACAGGGGTCATTTGAAAGTAAAACTGCATTTGCGACACTTTCAAACTTTGTATTAACTTTTCCTACTGACTAGAATAGGAAACTTGTTTTTGAATAACTTTTAACCATTTAATATTTTCATGAAATCTTCAAAAGGTACATTGAGGACTCGGTCACATGTTCCCTGAAGTTTTGGACCAGTCATGCAACTGTACGACCAGTAGGCGTGAGCAAAGAATGCACAAAAATGTGAAACTATGACTTTCTATTGCACTTAATAGCTCTGAAGTGTATATCTGTTATAAAACTTGGCAAATCCAGAGATCTATGGCACTGCTCTATGCATGCCAAATTGCAACCAATCTATTTGTACAGTAGCATAATTATTCAAAATTTCACATTCTAACTTTAAATGATGCACTCAACCTAATAATAGTGGCACTACTGTTGCCACTATAATATCTCATACACACACACACACACATATATATACACATATATACATATACACATATTTATATGTGTGTGTGAGTATATATATATATATATATATATACGTGTGTGTATATATATATGTATCTGTTTATTCATTGTAAAAACTATTAATGCACCAGTTAGGGCTGAAGTGACAAAAGTAAGGAAATGAGATGCTAGGATTGACACCCAACAGCTCCCTCACCTGACCGCCCCACCCACTGTCCACAGACCACCAGGCAAAGGGAGTGCCTTTGGGTGCTGACCCTAACTCCCATCCCAGTCCATGTGTAAGAAAGCTGACATGGTACAGTATAGAAACATAGAATTTGACGGCAGATAAGGACTGCTTGGCCCACCCAGTCTGCCCATTTCCCTACCTAATGGATAAACTGCAGATCCTAGTTAACCAGCAGCCTACTTCTTCCTACCCCAACCCCTAGAGTTGCCTTATGACTGTCCCATGAATGCTTGAATTCCACCACTGTTTTTGACTCCACAACCTCCTCTTGAAGGCCATTCCATGCATCCACAACCCTCTCTGTGAAAAAATAC
This sequence comes from Neoceratodus forsteri, assembly GCA_016271365.2. Lineage (NCBI taxonomy): Eukaryota > Metazoa > Chordata > Ceratodontiformes > Ceratodontidae > Neoceratodus > Neoceratodus forsteri. The sequence continues at coordinate 8,233,882 of CM028130.1, forward strand.
TTCCTTAAATTATCTCTGAGCCGCCCCCATCTTCAAATTGTACCCTTATTCTTGCATACCTCTTTTTGAAAGATGCTACCTCTTGGACTTTGTTGATTCCCTTGAGGTACTTGAAAGTTTCTATCATGTCCCCCTCTCCTCCTTTCCTCTAGGCTATACATATTAAGCTCCTTAAGTCTCTCTTCACATGTCTTCCAGTGCAGACCCTGCACCATTTTAGTTGCTCTCCTCTGGACAGCTTCCATCCTGTCTATGTCTTTGTGGAGATTGAGTCTCCAGAACTGCATGCAGTATTCCATATGGGGTCTCACCAGTTGTCTGTACAGAGGATAATAACTTGTTTTTCTACTGGTGATGCCTCTCCTATGCATCCCAGTATCCCCCCAGCCCTTCTTGCTGCCCCTCACATTGCTTGCCCACCTTTAGGTCATCTGATATGACTACCCCCAGGTCCCTTTCTATTTTTGTTGTTAGTATCTCACCACCCCATTGTGTACTCTTCCCTAGGTTATTGTTTCCCAGGTGCATTACTTTGCACTTCTTAGCATTGAATGTAAGCTGCCATACATTTGACCATTCCTCTAACCTTGCCTAGTCCTTCTCATCCTTTCCACTCCACCGTGTTCATCAACTCTGTTGCAGATCTTTGTGTCATCTGCAAAGAGATATTTTTTCCTTCCAGTCCCTCTGCAATGTCACTTATAAAGACACTGAAGAGGACCCGTCCTCATACTGAACCCTGCGGTACCCACTAGTAGCCCCTTTCTTCAGAGTGGCCTCCATTTACTATTACTCTCTGTGTCCTATTCTCCAGCCAATTCTTTACCCAGGCTGTCATCTTGGGACCCACCCGGCTGGCTAACTTGTATATTAATCTTTGTGTGGACTGTGTCAATGCCTTGCTAAAGTCTCGTGAGACCATGTCCACAGCCCTCCCTGATCTACTACTTTGGTCACCCAGTGAAAGAAATCTATCAGATTCTGTCTGGCATGACCTTCCACTGTGAATCCATGCTGCCTTGGGTCCTGTGCCTCTCTGGCCTCTAGATACTTGACAATTCTTTCCTTCAGAAGTGATTCCATCATTTCCTATCACTGAGGCTAAACTAACAGGTCTGTAGTTTCCTGCTTCTGCCTTGCTCCCACTTTTGTGAAGGGGAATCACATCTGCCCTCCTCCAGTCTCGGGTATCACCCCATCCTCCCATGATTTGTTAAAGAGGGTAGTCAGTGGTGTCACTAGTTCCACCCTTAGTTTTTCAGAATTCTGGGATGAATCCCATCAGGCCCCATTGCTTTATCTACCTTCAGTTTTAAGAGTTCTTTCAGAACCCTTTCTTCTGTAAATAGGCTGGTATCAACTTCTGTATTCAGAGTGTTTCTATTGTTTGTTTTAGGTACCTCCCTCTTCATTTGTAAATACTGAGCAAAAATATTTGTTTAGTATCTCTGCCTTTTCCCAGTCACCCTCTGCCCACCCCTCTCCTTTATTATGCCTCACTATCCCTCCCTTGGTCTTCCTTCGCCTCCTGATGTACCTATAAAAGGTTTTATCCTTCTTAACTCAGTTGGCTATCTTTTCCTCGGTTTGGGCCTTTGCTGTTCTGACTGCCTTCCCAGCTTCCTTTGCTTTAATGGATAACAGTTCTCTGTCCTGCTCCTTCTGTGATTCCTTGTACTTCCTGAATGTTTCTTTTCTCTTGAACCTTCACTGCCACTTCCTTTGAGAGCCATAGTGGTGTCTTACATCATTTTGTTTTGTTTATTTGCTTCACACAAAGGCTTGTTACCTCTGTGATGGCAGTTTTATTATTCCCATTGTTCTTCCACCTCCTTCCTGCCCATTTGCTAGTGCATTCTTTAGGCACTCACCCATTTTGGCAAAGTCAGCACTCCTAAAGTCCAGTACTTTGCCTTTGTATGGCTTGACTCTATTACTGTGTTTATTGTGAACCATACTGTTCGATTGTCGCTAGTTCCTAGATGGCTACCCACTTCTACATCTGTGATCCCCTCCATCTCCATTTGAGAGAACCAGGTCTAAGATTGCTCCTCTCGAGTGGGTTCCAATACTAGTTGTCAAGCATGTCCCCTGTAGGGCATCTAGAATAACCCCACTCTTCAAAGTGGCTGCTGCAACTGCACTCCAGTTAACATCTGGCATATTCAGATCCCCATCAGCAATATCTCCCTTTTCTGCCATTCTCAGTATACTTTCTATCATTTCCTTGTCCATTTCCTTCCTCTGAGAGGGGGTCTGTATACAACCCTGTGCGGATTGTGGTGCCATTGCCTGTCTCCAAATTGACCCACAGTGCTTCTTCCCTCCTCCCTGTTTTCCCTTTGTTCTGTTGCTTTGATTCCTTCCCTTATGTAAACAGCTACTCCTCCTCCTCTTTACCCTCCCTGTCCCTCCTGTAGATAGTGTATGCTGGTATGTTTTCATCCCAGTTATGGTTTTTGCATACCATGTTTCTGTGACTGCCACCATATCCAGATGTTCCTCTTCCATCAAGGCCACTAATTCAGGAAGCTTGTTACCCAGACTATGGGCATTGGTACTCATTGCTCTCCATTTCTTGATGGCTTTACCCTCTGCTGCAGCATCCCCACTGACCTTTTTACCTCGGTCTTTTCCTCATTTAGTACCCTGTTTTGTAGGGAGAAACTGGGATTTTCCTGCTGCTTATCAGTGCCTCCTCCCTTGACTAGTTTAAAAGCTTGCCAATGAAGCATTTAAAGAGATTGCTCAAAGACTTGTTCCTTCTTGGACAGATGCAGACCATCCTGCCAGTATAGGCTGGTGTCCCTCAGGTGGAACCCCAGTCCCCAATGAAGCCAAACCCCTGTGCTACACACCATTTTTTCAACCATTCATTAAACTGCATGGTGCAAAGTACCGCCTCACCCATGCCATTGACAGGCAGCACCCTGAGAAGGATACTGCATGTGTTACTTGTCTTAGGCCCCTCCCAACTCTACAAAGTCCTCCTGCACTGCTCTAATCTCATAATGAGCCAAGTCATTTGTCCCTAGGTGGACAATGACGCCCAGCTCAGACTCCCATACAGCTGTTCTCTTGATCCTGAGGGTGCGCTTCCTGTCCCTCCAAGCCATGGCACCAGGCAGGCACCTTACTTCAGTTTTCCCTACTCTCCCAGTTCTGTCCTCCCAATAATTGAGTCCCCACCAGGAGCTGCTTCCTTTCCTGTGGTGTCCTCTGCCTCCGTCCTGTGGGCCTCCCTTGTGACAGTTGTCCTTAGCCTCCTTAGTGTCCTCTGCGGGTGCATCCATAGGGGAACTATGCACCCCAGAAGACTGGGATGAGAGTTATGCCTGACAACCCCAAGGCACACCCCATAACCTGTTGGTCTATGGACAGTGGAGTGGAGTGGTTAGGTGGGGAAGGTGTTAGGTGTCAACCTAAATGTCTCATTTCTTACATTTGTTTCTTCAACCATAACTGATGCATTGATCGTGTAATCTTTCCTTTATATGTGTTTGGGAAATAAGATTTTGGAGCACAGCCCATAGGGCCCTACATCCATCTATCCTTAAATGTACAGACATTGTAATAAACTGTTCTCTCTGAAGGAGTGCAGGCCCTTTGCCCTGCACTCCCACTAACTACTGTTATAAAAAGGATCCTGAAGCCACATAACTGAATAATAGCATCAATCTCTGTGCAGGAGCACAGGGCCCTCTGGACCCTGATCTCCCATAGAAACATAGAAATACAGAAATTGTCAGCAGTTAATGACCACTGTTCCCATCCAGTCTGCCCATAGGCCCTATACATTGTTTGTGGCTACTGACCCTATTTGATCAGTGGCTTTTCATCACTCCCTCCTGTCAGGTTTCCCTTGGGCCTGTCCCAAGCATGTTTAAACCCTCCACTGTGCTTGTTCCCAGTACTTCCTGTTGCAAACTATTCCATGTGTTGACTACCCTTTCTGAGTAGAAAACATCCTCCCATTACCTCTTAATCTACCCCTTCCAATTTCATATTGTGCCTTTGTTCCAGTACTATTTTCATTTCAAACAGGTCCCTTGCCTGCACCTTGTTTGTGCCCTTAAGGTACTTGAACGCTTAGTCATGTCCCCCGCTGTCTCCTCTCCTCCAGTGAGTACATATTGGTCCCTTAATCTCTTCTCATATGTTTTGCAGTGTACGCCCTGCACCATCTTTGTTGCCCTTCTCTGATAGTCTCCACCTTATCTGTGTCCTTGCACAAGTGTGGTTCCAGAACTGCATGCAGTACTCCAGGTGAGGCCTTACCAATGTTTTATACAATGACATCACCACCTCCACCTTCTGCTAGTAGTACCTCTGCCTATGCACCAGCATACCACTGGCCCTCCCTGCTGCCTTTGTACACTGCTTTGATATCTTGAGGTCATCAGAGATGATAACCCCAGGTGCCTTTCCTCTTGGTGACAGTCAGCTCCTGCTTCTCAACCTGTAGCTCTCCCAGGGTTCCTCTACCCAGGTTCATTATTTTGTCCTTCTTACATTGAACCTCAGTTGCCTCATTTCTGACCATCTTTCAAGCTTCTTCAGGTCCCTCTTCATTTTCTGCACCCCTTCTGGAGTATCCACCCTGTTGCAGATCTTGGTGTCATCTGCAAACAGCAGACCTTTCCTCCCAGCCCCTCTGCAATGTCACTAATGAAGAGATTGAACAGGACCGGTCATGGTACTGATCTCTGTTGTACCCCACTGGTCACCCCCTCTCCCCAGATTGTATCCCATTTACCACCACCTCTATCACCTGTCTGTTAACCAGTTCCTAACCCAGTTTGCCACCTTGTCCCCATGCCTAGACTTCTTGTTAATCAGCCTTCTTGTGGGATGGTGATGAAGGCTTTGCTGAAATCCAGGTAGACGATGTCTACTGTCCCTCCCTGATTAAGTTTCCTTGTCACTCAATCAAAAAATATTAGATTCATTTGACATGACCTTCCTGCTGTGAATCTGTGTTGCCTCAGATACTGTGCACCACTGGATTCCAAATGTGCCACTATCCTTTCTTTTAGCAGTGTCTCCATGATCTTTTCCACCACTGAGGTGAGGCTTATTGGCCTGTAGTTCCCCACCTCCTCCCTATTGCCACTTTTGTGCAGTAGGACTACAATTGCCCTCCTCCAGTCCTTTGTAATGACACCCATGTTGAGTGACTCTGAACAGGGCTGCCAGAGGCACTGCTAGTTCTTTTCTGCTCCTTTATATCCTCAGGCCCCATGGCCTTATCTACCTTCAGCTTTGTGAGAACTTCCAGAACTCTTGCCACTGTGAATGGACTGGTGTTTACTTCTCCCCTCCCCCATTGCCTCTGCAACCCAACTGTGGTCCTTGATCCACCCTCCTTAGTGAATACTGAGTAGAAGTATTTGTTCAGTATGTCTGCCTAGTCCAGATCCCCTCCTTACACTCGCCCTTCTCTCCTTTGAGTCTCACAACCCTCTCGCCTTTTCTTCTTCTTTCACTGATGTACCTATAAAATGTCTTATCCCTTTGTTTACAGACTGTGCTAAACTCTCTTCTGTCTGTTCCTTCATCCTCCTAACAGCCTTCCCTGCTTTCCTTAGACATTCACAATACACTTTCCTGTCCTACTCCTTTTGGCTCCGCTTTATTTCCTGAAACTCAGCCTTTTAGCCCTGACTTTGTCCCCACCTCTTTGGAGAACCATAGTGGTTTCCTTCTTCTTTTCTTTTGTCACCATCCTAATGCATTGATTTGTGATATCTACTATGGCTTCTCTCAGTTTATCCCATTGTTTTTCCACCCTCTACTATCTCTCCTTCCCCAGGACTGTTTGTATACATCTACTCATTTCAGTGAACTTTACCCTCTTGAAATCTAATACTCTTGCCCTTGTAGGCTTGATTGAGTCCATGTCTCCATGCTGAACCACACCATGTGGTGGTCACTGGACCCCAGCTACCTTTCCACCTGTATTTCTTTGACTCTGTACCACTGGTCCATACCAGGTCAGAATTGATTTTTCCCTGGTTGGCTCATACACCAGTTGCCTGAATCCAGCCATGTCTGGCATATTGAAATTCCCCAGTAGCAGGATTTTGCCTTAGCTGTCATGTCATATATGTTCTCCACTAGTTCCTGTCTACTTCCTCCCTCTGTGCTGGGGTCTTTAGATCACCCGGTCGTGTGCTGTGCCATTATCTGGCACCAGGGTGAACCACATTACTTCAGCCTTCCCTGTCTTACCTGAACTTCTGTTGCTTTTATACCATCTATAATGTACAGGGCCCTCCCCACTCTTTTACCCTCCCTGTCCTCCTGAACAACATATTGTCTGGTACATTGACTTCCTAGCCATGGTCAGCAGAGCACCATGTCTCTGTTATTGTTGCTGTGTCAAGGTCTGCATCAGCCTACAAGGTCTCCAGGTCTGGAGCCTTATTTCCTAGGCTATGGGCATTGGTTAGCATGACCTTCCAAGTTTTACAGTCTGCCCTCCCTCTGCTCTTGTTCTCCCTAACCAGCATCTTTCCCCACCCTGGTTTCCTTTCCTATGTGCTCCTGCTGCCCTGTAGTACTCATTATACATTCTTCACCTACCTGCACCTCTCTGCCTACTTTCACTGTTCCCGTTGTCAACTTATGCTCCCACATGTTCTCATGGGGGTGCTCCTAAGCCTCCTGGCTCTCCCTCTTGGCCAGTTTAAATGCTCACAGCTGATGCATTTAAACTTCTCTCAAGACCAAAGTCCCTTCTTTGTCAGATGAAGCTATCCTCCTTATGTAAGCTTGCATTTGCCCAGGTCAGGCCCCAGTCCCTATGATGCCAAAACCCTCCCTTCCACACCAGTCTTTCAACCAGGAGTTGAAAGCACGGATATGGAGTGGCCTGGCTTCCCTGTACCCTGGACAGGTAGCACCTCTGAGATGAGACACAGTGTGCTATCTGTTTCAGATTTGCCCCAAGCTTCCTGAAATTATCCTGGACTCTAGCTAACTCCACCCTTCTCCTGACCAGGTCACAGGTCCCCAGGTGGACAATGACATCCAGCTGCTCCCTCCTAGCTATTTCCATAGTGATTATATGGATCCACTTCCCATCCCTCCATGCAGTGCTTCCTGGGAGGCACTTGACCTCCTCTCTCCCCTGCTAGGTGACCCTAGCTCTACTCCCTGGACAGTCATATCAAATCAAATCATAATTTATATCTAAAAAGTGCCTTTCTTAAACCAAGGCACTTGTAAATAAACAAACAAATAAAATAAATAATTCCACCAATAATTAATAAAAACTCTAATTCAAAATTTTGGAAATTATAATACTACTTTAAAATCATAATGTGCCATTTCAAATAAATACATTTGTAATGCAGTTTGAAACTCTTGACCGGTCAAGCAATCTCATACCAATAAGGTAGAGAATTTCACAGGGTCAGGGCCACAAAGCTGAAAGATTGGGCCCAAGATGTCTTCAAACAAATGCTGGCAATCTCTAGCAATCCCTTGTCAGTGGATCAGAGATGGCAGAGGGATAGTAAGGGCAAAGGAGATCTTGCAAGTAACTAGGTCCTTGGTCATGTAGGGCTTTATAGGTCAGCAGACTGACCTTGAAGGTGATCCTCCACTGCACTGGAAGCCAGTGCACTCCACGAGTGCAGGCATTATGTGACTGGTTCTAGATGTACCAGTCAACAGCCTGGCTGCTGCATTCTGCACTAGCTGCAGGTGGTGAACATCAACCCCTATAGCCCTAGGTGAAGGCATTGCAGTAGTCAAAGCAAGAGGTAATGGAGACATGGACCAATGTTGGAAGATCCTTGGGAGGAACCAGGGGTTTCACCCAGGTAATATTCCTCAGATGGTAAAGAGGTCTTGATGACTGCCAACACCTGCGATTTCAGGGTCAAGCTGTCATCAACAATAATGCCCAGTTTCGCACCCAGTCTGAGGTAGTCTGCACAACTCCTCTGAGACCTAATCCCGAGGGCAAGTCTGCTAACTAACCTGCCTTCCGATAACCAGGGTCCACAATCAGCTCCTCAGTTATAGCCGGTTCAACCACAGCCAGCTCACACTCATTCAGTCCTGGATCTCGGTGAGACAGTTGTTAAATGTCAAGAGGAACACATCCTATCCAGGAGCAAAGGACATGTAGACTCAGACCATACCAACTAATAATCTCTCCTAATGGCAGTGTATACACTGTAAACAACATGGCTGACAAGATGGAGTCCTGTGGCACCCCACAGAATAGTGGAGGGGCAGAGGAATAAATCCTATACACCACTCTCTGAGTCATACCCTCGAGGAAAGATTGAAACCATCTGAGGACTGTATCAGACAGTCCACAGATAAGCTGCAGGTGCTCCAACAGGACACCATGGTCCACAGTGTCAATGCTGCAGAGAGATCAAGAAGGACCAAGATGGAATGGGTCCTGTGATCTCTTGCTATTAGGAGATCATTTAGCACCTGGACAAGGGCTATCTCAGTACTATGTCTCTTTCTAAAACAAGACTGGATTGAATCATAGACATTGTGGCTGGTAAAATGATCCTTCAATTGTGATGCAACCACATTATCAATAACCTTACTAATGAAGGGCAGGTAAGAAATAGGTCTGTAGTTCAACAAGCAGTCCGGGTCAAGGAGGGCTTTTAAGGAGGGGCAAACAACCACCTCCTTCACGGGATTAGAAAGATCCCCTCTTCAGTGACCTCTAGATTATCTCAGCTAGGACTGGGATGATCTCATCAATGCATCTTAGCAGGAGTGTGTGGGGCCTGGATCCAAACTGCAGCTGGTTGGTTGCAATGTCTGGATGATTATCACTATGTCAGTGACTGCGGGTCAGCTAAAGTCAGACCAGGTAAACTGAGGGCCTGACATTTCCTGCTGACCGCTGCCACTTCGAGTGAGCCAGACAGATACCATACCTGATTGTGACAACCTTATCTACAAAGAACTGAGCAAACTCGTCATACCATTTTTTGTGACAAGGCTCCCCAGATTGGAGGCACATTGATTGCATAATCTGTCCACAGTCTGGAAAGGCTGTTGGTCAGCTCTTTGCAGCAGCAATCTTCCTGGACAGGAACTCTGCATTCTTATGGGTGATTGTTGATTGGTAGACCACATAATGGTCCAGCAATCAAAGTCTGTCACATTCCAGGCCAATTTCTGTCAGCTCCGCTTTAACCTTCACCCCACTCTCCTCAGCTCCTTTGAGTCTCATCAAACCAAGGAGACCTTGGGTGGAGGGTGAGGGACAACATGAACAGCTGCTGTGGAATCCAGGGCTGCCACCATTGACTTATTATAGGCAAGTACTCGATCTGCTGGATCCATGCATTCATTTGGTACACCTAATAGATCCAGTGCCATCATTAGGCCATCTGGGGTGACACCCTAAAGGATGGTATTGTACTATCTCCATTGGGGCAGGCCTACTGGGGGCCACGAAACTGAACCTGATGGTATGATGGTCAGACCAGTCAACTAGCTCCACCACCAAATTGGAAATCTCCATCCCCAGGCAGAACACCAAGTGCAATGGATGACCTCAATATGGGATGAGGTGGTAAAACCTGTGTAAGGCCCAGTGAACTCATTAGCTGGAAGAAGTTCCCACTAGGGGAAGTGCAGGGCCCACTCCCATCGCACTTCCATCACTCCCTATTGTGAAATTTCCAAACTTCAGAATGTTATAACTTTGGAGGCAATGAAAATGTTTCACCAACCAGCAAATGTCACATCTTTCGAGCAAGCCCAGTCTACCCTGAATATTTCAGCCTGAAATTACAAACCTTTTGTTTGCAGTGCCCTTCTAAAATATCTTTTGCAATCCCTTTTTGCAAGCAAATCCCTGTTCGTGAGGTAGGGTCATGTGACCTCCCTCACAAAAGAGATTCTGACAGCTCATGAACAGAGGCTGTGAAAAGGGATCACAAAAATAGATTTTAAAGTTGAATAACTATGGAACCAATGTAAATTGTTTCACCAAACCATTAACTGTTGCATCCTTAGGGCAAGCTCTTTCTAACCTGAAATTTTCAGCCAAAAATCCCAATTTGTTTGCAGTGCCCTTTAAAATCCCTTTTACAATCCCTTTTCATGAGCCAATCCCTTTTTGTAGAGTGGGGTCATGTGACCCTCCCCTCACTAAAAGAGATTTTGACAGCTCATGAACAGGACTGCAAATGGATCAGCTCCTGAAAAGGATCATGAAAATTCATTTTAAAGTCCCCATAACTCTGGAACCAATGCAAATTGTTTCCTCAAACCAGCAAATGTCACATCCTTAGGGAAAACCCTTCCTACCCGGAATGTTTCAGCCTGAAATTCCAATCCATTTCTTTGCAGTAGCCATTAAAGTACCTCTTGTGATCCCTTTTCACTAGCCAATCCTTTTTGTGAGGTTTAAAACTACCAGTTTGTTTAATAACTACAAAAACTAGCCATCCTGGTGGCACTAAGGTTAAAACGTTGGATGCCACATCTTGCACACACTGGTAATATGGGTTCTGGAATGAGTTTATGTCATGGGGGTGGCTGAGGAGAAAAGGATTGAGCATCTCAGGACTGCTCTCCTCCTTCGGGGAGGATGAGGAGGGATACCTGTGCATATGCTGGCTTCTAGCTGTGGCTAGAGGCTAGGGGCAGTCATAGAGTAAGCAAGGGGCCAGCATGGCAGACACCTGTCATCCTGTGCATGGGAGCATGCATCTTGCAGCTTTGGCATCATTGCATGCTGCACCATGAGGGGGACACCAGGCTAACCCTCAGTGCATGATGGTGGGCTGTGGCATTGCATCAGTGCTCCTAGAAGCTCCTCCATTCCTGACCCCTTGGCCTTCCATGACTGGGGACCGCAACGTGGCCTGAAAAGAGGGAAGATGAGGAGGTGTAGCTTGGGAAAGGCACTGGATGTTGGAGATGCTAGCTGCTGCCGGACCTGGTATCCACATGCACACCCCAGCTGAGAGGAAGGCCCTACAAAGAAATCAACAAAAACCTACAAAAAAAAAAGGCATGGGTGAGTAAAGGATGTTCCTCACCAAGACCCATGCCTTGGTTTATACCAAAGGTTTCCTGGGCAAGTTATAAGGATTTGTTTTCCCTTGCTAGGCAAGTAAACAGAATGGTGGTCAATGAACAGGGATTCTCTCACAAAAGGGATTCTTTCTTGAAAAATTTTTCATGAGTCATTTGCAACCAGGAATCCTTGATCAAAACTGTGCATCTATCCTAAAGACTGAACTGAGCATGCTCAGAACCCACATTTGTAAGATGTAATAACTTTGGAACGGATTGCTATTATATCACCAAACTAATGCTGAATTATTCTTTAGGATAGCCTCTTTGCATCCTGAAATGTTCAGGCCAAAATTCCAAATGGTGTGGTTACAGCATGGTGAGGAAAAAATGGAACAATTGGCAAAAATTGAGAAAATCATGTTTTCTTTTCACAGTTTGTTGCATGAAATCTGCACACCTGATCAAAACACAACTTGGCCAATCAAGAGACTAACCACCCAACACCATCTATTCCAGATTTTGTGCAAATCTGTCAAATGGTTACAAAGTTATTAATATGCAAATTCTGGGGTATAACATTAAAGTGCCTGCTCAATCCTAACTATAACTATATATATATATATATATATATATATATATTACATATGTATCATTTATATAGATAGATAGACACTCACACACACACACACACACACACACACACACACACACACACAGTATATATTTATATATATATTATAGTGGCACGGTAGTGCCACTATAGTTAGGGTTGAGTGCCCATTTAAGGTTAAATGGTGAAATTTTGCACCTTAATAACTTTGCCAACATACAACAGATTCACCTGAAATTTGGCATGCATAGAGCATTACCATAGCTCTCTGGATCTGCCTTGTTTTGTAATGATTGGATATGCAGTTGCGAGCTATTAATTGCAATAGAAAGTCACATTTTCTTTTTTGTGCATTCTTTGCTTGCACCTACAAGCCACCACGATTTATGCGACTGGTCTAACATCTTCAGGAAACATGCAGCCAGGGTCCCTGATGTGCCTTTTGAAGATTTTGTGAAAAAATATTAAACAGTTCAAAAGTTATTTAAAAACAAGTTTCTCATTATAGTCAATGGGAAATGTTAACAAAAGTTTGACAGTGTTGCAAATGCAGTTTTAGTGTCGCAAACGACTCCGGTAGTGTCGTGAGTCAGTCATTTTTTTCTAGTTACTGGTCACAGAAATGCTTGCCATTTAAATTTGGGACCCTCTAGGGATACAATTCTTTTTGTGTTTACTCTAGCCAAGCCCTGAGGATGCTACATGTTCTTTTTGGGGGCTTAAACAGCCCAGAAATATGTTTTAACATTTTTGTTAAAAGTAGTTCGCAAAGTAGTGTTGCACCTGCGACACTTTTGTAATTTATTTTGAGAAAATGTCAAGATTTGCTACATTATTTTTGCAGACAGTATGCCCAAAATGGAGGCAGTATAGCGCAGTGGTCTAAGTCTCTGAGCTGCAAATTTGGTGACATCTAGCAGACCAAACCTGGGTTTGAATCCCACAGCTTTCACTTGCATGCTGTGTGACCCTGAGCAAGTTAGTTAACCTCCTTGTGCTCCCAGGTTGCTCCTGTAAAAAGCTTTCAGCTTAGTGTGCTATACCTGGTTAAACAATTAAATTAAAAAAATAAATAATAGGAATTCTTTGCCATCCTGCTGCAAAACAACGGCTTGGTCTATTGGGCTAAAATTTGGAGAGAAGAAAGCCAACATCCCACAGAAGTGCCTTTTGGTGGTTTAGTGAAAAATATTAGAGGGCTGCAAAGTTATGGCACTCTGAAGTTTACTATTTTTCCCATAGGCTAGCATTACAGCATCCACTGCAACTTTGGGCCAGTATCTCAAAACGCTTTGAGATATGGACTTTTCTTCAGAAAATACTTAACCTCCTGTTAGGTGGCTAAGTACAAAATTAGCCAGGAAAGTCATAAATAATATGGAAATTTTAATTTTTTCTGCCTTATGGTTCCTGAAATATAAGCAGTTTAGTATTCCAAGTGCTCATTTTCTGCTCTGAGGGCTATTATGCTGCATGCATTCTTTCTATTTACTGTGCTTCTGAATGCAGCTTTCTGAGGAAAAAAGTGTGTGCTTTTCTGTTACTGTTACATAAGCGTTTCTGCTTGCATTTCTCTCACTGTTTGCATTAGCATCCCCATCTACACCACCATGTGTGTTACCCTTTGTATTTTCATTTGCTTGCGTTTGCATTACTGTTACCATTTGTGTTTCCATTACTGTATTTGTTTGATGCTTCCATTTGCGCCACCATGTGCATTATCATTTGCATTTGTGTACATGCTTCTGTTTGTGTTTCTGTTTCCTTTGGAGTCATCGTTGTTGTTACCATAAGCATTTGTGTTTCCAGTTGCATTACCATGACCATGTGCATTACCATTTGCATTTGCATATGCACTTGCATTATGCTTCCATTTGGTTTGTGTTTCTTTGGCAACATCATTGCTGTTACTGAAAGCATTTGTGTTACCAATTCCATTACACTAACTGTGCATTACCATTTGTGTTTGTGTACATGCTTGCATTTGTGTTTCCATTTCTGTTAGTGTTCCTTTGGAGTCATTGTTGGTGTTACTGTAGCCGTTTGCATTTCCAGTTGCATTACCGTTACTGTTTGTGTGTTTGTCACTGTTTACATTTGTGTTTCTGTTGGCCTTAGCGTTCGCATTTTGGTAGCGTTTCCATTGTTGATTGCATTACTGTTTCCTTCTGCATCTCCGCTGCCATTACCATTTGCATTTCTGTTTGCTTTTCTCTTACTGCTTGCATGTTCATTACCATTTGCATTTGCATTTCTGTTGCCATAGCGTTTGTATTACGTTCGATTACCATTTCAGTTTTCATTAATGTTTGCATTTCTCTTACCATTTTGCGTATCGCTACATTTGCATCGCCATGTTCATTTCATTTGCTCTATGCTGTGTTACAGTTACTGCTACTATTTTATTTTCCTCACTGTTTCCATCACCATCTGCATTAACATTACCGTCTGTGTTTTTGTGTTTGTGTAATACACTGCACTGTCTTCTGTGACACATAGCACAGCCAGTGTGTGGTTGATTGGTCTGAAACTTGGCAGGTAGAAAGACCGTTGTTCAAGGAACATGACATTTTTGTTTGGTGGAAGAATGTTGTTCGGTTCCAGAGTTATGGCCATTTGAAGGTGCCCTGCTTCACTGTCTGCCATTTTAGTGCATTTTCAGCCACAATTTCTGCCATTTTGTGTTGGAAGACTTCTTAAGATACAGAAACATAAAATCGAATATCTCTGGAATGTTTGGTTTTGTCATATGAAATTTGGAGGGTGTTGAGTGGAAGTCATGGAGATGTGAATTATGCTGTTATTTTTTTTTTAAATAATTGGTTGTGGAACTACTGCTTGACACAGTTAATGTTTTTCACATAGCATTCTGCATGGTGCTACTGCCTTTAAATTTATAGTATAGGCAGCCCTAGTGGCTCAGAGGTGCCTTGCAGTGGTTTTGTGTGTTACACATTAACAGGTGTGGAATTATGCCTCTCCAATGAATAAACATTTGGTTCATTACGTCAAGTAACTTCTGAACCATGTGCATGATTTGCCTGGCATGTGGAATGTACGAAATGTATAATTCATCTTTCAGTGTGCCAATTATCAGGTCACTGGCACTTAACAGTTGCTGAATTGTGTATGTTACATTGTTTGCCCGTGGCGCTGTGTGATTGTTGAACAAATGCACACACCATTCTGGTGTGCCATGGAACTTGTCTTCATTTACCAATTTTCATTTCACTCAGTCATACAGCTTTTGTGCAGCACAGTGACAAAAATCCCATGGTGGGAGCGCCACTACCACATTCCATTCACTATTTATAGTGCACATTCTCAAACAGAAGGAAATTCATGGCAAAAATCCATTGAATGCATCAGTTATGGTTGTTCCACAGTGACAAAAGCAAAGAAATTTGGTGTTAGGGTTGAAAATCCTAACTGCACATCCCCACCACCACACATGCACACATGCAAGTAGAGGAAGGACCAAGGCAACACAACCAATCACACACAACCAGCAGCAGGTAACAGAAATAACATACAACTGTCTAAAGCATGAAACCACAGACCCATGCTCCCATTGGGCTGTGCACGGGATGTCATTGATAACTCTAAACGCAGACATTAGACACACCACAAAGACATATCATAATGGACAACTGGGCATGTTGGGCCACACGCTGCCACCAACACATAACACAGAGTACACATATGGTATTTTAGGTTTGCAAAATCCAAAAGAGGATTTTGCACATTCCCTGAAATACTTTTGAAAATCACTTCTTAAATGCAACAGTGTCGCACTATGCATTTGAGACACTTTGTTTGTGACAGTATTTTGCGACACTGTTTTGCATGCTTTTGCAAATGTGACACTGTCATGTCTTCTGTTTCAGACATTTTCGTGTTTGAGACAGTATTTTGCAACACTACTTTATATGCTTCCACAAATGCAATAATTCTGTGTCTTCCATTTGCAATACTTTCATGTTTGAGAAAGTATTTTGTGAAAGTATGCTCCTAATGACTGCACATCTTTGCCATCATCCTGCCTTTTCCTGTTTTTGTGCTAAAATACTTAAGGATGACAAAATTACACTGTTGCAAAATAGGCTAACATGATGCCTTTCACACTATATGATGAAAACAAAGCAGGTACACTGTTTTCGCTTACTGCCAGCTTGATTTACCTTTATATGAACTAACCTCATAGAACAACTTTTAAATAATGTATCATACCTGAAGTTGGATTTCTCCACTTCCTACAGTAACACAGGTATGCATGTCTTGCTGGTTGTGTGTGATTGGTTGTGTTGCCGTACTCCTCCCTACTTGAATGTGTTGTGTGTGTGTGTGTGTGTGGTGGTGGGGTGGGAGGAATGCAGTTAGGGTTTTCAAGTGAATTTCCTTCCTTTTGTCACTGTGGAACAACCCTAACTGATGTATTATAATGGAGGTTTTTTTGCCATGTATGTCTGTGTGTGTGTGTGTGTGTATATATATATATATATATATAGATATATGTAAAATATATATGTATTTTTAGTATAACATAGCATTGCACTGCCTGCACACACAGAGCAATGCCATACACAAACTAACACACATACATTGCCTTATATGGCATTTATTTACTTATACATCCAACCCTAACTCTTGCTGTATTTAGGATAAGCTCTGTGTTTTGCACTAACTCGTTGTACTCATCTATGGCATGACTGCGGTAACTAAGGTAGAAGAGCAGGGAGATGTGGTGGACTTGGCCTATCTCATGCGTAACAATGCACACCAAGGTGAGCGTATATCACAACAGGACTGCACACCTAAGAGTGGGTTATCTATTACATACACACACACACACACATATATATAAAATATCAATAATAAATAATATTTTATATTAGCCTTTCTAAAATTAAAGCATTAACAGTATACTTGTTAAAGAGACACAAATACAAAATATAATACATAAAGTATTAAACACCATATTTAAAACATCAATCAAGAAACGCTGATGACCACAAATGGGTTTTAAGGCACACTTAAATTTCTCCAAGATGTGCACTCCCAAAGTGAGCGGGGTAGAGAATTCCAGAAGGTAGAGAGCAGCATACATAAAAGCACGGGCCCTGAAGATTTCAAAGAAACCCTGGGAAACTCTAGCAAACCTCGTCCACCAAGTGGAGTGATCATTCAGGGCAGTAGGACACCAGAAGCTCTTTCAAGTAGATGGGATCCCATCTGTGAAGGGCTTTATAAGTCAGAAAACCAACTTTAAAGGTGATCCGCCACTGTATTAGCAGCCAGTACAGCTACACAGCACCAGAGAAATATGACTGGTTCAAAAAGTACAAGTCAAAGCTGGGCTGCAGTGTTCTGCAATAGCTGCAAGTGGCAGATATCAACCCCTGGTAGCCCTAGATAAAGGGAGTTGCAATACTCAAGGCATGAGGTCACAAAGGCATGGACCATTGTAGGCAAGTCACTGGTCGGAACTAGGGGCTTGATTCTAGAGATGTTCCTCAGATGATAAAGGCTAGTCTGATGACTGCTGACACCTGAGATTTTAACATCAGCCCATCATCAAAAATCACCCCAGGTTCTGCACCTGTTCAGAGGTCAGGAGTTGGGAGCCACCAAGGAATAATCCTGAGGGCAAACCCAGCTTCTACCTCCCTATCCCATGACCTGGGACCACAACCATTACCTCCATCTTCTCTGAGTTCAACCTTAGCCAGCTCGAATTCATCCAGTCTTGGATTTCAGTGAGGCAGTTATTAAATACCAAGATAGCTCTATCCTGATCAGGTGCAAAAGATAGGTAGAGCTGGGTATCATCAGCATAGTAGTGAAACCTCAGCCCATACCTTCTTACAATGTCTCTGAGGGCAGCATATACACTGAGAACAACATAGGAGACAACACCAACCCCTGAGGCACCCCACATGACAGCAAGACTGGGCAAGAGAAGTTTCTCCCGACACCACCCTCTGAGTTCTGCCAGTGAGGAATGATTTAAGCACCCTAGGACTGTACTAGACAGTCCACGGATAAACCTTATGCATTTGAGAAGTATTCCATGGTTGACAGTGTCAAACACTGATGAGAGAACAAGAAGAACCAAGATGGAATGGCTCTTTCGATCTCTTGCCATCAGGAGATCATTGAGCACCTGAACCAGCACAGTCTTGGTACTATGCCTCTTACAAAAAAGACTGAAATGATTCACAGATGTCATGGATGGTCAAATGGTTCTCCAGTTGTACAGCCACTACTTTCTCAATCAACTTCCCCACAAAGGGAAGATAAGAGATTGGTCTGTAGTTAACATAGCAGTCTGGGTCCAAAGAAGCTTTCATCAGGAGGGTATTACTACCACCTCCTTCAGGGTGCTGGAAAACTCACCTGTCTCCAAGGAGCACCAGACTATCCATGCAAGGACTGAGCCAATAACATCACAAAACCCTTTATCAGGAAGTTGGGCCCAGATCCAAACTACAGCAAGCAGGATGCATACCCTGGATAATCCGCATCAATGAGCTCCAGCTGGTCAAAGAACTCAGGAGGAACCAGAGGCAGTGACCTGGTGTCCATCTATTGCCACTCCCATAGAAGATGCAGGCTGAAATGCCGCCTGATGTCAGCCACCTTAGCTACAAAGAAGTGAGCAAGCTCCTCACACACCACTTGGAAAAGGCTCTTCGCACCTGCAGGCAGGCTGGGTTGCACAGCCTGTCTACAGTTCAAAAGAGCTGAGCCAGTTGGTTCTGAGCAGCCACAATCTCCCCAGACAGGAACTCTGCCTTCTACGGGAGCTTGCAGAATGGTAGGACAGATAGTGCTCCATCAGTCTAAGATGGTCGGCATCCAGGGCAAATTTTCACCAGCAATGTTCTAATCTTCATCCTTGTCACCGCATCTCCCTCATGGACCCATCAAACCATGGGGACCAAGGGTGAAGGGGAGAGGACAAACACGGACAGGGGCAATGATATCCAAAGCCAAGAAAATGGCCTTATTATAGGCCAGAATCAAGACTTTGGGATCACTGCTCAGGCCGTGAAGCTCCGATTGATCAAGCACCGCCAGTAGGCCATCAGAACTTATATCTCATAAAGGGCGGTATCTGACCATTTCCACAGGGGTAGGCCTATAAGGGGGTGCAAAATGGTAGCCCACAGTGTAATGGTCAGACCAACTGACAGGTTCCACCCCCACATCAGAGGCTTCGATCCCCAGGTGGAAGACCAAGTCAAGTGAGTGACCACGTTTATGAGTGGAAGAAGTAACAACTTGTGTGAGGCCCAATGACATCACAATTGGAGGAAATGTTGTCCAAATAGAAGTTCATCATCGACCCAGGCATTAAAGTCACCCAGAACCATTAGCCTGGATGATTCAAATGACATGTCGATGATGAATTATGTAAAAACTTTGTTAATGATTCATTTAGGTTAAAACACAACAAGTAAATGAGACCTTAGTTGCCCTCTCCCCCTGTACCCCATCCTCCCAAGACTGACAGATGCCAGGGTGTGTCATTGGGGTTGTGAGGCATAAATGTCACCCCATCCCATGTGTAATCATATTCACAAGCCACAGTAAAGAAGAATGGGTGTTATTTAGGCCTCACAACCCCAATGACACCCCCAACACACCCCAGTATCTGTCAATCTTGGGAGGGTGAGGTACACAAGGGGGGAGAAGGCAACCCTAAAGATCTAATTCTTACTTTGTGGTTTAAACCTAAATGATGCATTAACAAAGTTTTTGCATAGAATTTTCTTACTTTTTGAGAAAGCATAGAAAAGTAGAAAGCCACACAAGTTGGTGGTAGCGCAAGTCTGAAGCTCAACATAACAGTACAAGTACTGAATATCATAATGATTGTTGGGAGTGCATATATGTGGAGCGTGAGCTCACTCCCACCATCTTGAAACAATACAAAGTTTCATTCATCAGAGTGGCATAATTCTGCACCTGTTTACTTGTCAGCTACCTAACCCCTGAAACTTACCTCCATGGCAGTAAGGCTAGCTACCCTATAAATGTGAAACCACTACCACAATGCAAAATGCTATATGTAAAATGTAAAGTGCATCACACAATATCTCCACTGCAAATTAATTTTCCAACACCTAAATACTGTAATGCACATGCACAGGACATCCCTCAGCACCCTCCAAATTTCAAGTTAAAAGACCAAACTGTTTCTGAGATATTACATTGTAAACTTTGAGGATTTATTCATCAGAGTGACATAATTCCACATCTGTTTACATTTTACACACCTAACGACTGAAACGTACATCCATGGCAGCAAGATTAGCTACCCTATAAAATTCAAGCCACTACCACAATGCAAAACTCTGTTCGCAAAACATAAACTACGCTACACAATATCTCCACAACAGATGTATTTTCTGATACCCAAACATCACAATTCAAATCTACAGGATATCTCATGAACACCTCCAAATTTCAATTTAAAAGACCAACCCATTTCTGAGATATTTAATTTTAAAAGTTGTTAAAATTGGGCTTTCTGGACTTTCCAAATCTGGCCATCTAGTCCCTCCTCACGAACAAAGATCACAATCAAAGAATCTCATGATCAAAGAATTTGCAGGCTCACAACCAAAGAATTTGTAGTCTTGTGAGCAAAGAATTAAAAATGTTAAAACTCAATTTTCACAGAGAAATACAGTAAACCACAGCCATGACTCAATAGAACAAAGCCCCTGAGCAAAAACCCATCCTAGTTTGACTTTATAAGTTACCCTGGGCTGAGATATTTGATTTTTCATGTGGCCATCTAGTCACACCTCGTGATCAAAGATCTCGTTAAAGAATCTTGCAGTCAAAGAATTTGCAGGTCAGTAACTAAAGAATTTGCAGGCTCATAATCAAAGATCATTAGCAGCGTGATCAAAGAATTTAAAACTTTAAAACTCTATTTTTAACACAGAATAACAAGAATCCACAGGCATGGCATGTTTGAGGCAAGCCCCTGAGCAAAATACATCCAAGTTTTACTTCAGGAGTCACCCCTGAGCCGAGATATTCTTTTTTCCGACCGCAAATGAAAACAAGATGGTGACCATTACAATCAAAGAATTCCTCTAAATCAAAGATTCTTTGATCACAAGCCTGCAAATTCTTAGATCGTGAGGAGGGACCAAATGGCCAAAATTCCATTCTTCTTTTGCAAAATACTAACATACTAAAATGCCAGCAGAATAGTCCAAATGGTCTTTCGTGTCTGCTCGCTTGGTCAGCCCCCACCCTGGGAGCTGATCTTGCTGCCCCCATCATCCTCTCTAGCTTATCCCTTCCCAGTCCTGGATATTCCCACAGGACTTTGCATCCAGACCCCTTCTCCTGTATCTGTCCCACCCTCTTGGACCCTTACACCACCTCTGTCTCCACCAGCCCCCAAGGCAGTGCATTCATGGCTTCACCACCATTTCAGTGAAGTAGTACCTTCTCCTTTCTCTCCTGAATCCCCAGCTTCAACCCATGCCCTCTAGTTGCCCCTCCTTCCTTCAGAGCACCTTGACTACTTCACCCTATTTCAACTCTTCATGTACTTGAAGACCTCTATCATGTCCCCCAGTCCCTTCTCTCTCTTCCATTGTGTACATATTTAGCTCTTAGAGCCTCTCACCATGGTCCTGTCCCCAAGTCCTAGATCATTTGGTTGCCCTCCTCTGACCCTCTCCAGGAGTTCAGTGTCCCTCTTTAAGTGTGGCCTCCAAACTGCATGCAGTACTCGAGGTGTGGTCTCACCAAGCAGTTGTACAGGGGAATATCACTTCCCTCCTTCTGGAGGTGATCCCCTAGTTATGTATCCCAGCATCCTGTTGGCCTTAGCCGATCCCTCCTACAAGTCTCAGAGTTGTTCATCTTGACATCCACCACCACCCCAGGTCCCTCTCAGCCATTGAGACTTGTAGCCAAATACATTTCCCATTGACTTATAAAGGAACTTAAAGTTTAATAACTTTTGAATTGATGGCTGGCCTGGTGGCACTGAGGGTTGAGGTGTTGGATGCCACACTCGCACCATGCTGGTGACCCGGGACAGATGCAAGCTGGATCACCAGGGTTGGCGGGAGGGATAGGATCCAGCATCCGGAGGACTGCTCTCCTATCCCGGGAGGATCCAGGACAGATGCAAGCTTGGGTCACCAGGGGTTGGTGGGGAGGGATAGGATCGAGCGCCTGGAAGACTGCTCTCCCATCCCGGGAGGGATCCAAGGTTTGACTGCTCTGTAGAAGCCCCTGGTGATGATGGGGCAATACTAGAGTGGTGACAGCATGTAGTGGAGCTCAGCAGACATCAGCACATTGTGCCTAGACATCATTGCATGTCTGTGCTCTGAAGGGAAGCTAACGGAGGAAAATCAGGGGGCTATCTTGGTGGCTCATGGCACGCCCTGCAAACCTGAACCCGAGAGAGGTACCTGTCCAGGTTACGGCACGATGTTGGCCCATCTCTGGTTCTGTGGGATCAGGTGGCCTGCCCAATACCCATCGGGTCGGGGGGTGCAGGCGCAGTGGCCGGAGATAGCGGGGGTCAGCTCCACCGCAGGTGGAAAAAAGTGTTGGAAATGATAGAAAATTTTGAATGGATTAATATTTCTTCCAAAAAAAAAGCGGCATGTTCCTTGACCCAGGCTCTTTTAACGTGCTGTTGCATACCACACAATGGCCACACAGTGCCATGAACAAAATCCAAAAACTGCCCACATAATTGCCAAAAGTGCATTTTTCAGAGTTTTGCTACACAAAACTGTAAGTCTGACCAAATGAAATTATGTCGATCAAGAGATCTACCATGCCCCACTGTGCACACCAAATGTCATGCAAATCCATTGAACAGGTCCAAAGTTAATAACGTGCAAATTTTAAGTTTAACAGAGAAGTGGTTTATAACCATAAATATAGGGATGCGACCACGCCTATTTTTATATCTCTCTCTTCTATATATATATATATATATATATATATATATATATATATACACACACATATACAGAATATATATATATATATATATATATTTAGAAAATGGGTGGTAAAATCATAGAACTTCCAGTAACATGATTGGACAGAATGCATCACATGACCATGCATTATTTCCCAACGTCCAGACACCTCCCATTATGACTGCATGCCAGAACTACTTTCCATCCCACAGAACCTTCTCACCAGCACTGAGAGCACTTCACACCTGGCAGACACAGGCTGCCACACAAACACACACAGGCTAGCACCCACAGCAGTAACTAAATGTGTTGTATATAGCTGCCCCCCACACCTCTCCCTAAAGCCTGTATAGCTCTGTTTTTATGGGTTTAAAGTCTCTGACTGTAATGGGGACTAAACATTGTTTGTCTCTCTGTATAGTAGCGTGACTGAGTGGTTTTATTGGCAGTTCAGCACGTGCTGGCACAGCTTCAAAACAAGATATTTACTTGCAGATACTGTGTAAACTCCTTTTATATTAAGAGTGCTCATATTTTGACAAAATGAAGCCACCAACTGTAGAGAGTGATCAGCCAGATAACCTACTGTAAATTAAACATTTATCTCTGCCAGACAGGAACTACCTTTTGTATCTCCTCCTGCCCAAATATTTTCCCATTTTATAAGAGATAACCCACTCTTAGGTGTGAGTCGCTCTTGATATACACACGCCGGTGGTTGACGACACCAAGATGTGAGTATATCAGAGCATCACTGCACACCTAAGAGTGGATTATCTATTACATATACACTCTCATATATACACACACACATATTGCAAAACAATTCTGTTGAAACAGACCAACAGGCGTCAGAGTGTACCTTGGGTTCATTGGCTAACTCTCACCCCATTCCATGTAAACAAACTGAGATGGTACAGTGTAGGGAAAGGGTGAGAGTTAGGCTGATGACCCAAGCACACCCCAACACCTGCTGGTCTGAGGAGGGTGTGGGTTTTGGGGGTAGGGTCTGTAACCCTAACATGCAATTTCAGACTTTGTTGGTGTGGATCAATCCTAACTGATGCATTATGATGTTTTTTGCAATGCATTTCCATTTTTGAGAAATTGAAATGTTACTCATATGGTATCCATAGGTAGGAGCACAGGGTCTCTGGGCCCTGCGCTCCAAGCCACCCATACTGTAAGTGTAGGAGGGCCCTATGCTCCCAGTTTTGCATAATGGCATACAAAGTTGGAAGCACAGGTCCTCTGGGCTCTGCACTCCACCCACCCATAAGTATAGAGATATAGCACAGGAGGGCCTCTGTTCCCAGTATTGCAAGATGGTATCCATGGGTGGGAATGCAGGCTTACCTATCTATAGGTATAAAGGCATAGTGCAGGAGGGACAGTGCTTTCAGTTTTGCATAATTAGATCCATAGGTGGGAGCACGAGCCACAGGGCCCTGCACTCCCACCCATGCATGTAGAGGCATAGTGTAGGATGGCCCAGTACTCCCAGTTTAGAATAAATGGTATGCATAGGTGGAAATGTGGCCTTCAGGGTCCTGCACTGCAACCTGCCCATAGTACAGACACATAATGTTGGCCTGGAGGCATTTCAAGTAACCCTTGTACTGCAAACTGTGGCACTATCTCAGTAACCATAGCAACTTTGGAAAAAATTCCTTCACAGTTGTAGTCATGACCTGGCCATCTCCATGTATGCTTGGTATACCTAAGGGCTGGTCTGTGGAGGGTATGGGGTATATGGGGTATATTGGGGTAGGGTTGGTAACTCAGAGCATGGAATTTCCAGGTTTTGTTGATATGGAATCAACTCTAACTGATGCATTAACAAAAATGTTTGTAATGAATTTCCTTCTTTTGAGATAGTAAAATGTTACTTATATGGTATCCACACCTAAAGGTTTCCTGGCAGCTGTAGAAACCTTGGTTACACTAAAATCCCTGACCTGGCTATTGCTCTACCAGGCTACAATGTTTTCAAGCTGGACCAGAAGTCCAAAAGAGGTGGTGGATGTGCAATTTACCTTAAAGATTCACTATTGGGATACCCCATCACTACCCCTATCA
The DNA here is from genome assembly GCA_016271365.2 of Neoceratodus forsteri. NCBI lineage: Eukaryota > Metazoa > Chordata > Ceratodontiformes > Ceratodontidae > Neoceratodus > Neoceratodus forsteri. The sequence goes on from CM028130.1 coordinate 8,258,575, forward strand.
GAATCTTATTAGGTGCCCATAACAAATCACTCACAGTTGCTCAGTGTACATCCCCCAAAAGAACAAGGGAATGGCATTAACGCTGTCTTGTAATTCATCAGGTCCCAACCTCCTGACTCTGAAATGATTCTGCTTGGAGACTTTAATATAAACTGGCTCAAGGCCCAATGCAGGGGTCCATAAGGATGCCGCCTCATTGGCCAATCGCACCCAGATGGTCATCTCTCCAACCAAGAAAACTACAAATCAAGCCCAGCACCTCCTGGATTGGATTCTTACCTGACACCCAACTCAGATCACAAATACCTCAGTCCTCCCTGACTCACTTAGTGACCATTCCCTGTCATCTGTGAATGGTCAAACAAATTCCACAAGCCCCTCCTAATATCATCACTAGTAGAGTTCTACCACATGGGCAGTTGTCACACCTCAAAACATGCCTCAGCCTCCAAGACTGGTCCCCATCTACAAAGTAACAGATGCAAATACTGCAGTGGATTACTTCAACATTTTCAATGCAGTCTGTGACTCTACGCCCCTTTAAAAAGTGCAAAGTCAAAGCATTTTTCATTTCCTGGCTCTTGGCCAATCTCTTACATCAACTAAAATCTTGAGATCACCTCTGGGATCTGACCAGAACCATTGGTAAAGGAACTGACATCCAAAACTATAGACGTGCACAGAATGAATGTACCAAATCTGTCCGACAAAAGAAATCTGCCTACTTCAAGAATGCTCTCATGGATACCTGGGGCAATAGGAGGAATTTTGGAACAATATTAAAGAGATCACTGGAAAGCAGCCAAAACTCCCTACCTTGCTTAAAATAAATGGGTCTACTATGCTAGACCCTAAAATTATAGCAAATACCTTCAATGCTGCATTCACCGATCTCAGCAGTGATCTCCTTCTGACTTTTTCAAGGACTAAGAATCTCCCTGTCCTCCTCCAGTGCCTCCTCCTCCTCCTCTAGCTATCCAACTTTTTATTTCAAGCAGTCAAGATGCCTGATGCCCGCAAATACATTACTAAAGCCATCACCAAATCTAGATCCAGCAGTGATACACTTGACCTTAAACTGCGTCGCTCACCCTTGATGAGGTGTTGCAGACACTGACATATATTTTCAACCTCTCAATTAGGCTCAGCCAGTTCCCTGACAAATAAAAATCTGCCACTGTTACCCCTGTCCATAAAAAGAAAGGGGTGACAGGGCCTACCATGGAAACCACCGTCCGATCCCTATATTGCCACCCCACCAAGGCCCTTGAACGTATTGCTGCAGATCTGATCACAGATTTCCTGGATAAATACAATATCCTGTGCTTTCAACAACATGTCTTCAAGAAAGGACATAGCACCTCATCTGCCCTACTGGAATTCTCTGTCATTCTTCACAGCTCACTGGACAATGGGCAGTTAATTGGGTCCATCTTTATTGATCTGACTAAGGCATTTGACACTGTCCACCACTGCCTACTGTTTGTGCAACTTCTGAAAGTTGGGCTCTTCCAACTCCACTGCCTCATTCAAAAGCTACTTGGAGAACTGGCCTCAATGAGTACAAATTGCAGATGTCCTCTCTGATACCATGCCCGTTCGCTCAGGTGTCCCCCAGGGATCCATTCTGGGCCCCTACTATTCAGTTTGTTCCTGAACTCCTTTCAAAATTCTTGCTCCAAAACAATCATCCTCTATGCAGATGAAGCTATAATTCTTGTCTCCCACAAGGATCCTAAGCATCTACTAGACAGAGCAGGCAGGAAGGGAGCAGGAGTGGCACTGTATGTGAAAAATGACATAAGGGCCACAGAGATCCAGGAGGAACAAAATGGGGAGAGATACTGTGGGTAAAGCTGGAAAGGAAAATGGGGCCAGCCATCCGCACAGGTGTGGTCTATAGACCACCAGCCCAGGAGGAAGAAACAGATAGGGAGTTGATGCTAGCCATCCAAAGGATGGCAGACAAGGGTGAGGTAGTACTGGTTGGAGACTTCAATATTCCAGACGTGGACTGAGCATCCCAGCAGCAGCATCAACTAGGAGCAGATTTATCCTGGATTCCTTCAGGGTGCCTTCCTCAAGCAACTGGTCATGGAACCAACTCGGCAGAAGGCAATACTGACCTTCTGCTCACAAACAGGGACAGTGTGATGGGGGTAACAGTGGGGAGCACCTGGGTAACAGTGACCACCAGTCATTGTGGTTTAAAATCACAGAAAGAGCAGAACCAAACAACACAAAACACGTATCCTGGATTTTAGGGGCAGACTTTGGGAAAATGGGAGATACTTAAAAGAGGCATTAAGGGAATGGGACAGGAATCAGGGTTGAGGAACAGTGGGCAGTATTTAAAATGGTGATTATAAGAACAACAGAATTATGCATTAAGCAGGTTAGCAAGAGGAAAAGGAAGAGGAGACCATTATGGTTTTCCAAAGAGGTAGCAAAGAAGTGAAGCTAAAAAGATTGCATTCATGCAATACAAAAGACACAGGCAGAATGGGATAGGAGAAGTACCAGGAGAAACAAAGGAGGCAGGGAAGTCAGTAAGGGAAGCCAAAGCTCAGACAGAAGAACACATTGCAAAATCAGTGATTAAAGGGACAAAACCTTTACAGGTACATAAGTGAAAAAGAAAGACAAAGGAAGGGATAGTGAGACTGAAGGGGAGGATGGAGTCGCGTGGAGGATGACAACAGTAAAGCTGACATATTGAACAGGTATTTCTGCTCAGTCTTTACTGAGGAAGAGGGGGTAATGGGTCTGAAGGGAGTACAAGGGGGAGAATGGTGCAGAATGGACACAAGTCCCTTTACACGAGAAAGGGTCCTGAAGGAACTGGAAGTAATAAGAGTTGACAAAGCAATGGGGCCAGATGGGGTGCACCCCAGGGTCCTTAAAGAACTAAGAGAGGTGGTGGATGAACCTCTGACTATCCTGTTTAGCCAATCACTGGAAACAGGGAGGTACCCAAAGACTTTAGGACATCAGATGTAGTCCCTTATACAAAAGTGGGAACAAAGAGGAAGCAGGGAACTACAGACCAGTCAGCCTCACCTCGGTATGGGAAAGATCATGGAAGCACTACTGAAGGAGAGATTGGTGGAACATCTGGTTGTCAATGGACTACAGGACCCAAGGCAGCATGGTTTCACCAGGGGAGGTCATGTCAGACCAACCTCATTGAATTTTTGACTGGGTGACTAGGAGGTGGATCAGGGAGGGTAGTGGACATGGCCTATCTGGACTTCAGCAAGGCCTTTGACACTGTGCCACATAGAAGACTATTACATAAACTGGGGAATATGGGTGTGGGCAGGACAGTAGTGTGGTGGGTAGGTAACTGGCTGGGTGGCAGGACCCAGAGGGTAGTGGTAAATGGCTGTCACTCCACAGAGGGAAGAGTGACCAGTGGGTACCACAGGGATCAGTGCTGGGACGGTCCTATTCAACATCTTCATCAGTGACATTGCACATGATCTAGAAGGCAGAATTTCACTGTTCACTGATGACACAAAGCTCTGTAACAGAGTAGACACACCAGAGGGTGTAGACAGAATGAGAAGGGACCTGCAGAAACTTGAAGAATGGTCAAGGGTTTGGCAGTTGAAATTCAATGCAAAGAAGTGCAAGATAATGCATATGGGGCACAAAACCCTGGCACAATATATCAGTTGGGGGTGAGGATATAGGATGCACCAAGCAGGAAAGAGATCTTGGGGTTGTCATCTCTGATGACCTCAAGGTAGGAAACAGTGTGACAAGGCATCAGGTAAAGCAAATAGGATGTTGGATGTATGCAGGCAGGGCATCACCAGCAGGAAAAAGGAGGTCATAATTCCGCTATACAAGACATTAGTGAGGCCCCACCTGGAGTACAGTGTACAGTTCTGGAGACCATACCTACGTAAGGATACAGACAGGTAGAGAAGGTTCAGAGGAGGGCAACAAAGATGGTGCATGGATTGCATCACAAGTCCTATGAAGACAGGTTGAAGGAACTGAACATGTACTCCCTGGAGGAGAGGAGGGAGAGGGGATATGATAGAGACATACAAGTATCTTACAGGGAGAAACAGGGTGCAGGAAAACACTATTTTAAGCAAAAGGTGTTCCAGGACTAGAGGGCATGGGATGAAGTTGGAGGGAGGACGATTCAGAGGAAACATGAGAAAGAATTTCTTCACAGAACGGTGGTGGACAAGTGGAACACCCTGCCAGAGGAAGTGGTGGGGGCTGACACAATCACAGGATTTAAGAATGCATGGGATAGACATAAAGGAATTCTGAGGTCAGGGTAAGGGGAAACGGACTTCTAGGAAAATAAACTGAACTTATAAGCTCAAATGGGCAGACTGGGTGGGCCAAAGGCCCTTATCTGCCAACACTGTCTATGTATCTAGTATCTATGTATCTATGTAAGACAGGCTTCAGCTTGGCTTCACATCTGTTGAAAATTGGTTCTCAAATCACAATCTGGTCCTCATAATAAGAAATCAAAGTATATGATGTTTAGCAGCTATCATAACAAGCATAAGCTGCACCCCTATCCATAAAACATTCATGGAGTCACCATGGAACAGGTTCAACTTTAAGACCTTGGGATCAATCTAGATCCTCATCTAACTTACAGTGCCCACATTGACTCTGTAGCCAAAGCAGCAAATACTCATCTTGGCCTTCTTCTGGCATAGGCAACATCTTACCCCAGAAGCCCTGACTGTCACCATTCAGAGCTCTTTTGTCTCCATTATTGACTATGTGTTTTTCATCTATGGCTCTGCCCTCACTACCACTGTTAGATGCAGATCCATCTCTCAATAAAGCCTGCTGGCTTCTCACTGGATCCCACCACCTCACACATACATGCAACCTCTATGCACAGACTGGATGGCTGCAGCTCACCAATTGATAAAGTACCTAACCTGCACCATGGTGAAGAAAATAACTATGGGACTTGTGCCCCAGGAGTACGTGCACTCCTGCACCCTAGCAATAACCCCACCCAACCAGGGGTCTGAATCACAGCTCCTGCACTTTACACACTGTTGTACCTCCAAGGTCAAAGATCTTTTGCCTGCAGGGTACCCAGCTGGCTAAATGGTCTAAATAGTTACATCTCCTCCACTCCTACCCTTGGTGCATTTAAATCAAGGCTCTGCCTCTCTCTCACTGCCTCTAACTCCTGTGACTGCCTCTACTAGCTGACCCCATGAATAATTCCCTAACCTTACATAGTTTCTCTCCTATTAGCACTTTGTTACCCCTAGCACTCACTTTCCCCAAGTTATGTCTATGACAATGCCTCTGGCTGCGCCTCCTCCCATAGCTCTCTGCCCCACTCTACTCTTCCTCTCTCTGTCCTCTATCCTCTCTGCACCTCATCCACTATCTCCTTGTAACCTAGCCTCCAAAACTTGTTTTGTTTCTCAGATGCTTTGTAACTCTGTTTAGCTTACACTTTTGTAACCTTGTCCCATGTATTGAATTTGTAATCTAACGTACATGACTTATGTTTTAAATTGTAACCTGATGTGGAAACTTTGTAAAAGAGCCCTGGCTCAAAGGTATTGTAATCCTAGACCTAATAAATAAATAAAATAAATAAAAGGTATACTAAGCAATGTTTAGCAAATAATCTGTATCTTGAACTGTTTAGGGATATTTATTTATTTATTTATTTAGTTAAACATCAGTTTAGAAACCTTTGAGCCAGAGGCTCATTTACAAAGGTACCTCATCACAAAGAGGACATCAGAACAGTAGTACAAGGGACACAGCACTTACAAACAAAAAAGTTACAGTTCAATTACAATTTTGTTACAATAGAGTACAATCTCCAACGAGCAAAAGATAACAAAAGGTGCAAAACTTATGGTCGGGGAGAGCTGGTGGGGGTAGAATGGAGGATAGGGAGGAAGAATTAGTAGGAAAGGAAGGGGGAGCCACCAGTGAGCATTGTCAAACAGAGTATATATATATATATATATTTTTTTTTTTTATATAGGATATAGGCACTGAAAGGCACTGTTGCTGCCACAGTGTTACTTATGGGACAATTTGCAACTGTGGACTGCTGTAACTCTGGAACTAGTGTAAATAGTTTCACCAAACTAACAAAGGCACTTCTGTGGGGCAAGGGCTTGTCACCCAACAAATGTTAGCACCAAAGTCCTAACTGTGGTCTTGCTATGAAATTACAAAGAAACTGGTGTTGGGAGGCTTTTTTCACATTATACAGTATTTTTCACATATTATGCAACTTGTGAAAGATACAACAGTAACTTTGCACATTATGTAACTTGGGAAAGATACAACAGTAACTTTCATACATTATGTAACGTATGAAATTCCAAACTTTTGTGCCAGACATATAAATTCTCTTAGGGAATAATGGAAATTAAAACTAAATACTTTTTAAATGGATTAATATTTTTTTTACCAAACCTTCCAACAACACAGATGTGAGGAAAAGGCTGTGTACCCTGAAAAGACCACTACCTAAAGCCATTTCTGAAATCCAGGTTGACAAAGAAATGGCCAAAATGTAAAATGTAAATGTTCTGTTTCTTCAACACTTTGTATCTCAATAAGTTTGCAATGGATTTGCACAAAATGTGGCACATCAAGAGACCTACACCTGGCCATTAAGCATGGCTATGTTTGTGCAAATCCATTGAATGTTTCCAAAGTTATTAAAATTACATCCCAATTTTAAGACAATCAACCTCCTCCCTCCTTTGGGGGATTAACGATCTATTTAATCCCTCCCAAACATTTCTCTTATCACTAAAATTCCTTTCCTGTTCTTGTTTATAAAAATCTACTTTAGCCATATGTATTAATCTCTTACTATTATTCCTGCATTCTTTATGATAGAGCCAATCTTTTTATCATTTGTCCTGGGCTATGCTCTTCCAACTTCCTGTACCCAGAGATTTTCTTTCTGCCCAGTCATAACTGCATTTCTAAGGCCCCAAGATCCCCTTTGCTCAGTCACAACTCCATCCCTCAGATCTAAGATCTCCATGTACCCAGTAATAACTCCATATCCTTGGCCCTGAGGCCACATTCTCCCTAGTCAGAACTTCATTTCCTGGACCCTGAGATTCCCCTCCATGCAATCATTATTCCATCTCCTTACCCTGAAGTCCCCTTCAGAGTCACAACTCTGCTACTTGGGCTTGGGTTCCCAGCTCCATCCAGTCACGACTCCATTTCCTGGGCCCTGAGATCCGCAATACCCAGTCATAATTCCACAACCTTGGCCCTGATGTTACCCCTCCTCCCAGTCATAACTCCATTTCTAGGTCTTGAGTTCCACCACACCCAGTCATAGTTCGATTTCCTGGGACCTGGCAGTCCTTGGCTAACTACAGCATTGTATCTGTCAGCCCCTTATACTATGCACACAGGGATTCACTGGAGGCACAGCTCACCCACTCCTTCTCCCAGCCATGACACTCCTTCCACACCAGCAGAGCATGGTGGATGTGACTGAGGTGCTGTCTGTTGTTGATGGACATCAGTGTGTACAACCATGGCTGGAATATGCTTGATTCAAGTAAATCATGACTGTCTATATGAATCTGGCCCATGCTATACAGATCAGTATTCAGTAGTCTGGGTCAGCACCCTCCAACTGCCCCTTGCCCTCTAGCTTTCTCCACACACACAGAACCTGGTGAGGGGAGACTGAGGATGCTGTTGAACAATGATGGACATAAGCATTTGCGCCACTATGGCTGGAATATGTTGCAGTCACACAAATCATGTTCCTGTATGTGGACTGGGCCTATGTTACAGATACGTCAGCCAGGATGAAGTGCAATGTCACAGGCTTAATGCATGACAAAAGGGATTAATTTCCATTGTTTACTGCAGTAACTCTACAGCAGAATTCACCAGCATTCAGTAGTGTAGGCCTGCTCCCTCCCACTTCTCTCCACACCAGCAGAGCATGGCAGGAGGGTCTGAGGATTCTGTCTGCTGGTGACAGGTTTCAGTGTTTGCACAGCCATGGATAAAATATGCTTTATTCAGGCATATCTTAACCACCTTTGTGGATTTGGTCAATAATCTGCCAACCAGCATTCACTAGACGTAGACACACAAGATTAATTTCATATTTTATTTTTTATTTAGTTATTTAACCAGATGAGACACACTCACGCCAGCTTTTTTATAGGTGCAACCTGAAGACAGGGAAGTTAAGTGACGGCTTAGGGTCACACAGTATGCAAGTGGAAGCTGTGGGATTCAAACCCAGGTTTGGTCTGTTGGATATCACCAGATTTGCAGCTCAGAGCCTTAAACCACTGCACTATATTGCCATTTGATGCTTTGTACCCCAAAGATACACACACACACACACACACACACACACACACACACACACACACACACACACACACACACACACACACACACACACACACACACACACACACACACACACACACACACACACACACACACACACACACACACACACACACACACACACACACACACACACACACACACACACAACCTATTTAAGCAATAAGGCATGACAGGGAGTTTGTTATATAAGCAAGAAGGCATGACTGAGTGTTGGTAGTATTGAGAAACGCAGACACCAGAGACATAGCTAGGCATGGGACAGCAGGTTGAGTGCCTTCATCCTCTGGGTATACGGGTATCAGCACTACCAACACCCAGCCATGTCTTATTGCTTATATAAATGGGCGACAGGCAACTTTGAAAAAGAATATTCTAAAAGTTTTTAAAGTCACAAAAAAAATACTAGTCATCTGTCTTTCTTCACACTCAATTCATTGTGTGATTGTTTAGCATGGAATAGTAGAATTTGAAGCTCTGCATTATTCCAGCAGTAGAATGCTTCCCCCAACACACACACACAGAATGGCAACAAGGAATACATGAATTCAACATTCTTCAGTGCTCAACTGGCATACAAACAAAGACACACATATTGTACAGGCCTGAAGTGGCTCCAGAACCTCAGTTGTATCTGTTGCAAGGTAAGGAGCAGGGAGTTCTCTGACAAGGTGGTAGGGATAGGAGGGATTTTTCATGGTCATCAAAGAAACACCAGCAATGGGAACTCTGAATAGTACTTGATTTTTAAATTTGTGCATGTACAACAGGGCCCATTAGTGTAAATAACATTAAATTATTTACTTAAATTAATTTAATGGACTTTTATTTTAGGGCCTAGTTGAATTTATATATATATATATATATATATATATATATATATATATATATGAGTAATATATATATATATATATATATATATGAGTAAAGGCTGCAGCCATCTTTGTGATGGAAACTAGGAAATAGGTGGCTTCTGAATTCTATGAGTTGCCCTGGTTGGCAGGGACTTGTTTTAGCCAGTGGTGGCACTCTCTTACTGCAATGGCTAGAACCAAGTCTCAGCCAATCAGGACACAGGGATTTCTTTGCCCATTTTATATTGTGTAATAACATCACTCCTGGGGTGGGTTGAAGCACAAGGTAAAGCTGAGTGGGATGTTATTGCACAATAACATACACCCTGGAGTGCCTTATTGATATTATACAATGGGTCATTTCCAAATAATAATATAAAGTATATAAAACATTTTTAATTAGATTTTTATTTCTTTGTTTATTTTGTGTTGGGAGGCATATATTGTAGGTGTAAGAAAAATCAGTCCACTAAGTGGTGCTGGTCCCTGTTTTGGTGTCAGTCTGGGTGATAGTTTGTGTGCCTGCCTCCAACACACTTACATGCACACTTATGTGTGACCATTTTGTTTCATTAAGGCACTTTCAGTGATTTGTTTTAGAAACATAGAATCTGATGGCAAATAAGGACCTTGTGGTCCACCTTGTCTGCCCATTCTTGGGTGTTCTTTATTCCTGTGTTTGGGGAATGACTGTCTGCTAAGGACCAAGCGTGAGCCACCACCTCAGCCATATACAGTTTAAGGCAGGAGAAATTTGTCCCGTACTCTGCCTTCTGGGACAGAAAAGATTTTGAAATTTTAGTGAGTACAGTATTATGTAATATTTTGGCTGTGCTTCTGTTCCTAACAACAAGGTAGCAGTATTTGGAGTGAGCGGCATCACTGAACCGCGTGACTGGCAGTTATGGTCTTTGTAGTTCAGTGAAGCCACTCTCTTGTGAGACAAAAAGAACAGCAAAGAATGGGCAGGAAAGTAAATTAGTTTTGTCTCATACAGTGCTGTATTTTGTGACTGCCACAGTTGCTGGGGAAGAGGTGTTTCAGGTGCTAATGTTCATGAGGGGGCTGAAGTCTAAGCAGGCAGACCAAGCTGCCATAACTTGATAGAGAAGACCATGATTTATGGTTTGTCATCCAGTCATGTGTGTTTCTGGACTTAATACAGTGATGTTGTTGTTCAATAACATCTCTGTCCCAGGCACACATGGACCAATCAGGATAAAAGAAATATTCCTGCTATTGTATAATAAACAAAATCTATTGGCCAGATATGAATCTGTACTGTTACATAACAATATTTGTAAAATTACTTTTCCATTATCCTTTGGTCACCCCAGTTACCATCCCTCAGGTACTCTCGAGCCCTATTTAGCAGGCAAACATGGGCAGTCCAAGGTAGAGGCTCAGGCCCACTGGAGGAACATCATTGAGTTTGAAACCAGATTTTCTCTCTTTTTTCTGGTCCCTCCCCTCATAGCCATGATTGTGCATGCATGGAGGTGCACAGGCATCATGAAGCTAGCTTTCAGCCTCCTGGAATCTGGTACTGCCCCATCCTCCACCAGAAGGCAGGTAAGGTGGGATGGTGTGCCCACATCCCTGGGAGAGAGAAGAAAGCTGTCATTGGATGCTTGATCCTTTCCCTCCCTGCCACTCTTGAGATCCCACATTCGCTCCCGAACCTGGGTCAGTGGCATGGCACGATGTGTTTTGCATCATGCACCTCAACCCTTAGTGCCTCTACGGGCCTCTGAGATAGCCTATTTGTATTATTTTTAATAGAAATTCACTCAGGAATATATATTGTTTTGGGGATCAGATAGTAACATATTTTCTCTCATGTTGAGAAATATAGGATCGTAATGCCATCCATCATATTTCACCCTATCCACCCTAATGTGGGAGAAAACATAGCGTAGTGGTTAAAAGCACTGAGCTGCAAACCTGGAGACCGGAGCTGAATCCACAGCTCCCACTTGCATACTGTGTGATTGGAAGCAAGTCACTTAACTTCTCTGTGCTCCCAGGATGCACCTGGAAACAAGTCTTGGCTTAGTGTGCTTTTCAGGCCAAAATTGTAAAACAAATAAACAACTACCTATCTAATGTTACTTAAATCCTGTAACCCATAATTCTTACCGCTACCTGTCTTTAATATTTTCTTGTTTTCTTGTATTAGTTAATTTACATAATTCCCTTAATTCAAGGGAGCATTCTATTTAGATGTTTTAGAAAAGGGTCCCACATTTGTTGGAACTTACGATAGATAGATAGATAGATAGATAGATAGATAGATAGATAGATAGAGCATCCAGTCTGGCTGGTATCCAGAATCACCGCCAAATCCTTCACCAATGTAGAAGAAACAAGAGGAACACTTCCTAACACTAGGCCAGGGTGTGGCCCCTCCTCTCCTCCCCATGACTGGGATCCTCCACCAGTACCTCAGTCTTGTCTCGGGTTAAGCCTAAACCAGTTGTGAGTCATCCATGACTGAATCTTCTTGAGGCAGCTGTTAAATACAGAGGCTGACACCTGGGTATTAGGCGCACAGGACAGGTACAGCTGGATATCATCTGCATAGGAGTGAAAACCCAGTCCATACCACCTGATAATGTTACCTAACGGCAGTATTTATGTTGTGAACAACAAATGTGACAAGACTGAATCTTGCTGAACCCCACGGCACAGAGGCTTTGGGGAAGATGAGGCTAACCCCATTGTCACTCTTTGCACTCTGTCATGTATGACCTGAACCAGTTGATGACATTACTGGACAGACCACACCAGAACTGCAGGTGATCAAGCAACATCTCATGGTCCATGGTGTCAAATGCTACAGAGAGGTCTAGGAAGACCAAGATAGTACTATCCTTCACCATCAGGAGGTCATTCAGCACCCTCAACAGGGTAGTCTCCATACAATGCCCAGCCCTAACCGAAACTGGAGATACTCATAGGTAAGTAAGAGGCAAGATGTCTCTCAAGCTGAATGGCCACCACTTTCTCAACAACCTTCCCTAAAATTGAAAGTTCAAGACTGGCCTGTAGTTGCTGATGCAGTCTGGGTCCAATGAGGATTTCTTCAAAAGAGGCCTTACATAGGCATCCTTCAACACCAATGGAAAACCCCTCCTCAAAGAACTCTGGATGACTTCAACAACCACCAGTCCAATCAGGTCCAAACAACCAACTAAAAGTTGGGTTGGACCTGGGTCCAGATCATACTGGGTTGGCTGCAACTTCAGATTATCTCCACCACCTCCTTCACCCCAACCAGCTCAAATTAAGCCCAGATAGGAGGAGTGTTTTGGCACACCTCAAGCTGGACACAGTATCCTTTTGAGAGATGCTCAAAGAGACCTCATTCCTGATGGAGGACACCTTGTCGGCAAAGAACAGAGTGAGCTCCTCGCACCTAGTGCTAAAATCTGCTCCCACAACATGGAGACAGGCAGGATGCAAAAGCCCATCCACTTTGCAGAAAAGCTGAGCTGGTCTGTTCCTTGCTGCAGCAATCTCCTGGACAAAGATTCCACCTTGTTATGGGAGACTGCCATCCAGTAGTCAGCATAATGCAACCTCAGACCTAATCTGTCCCCTCCAAGCTGGATATTCTTCATCATCTCTTTAGCCTCTGCCCCATAGTCTTTAACCATCGGAGATCCTCATCATACTATGGAGGTCTCTGGCGAGTTGACGGGGAGGAACAAAATCAGTGCAGTGGAGTTGAAGACTGCAGCCACAACCCCATTATAAGCTGCCACTGCTCCTCCTTCCCAATTGCACGAGCCAGCCCAACACTTGATAGGTTCAGTACTGCCAATAGTCCTATAGAGTGGTGGCATATATCCTAGTTATTATAGTAAAGTCTTTCTAACGTGATGCCATCCATTATTAAGTTTATCTAATTATTTATGTGAGCAGAGTTTCTATCTGTCAATGCTGTAACATTATATGTTTGCTATTATTTAGTGCTAGATTTAAAAATAAATGTTCTCATTAGTCCAGTCCTCAGATGTTGGAACAGACTGCCAAAAAACGGTGTACCTTAGTCAAATCGTATGTCTAGGCCAATTACTAACCCAATTATAGCTCTTATATTGTTCCAATATTCTACCAGTATGCAACAAGAATAAAACATATACTTAATTGTAAATGTAATCACTTTCAGAGGGACCCATTTTATAAGCACAATAAGACTTGGTTACACCCATTGGGGGATAGCAGCACTTGTTTAGATGTTTAAAGGCACTTGGCTTCACCTCATGCCTAACAAGAACCAAGGGCATTTCTGTATTCTTTAGTGTCAAAATACAGGCACAAGACATTCAGTGCATGATCACATCTATCCTTCATTACCTGTGGCAATCTGTGGAGTCCTAATAATCTAGCAATGGCTATCGAATTTTCTTGTAACCATTCTGCAATCATGGCAGCTGCACGAGATGCGCATGGCAGTCATAATTGGGAACTGGTTTGTTCCTCCCAGACAGAAACCAGAATGTACTTTCAAGAGCTCTTAATATGTATGCACACGATTATAAATTTCAAACCCCAGTGTGATGTTGGGTAGTATGAGTGGGTTTCTGTTTGCATCTTCAATTACAAACGTCATTGCCAGAGCCGTTACATATGTGTAGATATCAAAGCTGAAAACAAAACAGAAACTCGGTTTAGAAATCCATGTAAATCATTAAATGAGATAAAGACTACAGTGAACCCTTTCATGAGCAGCAACTGAAAGCACTAATGATGCAAAGCAGATTCCTTATTAGAAACATAGAAACATAGAATTTGACGGCAAATAAGGACCACTTGCCCACCCAGTCTGCCCATTTCCCTACCTACTGATAAGCTGCAGATCCTAGTTAACTAGCAGCCTACTTCTTCCTACCCACACCCCCAGAATTGCCTTATGACTATCCCATGCATGCTTGAATTCCACCACTGATTTTGACTCCACAACCCTCCGGAAGGCCATTCCATGCATCCACAACCCCTCTCTGTGAAGAAATACTTCCTTAAATTACCTCTGAGCCACCCCCCATCTTCAAATTGTGCCCTCTTGTTCTTGCACACCTCTTTTTGAAAGATGCTACCCTCTTGGACTTTGTTGATTCCCTTGAGGTACTTGAAGTTTCTATCATGTCCCCCTCTCCCTCCTTTCCTTGAGGCTATACATATTAAGCTCCTTAAGTCTCTCTCTCTTCATATGTCCTCCGGTGCAGATCCTGCATCATTTTAGTTGCTCTCCTCTGGACAGCTTCCATCCTGTCTATGTCTTTGCGGAGATTGGGTCTCCAGAACTCACACAGTACTCCAGATGGGGTCTCACCAGCTGTCTGTACAGAGGATAATAACTTCCTGTTTTCTACTGGTGATGCCTCTCCCTATGCATCCCAGTATCCCCCAGCCCTCCTTGCTGCCTTCTCACATTGCTTGCCCACCTTTAGGTCATCTGATATGACTACCCCAGGTCCCTTTCCATTTTTGTTGTTGTTAGTATCTCACCCCATTGTGTACTCTTCCCTGGGTCTTTGTTTCCCAGGTGCAATACCTTGCACTTCTTTGCATTGAATCTAAGCTGCCATACATTTGACCATTCCTCTAACCTTGCCAGTCCTTCTCATCCTTTCCACCCCACCTGTGCATCAACTCTGCTGCAGATCTTAGTGTCATCTGTAAGAGATACTTTTCCTTCAGTCCTTCTGCAATGTCGCTTATAAAGACATTGAAGAGGACTGTCCTAATACTGAACCCTGCAGTACCCCGCTAGTAACCCTCCTTTCTTCTGAGTGGACTCCATTTACTATTACTCTCTGTGTCCTATTCTCAGCCAATTCTTTACCCAGGCTGTCATCTTGGGACCCACTCCCAGGCTGGCTAACTTATATATAAATCTTTTGTGTGGGACTGTGTCAAATGCCTTGCTAAAGTCTAGGTAGGCCATGTCCACAGCCCTCCCTGATCTACTACTTTGGTCACCCAGTCAAAGAAATCTATCAGATTCATCTGGCATGACCTTCCCGCTGTGAATCCATGCGCCTAGGGTCCTGTGCTCCTCTGACCTCTAGATACTCGACAATTCTTTCCTTTAGAGTGATTCCATCATTTTCCCTATCACTGAGGTTAAACTAACAGGTCTGTAGTTTCCTGCTTCTGCCTTGCTCCCACTTTTGTGAAGGGAATCACATCTGCCCTCCTCCAGTCCTCGGGTACCACCCCATCCTCCCATGATTTGTTAAAGAGGGTAGTCAGTGGTTTCACTAGTTCTACCTTAGTTCTTTTAGATTCTGGGATGAATCCCATCAGGCCCCATTGCTTTGTCCACCTTCAGTTTTAAGAGTTCTTTCAGAACCCTTTCTTCTGTAAATGGTCTGGTATCAACTTCTGTATCCAGAGTGTTACTACTGTTTGTTTTATGTACCTCCCCTCTTCCTTTGTAAATACTGAGCAAAAATATTTGTTTAGTATCTCTGCCTTTTGCATTCTCCCTCTGGCCACCCTCCCTCCTCCCTTTATTAAGCCTCACTATCCCTCCCTTGGTCTTCCTTTGCTCCCTGATGTACCTATAAAGGTTTATCCCCTTCTTAACTCAGTTGGCTATCTTTTCCTCGGTTTGGGCCTTTGCTGTTCTGACTGCCTTCCAGCCTCCTTTTGCTTTAACCTGATACAGTTCTCTGTCCTGCTCCTGCTGCGATTCCTTGTACTTCCTGAATGCTTTCCTTTCTCTTGAACCTTCACTGCCACTTCCTTTGAGAATCATAGTGGTTTCTTACATCGTCTTGTTTTGTTCATTTGCTTCACACAAGGCTCGTTACCTCTGTGATGGCAGTTTTATTATTCCCATTGTTCTTCCACCTCCTTCCCGCCCATTTGCTAGTGCATTCCTTAGGCACTCACCATTTTAGCAAAGTCAGCCCTCCTAAGTCCAGTACTTTTGTCTTTGTATGGCTTGAGTGTATTGCTGTGTTTATTGTGAACCATACTGTTCGATGGTAGCTAGTTCCCAGATGGCTACCCACTTCTACATCTGTGATCCTCTCTCCATCTCCATTTGAGAGTATCAATTCTAATATTGCTCCCTCTCGAGTGGGCTCCAGTACTAGTTGTCTAAGGCATGCCCTGTAGGGAATCTAGAATAACTGCACTCTTTGAAGTGGCAGCTGCAACTGCACTCCAGTTAACATCTGGCATATTCAGATCACCCATCAGCAATATCTCCTTTTTCTGCCATTCTAAGTATACTTTCTACCATTTCCTTGTCCATTTCCTCCCCTGAGAAGAGGTCTGTATACAACCCTGTGCGGATTGTGGTGCCATTGCCTGTCTCCAAATTTACCCACAGTGCTTCTTCTCCTCCTGTTTACCCTTTTGTTCTGTTGCTTTTATTTCTTCCCTTATGTAAAGAACTACCCCTCCCCCTCTTTACCCTCCCTGTCCCTCCTGTAGATAGTGTATCCTGGTATGTTTCGTCCCAGTCATGGTTTTGTGTGTACCATGTTTCTGTGACTACCACGATATCCAGATGTTTCTCCTCCATCAAGGCCACTAATTCAGGAAGCTTGTTACCTAGACTCACGGGCATTGGTACTCATTGATCTCCATTTTTAATGGCCTTACCTTCTGTTGCAGCATCCCCACTGACCATTCTACCTTGGTCTTTTTCTCATTTAGTACCCTGTTTTGTAGGGAGGCTGGGATTTTTCTGCTGCTTGTCAGTGCCACCCCATTGACTAGTTTAAAAGCTTGCCAATGAAGCATTTAAACTGATTGCTCAAAAGACTTGTTCCTTCCTGGACAGATGCAGACCATCCTGCCAGTATAGGCTGGTGTCCCTCAGGTGGAACCCCAGTCTCCAATGAAGCCAAACCCTGTGCTCCACACCATTTTTCAACCATTCATTAAACTGCATGGTGCCAAGTAGCCTTGCCTCCCCATGCCTTTGACAGGCAGCACCTCTGAGAAGGATACTGTGTGTGCTACTTGTCTTAGGCCCCTCCCCAACTCTGCAATGTCCTCCTGCACTGCTCTAACCTCATGATGAGCCAAGTCATTTGTCCCTAGGTGGACAATTCGTCCAGGTCAGAATCCCTTGCAGCTGTTATTGTGATCCTGAGGATGCGCTTCCTGTCCCTCAAGCCATGGCACCAGGCAGGCACCTTTCTTCAGATTTCCCAGCTCCTCCCAGTTCTATCCCCTAATAATTGAGTCCCCACCAGGAGCTGCTTCCTTTCCTTGTGGTGTCCTCTGCCTCCTTCCTGTGGGCCTCCCTTGTGACAGTTGTCCTCAGCCTCCTTAGTCTCCTCTGTGGTGTATCCATGGGGGCTATGCTCCCAGAATGGCATATGGATTGTGGTGTGTAACATCTGACTGAGTGTGCCTCTGTTCCACCATCCTCATCCTCCCTGAGCCCACTGTGGTCCAACTGCTGTGCTTTCTTTGAAACCTCTGAGGTAGTGGTGGTGGTTCTGGTGCTTCCTGGATGGGAGGTTCCTTCCTACTGTCCATTGTGGCCTGGGGAAGGTCCGTACTACTGTCCAGTGTGGCCTGAGGCGGGCAACTTCCTCCCTCAGGGCGAGACAGTTGTCTGCAAATAGGCAGCATCTCAACCTCCAGAAAGACTCCCAGAAGACTGCTGCCCACAGCCATTACATTGCACTCTCCCCACATTTTCTTTTGTGTGTGTGATTGGTTTGTAATGTAGAAATATTTATTTATATTATACAATGTTTATGCTTATATTGTCAGTGCAATGTGCTAGAGAGGATATGACAGTGACATGCACCCTGCACTCTTGAGGAAATGATGTCAGAACCCCAGGTATAAAGAACTATTTCTAGGGGTGGGTGGGGTGAGGGGTGGGAAGGGTTGGGCCTAAACTGTGCCCTCAAAAACAATCAGCTAGAAGCTCTGACCCACTGCTGCAATGGGTGCCTTCCTGTCAGCAAGATGCCCTACACAACAATTTGATGAGAAATACCCTGCTAACCAATCAGAGAAAAATCCACACATCCAAGTCAGACACAGGTAAACCTTCCAGCCCTAAAACAGGCCTGGTGGTTTGTGCTCTGAGCTGTCCACCCAAAATAAGTCAGCTGTGCTTTAAACTCTTCCTGCACTGAAAATCTTAAGAATTGTAACAAACAACGTAAACCTTAATCCACCACCCTCTGTTGCTTGAAAGACCGTCTTTTCCTGTTTCACACTGCAGGTTTTTCTGGACCACTCCTAACCCCAGTAACTCTGTTTAAAAAGAGTTTAACTATCACAAACTCCTATGCACCAGTAAATTATTTAAAAATAGTTTCAGTCCCAAAAGCCTAGTAGTCAATCCAGCTACCCCAAGGGACAACCAGAATGAAGTATTCAAACACTTATGAGGTTACTTCCAAGATAAGCAGAGTTTGCAAGTTTCTTTTCAACTCCTCAGCCACCTGAAATTTAAAAATAGTTTAACTGTCAGCAAATCCTAGTAGACAATCTAGCTACCTCCAAGGACCTACCCAAATGCAGTATTTAAATCCTTCTGAAGTTACTAACAAGATAAACAGAGTTTACAAGCCCTTCTTGATTAAACACTAAATAAAATGTGAATAAAAAGCAATTACCAAGGGTAGTTAGTTTCAACTCCACAGAATTAAGCAAAAGTGCACGTGTGTTGCAGATATCAAGTGCAATATAAATTTCTCACACAGCTCGCAGTTGAAGAAAGCAGTATCCTTCCATCTCCAGCAAATGTGCTTTGAAACATTATTGGTTATGGAAGTGTGTGCATAACATTTGGAACAGTAAGGTGACAAAATACAAGCAAGGGATTGGGAATGCATAAAATCTTTACTGCAGTAAAAACAAAGGAGCTCCAGAGTGCTCAAGCCAGGCAATAAGATCTGAAAGTAAAACTAGTAGAACAACAAGAGACATTATAAGTTTAATTAATTATTCATAAGCTGAGCTAGCTCCCCAATTGACTGCAGCACCAGTCTGAAACCTTCTAAAAGTGACTGGTGAGGCAGCCGTTCAGCTGTTCCCACTATCCGAGCTGTTTACTGAAGGGTTGTTCCTAACTGTTCAGTTTTGCAGCAAATCTGACAGAAAACTCATATGAATATATGAAGAAGCCAGCAGAAGAAGGCCATTTGGTCTATCAGTGTGCTCATATTGCAGGGGTCCACAGCTTGAGCTAATGTCCCTGCCCTCCTCCCCACTTCTCCCATCCTACCTACCCATGATTCTTACCTTCCCCATGCCTATCCCAGCCTCTCTTAAAGCTGCCCACTGTCTTCAATGAGATTACCTCACGGCAGTGCATTTCAAGTGTCCACCACCTCCTGTGAAAAAGTGCTTTCTAACCTCCCTCCTAAACCTCCCACCTCCAGCTTAAGACTGTGCCCCTTTGTGATATGGTTGCCACTCAGCTTAAAGAGACTTTCCTTATCAACTTTATTTATCCCTTTCAAGTACTTGAATGTCCCAATCCTGTCCCCTCTCTCACCTATCTTCCAGGGAGTATATGTTCAGTACCCTCAATCTCTCCTTGTATGCCTTGCCCTGCTGACTGGCTATCATCTTTGTAGCCCTCCTCTATATCTTCTCCAGCAAGTTAATGTCCTTTTGAGATGTGGCACCAGTACTGAACTCCATACTCTAGATGCGGCCTTACCAGTGACCTGTACAAGGGCAGTATAACCTCCTCTCTCCTACTACTGATCCCCTAGCTATGCATCCAAGCATCTTGTTTGACTTTCTACTGCTTTCACTGCATGGAGTGCTTCAGGTCGCTAGTGATCATCACTCCTGGGTCCTTCCCTCCTCTGATGCAGATACTCTGACTCCACCCAGCTAATACTCTGTACTGGGATTCTTGGCTCCAATATGCATAGCTTTGCATTTCTTGGCACTGAAGCCAAGCTGCCAGATCCTGGACCACCTCCCCAGCTTTTCCAGATCCTCCTGTAGGTCTTTATTCCTTCAGCTGTGTCCACTCTCCCACAGAGCTTGGTGTCATCTGCAAGGAGGTGCATTTGCCTTTAATGCCATCTGCAATGTCATTGATGAAGACATTGAACAGCATTGGCACCAGCATAGAGCCCTGTAGGACCCCACTGGTCACCTCTCTGGTGCCAGATAACTCTCCCCACCACCGCCCTCTGGGTTCTGTCCTCAGCCAGTTTTCCACCCATCTGACCATCTTTCCTCCAGCTCCAAGGTCCACCAACTTTCTGATCAACCTTTTGTGGGGCACAGAGTCAAAGGCCTTGCTGAAATCAAGATAGAGGATGTCTACTGCTTGGCCCCTGTCTACTGTCTTAGTGACACAGTCAAAGAAGTCAATCAGATTTGTTTGATATGATCCCCTCATGAACCCATGCTGCCTCTTATCCTGGAGACTATGTTCCTCTACATATTCCACCAACCTTTCCTTTACTATGGTCTCCATGGAGCTTGCCCACAATGCAGGTCAGACTGACTGGTCTGTAATTCCCTGGATCATCCTTAGGATCACTTTTGTAAAGGGCACTACATGTGCTGTTCTCCAGTCCTGTGTTACCATGCCTGACCTAGTGAACTATTAAACAGGTCTGCTTGTGGCCCTGCCAGTTCCTCAACCAGTTCCTTTAGTATCCCTGGATGTACTCTGTCCAGGCCCGGTGATTTGTCCACTTTCAATGCCAGCAGACCCTCCCTCATGCTATCCTCATCACTAAGTCTGTGTTCCCTTCCCCTGCTCCTCTTTTCCCTCCTGAAGGCACTGGTCTGTCCTTTTTCATGGTGAAAACAGAACAGAAGTATTCATTTAGTATCTTTGCTTTTCCTCCATTATCCTCCACCCATTCCACACCTTTCTTAAGCCTAACAATCCCTTCCTTCTTGTCCCTTTTCTCACTTATATAGTGAAGAAAGCCTTCTCCCTTCTTAATTCCTTCAGCTGCCTATTTGAAGCTCCTTCTGTGCTTTGCTCACTGGACTTCCTTACTTGCCTCACTAGCCAACCTTAGGTAATTTTCCTCTCCGCTCTCTCTTGGTCTTCCTAAATTTTCTATAAGCCAACCTCTTTTCCCTTACTGCCTTGGCAGCCCACAACTGACCAGCTGGGTGCTTTGACCTTGTGTTCTTCCCTGAATCTCACACTCATCTTTGGCAACCAGTATTCCTTCCTTACTGATGGACCACTTTAGGTCCATCAACTCCCATATCTGCTCTGATGCCCGTCAGATGGCTTCTTAGAACCTCATCCATTTTCCTGAAGTCCACCCTCCTGAAATCCAAGATTTTGGTCTTAGTCTGGATGCTTTCCTGCCCATATCCAAATGGAACCACACTGTGCAATGGTCACTTCCACAGTGGCTCTCTGACCATTATTTCCTGTACACGCCCCCATTTGTCAGCAGCAGATCAATCATTTATTTATTTATTCATCACTAGGAAAGATGCACTGAGCCCTTAATGCCCTTAATGCCCATCTCACAGTATGTCTGGGGAATGGGGAAAGGGATGTACAGAATGAGAGTTGGTGCATACATTACAGATGGGGAATACATACATACAGTCAAATACGTTCATGGAGGCAGTGCATAAAATTACTGATAAAATAGTTATAGTATTGGCAGTTCAGAGGAGCATACATATCACATCAGTACAGAGTCAGCATATGATCCAAGCAATCATAAAAGGGGATCACTAGTTCTGCAGGCAGAGAACACATAGAAACCTACCACCCTAGTACCTAATAAGAGCTGGTCTATAGTTGGTAGATAAGTGCAGGAGTGGTAGTGGGGACAGAGGAGAGAAGAGAGGAGGGGAGAGGAAGAAGGCAGGACAAGGAAGCAGGATAGCAGTGAGGGAGTCAGGAGCAGGTGCAGGAAGGGTAAGGTAATTGCATAGAGCAGAGGTAACAGAAAAAGGGAGGGTAAGTGGCAGAAATGTGGAGGAGTGCATTCCACATTTTAGGCAAATGATAGGAGAAGGCTTTTGGCCAGAGGCAGTAGATCTGCAGGGGACTGAAAGGGTAAGAGTGTCAGTCTGGGAATGCAGGAAGTAGAGGGAGGGAGGGTGCTAAGGGAGAAGGAGATAAATGAAGGAAGAGATACAAGCCAGAATTTAGAAATTAATTTATAGTTTGCACCAGGAAAGTAGGGGAGGAGGTTAAGCGATTGGTGGAGGTCACAGTGATGGGTGTGGGGGCAACAAGAGCAAAGTGACAGAAAGAATTGAAGAGAGAGTCAAGTCTGGATAGGTGGGACTGTGGGGCAGCAACAATTGCCTCATGTCTTGTTGATTTAGTGATGCTCTGAGTCAGGAACCCACTCTGCAGTCCTTCCAGGATCACCTGACTCCTAACACATGCTGTGGATGGTATACTCCAGTCCACCTTGGGCAGGTAGAAGTCTACCACAATTACCACCTCTCCTTTCCCTGCAGCTTCCAATATTTGTGAGATCAGTTCCCTGTCTCTCTCTTCATCTTGATTGGGTGGTCTGTAAACCACCCCCAACCTCCTCTTCTCCCTCTATTGGACCTTAACTGAACCCATAATGTCTCCATCTCCCTTCCTCTGACTCCTCCATCATGCAAGTGATTCTCTCCCTGATTTAAACTGTCACCCTCCCCTTCCGTCTGTCCTTCCTGTATAGTTTATATGCAGGGATAGTAGGTCCCAGTCATGGTGTGATGTTGTCCAAGTCTCAGTTACTGCTGCTATGTCCACTCTCCTGTCTGCTAATAGTTCCTGCAGATCATCCATCTTGTTTCCAAGACTCTGAGCATTCAGAGAAACCACCCTCCACCTAGAGTCTGACCTTCTTCTCTCTTCCCTCTTTTCTTCTATTCACACTTATCTCCTCTGTGTGAACCTCTCCACATCTCTTGCTGTGAGTTTCTGACCCTCTCCACCCTTGCTAACTTGTATTTTTTCCTTCACAGCCTCCTCCAGACCTCTTTCATCACTGTGGGGGAGGTTAACTGACCACCTCCTCTCTGAATCTGTGGGCCTGCTCAACCACTGCCCCTCTCAGTAGTTTAAATTAAGTGTAGTTTTTATGTATTCCCCAGCTTGTCCTTGAGTACACTAGAACCCTCCCTACTGAGGTGTAGCCCGTCTGGTGAAAAGATTGCTTTGTTTGACCAGGTCTTATCCCAGTCCCCAATACAGATGAACCTCTCCACCATTTCCTAAGCCAGTCATTAAAATCCTCTATTCATCTTTTTTAGCTGTACTAGCCCTTGGTACTGGTATCTCCTCTGAGAAGGCCAGTGAATTTCCTTCCTCCTGCAGATCTTCCCTAACTCCCTGAACCTACTTTGCACTATCTTAACCTCCTCCTCCCAGCTAGGTCATTGGTTCCCAAATGTATAACTAAATTAGGTTTTCTCCAACCTCCTTACTAGTTCCCTTATTCTTGGATCCACCTTCCCTTTGTCATTCCTGGCTACAAACCACTCTCCTACTTACATTTGAGTCCCTTTCCTTCCCAGTGAATACCCCTAATTATGGAATCTCCTATGATTGTCATCCTTCCATCTCCAGCATCCGTGTTCCCCATCCTTCCTTTCTTACCTTCAGTACTAGCTACTTCCCCACCTAACTGCTCCCTCTGCACCTTGCCAAACCTATCTATGCATCCTCAGTTTATCCCCATAAATGTTTTCCATCTCCCATTTGCCCCTACCCTATGACTATCTCTATCTGCTTTCAGTTTTCCTCCCTCTTCCATTTCTTTTCTCTCCCTCCCCATGCTCCACTTCATTTTGCTTGTCTATTTTCTCTGCCCAGCCTGATTAGTTCCCCCCCCTGTACTCCTGCTCTCAACCCTGGCTTAACCTGACCAGCTACCTCACCCCGCTGACCTCTTCCTCCTTACAGACAGTGCTGCAAATCTGTTCAATAAAGTCACCACTTTAGAAATTCCCACTCCTGATGCTGCTCTCACATTCCCACCCCTTCCCTTACCACTTGCCATTCCTCCATCCTGAGATCCCTAGTTCTCTGAGGAAGAGATACTCCTGTATACTGAGTACTCCTCCCCACTCTCATCCAATGCATGATGGTGTCAGTCCCTGGGCATCATCCTTAGCCTTTCCCTCCACTTCTCTGCTAATTTGACTTCCCACACCATCCTCCCCAGCTCCTATCTGAGCAGCCTTATTTCAGCCCTTAGCTGCTCCAGGCTCTTCACACAGGACATCCCCCTTTATTCCACATCCCCTCAGAAAGACTGCTGCCTCACAGCTACTGCAGATTGTCATTCTCCTACTTCCCATACATGTACCCATTCCGCACATCCTCCCAGCCCTGCCTCTTCTAGCCTCCAGTTATTCATAACTATAAACAGTGATGAATCACAGAAAGAGAACAACGACTACTTTTATTCACCATACAGGTTGCCTTACATTTTTCTTCAAAAAAGTTTAAAGGTACACTATCACCTTTTCTAAAATAAAACTGATACTGCCACAGAAATGGCTCCCTGCTCTATGAGTGTTCATGAAGTCACAGACAGAGCACCATGCACTGCCATGAAATGGATCATTTTACAGTACTTCACACAGCATGCATTGCTTGTGCCACAAAAGAGGCAATTCAAAGAAAGCAAATAAATCATTATTGTGATTAAACTTCAATCACAATAATGATCTCAAAGCCAGTCATTTCCTGTCAGTTAATGACCAACTGGGAGGGTGGCCCTCTGCTGTGCCTTGGACACCCTTCTCCCCAGCCCAAAGTTAGTCTCTAGAAAATGAACAGCTATTTGGTCATTATTGCTTAAGCACAGAAACATAGAGTGTGGCAACAGATAAGTGCAGCTCAGCCTACCCAGTCTGCATTTTTTACCTTCATTTTTCCCACAAACCCACTTAATATATAGCACTGTATCTCCTCTTCCATACCCTTAAAATTAGCTTGTGTCTATCCCAGGCATTTGATCTGCATCCCACTTTTCACCCCACCACCTCTGCTGGAACAATGTGCCAGGAATCCACCACTCTGTGTGTGAAGAAGTATTTCCTTAAATCTCTTCTGACTCTACCCCCTCAAGCTTCACAGCACATCAGCCAAGAACCTTTTCATCAAAACTAATGCCATTCTGTACCTTATTACTTCAACAAACAGCAGCAGCAACAGCAGAAGCAACAATGGGTACAAACCTCAAAACAGCAGTAATAGCAATAAGTGAAAAACCAAAGACAGCAGTAACAGTGGCCCATGCTGGTCCAGAAAGAGAAGTGACAGCATCAGAGACTATCTTTCAACAATAGAAACATAACAGGTGCATCCTCAAATGCAGCAATTACAGAAAAGACTGAACACCCAAATGCAGAAGTAACAGCAACAAGTACTGGCAAAATGCAGCAGTGACAGTAATCAGTACAGGCCCAAAAGCAGAAGTCACAGCAACAAGATCAGGCTCAAAACCAGTAGTCAAAGCAATGAGTATTGACAGGAGATAAAGCGAGAGAGAGAAGAGAGAAAATGAACATAATTGGGACATTCAAGTACTTGAAAGGGATAAATAAGGTTGATAAGGAGACTCTCTTTAATCTGAGTGGCAACCATAACATAAGGGAGCATAGTTTTAAGCTGGAGAGTGGGAGGTTTAGGAGGGAGGTCAGGAAGCATTTCTTCACAAAAGGGTGGTAGACAATTGAAAGCACTGCCAGAAGAGGTCATCTCATTGAAGACAGTGGGTAACTTTAACAGAGGTTCAGATAGGCACTGGGGAACATAAGGATTATGGGTATGGAGGAATATAGGAGGAGTGAGGAAGGAGGGCAGGGACTTTAGCTCAAGCTGTGGACCCTGCAATATGAGCAGACTTGACAGACCAAATGCTGCTTAGTTGGCTTCTTCTATGTTTGTCAGTTCAGAAAAGCAGCAGTAAAAGCAACAGTACAGTCCCAAATGAAGCAGTCACAGTAATGAGTACTGATTCAAACAGCAGAAACAGAAATGTGTTCTGGCACAAAGCAATAGTCACAGCAAAGAGTACAGACCCAAAAGCAGCAGGCACAGCAATGAGTAAAGGTCAAAAGCAACAGTCACAGCAATGAGCACTGACCCAAAAGCAGCTGTCACAGCAATAAGTACAGACCCAAAAGCAGCAGGCACATCAATGAGTACAGACACAAAGCAGCAGTCCCAGCTAAAGTATAGGCTTAAAAAGTAGTCACAACAATGACTACCAAACCAAAAGTAACAATAACACTAAGGCATACAGGGCCAACAGCAGCAGTCACAGAAATGAGTACTGATGGAAAAGCAGCAGTCACCGCATTAGTATAAGCTCTAAAGCAGAACTAAAAGAAATCAGTAAAGGCCCAAAAGCAGCAGTCACAGCAATGAGTACTGACCCAAAAGCAGCAGTCACAGTAATGAGTACAGCCCAAAAGCAGCAGTCACAGCAATGAGTACCGACCCAAAAGCAGCAGTCACAGCAATAAGTACTGACCCTAAAGCAGCAGTCACAGCAATGAGTATAGTCCCTAAAGCAGCAGACACATTAATGAGTACAGATCCAAAAGCAGCAGTCACAACGAGTACAAACCCAAAAGCAACAGTAACATCAATGAGTACAGATCCAACAGCAGCAGTAACAGCAACGAGCACAAACCCAAAAGCAACAGTCACAGCTATGAGCACAGGCCCAAAAGCAGCAGTCACAGCAAAAGTACTGACCGAAAAGCAGCAGTCACAGCAATAAGTACTGACCCAAAGCAGCAGTCACAGCAATGAGTATAGTCCCTAAAACAGCAGACACATTAATAGTACAGATCCAAAAGCAGCAGTCACCATGAGTACAGACCCAAAAGCAACAGTAACCTCAATGAGTACAGATCCAGCAGCAGCAATGTAACAGCAGAGCACAAACCCAAAGCAACAGTCACAGCTATGATACAGGCCCAAAAGCAGCAGTCCACAGCAATGAGTACTGAATCAAAAGCAGCAGTGACAGGAATGAGCACAGACCCAAAAGCAACATTAGCATTACTGGTACAGACAAAAACAACAGAAATAGCAATGAGTAAAGGTCCAAAGGCAGCAGTGACAGCAATGAGTACAAATCCAAAAGCAGCAGTCACAGCAATGAGCACAAACCAAAAAGCAACAATTGCAGCAATGTGTACAGGCCAAAAAGCAGCATCACAGCAATGAGTACTGACCCAAAGCAGCAGTCACAGCAATGAGTACTGATACAAAATCAGCAATCACAGAAATGAACAAAGACCCAAAAGCAACAGTAACATTAATGAGTACAGACAAAAAACAACAGAAATAGCAGTGAGTACAGGTCCAAAGGCAGCAGGACACAGGAATGAGTACAGTCCCAAAAGCAGCAGTAATAACAAAGAGTACAGATGAATGGCAGAAGTAATAACAATGTGTACAGACCCAAAAGCTGCAGTTACAGGAATGAATACAGGCTGAAAAGTAGCAGAAATAGCAATGAGTACAGACCCAAAAGCGGCAGTAACAGGAATGAGTGCAGTTCCTAAAGCTGTAATTATAGCAATGAGTACACACCCAAAGCAGTAGCAATACCAATAAGCAAAATCCCCAAAGCAGCAGTAACAGCAAAGAGTACAGACCCAAAACCAGAAGCAACAGTCATGAGTACAGATCCAAAAGCAGCAGTCACAGCAATTACAGTCCCAAAAGCATCAGTCACAGCATGACTACAGACACAAAAGCAGCAGTCACAGCAATAGTACAGTCCAAAAGCCATCAGTCTCAGCAATGAGGACAGACCCAAAAGCAGCGGTCACATCAATGAGCACAGTCCCAAAAGCAACAGTCACAGCAATGAGTAAATACCAAAAGCTGCAGTTACAGGAGTGAGTACACACCCAAAACCTGAAGTAAAAGCAATGAGTACAGATCCAAAAGCAGCAGTCACAGGAATGAGTACAACCCAAAAGCAGCAGTCACAGGAAGAATACAGACCCAAAATCAGCAGTCACAGCAATGAGTACAGACCGCAAAAATAGTCACAGCAATGAGCACAGTCCCAAAAGCAGCAGTCACAGAAATTAGTACAGAGCCAAAGTGCAGTTACAGGGTGAGTACAAACCCAAAAGCTGAGTAATTGCCATAAGTACAGACCCAAAAGCAGCAGTCACAGCAATGAGTACAGGTCAAAAGCAGCAGTCACAGCAATGATAACAGACACAAAAGCAGCTGTCGCAGCAATGAGTACAGACCCAAAAGCAGCAGTTACAGCAATGAGTACTGGCCCAAAAGAAACAGTCACAGCTAGGTATAGACCCAAAAGCAGCAGTCACAGCAATAAGTACTGACCAAAAGCAGCAGTCACAGCAATAAGTACTGACCCAAAAGCAGCAGTCACAGCAATGAGTATAGTCCAAAAAGCAGCAGTCACAGTAATGAGTACAGACCCATAAGCAGCTGGCACAGCAATGAGTATAACCCTAAGCAGCAGACACATTAATGAGTACAGATCCAAAAGCAGCAGTCACAACGAGTACAGACCCAAAAGCAACAGTAACATCAATGAGTATAGATCCAACAGCAGCAGTAACAGCAACGAGCACAAACCCAAAGCAACAGTCACAGCTATGAGTACAGGCTCAAAGCAGCAGTCACAGCAATGAGTACTGACCAAAAGCAGCAGTCACAGCAATAAGTACTGACCCAAAAGCAGCTGTCACAGCAATGAGTATACTCCCTAAAGCAGCAGTCACAGCAATAAGTACTGACCCAAAAGCAGCAGTCACAGCAATGAGTATAGTCCAAAAAGCAGCAGTCACAGCAATGAGTACAGACCCAAAAGAACAGCCAAAAAGAAGCAGTCTGCAAGAGTAGTGACCCAAATTGAGTAGTCACAGAAATTAGCTCAGGCTCAAAACAAGCAGTCAGAGCAATAAGTTGAGGCACAAAAAAAGCAGTCACTCGACTGAGTACAGACTCAAAAGCAGCAGACACAGAAATGAGCACAAGTCAAAACTCAAATGTCACAGCAATGAATATAGACCAAAAAGCAGCAGTCACAGCAATGAGTACAGACCCAAAAGCAGCAGTCACAGCAATGAGTAAAGGCCCAAAAGCAGCAGTCACAGCAATAAGTACTGACCCAAAGCAGCAGTCACAGCAATGAGTATAGTCCTAAAGCAGCAGACACATTAATGAGTACAGATCCAAAAGCAGCAGTCTACAGTACAAACCCAAAAGCAACAGTAACATCAATGAGTACAGATCCAACAGCAGCAGTAACAGCAACGAGCACAAACCAAAGCAACAGTCACAGCTATGAGCACAGGCCCAAAGCAGCAGTCACAGCAATAAGTACAGACCGAAAGCAGCAGTCACAGCAATAAGTACTGACCCAAAAGCAGCAGTCACAGCAATGAGTATAGTCAAAAAGCAGCAGTCACATCAATGGGTACAGACCCAAAGCAGCTGGCACAGCAATGAGTATAGTCCCTAAAGCAGCAGTCACATTAATGAGTACAGATCCAAAAGCAGCAGTCACAACGAACACAGACCCAAAAGCAACAGTAACCTCAATGAGTACAGATCCAACAGCAGCAGTAAAAGCAACGAGCACAACCAAAAGCAACAGTCACAGCTATGAGTACAGGCCCAAAAGCAGCAGTCACAGCAATGAGTACTGAATCAAAAGCAGCAGTGACAGGAATGAGCACAGACCCAAAAGCAACAGTAGCATTACTGAGTACAGACAAAAACAACAGAAATAGCAATGAGTAAAGGTCCAAAGGCAGCAGTGACAGCAATGAGTACAAATCCAAAAGCAGCAGTCACAGCAATGAGCACAAACCAAAAGCAACAATTGCAGCAATGTGTACAGGCAAAAGCAGCAGTCACAGCAATGAGTACTGACCCAAAAGCAGCAGTCACAGCAATGAGTACTGATACAAAATCAGAAATCACAGAAATGAACAAAGACCCAAAAGCAACAGTAACATTAATGAGTACAGACAAAAAAAACAGAAATAGCAATGAGTACAGGTCCAAAGGCAGCAGGACACAGAAATGAGTACAGTCCCAAAAGCAGCAGTAATAACAAAGAGTACAGATGAATGGCAGAAGTAATAACAATGTGTACAGACCCAAAAGCTGCAGTTACAGGAATGAATACAGGCTGAAAAGTAGCAGAAATAGCAATGAGTACAGACCCAAAAGCAGCAGTAACAGGAATGAGTGCAGTTCCTAAAGCTGTAATTATAGCAATGAGTACACACCAAAGCAGTAGCAATACCAATAAGCAAAATCCCCAAAGCAGCAGTAACAGCAAAAGTACAGACCCAAAACCAGAAGCAACAGTCATGAGTACAGATCCAAAAGCAGCAGTCACAGCAATTACAGTCCCAAAAGCATCAGTCACAGCATGACTACAGACACAAAAGCAGCAGTCACAGCAATGAGTACAGTCCAAAAGCCATCAGTCTCAGAAATGAGGACAGACCCAAAAGCAGCAGTCACCGCAATGAGCACAGTCCCAAAAGCAACAGTCACAGCAATGAGTAAATACCAAAAAGCTGCAGTTACAGGAGTGAGTACACACCCAAAACCTGAAGTAAAAGCAAGTGAGTACAGATCCAAAAGCAGCAGTCACAGGAATGAGTACTAGCATAAAAGCAGCAGTCACAGCAAAAAATACAGACCCAAAAGCAGCAGTCACAGCAATGAGTACAGGTCCAAAAGCAGCAGTCACAGCAATGAGTACAGTCCCAAAAGCAGCAGTCTCAGCAATGAGTACAGACCGAAAAGCAGCAGTCACAGAAATT
Source organism: Neoceratodus forsteri (assembly GCA_016271365.2). NCBI lineage: Eukaryota > Metazoa > Chordata > Ceratodontiformes > Ceratodontidae > Neoceratodus > Neoceratodus forsteri. The sequence continues at coordinate 8,289,579 of CM028130.1, forward strand.
AGTACAGAGCCAAAAGTGCAGTTACAGGAGTGAGTACAAACCAAAAGCTGAAGTAATTGCCATAAGTACAGACCAAAAGCAGCAGTCACAGCAATGAGTACAGGCCAAAAAGCAGCAGTCACAGCAATGATAACAGACACAAAAGCAGCTGTCGCAGCAATGAGTACAGACCCAAAGAAGCAGCAGTTACAGCAATGAGTACTGCCCAAAAGCAACAGTCACAGCTATGAGTACTGCCCAAAAGCAGCAGTCACAGCAATAAGCACTGACCCAAAATCAGCAGTCAAAGCAATAAGTACTGACCCAAAAGCAGCAGTCACAGCTATGAGTATAGTCCAAAAAGCAGCAGTCACAGCAATGAGTACAGACCCAAAAGCAGCTGGCACAGCAATGAGAATAGTCCTAAAGCAGCAGACACATTAATGAGTACATATCCAAAAGCAGCAGTCACAACGAGTACAGACCCAAAGCAACAGTAACATCAATGAGTACAGATCCAAGAGCAGCAGTAACAGCAATGAGCATTAAAACCCAAAAAAGCAACAGTCACAGCTATGAGTACAGGCTCAAAAGCAGCAGTCACAGCAATAAGTACTGAATCAAAAGCAGTGACAGGAATGAGCACAGACCCAAAAGCAACAGTAGCATTACTGAGTACAGACAAAAACAACAGAAATAGCAATGAGTAAAGGTCCAAAGGCAGCAGTGACAGCAATGAGTACAATCCAAAAGCAGCAGTCACAACAATGAGCACAAACAAAAAGCAACAATTGCAGCAATGTGTACAGGCCAAAAAGCAGCAGTCACAGCAATGAGCGACCAAAAGCAGCAGTCACAGCAATGAGTACTGATACAAAGCAGCAATCACAGGAATGAACAAAGACCCAAAAGCAACAGTAACATTAATGAGTACAGACAAAAAACAACAGAAATAGCAATGAGTACAGGTCCAAAGACAGCAGTCACAGGAATGAGTACAGTCCCAAAAGCAGCAGTAATAACAAAGAGTACAGATGAATGGCAGAAGTAATAACAATATGTACAGACCCAAAAGCTGCAGTTACAGGAATGAATACAGGCTGAAAAGTAGCAGAAATAGCAATGAGTACAGACCCAAAAGCAGCAGTAACAGGAATGAGTGCAGTTCCTAAAGCTGTAATTATAGCAATGAGTACACACCAAAGCAATAGCAATACCAATCAGCAAAATCCCAAAAGCAGCAGTCACAGCAAAGAGTATATACCCAAAAGCTGTAATTACAACAATGAGTACAGGCCCAAAGCAGCAGTAACAGCAAAGAGTACAGACCCAAAACCAGGAGCAACAGTCATGAGTACAGATCCAAAAGCAGCAGTCACAGCAATTACAGTCCTAAAGCATCAGTCACAGCAATGACTACAGACACAAAAAGCAGCAGTCACAGCAATGAGTACAGTCCAAAAGCCATCAGTCTCAGCAATGAGGACAGACCCAAAAGCAGCAGTCACAGCAATGAGTACAGGTCCAAAAGCAGCAGTCACAGCAATGAGTACAACCAAAAGCAGCAGTCACAGCAAAGAATACAGACCCAAAAGCAGCAGTCACCGAATGAGTACAGGTCCAAAGCAGCAGTCACAGCAATGAGTACAGCCCCAAAAGCAGCAGTCTCAGCAATGAGTACAGACCAAAAAAAATAGTCACAGCAATGAGCACAGTCCCAAAAGCAGCAGTCACAGAAATGAGTACAGAGCCAAAGGTGCAGTTACAGGAGGCGCCCACACCTAAAAAGCTGAAGCAATTAAGCAGGCAAGACCCAAAAGCAGAAGTCACAGCAATGAGTACAGCCCCAAAAAGCAGCAGTCACAGCAATGATAATAGACACAAAAGCAGCTGTCGCAGCAATGAGTACAGACCCAAAGGCTGCAGTTACAGCAATGAGTACTGGCCCAAAAGCAGCAGTCAAAGCAAAGAGTACAGACCAAAAGCAACAGTAACATCAATGAGTACAGATCCAACAGCAGCAGTAACAGCAATGAGCACAAACCCAAAAGCAACAGTCACAGCTATGAGTACAGGCCCAAAAGCAGCAGTCACAGCAATAAGTACTGACCAAAAGCAGCAGTCACAGCAATAAGTACTGACCCAAAAGCAGCTGTCACAGCAATGAGATAGTCCCTAAAGCAGCGGTCACAGCAATAAGCACTGACCCAAAAGCAGCAGTCACAGCAATGAGTATAGGCCAAAAAGCAGCAGTCACAGCAATGAGTACAGACCCAAAAGAACAGCCAAAAAAGAAGGTCTCTGCAAGAGTAGTGACCCAAATTGAGTAGTCACAGAAATTAGCTCAGGCTCAAAACAAACAGTAAGAGCAATGAGTTGAGGCACAAAAGCAGTCACTGACTGAGTACAGACTCAAACGCAGCAGACACAGAAATGAGCACAAGTCAAAACTCAAATGTCACAGCAATGAATATAGACCAAAAGCAGCAGTCACAGCAATGAGTACAGACCCAAAAGCAGCAGTCACAGCAATGAGTACAGGCCAAAAGATGCAGTCACAGCAATTAGCACTGGATGAAAATCAAATGTCACCGCAATGACTACATACCCAAAAGCAGCAGTAACAGCAATGAATACAGCCTGAAAAGCAGCAAGAACAGCAATGACTACAGATCCAAAAGCAGCAGTCAAAGCAATGAGTACAGGCCCAAAAGCAAGCAGTCAAAGCAATGAGTACAGGCCCAAAAGCAGCAGTCACAGCAATGAGAACTAACCGAAAAGCAGCCGTCACAGCAATTAGCACAGACCCAAAACCTGAAATTATAATCAGTATAGACCCAAAGCAGCAGTAATCCCAATGACTACAGACCCAAAGCAACAGAAACAGCAATGGTACAGACCCAAAAGCAGAAGGCACACCAATGAGTACAGACCTAAAAGTAGCAGTCACAGCAATGAGTACAGGTGCAAAGCAGCAGTCACAGCAATGAGTACAGACCCAAAAGCTGCAGTCACAGCAATGAGTACAGACGCAAAAAGCAGCAGTCAAAGCCAAAGAGTACACACCCAAAACCTGAAGTAACAGCCATGAATGCAGTACCAAAGCAGCTATCACAGTAATGAGTACAGCCCAAAAGCAGCAGTCACAGCAAAGAGTACAGACCCAAAAGCAGCAGTCTCAGCAAAGAGTACAGACCAAAAGCAGCAGTCACAGCAATGAGTACAGTCTAAAGCACCAGTCACAGCAATGAGTACAGCCAAAAAGTTGCAGTACAGACACAAAAGTAGCAGTCACAGCAATGAGTACAGGCGCAAAAGCAGCAGTCACAGCAATGAGTACAGCCCAAAAAGCTGCAGTCACAGCAATGAGTACAGACCAAAAGCAACAATCACAGCAATGAGTACACACCCAAAACCTGAAGTAACAGCCATGAATACAGATCCAAAAGCAGCTGTCACAGCAATGAGTACAACCTCAAAGCTGCAGTCACAGCAATGAGTACAGAGCGCAAAAGCAGCAGTCAAAGCAATGAGTACACCCAAAACCTGAAGTAATAGCCATGAATGCAGTACCAAAAGCAGCTATCACAGTAATGAGTACAGCCCAAAAGCAGCAGTCACAGCAAAGAGTACAGACCCAAAAGCAGCAGTCTCAGCAATGAGTACAGACCAAAAAGCATGGTCACAGCAATGAGTACAGTCCTAAAGCACCAGTCACAGCAATGAGTACAGCCCAAAAAGTTGCAGTACAGACACAAAAGTAGCAGTCACAGCAATGAGTACAGGCGCAAAAGCAACAGTCACAGCAATGAGTACAGCCCAAAAGCTGCAGTCACAGCAATGAGTACAGACCCAAAAGCAGCAATCACAGCAATGAGTACACACCCAAAACCTGAAGTAATAGCCATGAATACAGATCCAAAAGCAGCTGTCACAGTAATAAGTACAGCCCAAAAGCAGCAGTCACAGCAAAGTACAGACCAAAAAGCAGCGGTCACTGCAATGAGTACAGGCGAATAGCAGCAGTCACAGCAATGAGAACAGACCCAAAAGCAGCAGTCACAGCAATGAGTACAGTCCTAAAAGCAGCAGTCTCAGCAAAGAGAACAGACCCAAAACAGAAGTCAAAGCAATGAGTACAGACCCAAAAGCAGCAGTCACAGCAATGAGTACTGGCACAAAAGCAGAAGTCACAGCAAAGAGTGCAGACCCAAAAGTTGCAGTCACAGCAATAAGTACAGACCCAAAAGCAGCAGTCACAGCAATAAGTACTGACGCAAAGCAGCAGTCACAGGAATGAGTATAGTCAAAAAGCAGCAGTCACAGCAATGAGTACAGACCCAAAAGCAGCTGGCACAGCAATGAGTATAGTCCCTAAAGCAGCAGACACATTAATGAGTACAGATCCAAAAGCAGCAGTCACAAAAAGTACAGACCCAAAAGCAACAGTAACATCAATGAGTACAGATCAAACAGCAGCAGTAACAAACGAGCACAAACCCAAAAGCAACAGTCACAGCTATGAGTACAGGCTCAAAAGCAGCAGTCACAGCAATGAGTACTGAATCAAAAGCAGCAGTGACAGGAATGAGCACAGACCCAAAAGCAACAGTAGCATTGCTGAGTACAGACAAAAACAACAGAAATAGCAATGAGTAAGGTCCAAAGGCAGCACCGACAGCAATGAGTACAAATCCAAAAGCAGCAGTCACAACAATTGAGCACAAACCAAAAGCAACAATTGCAGCAATGTGTACAGGCCAAAAGCAGCAGTCACAGCAATGAGTACTGACCCAAAAGCAGCAGTCACAGCAATGAGTACTGATACAAAAGCAGCAATCACAGGAATGAGCAAAGACCCAAAAGCAACAGTAACATTAATGAGTACAGACAAAAACAACAGAAATAGCAATGAGTACAGGTCCAGACAGCAGTCACAGGAATGAGTACAGTCCCAAAAGCAGCAGTAATAACAAAGAGTACAGATGAAAGGCAGAAGTAATAACAATATGTACAGACCCAGAAGCTGCAGTTACAGGAATGAATACAGGCTGAAAAGTAGCAGAAATAGCAATGAGTACAGACCCAAAAGCAGCAGTAACAGGAATGAGTGCAGTTCCTAAAGCTGTAATTATAGCAATGAGTACACACCCAAAGCAGTAGCAATACCAATAAGCAAAATCCCAAAGCAGCAGTCACAGCAAAGTATAGACCCAAAAGCTGTAATTACAACAATGAGTACAGGCCCAAAGCAGCAGTAACAGCAAAGAGTACAGACCCAAAACCAGAAGCAACAGTCATGAGTACAGATCCAAAGCATCAGTCACAGCAATGACTACAGACACAAAAGCAGTAGTCACAGCAATGAGTACAGTCCAAAAGCCATCAGTCTCAGCAATGAGGACAGACCCAAAAGCAGCAGTCACAGCAATGAGTACAGGTCCAAAAGCAGCAGTCACAGCAATGAGTACAACCAAAAGCAGCATTCACAGCAAGATTACAGACCCAAAAGCAGCAGTCACAGCAATGAGTACAGCCCCAAAAGCAGCAGTCTCAGCAATGAGTACAGACCAAAAAAAAAGTCACAGCAATGAGCACAGTCCCAAAAGCAGCAGTCACAGAAATGAGTACAGAGCCAAAGTGCAGTTACAGGAGTCACGTACACACAAAAGCTGAAGTAAGTGCCATAAGTACAGACCCAAAGCAGAGTCACAGCAATGAGTATCACCAAAAAGCAGCAGTCACAGCAATGATAACAGACACAAAAGCAGCAGTAGCAGCAATGATAACAGACACAAAAGCAACAGTTACAGCAAAGAGTACTGGCCCAAAGCAGCAGTCAAAGCAAAGAGTACAGACCCAAAGCAGCATTCACAACAATGAGTATTCAACCCAAAAGCTGCAGTCACAGCAATGAGTACAGATCCAAAAGCAGCAGTCACAGCAAATGAGTACAGATCCAAAAGCAGCAGTCACAGCAATGAGTACTGCTCAAAAGCAGCAGGCAAAGAAATAAATACAAGCCCACAAGCAAAAGTAAGAGCCAAGAGAACACTCCTGAAAGCAGAATTAACAGCAATGAGTACAGATCCAAAAGCAGCAGTCTCAGCCATTACTAGAGCCCAAAAGCAGCAGAAACAGGAATAAGAACAGCCAAAAAAGCAGTCTCTGCAAAGAGTAGTGACCCAAATTGAGTAGTCACAGAAATAAGCTCAGGCTCAAAACAAGCAGTCAGAGCAATGAGTTGAGGCACAAAAGCAGTCACTCGACTGAGTACAGACTCAAACACAGCAGACACAGAAATGAGCACAAGTCAAAACTCAAATGTCACAGCAATGAATATAGACCAACAAGCAGCAGTCACTGCAATGAGTACAGGCCCAAAATATGAAGTCACAGCAATTAGCACTGGATGAAAATCAAATGTCACCACAATGACTACATACACAAAAGCAGCAGTAACAGCCTGAATACAGCCTGAAAAGCAGCAGGAACAGCAATGACTACCTATCCAAAAGCAGCAGTCAAAGCAATGAGTACAGGCCAAAAAGTAAGCAGTCAAAGAAATGAGTACAGGCCCAAAAGCAGCAGTCACAGCAATGAGAACTGACCAAAAGCAGCATCACAGCAATTAGCACAGACCCAAAACCTGAAATTATAATCAGTATAGACCAAAGCAGCAGTAATCCCAATGACTACAGACCAAAAGCAACAGAAACAGCAATGAGTACAGACCCAAAGCAGAAGGCACACAATGAGTACAGACCTAAAAGTAGCAGTCACACAAAGAGTACAGGTGCAAAAGCAGCAGTAACAGCAATAGTACAATCCAAAAGCTGCAGTCACAGCAATCAGTACAGAATCAAAGCAGCAGTCAAACAATGAGTACACACCCAAAACCTGAAGTAATAGCCATGAATGCAGTACCAAAAGCAGCTATCACAGTAATGAGTAGAGCAATAGCAGCAGTCACTGCAAGAGTACAGACCAAAAGCAGCATTCTCACGATGACTACAGACCAAAAGCAGCAGACACTGCAATGAGTACAGGCCTAAAAGCCCAGTCACAGCAATGAGTACAGCCAAAAAGCTGCAGTACAGACACAAAAGTAGCAGTCACAGCAATGAGTACAGGCACAAAAGCAGCAGTCACTGCAATGAGTACAGCCAAAAGCTGCAGTCACAGCAATGAAAACAGACACAAAAAGTAGCAGTCACAGCAATAGTACACAGGCCTAAGCAGCAGTCTCAGCAAAGAGAACAGACCCAAGAAAGAAGTCAAAGCAATGAGTACAGACCCAAAAGCAGCAGTCACACTAATGGGACAGTCCCAAAAGCAGCAGTCACAGCAATGAGTACAGGTGCAAAAGCAGCATCCACAGCAATGAGTACAGCCCAAAAAGCTGCAGTCACAGCAATGAGACAGTCCCAAAACCAGTCACAGCCATGAATACAGATCCAAAAGTAGCTGTCACAGTAATAAGTACAGCCCAAAGGCAGCAGTCACAGCAAAGAGTACAGACCTAAAGAAGCAGTCACTGCAATGAGTACAGACCGAATAGCAGGAGTCACAGCAATGAGAACAGACCCAAAAGCAGCAGTCACAGCAATGAGTAGAGGCCTAAAGCAGCAGTCACAGCAATGAGTACAGTCCCAAAACAGAAGTCAAAGCAATGAGTACAGACAAAAGCAGCAATCACAGCAATGAGTACAAACCCAAAACCTGAAGTAATAGCCATGAATACAGATCCAAAAGCAGCTGTCACAGTAATAAGTACAGCCCAAAAGCAGCAGTCACAGCAAAAGTACAGACCAAAAGCAGCAGTCACTGCAATGAGTACAGGCCGAATAGCAGCAGTCACAGCAAATGAGAACAGACCAAAAGCACAGTCACAGCAATGAGTACAGGCTCAAAAGCAGCAGTCTCACCAAAGAGAAAAGACCCAAAACAGCAGTCCACAAATGAGTACAGACCTAAAAGCAGCAGTCACATTAATAGGTACAGTCCCAAAAGCAGCAGTCACAGCAATGAGTACAGGCGCAAAAGCAGCAGTCACAGCAAAGAGTACAGACCCAAAAGCTGCAGTCCCAGCAATAAGTACAGACCCAACAGCAGCAGTCACAGCAATCAAAAAGACCCAAAGCTGCAGTCACAGCAGTAGTACAGGACCAAAACTTCAGTCACAGCAATGAGTACAGCCCAAAAGCAGAAGTCACAGAAATAAGTACAAGCCCACAAGCAAAAGAAAGAGCCATGAGTACACTCCTAAAGCAGAATTAACAGCAATGAGTACAGATCCAAAAGCAGCAGTCTCCAGCCAAGAATAGTGACCCAAAAGCAGCAGAAACAGGAATAAGAACAACCAGAAATGAAACAGTCTCTACAATGAGTACTGACCAAACTGAGCACTCACAGAAGTGAGTACAGGCCCAAAAGAAGCAGTCAGAGCAATGAGTTGAGGCACAAAAAGCAGTCACTCCAATGAGTACAGAATCAAGAGCAGCACTCAAAGAATGAGTACAGACCAAAATCATATGTCACAGAAATGAGTGTAGATCCAAAAGCAGCAGTCACAACAATGAGTACAGGCTCAAAAGCTGCAGTCACAGCAATGAGTACTGACTGAAAAATAGCTGTCAGAGAAAGAGTACAGACCAAAAGCTGTAATTATAGCAATTAGTACAGACCCAAAGCAGCAGTAATACCAAAGAGTACAGACCAAAAGCAACAGAAACAGCAAAAGTACAGACCCAAAAGTAGCAGTCACTGCAATGAGTACAGGCCCAAAAGCTGCAGACACAGCAATGAGTACTGACTGAAAAGTAGCTGTCACAGAAATGAGTACAGACCTAAAAGCTGTAATTATAGCAATTAGTACAGACCCAAAGCAGCAGTAATACCAAAGAGTACAGACCCAAAGCAACAGAAACAGCAATAAGTACAGACCCAAAGAAGCAGTCACAGCAATGACTACAGGACCAAAAGCAGCAGTCACAGCAATGAGAACTGAAAAGAAAGCAGACATCACAGCAATTAGAACAGACCCAAAACCTGTAATTATAACAATCAGTACAGACACAAAAGCAGCAGTAATACCAATGAGTACAGACCCAAAGCAATAGAAACAGCAATGAGTACAGACCCAAAAGCAGAAGTAACACCAATGAGTACAGACCCAAAAGTAGCAGTCACAGCAATGAGTACAGGCGCAAAAGCAGCAGTCACAGCAATAGTACAGCCCCAAAAGCTGCAGACACAGCAATGTGTACAGACACAAAAGCAGCAGTCACATGAATGGGTAGTCCCAAAAGCAGCAGTCACAGCAATGAGAACAGGCGCCAAAAGCAGCAGTGACAGCAAAAAGTACAGCCCAAAATCTACAGTCACAGCAATAAGTACAGACCCAAAATCAGCAGAAACAGGAATAAGAACAGCCAAAAAGAAGCAGTCTCTGCAAGAGAAGTGACCCAAATTGAATCGTCACAGAAATGAGCTCAGGCTCAAAACAAGCAGTCAGAGCAATGAGTTGAGGCACAAAAAGCAGTCACCTGATTGAGTACAGACTCAAACACAGCAGACACAGAAATGAGCACAAGCAAAAATCAAATGTCACAGAAATGAATATAGACCAAAAGCAGCAGTCACAGCAATGAGTACAGACCCAAAAGCAGCAGTCACAAGCAATGAGTACAGGCCCAAAAGATGCAGTCACAGCAATTAGCACTGGATGAAAATCAAATGTCACCGCAATGACTACATACCAAAAAGCAGCAGAAACAGCAATGAATACAGCCTGAAAAGCAGCAGGAACAACAATGACTACAGATCCAAAAGCAGCAGTCAAAGCAATGAGTACAGGCCCAAAACAAGAAGTCAAAGCAATGAGTACAGGCCCAAAAGCAGCAGTCACAGCAATGAGAACTGACCGAAAAGCAGCCATCACAGCAATTAGCACAGACCCAAAACCTGTAATTATAATCAGTATAGACCCAAAGCAGCAGTAATACCAATGACTACAGACCAAAGCAACAGAAACAGCAATGAGTACAGACCCAAAAGCAGAAGGCACATCAATGAGTACAGACCTAAAGTATGATCACAGCAATGAGTACAGGTGCAAAAAGCAGCAGTCACAGCAATGATTACAACCCCAAAAGCTGCAGTCACAGCAATGAGCACAGACTCAAAAGCAGCAGTCAAAGCAATGAGTACACACCAAAACCTGAAGTAATAGCCATGAATGCAGTACCAAAAGCAGCTATTACAGTAATGAGTACAGCCCAAAAGCAGCAGTCACAGCAGAGTACAGACCCAAAGTAGCAGTCTCAGCAATGAGTACAGACCAAAAAGCAGCAGTCACAGCAATGAGTACAGAGCCAATAGCAGGAGTCACAGCAATGAGAACAGACCCAAAAGCAGCAGTCACAGCAATGAGTACAGTCCAAAACAGAAGTCAAAGCAATGAGTACAGACCCAAAAGCAGCAATCACAGCAATGAGTACAGACCCAAAGCGAAGTAATCAGCCATGAGTACAGATCTGAAAAGCAGCTAGTCACAGCAATGAGTACAGCCCAAAAGCAGCAGTCACTGCAATGAGTACAGGCCTAATAGCAGCAGTCACAGCAAAGAGAACAGACCAAAACACAAGTCAAAGCAATGAGTACAGACCCAAAAGCAGCAGTCACATTAATGGTACAGTTCCAAATGCAGCAGTCACAACAATGAGTACTGTTCAAAAGCAGCAGGCAAAGAAATAAATACAAGCCCACAAGCAAAAGTAAGAGCCATGAGTACACCCCGAAAGCAGAAATAACAGCAATGAGTACAGATCCAGAAGCAGCAGTCTCAGCCATTACTAGAGCCCCAAAGCAGCAGAAACAGGAATAAGAACAGCCAAAAGAAGCAGTCTCTGCAAAGAGTAGCTGACCCAAATTGAGTAGTCACAGAAATGAGCTCAGGCCCAAAACAAGCAGACAGAGCAATGAGTTGAGGCACAAAAAAGCAGTCACTCGACTGAGTACAGACTCAAACGCAGCAGACACAGAAATGAGCACAAGTCAAAAATCAAATGTCACAGCAATGAATATAGACCAAAAGCAGCAGTCACAGCAATGAGTACAGACCCAAAAGCAGCAGTCACAGCAATGAGTACAGGCCCAAAAGATGCAGTCACAGCAATTAGCACTGGATGAAAATCAAATGTCACATAATGACTACATACCAAAAGCAGCAGTAACAGCAATGAATATTGCCTGAAAAGCAGCAGGAACAGCCATGACTACAGATCCAAAGCAGCAGTCAAAGCAATGAGTCAGGCCCAAAAGCAAGCAGTCAAAGCAATGAGTACAGGCCCAAAAGCAGCAGTCACAACAATGAGGAACTGACCGAGAAGCAGCCATCACAGCAATTAGCACAGACCCAAAACCTGAAATTATAATCAGTATAGACCCAAAGCAGCAGTAATACCAATGACTACAGACCCAAAGCAATAGAAACAGCAATGAGTACGACCCAAAAGCAGAAGGCACACCAATGAGTACAGACCTAAAAGTAGCAGTCACAGCAATGAGTACAGACTCAAAAGCAGCAGTCAAAGCAATGAGTACACACCCAAAACCTGAAGTAATAGCCTTGAATGCAGTACCAAAAGCAGCTATCACAGTAATGAGTACAGCCCAAAAGCAGCAGTCACAGCAAAGAGTACAGACCCAAAAGCAGCAGTCTCAGCAATGATGACAGACCAAAAAGCAGCAGTCACAGCAATGAGTACAGGCCTAAAAGCACCAGTCACAGCAATGAGTACAAAAGCTGCAGTACAGACACAAAAGTAGCAGTCACAGCAATGAGTACAGGTGGAAAAGCAGCAGTCACAGCAATGAGTACAGCCCAAAAGCTGCAGTCACAGCAATGAGTACAGACCCAAAAGCAGCAATCACAGCAATGAGTACACACCCAAAACCTGAAGTAATAGCCATGAATACAGATCCAAAAGCAGCTGTCACAGTAATAAGTACAGCCCAAAAGCAGCAGTCACAGCAAAGAGTACAGACCCAAAAGCAGCAGTCACTGCAATGAGTACAGGTCTAATAGCAGCATCACAGCAATAAGAACAGACCCAAAAGCAGCAGTCACAGCAATGAGTACAGACCTAAAAGCAGCAGTCTACCAAAGAGAACAGACCCAAAACAGAAGTGAAAAATGAGTACAGACCTAAAAGCAGCAGTCACATTAATAGGTACAGTCCCAAAAGCAGCAGTCACAGCAATGAGTACAGGCACAAAAGCAGCAGTCACAGCAAAAAGTACAGACCCAAAAGCTGCAGTCCCAGCAATAAGTACAGACCCAAAAGCAGCAGTCACAGCAATCAGAACAGACCCAAAGCTGCAGTCACAGCAGTGAGTACAGGACCAAAACTGCAGTCACAGCAATGAGTACAGCCCCAAAAGCAGCAGTCACAGAAATAAATACAAGCCCACAAGCAAAGAAAGAGCCATGAGTACACTCCTAAAGCAGAATTAACAGCAATGAGTACAGATCCAAAAGCAGCAGTCTCAGCCAAGAATAGAGACCCAAAAGCAGCAGAAACAGGAATAAGAACAGCCAGAAAGAAACAGTCTCTACAATGAGTACTGACCCAAATTGAGCAGTCACAGAAATGAGTACAGGCCCAAAAGAAGCAGACAGAGCAAAGAGTTGAGGCACAAAAAGAAGTCACTCAATGAGTACAGACTCCAAGCGCAGCAGTCTCAGAAGTGAGTACAAGCCAAAAATCATATGTCACAGCAATGAGTACAGACCCAAAAGCAGCAGTCACATCTATGAATACAGGCCCAAAAGCTGCAGTCACAGCAATGAGTACTGACTGAAAAGCAGCTGTCACAGAAATCAGGATAGACCCAAAAGCTGTAATTATAGCAATCAGTACAGACCCAAACCAGCAGTAATACCAATGAGTACAGATCCAAAGCAACAGAAACAGCAATAAGTACAGACATAAAAGCAACAGTCACAGCAATGAGTACAGATCCAAAACTGCAGTCACAGCAATGAGTACAGTTCCAAAAGCAGCAGTTGTAGCAATGAGTACAGACACAAAGCAGAAGTAACAGCAATGAGTACATACCCAAAAGCAGCAGTCACAGCAATGAGTACAGGCCCAAAAGCCAGTGACAGCAATGAGTACAGACCAAGAAGCTGCAGTCACAGCAATGAGTACAGGACCAAAAGCAGCAGTCACAGAATAAGTACAGACTCAAAAGCAGCAGTAACAGCCAATGAACACAGATCCAAAAGCAGTAGTCACAGTAATGAGTACAGCCCAAAAGCAGCAGTCAAAGCAAAGAGTTCTGACCCAAACACAGCAGTCCCAGCAATGAGCACTGGCCAAAAGCAGCAGTCACAGCAATGGGTATAGGCCCAAAGCAGCAGTCACAGCAATGAGTACAGACCAAGCAGCAGTCACAGCAATGAGTACAGGTCCAACAACAGCAGTCATAGCAATGAGTACTATTCCCAAAGCAGCAGTCAAAGAAATAATACAAGCCCACAAGCAAAGGAAAGAGCCATGAGTACACTCCCTAAAGCAGAATTAACAGCAATGAGTACAGATCCAAAGCAGCAGTCTCAGCCATTAATAGAGCCCCAAAAGCAGCAGAAACAGGAATAAGAACAACCAAAAAAGAAGCAGTCTCTGCAAAGAGTAGTGACCCAAATTGAATAGTCACAGAAATGAGCTCAGGCTCAAAACAAGCAGTCAGAGCAATGAGTTGAGGCACAAAAAAGCAGTCACTCGACTGAGTACAGACTCAAACGCAGCAGACACAGAAATGAGCAAAAGCCAAAATCAAATGTCACAGAAATTAATATAGACCAAAAGCAGCAGTCACAGCAATGAGTACAGACCCAAAAGCAGCAGTCACAGCAATGAGTACAGGCCCAAAGATGCAGTCACAGCAATTAGCACTGGATGAAAATCAAAAGTCACCAATGACTACATACCCCAAAAGCTGCAGAAACAGCAATGAATACAGCCTGAAAAGCAGCAGGAACAACAATGACTACAGATCCAAAAGCAGCAGTCAAAGCAATGAGTACAGGCCCAAAACAAGAAGTCAAAGCAATGAGTACAGGCCCAAAAGCAGCAGTCACAGCAATTAGAACTGACCAAAAAGCAGCCATCACAGCAATTAGCACAGACCCAAAACCTGAAATTATAATCAGTATAGACCCAAAGCAGCAGTAATACCCAATGACTACAGACCCAAAGCAACAGAAACAGCAATGAGTACAGACCCAAAAGCAGAAGGCACATCAATGAGTACAGACCTAAAAGTAGCAGTCACAGCAATGAGTACAGGTGCAAAAGCAGCAGTCACAGCAATTGAGTACAGCCCCAAAAGCTGCAGTCACAGCAATGAGCACAGACTCAAAAGCAGCAGTCAAAGCAATGAGTACACACCAAAACCTGAAGTAATAGCCATGAATGCAGTACCAAAAGCAGCTATCACAGTAATGAGTACAGCCCAAAAGCAGCAGTCACAGCAAAGAGTACAGACCCAAAAGCAGCAGTCTCAGCAATGAGTACAGACCAAAAAAGAGCAGTCACAGCAATGAGTACAGGCCTAAAAGCACCAGTCACAGCAATGAGTACAGCCCAAAAAGCTGCAGTACAGACACAAAAGTAGCAGTCACAGCAATGAGTACAGGTGCAAAGCAGCAGTAACAGCAATGAGTACAGCAAAAGCCGCAGTCACAGCAATGAGTACAGACCCAAAGCAGCAATCACAGCAAGAGTACAAACCAAAACAGCAGTCACTAGCCATGAGTACAGATCCAATAGCAGCTGTCACAGCAATAAGTACAGCCCAAAAGCAGCAGTCACAGCAAAGAGTACAGACCAAAGCAGCAGTCACTGCAATGAGTACAGGCCGAATAACAGCAGTCACAGCAATGAGAACAGACCCAAAAAGCAGCAGTCTCAGCAAAGAGAAAAGACCAAAACAGCAGTCTCACAAATGAGTACAGACCTAAAAAGCAGCAGTCACATTAATTGGTACAGTCCCAAAGCAGCAGTCACAGCAATGAGTACTGACCCAACAGCAGCAGTCACAGCAATCAAAAAAGCCAAAAGCTGCAGTCACAGCAGTGAGTACAGGACCAAAACTTCAGTCACAGCAATGAGTACAGCCCCAAAAGCAGCAGTCACAGAAATAAGTACAAGTCCACAAGCAAAAGAAAGAGCCACGAGTACACTCCCTAAAGCAGAATTAACAGCAATGAGTACAGATCCAAAAGCAGCAGTCTCAGCCAAGAATAGTGACCCAAAAGCAGCAGAAACAGGAATTAGAACAACCAGAAAAGAAACAGTCTCTACAATGAGTACTGACCAAACTGAGCACTCACAGAAGTGAGTACAGGCCCAAAAAGAAGCAGTCAGAGCAATGAGTTGAGGCACAAAAAGCAGTCACTCCAATGAGTACAGAATCAAGAGCAGCACTCAAAGAAATGAGTACAGCAAAAATCATATGTCACAGAAATGAGTGTAGACCAAAAGCAGCAGTCACAACAATGAGTACAGGCCAAAAGCTGCAGTCACAGCAATGAGTACTGACTGAAAATAGCTGTCAGAGAAAAAGTACAGACCTAAAAAGCTGTAATTATAGAAATTAGTACAGACCCAAAGCAGCAGTAATACCAAAGAGTACAGACCCAAAGCAACAGAAACAGCAATAAGTACAGACCTAAAAGTAGCAGTCACTGCAATGAGTACAGGCCAAAAGCTGCAGACACAGCAATGAGTACTGACTGAAAAGTAGCTGTCACAGAAATGAGTACAGACCTAAAAGCTGTAATTATAGCAATTAGTACAGACCCAAAGCAGCAGTAATACCAAAGAGTACAGAACCAAAGCAACAGAAACAGCAATAAGTACAGACCCAAAAGAAGCAGTCACAGCAATGACTACAGGACCAAAAGCAGCAGTCACAGCAATGAGAACTGAAAGAAAAGCAGACATCACAGCAATTAGAACAGACCCAAAACCTGTAATTATAACAATCAGTACAGACACAAAGCAGCAGTAATACCAATGAGTACAGACCCAAAGCAATAGAAAAGCAATGAGTACAGACCCAAAAGCAGAAGTAACACCAATGAGTACAGACCCAAAAGTAGCAGTCACAGCAATGAGTACAGGCGCAAAAGCAGCAGTCACAGCAATAGTACAGCCCAAAAGCTGCAGTCACAGCAATGAGTACAGACACAAAAGCAGCAGTCACAGCAATGAGTACAGACACAAAAGCAGCAGTCACATGAATGGATAGTCCAAAAGCAGCAGTCACAGCAATGAGAACAGGATCGCAAAAGCAGCAGTGACAGCAAAAAGTACAGCCCCAAAGCTACAGTCACAGCAATAAGTACAGACCCCAAATCAGCAGAAACAGGAATAAGAACAGCCAAAAAGAAGCAGTCTCTGCAAAGAGTAGTGACCCAAATTGAATAGTCACAGAAATGAGCTCAGGCTCAAAACAAGCAGTCAGAGCAATGAGTTGAGGCACAAAAAGCAGTCTCCCTGACTGAGTACAGACTCAAACGCAGCAGACACAGAAATGAGCACAAGCCAAAATCAAATGTCACAGAAATGAATATAGATCAAAAGCAGCAGTCACAGCAATGAGTACAGACCCAAAAGCAGCAGTCACAGCAATGAGTACAGGCCCAAAGATGCAGTCACAGCAATTAGCACTGGATGAAAATCAAATGTCACCGCAATGACTACATACCCAAAAGCAGCAGAAACAGCAATGAATACAGCCTGAAAAGCAGCAGGGAACAACAATGACTACAGATCCAAAAGCAGCAGTCAAAGCAATGAATACAGGCCCAAAACAAGAAGTCAAAGCAATGAGTACAGGCCCAAAAGCAGCAGTCACAGCAATGAGAACTGACCAAAAAGCAGCCGTCAGCAATTAGCACGGACCCAAAACCTGAAATTATAATCAGTATAGACCCAAAGCAGCAGTAATACCAATGTCACAGACCAAAGCAACAGAAACAGCAATGAGTACAGACCCAAAAGCAGAAGGCACATCAATGAGTACAGACCTAAAGTAGCAGTCACAGCAATGAGTACAGGTGCAAAAGCAGCAGTCACAGCAATGAGTACAGCCCAAAAGCTGCAGTCACAGCAATGAGCACAGACTCAAAAGCAGCAGTCAAAGCAATGAGTACACACCCAAAACCTGAAGTAACAGCCATGAATGCAGTACCAAAAGCAGCTATCACAGTAATGAGTACAGCCCAAAAGCAGCAGTCACAGCAAAGAGTACAGACCCAAAAGCAGCAGTCTCAGCAATGAGTACAGACCAAAAGCAGCAGTCACAGCAATGAGTACAGGCCTAAAAGCACCAGTCACAGCAATGAGTACAGCCCAAAAAGCTGCAGTACAGACACAAAGTAGCAGTCACAGCAATGAGTACAGGCCAGAAGCAGCAGTCACAGCAATGAGTACAGCCCAAAAGCTGCAGTCACAGCAATGAGTACAGACCCAAAAGCAGCAATCACAGCAATGAGTACACACCAAAACCTGAAGTAATAGCCGTGAATACAGATCCAAAAGCAGCTGTCACAGTAATAAGTACAAGCCCAAAAGCAGCAGTCACAGCAAAGAGTACAGACCCAAAAGCAGCAGTCACTGCAATGAGTACAGGCCGAATAGCAGCAGTCACAGCAATGAGAACAGACCCAAAAGCAGCAGTCACAGTAATGAGTACAGGCCTAAAAGCAGCAGTCTCAGCAAAGAGAACAGACCCAAAACAGCAGTCACACAAATGAGTACAGACCTAAAAGCAGAAGTCACATTAATAGGTACAGTCCCAAAAGAAGCAGTCACAGCAATGAGTACAGGTGCAAAAGCAGCAGTCACAGCAAAGAGTACAGACCCAAAAGCTGCAGTCCCAGCAATAAGTACAGACCCAACAGCAGCAGTCACAGCAATCAGAAAAGACCCAAAAGCTGCAGTCACAGCAGTGAGTACAGGACCAAAACTTCAGTCACAGCAATGAGTACAGCCCAAAAAGCAGAAGTCTCAGAAATAAGTACAAGCCCACAAGCAAAAGAAAGAGCCACTGAGTACACCCCCAAAGCAGAATTAACAGCAATGAGTACAGATCCAAAAGCAGCAGTCTCCAGCCAAGAATAGCGACCCAAAAGCAACAGAAACAGGAATAAGAACAACCAGAAAAGAAACAGTCTCTACAATGAGTACTGACCCAAACTGAGCACTCACAGAAGTGAGTACAGGCCCAAAAAGAAGCAGTCAGAGCAATGAGTTGAGGCACAAAAAGCAGTCACTCCAATGAGTACAGAATCAAGAGCAGCACTCAAAGAAGTGAGTACAGACCAAAATCATATGTCACAGAAATGAGTGTAGATCCAAAAGCAGCAGTCACAACAATGAGTACAGGCTCAAAAGCTGCAGTCACAGCAATGAGTACTGACTGAAAAATAACTGTCAGAGAAGAGTACAGACCAAAAGCTGTAATTATAGCAATTAGTACAGACCCAAAGCAGCAGTAATACCAAAGAGTACAGACCAAAGCAACAGAAACAGCAATAAGTACAGACCAAAAGTAGCAGTCACTGCAATGAGTACAGGCCCAAAAGCTGCAGATCACAGCAATGAGTACTGACTGAAAAGTAGCTGTCACAGAAATGAGTACAGACCTAAAAGCCTGTAAATATAGCAATTAGTACAGACCCAAAGCAGCAGTAATACCAAAGAGTACAGACCCAAAGCAACAGAAACAGCAATAAGTACAGACCAAAGAGCAGTCACAGCAATGACTACAGGACCAAAAGCAGCAGTCACAACAATGAGAACTGAAAGAAAAGCAGACATCACAGCAATTAGAACAGACCCAAACCTGTAATTATAACAATCAGTACAGACACAAAGCAGCAGTAATACCAATGAGTACAGACCCAAAGCAATAGAAACAGCAATGAGTACAGACCCAAAAGCAGAAGTAACACCAATGAGTACAGACCCAAAAGTAGCAGTCACAGCAATGAGTACAGGTGCAAAAGCAGCAGTCACAGCAATAGTACACCCCCAAAAGCTGCAGTCACAGCAATGAGTACAGACACAAAAGCAGCAGTCATAATGAATGGGTACCAGTCCCAAAAGCAGCAGTCACAGAAATAAGTACAAGCCCACAAGCAAATGAAACAGCCATGAGTACACTTCGATAAAGCAGAATTAACAGCAATGAGTACAGCCTAAAAGCTGCAGTCAGAGCATTGAGTACAGTCCAAAAGCAGCAGTCACAGAAATAAGTAATTACCCTACAAGTAGAGGTAAGTGCCATGAGTACACTCCCTAAAGCAGAATTAACAGCAATGAGTACAGATCCAAAAGCAGAAGTCTTAGCCAAGAATAGAGAACCAAAACATCAGAAACAGGAATAAGAACAGCCGGAAAAGAAACAGTCTCTGCAATGATTACTGACCCAAACTGAGCAGTCACAGAAATGAGTACAGGCACAAAAGAAGCAGTCAGAGCAATGAGTTGAGACACAAAAAGAAGTCACCCAATGAGTACAGACTCAAGTACAGCAGTCACTGAAGTGAGTACAAGCCAAAATCATATGTCACAGAAATGAGTACAGACCAAAAGCAGCTGTCACAGCAATGAGTACAGACCAAAACCTAAAGTAAAGCCATGAATACAGAGCAAAAGCAACTGTCACAGTAATGAGTACAGTTCAAAAGCAGCAGTCACAGCAAAGAGTACAGACCCAAAAGCAGCTGTCGCAGCAATCAGAACAGACAAAAAGCTGCAGTCAAAGCAGTGAGTACAGGACCAAAACTGCAGTCACAGCAATGAGTACAGCCCCAAAAGCAGCAGTCACAGAAATAAGTACAAGCCCACAAGCAAAAGAAATAGCCATGAGTACACTCCCAAAAGCAGAATTAACAGCAATGAGAACAGATCCAAAAGCAGCTGTCTTAGCCAAGAATAGGATCCAAAAGCAGCAGAAACAGGAATAAGAACAGCCAGAAAGAAACAGTATCTGCAATGAGTACTGACCCAAATTGAGCAGTCACAGAAATGAGTACAAGCCAAAAGAAGCAGTCGAGCAATGAGTTGATGCACAAAAAGCAGTCACTCAATTGAGTACAGACTCAAGTGCAGCAGTCACAGAAATGAGTACAAGCCAAAATCGTATGTCACAGCAATGAGTATAGACCTAAAAGCAGCACTCACAGCAATGAGTATAGGCCCAAAACTGCAGTCACAGTAATGAATACTGACTGAAAAGCAGCTGTCATAGAAATCAGTACAGACCCAAAACTGTAATTATAGCAATCAGTGCAACAGTAATACCAATGAGTACAGTCCAAAAGCAATATAAACAGCAATGAGTACAGACCCAAAAGCAGAAGTCACACCAATGAGTACAGACCCAAAAGCAGCAGTCACAGCAATGAGCACAGACCGAAAAACAGAAATCACAGCAATGAGTACGCACCCAAAATCTGAAGTAATAGCCATGAAAACAGATCCAAAAGCAGCTGTCACAGTAATGAGTACAGCCCAAAAGCAGCAGTCAAAGCAAAGAGTACAGACCGAAAAGTAGCAGGCCCAGCAATGAGCACAGTCCAAAAGCAGCAGTCAGAGCATTGAGTACAGACCCAAAAGCAGCAGTCACAACAATGAGTACAGACCCAAAAGCACCAGTCTCAGCAAAGTACAGACCCAAAACAACAGTCACAGTAATGAGTACAGACCCAAAACCAGTAATTATAGCAATCAGTACAGACCCAAAGCAGCAGTAGTACAAATGAGTACAGACCCAAAGCAACAGAAACAGCAACAAGTACAGACCTAAAAGCTGCAGTTTCAGCCAAGATTAGGGGCCCAAAAGCAACAGAAACAAGAATAAGAGCAGCCAGAAAAGAAACAGTCTCTGCAATGAGTACTGACCCAAACTGAGCAGTCACAGAAATGAGTACAGGTCCAAAAGAAGCAGTCAGAGCAATGAGTTGAGGAACAAAAATCAGACACTCCAATGAGTACAGACTCAAATGCAGCAGTCACAGAAATGATTAAAGGCCAAAATCATATGTCACAGAAATGAGTACAGCCCCAAAAGCTGCAGTCACAGCAATGAGTACAGACGTAAAAGCAGCAGTCACAGCAATCAGAACAGGCCCCAAAGCTGCAGTCACAGCAGTGAGTACAGGACTAAAACTACAATCACAACAATGAGTACAGCCCCAAAGCAGCAGTCACAGAAATAAGTACAAGCCCACAAGCAAAAGAAAGAGCCAAGAGTACACTCCCTAAAGCAGAATTAACAGCAATGAGTACAGATCCAAAAGCAGCAGTCTCAGCCAATAATAGAGACCCAAAAGCAGCAGAAACAGGAATAAGAACAGCCAGAAAAGTAACAGTCCCTGCAATGAGTACTGACCAAACTGAGCACTCACAGAAATGAGCACAGGCCCAAAAGAAGCAGTCAGAGCAATGAGTTGAGGCACAAAAAGCAGTCACTCAATGAGTACAGACTCAAGCGCAGCACTCAAAGAAATGAGTACAGACTAAAAATCATATGTCACAGCAATGAGTGTAGACCCAAAAGCAGCAGTCACAGGAATGGTACTGACTGAAAGCAGCTGCCACAGAAATCAGTGCACGACTTAAAAGCTGTAATTGTAGCAATCAGTACAGACCCAAAGCAGCAGTAATACCAATGAGTACAGACCCAAAGCAACAGAAACAGCAATAAGTACAGACCCAAAAGCAGCAGTCACAGCAATGAGAACTGACTGAAAAGCAGACATCACAGCAATTAGTACAGACCCAAAACCTGTAAATATAAAATAAGTACAGACCCAAAGCAGCAGTAATTCCAATAAGTACAGACCCAAAGCAATAGAAACAGCAATGAGTACAGACCCAAAAGTAGAAGTCACACCAATGAGTACAGACCCAAAAGTAGCAGTCACAGCAATGAGTACAGGCGCAAAAGCAGCAGTCACAACAATAGTACAGCCCCAAAAGCTGCAGTCACAGCAATAGTACAGCCCCAAAGCAGCAATCACAGCAATGAGTACACACCCAAAACTTAAAGTTATAGCTAAAATACAGATCCAAAGCAGCTGTCACAGTAATGAGTAAAGCCAAAGCAGCAGTCACTGCAAAGAGTACAGATGCAAAGCAGCAGTCCCAGCATTGAGCACAAGCCGAAAAGCAGCAGTCACAGCAATGAGTACAGAACCAAAAGCAGCAGTGACATGAATGGCTACAGTCCCAAAAGCAGCAGTCACAGCAATGAGTACAGCCCCAAAAGCTACAGTCACAGCAATGAGTACAGACATAAAAGCAGCAGTCACAATAAGTACAGCCCCAAAAGCTGCAGTCACAGCAATGAGTACAGACATAAAAGCAGCAGTCACAGCAATCAGAACAGACAAAAAGCTGCAGTCAAAGCAGTGAGTACAGGACCAAAACTGCAGTCACAGCAATGAGTACAGCCCCAAAAGCAGCAGTCACAGAAATAAGTACAAGCCCACAAGCAAAAAGAAATAGCCATGAGTACACTCCCAAAAGCAGAATTAACAGCAATGAGAACAGATCCAAAAGCAGCTGTCTCAGCCAAGAATAGAGATCCAAAAGCAGCAGAAACAGGAATAAGAACAGCCAGAAAGAAACAGCCTCTGCAATGAGTACTGACCCAAATTGAGCAGTCACAGAAATGAGTACAGGCCAAAAGAGCAGTCAGAGCAATGAGTTGATGCACAAAAAGCAGTCACTCAATTGAGTACAGACTCTAGTGCAGCAGTCACAGAAATGAGTACAAGCCAAAATCGTATGTCACAGCAATGAGTATAGACCTAAAAGCAGCAGTCACAGCAATGAGTATAGGCCCAAAACTGCAGTCACAGTAATGAATACTGACTGAAAAGCAGCTGTCATAGAAATCAGTACAGACCCAAAACTGTAATTATAGCAATCAGTACAGACCCAAAACAGCAGTAATAATAATGAGTACAGTCCAAAAGCAATATAAACAGCAATGAGTACAGACCCAAAAGCAGAAGTCACACCAATGAGTACAGACCCAAAAGCAGCAGTCACAGTAATGAGCACAGACCCAAAAGCAGCAGTCACTGCAATGAGTACACACCCAAAACCTGAAGTAATAGCCATGAAAACAGATCCAAAAGCAGCTGTCACAGTAATGAGTACAGACCAAAAGCAGCAGTCAAAGCAAAGAATACAGACCGAAAAGCAGCAGGCCCAGCAATGAGCACAGTCCAAAAGCAGCAGTCAGAGCATTGAGTACTGACCCAAAAGCAGCAGTCACAGCAATGAGTACAGACCCAAAGCACCAGTCTCAGCAAAGAGTACAGACCCAAAACAACAGTCACAGTAATGAGTACATACCCCAAACCAGTAATTATAGCAATCAGTACAGACCCAAAGCAGCAGTAGTACAAATGAGTACAGACCCAAAGCAACAGAAACAGCAACAAGTACAGACCCAAAAGCAGCAGTTTCAGCCAAGATTAGAGGCCCAAAAGCAACAGAAACAAGAATACGAACAGCCAGAAAAGTAAAATCCCTGCAATGAGTACTGACCCAAACTGAGCAGTCACAGAAATGAGTACAGGTCCAAAAGAAGCAGTCAGAGCAATGAGTTGAGGCACAAAAATCAGACACTCCAATGAGTACAGACTCAAATGCAGCAGTCACAGAAATGATTAAAGGCCAAAATCATATGTCACAGCAATGAGTACAGCCCCAAAAGCTGCAGTCACAGCAATGAGTACAGACGTAAAAGCAGCAGTCACAGCAATGAGAACTGACTGAAAAGCAGACATCACAGCAATTAGTACAGACCCAAAACCTGTAATTATAACAATCAGTACAGACCCAAAGCAGCAGTAATTCAATGAGTACAGACCCAAAGCAATAGAAACAGCAATGAGTACAGACCCAAAAGTAGAAGTCACACCAATGAGTACAGACACAAAGTAGCAGTCACAGCAATTAGTACAGGTGCAAAAGCAGCAGTCACAGCAATAGTAAAGCCCCAAAGCTGCAGTCACAGCAATAGTACAGCCACAAAAGCTGAAATCACAGCAATAGTACACACCCAAAACTTAAAGTAATATCTAAAATACAGATCCAAAAGCAGCTGTCACAGTAATGAGTAAAACCCCAAAAGCAGCAGTCACACCAAAAGAGTACAGACCAAGCAGCAGTCACAGCAATGAGTACTGCCCCAGCTACTGATCACAGCAATGAGTACAGACCCAAAAGCAGCAGTGACATGAATGGTACAGTCCCAAAAGCAGAAGTCACAGCAATGAGTACTGCCCCAAAGCTACAGTCACAGCAATGAGTACAGTCATAAAAGCAGCAGTCACAGCAATCAGAACAGACCCAAAAGCTGCAGACACAGCAGTGAGTACAGGCTCAAAGCTGCAGTCACAGCAATGAGTACTGACTGAAAGTAGCTGTCACAGAAATGAGTACAGACCTAAAGCTGTAATTATAGCAATTAGTACAGACCCAAGCAGCAGTAATACCAAAGTACAGACCCAAAGCAACAGAAGCAGCAATAAGTACAGACCCAAAGAAGCAGTCACAGCAATGACTACAGGACCAAAGCAGCAGTCACAGCAATGAGAACTGAAAGAAAAGCAGACGTCACAGCAATTAGAACAGACCCAAAACCTGTAATTATAACAATCAGTACAGACACAAAGCAGCAGTAATACCAATGAGTACAGACCCAAAGCAATAGAAACAGCAATGATTACAGACCCAAAAGCAGAAGTAACACCAATGAGTACTGCCCCAAAGCAGCAGTCACAGAAATAAGTACAAGCCCACAATCAGAAGAATGAGCCATAAGTACACTCCCTAAAACAGAATTAACAGCAATGAGTACAGATCCAAAAGCAGCAGTCTCAGCCAAGAATAGCGACCAAAAGCAGCAGAAACAGGAATAAGAACATCCAGAAAAGAATCAGTCTCTGCAGTAGTGAGGACCCAAACTGAGCACTCACAGAAGTGAGTACAGGCCCAAAAGAAGCAGTCAGAGCAATGAGTTGAGGCACAAAAAGCAGTCACTCCAATGAGTACAGAATCAAGAGCAGCACTCAAAGAAATGAGTACAGACCAAAAATCATATGTCACAGAAATCAGTGTAGACCCAAAAGCAGCAGTCACAACAATGAGTACAGGCTCAAAAGCTGCAGTCACAGCAATGAGTACTGACTGAAAAGTAGCTGTCACAGAAATGAGTACAGACCTAAAAGCTGTAATTATAGCAATTAGTACAGACCCAAAGCAGCAGTAATACCAAAGAGTACAGACTAAAAGCAACAGAAACAGCAATATGTACAGACCCAAAGAAGCAGTCACAGCAATGACTACAGGACCAAAAGCAGCAGTCACAGCAATGAGAACTGAAAGAAAAGCAGATGTCACAGTAATTAGAACAGACCCAAAACCTGTAATTATAACAATCAGTACAGACACAAAGCAGCAGTAATACATACTAACATACTAAAATGCCAGCAGAATAGGCTAATGGTCTTTCGTGTCTGCTCGTTGGTCAGCCCCACCCTGGGTGCTGACCTTGCTTCCCCTCGCCTTCTCTGGCTTCTCCTTCCCAGTTCAGATATTCTTGCTGCATTGGATTTTGCTTCCTGAACCCTTCCCTTCCCCTGTCCCACCCCTCTTGAACCCTCCACTGTCTCTGCCTCCACCAGCCCCTAGGTAGTGCATTCCATGTCTCTACCAACCTCTCAGTGAGTAGCACCTCCTCCTTTCTCCTGAATCTTCCCCTCCAGCTTCCACCCATGCCCTCTAGTGGCCCCTTCCTCCTTCCTTCGAAGCACCCTCACTGTTCCTCCCCTATTTACCCTCTTCATGTACCTGAAGACCTCTATCATGTCCCTCCAGGTCCCTTCTCTCTTCCAAAGTGTACATATTTAGCTCTTGAGCCTCTCCTCATAGGTCCTGTCCCCAAGCCCCAAATCATTTTGGTTGCCTCCTCTGGACCCTCTCCAGGAGGTTAATGTCCCTCTTTAAGTGTGTCCTCCAAAACTGCATGAGTACTCCAGGTGCGCCTCTCCAAGCATAGTTATACAGAGGAGTATCACTTCCCTCCTTCTGGAGGTGATCCCCTAGTGATGCATCCCAGCATCCTGTTGGCCTGGCTGCTGCCCTCCTACAAGTCTCAGAGTTGTTCATCTTGACATCCTCCACCACACCAGGTCCCTCTCAGCCATTGAGACTTGTAGTATTCCTCCCCAGGGTGTACACTTGGCCTGGGTTTCTGGCCCCAGGTGGAGTACCTTGCATTCCCTGCATTAAACCTCAGCTTCCACTTTCTAGACCATCTTTCCAGAGCCTCCAGGTCCCCTGCAGGGCCACCCTCCCTCCTCCCCATCCACCACTGCCCCTAGTTTCAGTCATCTGCAAAGAGACTCATCTCACTCCTGATTCCTGTCCTTATGTCAGATACGTAGGCGTTGAACAGAAGGGGCAAAGGACTGATCCCTTTGGGACCCCACTAATGACCCTCCTTGGGAAGAGAGATTATCCCACCAACTATGACCCTCCTGAGTCAGTCCTGGAGCCAATTGCCTATCCATCGGATCATCTGGTTTCCCACCCCATTTCTCCTAGTTTATCCAACAGGCCCACGTGAGGAACAGAGTCAAATGCCTTGCTGATGTCCAGAAAGAGGACATCCACTGGTCTACCAGGTCCAAGGCACTTGTCACCCAGTCATAGAACTCCACCAGGTTTGTCTGACACAATTTCCTGGGATGAATCCATGCTGTCTCTCATCCAGGCACCCTGACTTATCCAGGGCCCCTCTAGCCTCTCCTTGACAATGCCCTCCATCACCTTGCCCACCATTGATGTCAGGCTGACAGGCCTGTAGTTCCCCCAGCTCCTTGATCCCCCTTGTGAATAGGCACTACATGCGCCACCTTCCAGTCTTGGGGCACCCACCCTGTCCTCAGAGAGATGGTAGAAAGCTCTGCCAGGGGTTTCGCCAGGACATCTGCAAGTTCCTTCAGCACTCTGGGATGTAATTTATCCAGCCCCAGTGCTTTCTCCGTCTTAAAGGAGCTGAGGGCTTCCCTCCTCTCTCTGCTACGATTTCCACTTCCAGTACCTCTTCTCCCTGCTTAGCCCTCCCCCACCTGCCAGTGATGCCCCCTCTCCCCAGACCTGCCAATCAGTAAGGGCCCCTTCTCATTATCTCTGTCTCCTCCATGTATGATGCAGCATCCCCATTTTCCCTGGTGAAAACTGAGGTGAAGTACTCATTTAGTACCTCAGCCTGCTCCTCTGGGTCTTGTGCCATCTCTCCCCTGATTTAATCCTGCTAATCTGCCCCTTCACCCTTCGTCTTTCCCCAATGTATCTAAAGAACCCTTTTCCCTCTCTAATTTCCCTGGCCAGGTTCTGCCTTCCTTGCCTTAGCCGCCCTCACCACTCTAGTGGCCCTTCTAGCCAACAGCTCCTTCCTCGATCCCTTTCACTCTTGAGCACTTGAATTTCTTATAGGCTGCTTTCTTTCCCTGCACCACCACCTGGACCTCCCTGGTCCACCAACAGGGTTTTGGGCCCACCGCATTTTGTCTTACTCTTGCACAGATGCTGGTAGCATCCTGCACCCTCTCCTGATGATTTCCCACCTACTATCAGCGTCCATGTCTGACCCAATCCCATCCAAATGCTCCATAAGGATCCTTCCCATTTCCTTAAAATCCACCCTGAAGTCGGTTACTTCCCGTCTTTGTGCAGCCTTCCCCTCCTAGGTCCAGGCAGTGCCAGACCGTGGCATGGTCACTCCCGCCAATGGGTCCCTTACCTCCAGGCCCCCAATCTGGTCACTGTCTGCCAGGACCACATCCAGTACCCGTGCCTCCCTGGTCGGTTCCCTCACCTGCTGAGTTAGGAACGTCTTGAAGACATCCAACAACCTCTGTTCCCTGGTCACAGAGGATGTCATAGTCTCCCAGTCTGTTCCTGGCATGTTTAAGTCCCTAACACCACCACCTTTCCTCTTCCCAGTCTGCAGTGTCTCTAACATCTGCCACCAGACTGTCCTCCGGCCCTCCGCCAGGGCAGGGGTCTCTCACCGCCCTATTTTTACTCTCTTGCCCCCATATTATCAAGGTGACCCAAATCACCTCCATGGTTCCCTCCGCCTCCTCAACTCCCCTATGCCAATGCAGATTTTACTATAATTGCTACCCCTCCTCCTTCCCTCCCCTGTCCTTCCTGAACATAGTGTAACCCTCCAGGTTCAGGTCCCAGTCATGTCTTGCAGTGGCCCAAGTCTCAGTGACTGCTGCCACATCCACTGCTCCCTCAGTTAACATCGCCTGGAGCTCAGGCTTTTATTGCCCAAGCTCCTGGCATTTAGCAGACTACCTTCCACCCTTTCCTATAGTTTCATTTCCCTGCTCGTGTTCCTTGGGGATTCTGTTTTCTCCTGGGCTGCACTTTGCCAGTTGGTCTTTTCCTGCAATCCTTCCTGGTCCCAGGGGGTGGAGACAGGTCCCTCCATTATAGGCATCCCCTTGACTGCCTTTTCTCCCATCCCACCCCTTCACAAGTTTAAACCCACTTTTCACCAATGAACTCCTCCATTTTCAACAGGATTCCCCTCCCTCAAATTGAGATGTAGTCTATCTCTAGCATACAGCTCCTTATCCTCCAAGGTCTCCCCAATCCCCATCAACCCATACCCTCTGGCTCACACCACTCCCTGAGCAACTGGTTTATCGCCTAATTTTTCTTTTGTATTTCCCACTAGCCCTTGGCACTGGCAGGATTTCTGAGAAAACTGTGCATCCTATGTCATGACAGACCCTGACGAGCTCCTGAATCTTGCCTGTATCTCTAGCTTGCTATTTCCCTCAATGTCATTTGTGCCCAGGTGGACCCAGTATGTCTGGGGAACCCCACAGTCTTTGCCAGCTGATATACCTCGTGCTTAGCCCTGTGCACCATTAGTCCAGGGAAGCATCTTGTTCTAACTGGCCAGGCTTCTCCTCCCTATCCCATTTGATACCCCTGATCATAGAATCCCCAGCAGGAGCACTCTGACCACTCCTTTTCCTCCATTTCCCCCTTCCATGTCCCTCATCCTTTCTACTGGCTCCTCCACCCAGCTGGCTCCTTGTTCCTCTCCCTATCTGGGTGCCACATGCCACCCGTTCCTTATTTACATGGCCATTCCCTCCCTCCAATCCTATGCCTCTCTTCCTCCTGAGTATCCTTCTGTACCTTGTTAATTCCCCTCACTGCTCAACTGGTCCTTCTCCCCATCTGCTAAACTAGCCTGGCTCATCCTCCTTCCTTCCTGTCTCCATTTAGTTCCTCCTTGCTCATACGTGCTCCTGGCCTAACCCCTCAGCTCTCTTTACTGAATCATCTTGTACTTCTGGTCCTTCTTACCTTTCCTCCCAACTGGTCCTTCTCCTTGCGCTTTCCTCCTCTTCCCCCTGCTCCGATTTACTGCTCCCCCATTCTCCTGCATTCAGGTCCCCCCTGTTCTTCCTGCTATCGCCCCTGCCTCTATCCCCACTCCCACACCCTTTCCGTCTCTAACCACCTCTGCCGTGGCTACATCCCCCATCCTTGAGCAGAAGAAGAGAATTGAAGCGGTTACTAAGTATAGGTCTGATCCACCTCCCTGCCTTGCTTCCTTCTGTCCAGCACTGGCTATCTGCCTACTTCCCTGAGAATGTTGTCCCTCCTTCCCCTCTTTGTGAGGGTCTCCAGTTACCTGCCTGCTTCCTTGGTAGTGTCCTTTTGGGCCCCCTCTGCCAGGGGTCCCTATGTGACCCTTGGTATTCTCTGCACTCCTTTCCTATACCCCCACCCCCAGTGTGGTGCAACCCTGTGGAGATTTCCAGCCCCTTCCCAACCATACCACCCCTTCCCCAGCTTTCTCTTCATCCCGCAACCTCCTCCCTAAGCTGTGCCAGCTAGTAGCACACTGGGCAACCACCAAACTTCCAAGCCCAGTCCAGTATCATGGCTGCTCCACATCCTGTGCACCCCACCACCCTCCCAAAGATGCCGGCCCTAATGATGTGTGGTTCCATCCCGTTCAAATAGTTTTCCTGGGTGAGCCACCAGTTCCCCTGTTCCAAGATACCCCTACTGCCTAATCAGGTCACCCACTAATCCTAGAGACAGTCCCACTGAACACCAGTAACTCTGTTACTAGGTGCAGTACAAGACATTATACATGTAAGGAAAATGAACAACTCCCTAAGCTCCTCTCTCCCGGCCTTTAAATCCAACCCCAGTGGCTAGAACTACATGAGTACAGTCCCAATACCAATGAGTACAGTCCCAAAGCAATAGAAACAGCAATGAGTACAGACCCAAAAGCAGAAGTAACACCAATGAGTACAGACCCAAAAGTAGCAGTCACAGCAATGAGTACAGACCCAAAGCACCAGTCACATGAATGGGTACAGTCCCAAAAGCAGCAGTCACAGCAAAGAGTACAGCCCCAAAAGCTATAGTCACAGCAATAAGTACAGACCCAAAAGCAGCAGAAACAGGAATAAGAACAACCAGAAAAGAAACAGTCTCTGCAATAAGTACTGACCCAAACTGAGCACTCACAGAAGTGAGTACAGGCCCAAAAAGAAGCAGTCAGAGGAATGAGTTGAGGCACAAAAAAGCAGTTACTTCAGTGAGTAAAGACACAGAGCAGCACTCAAAGAAATGAGTACAGACCAAAAATCATATGTCACAGCAATGAGTGAAGACCAAAAGCAGTAGTCACAACAATGAGTACAGGCCCAGAAGCTGCAGACACAGCAATGAGTACAGACTGAAAAGTAGCTGTCATGGAAATGAGTACAGACCTAAAAGCTGTAATTATAGCAATTAGTACAGACCCAAAGCAGCAGTAATACCAAAGGGTACAGACCCAAAGCAACAGAAACAGCACAGCATTGACCAAAAGTAGCAGTCACTGCAATTAGTACAGATCCAAAAGCAGCAGTCACAGCAATGAGAACTGACTGAAAAGCAGACATCACAGCAATAAGTACAGACCCAAAACCTGTAATTACAACAATCAGTACATACTGAAAGCAGCTGTAATACCAATGAGTACATACCAAAGCAATAGAAACAGCAATGAATACAGACCCAAAAGCAGAAGTAACACCAATGAGTACAGACCTAAAAAGTAGCAGTAACAGCAAAGTACAGGCACAAAAGCAGCAGTCACAGCAATAGTAAAGCCCCAAAAGCTGCAGTCACAGCAAAGAGGACAGACACAAAAGCATCAGTCACAACAATGAGTACAGGCCAAAAGCTGCAGACACAGCAATGAGTACTGACTGAAAAGTAGCTGTCACAGAAATCAGTACAGACCTAAAAGCTGTAAATATAGCAATTCAGTACAGACCCAAAGCAGCAGTAATACCAAAGAGTACAGACCAAAGCAACAGAAACAGTAATAAGTACAGACCCAAAAGCAGCAGTCACAGCAATGATTACATGACCAAAAGCAGCAGTCACAGCAATGAGAACTGAAAGAAAAGCAGACGTCACAGCAATTAGTACAGACCCAAACCTGTAATTATAACAATCAGTACAGACACAAAGCAGCAGTAATACCAATGAGTATAGACCCAAAGCAATAGAAACAGCAATGAGTACAGACCCAAAAGCAGAAGTAACACCAATGAGTACAGACCCAAAAGTTGCAGTCACAGCAAAGAGTACAGACCCAAAAGCAGCAGTCACATGAATGGGTACAGTCCCAAAAGTAGCAGTCACAGCAATGAGTACAGGTGCAGAAGCAGCAGTCACAGCAAAGAGTACAGCCCCAAAAGCTATAGTCACAGCAATAAGTACAGACCCAAAAGCAGCAGAAACAGGAATAAGAACAACCAGAAAAGAAACAGTCTCTGCAATAAGTACTGACCCAAACTGAGCACTCACAGAAGTGAGCACAGGCCCAAAAGAAGCAGTCAGAGGAATGAGTTGAGGCACAAAAAGCAGTTACTTCAGTGAGTAAAGACTCAGAGCAGCACTCAAAGAAATGAGTACAGACCAAAAATCATATGTCACAGCAATGAGTGAAGACCAAAAGCAGCAGTCACAACAATGAATACAGGCCTAAAAGCTGCAGACACAGCAATGAGTACTGACTGAAAAGTAGCTGTCACGGAAATGAGTACAAACCTAAAAGCTGTAATTATAGCAATTAGTACAGACCCAAAGCAGCAGTAATACCAAAGGTACAGACCCAAAGCAACAGAAACAGCAATAAGTACTGACCCAAAAGTAGCAGTCACTGCAATTAGTACAGATCCAAAAGCAGCAGTCACAGCAATGAGAACTGACTGAAAAGCAGACATCACAGCAATAAGTACAGACCAAAACCTGTAATTACAACAATCAGTACAGACCGAAAGCAGCTGTAATACCAATGAGTACATACCAAAGCAATAGAAACAGCAATGAATACAGACCCAAAAGCAGAAGTAACACCAATGAGTACAGACCAAAAAGTAGCAGTAACAGCAATAAGTACAGGCGCAAAAGCAGCAGTCACAGCAATAGTACAGCCCCAAAAGCTGCAGTCACAGCAAAGAGTACAGACACAAAAGCAGCAGTCACAACAATGAGTACAGGCCCAAAAGCTGCAGACACAGCAATGAGTACTGACTGAAAAGTAGCTGTCACAGAAATGAGTACAGACCTAAAAGCTATAATTATAGCAATTAGTACAGACCCAAAGCAGCAGTAATACCAAAAGTACAGACCCAAAGCAACAGAAACAGTAATAAGTACAGACCCAAAAGCAGCAGTCACAGCAATGAGTACAGGACCAAAAGCAGCAGTCACAGCAATGAGAACTGAAAGAAAAGCAGACGTCACAGCAATTAGTATAGACCCAAAACCTGTAATTATAACAATCAGTACAGACACAAAGCAGCAGTAATACCAATGAGTATAGACCCAAAGCAATAGAAACAGCAATGAGTACAGACCCAAAAGCAGAAGTAACACCAATGAGAACAGACCCAAAAGTAGCAGTCACAGCAAAGAGTACAGACCCAAAAGCAGCAGTCACATGAATGGGTACAGTCCCAAAAGCAGCAGTCACAACAATGAGTACAGGCGTAGAAGCAGCAGTCAGAGCAAAGAGTACAGCCCCAAAAGCTACAGTCACAGCAATAAGTACAGACCCAAAAGCAGCAGAAACAGGAATAAGAACAACCAGAAAAGAAACAGTCTCTGAAATGAGTACTGACCCAAACTGAGCACTCAGAGAAGTGAGTACAGGCCCAAAAGAAGCAGTCAGAGCAATGAGTTGAGGCACAAAAAGCAGTTACTTCAATGAGTACAGACTCAGCACAGCACTCAAAGAAATGAGTACAGACCAAAAATCATATGTCACAGCAATGAGTGTAGACCAAAGCAGCAGTCACAACAATGAGTACAGGCTAAAAGCTGCAGACACAGCAATGAGTACTGACTGAAAAGTAGCTGTCACAGAAATCAGTACAGACCTAAAAGCTGTAATTATAGCAATTAGACAGACCCAAAGCAGCAGTAATACCAAGAGTACAGACCCAAAAGCAACAGAAACAGCAAAAGTACAGACCCCAAAGTAGCAGTCACTGCAATGAGTACAGATCCAAAAGCAGCAGTCACA
The DNA here is from genome assembly GCA_016271365.2 of Neoceratodus forsteri. NCBI lineage: Eukaryota > Metazoa > Chordata > Ceratodontiformes > Ceratodontidae > Neoceratodus > Neoceratodus forsteri. The sequence continues at coordinate 8,323,311 of CM028130.1, forward strand.
ACAATGAGAACTGACTGAAAAGCAGACATCACAGCAATAAGTACAGACCCAAAACCTGTAATTACAACAATCAGTACAGACCAAAAGCAGCTGTAATACCAATGAGTACAGACCCAAAGCAATAGAAACAGCAATGAATACAGACCCAAAGCAGAAGTAACACCAATGAGTACAGACCCAAAAGTAGCAGCAACAGCAATAAGTACAAGCGCAAAAGCAACAGTCACAGCAATAGTACAGCCCCAAAAGCTGCAGTCACAGCAAAGAGTACAGACACAAAAGCAGCAGTCACAGCAAAAGTACAGACCCAAAACCAGCAGTCCAGCAATAAGCACATACCAAATGCAGCAGTCACAGCAATGAGAACAGAACCAAAAGCAGCATTCACAGCAAGGAGTACAGGCCTAAAAGCAGCAGTCTCAGCAAAGAGTACAGACCAAAAACAGCAGTCACAGTAATGAGTACAGACCCAAAGGTAGCAGTCACATGAATAGATACAGTCCCAAAAGCAGCAGTCACAGCAATGAGTACAGGCGCAAAAGCAGCAGTCACAGCAAAAGTACAGCCCCAAATGCCACAGTCACAGTAATGAGTACAGCCCCAAAAGCAGCAGTCACAGAAATAAGTACAAGCCCACAAGCAAAAGAAATAGCCATGAGTACACTCCCAAAGCAGAATTAACTAGCAATGAGAACAGCCCCAAAGCTGCAGTCCGAGCATTGAGTACAGTTCCAAAAGAAGCAGTCACAGAAATAAGTACTACCCTACAAGTAGAGGTAAGTGCCATGAGTACACTCCAAAGCATAATTAACAGCAATGAGTACAGATCCAAAAGTAGCAGTCTTAGCCAAAAATAGAGACCCAAAAGCATTAGAAACAGGAATAAGAACAGCCAGAAAAGAAACAGTTCCAGCTATGAGTACTGACCCAAATTGAGTAGTCACAGAAATGAGTACAGGCCCAAAGAAGCAGTCAGAGCAAAGAGTTGATACACAAAACGCAGTCACTCAATTGAGTACAGACTCTAGTGCAGCAGTCACAGAAATGAGTACAAGCCAAAATCGTATGTCACAGCAATGAGTATAGACCCAAAAGCAGCAGTCACATCTGTGAATACAGGCCCTAAAGCTGCAGTCAAAGTAATGAATACTGACTGAAAAGCAGCTGTCATAGAAATCAGTACAGACCCAAAACTGTAATTATAGCAATCAGTACAGACCCAAAACAGCAGTAATACCAATGAGTACAGTCCAAAAGCAATATAAACAACAATGAGTACAGACCCAAAGCAGTCACACCAATGAGTACAGACCCAAAAGCAGCAGTCACAGCAATGAGCACAGACCCAAAAGCAGCAGTCACAGCAATGAGTACACACCCAAAACCTGAAGTAATAGCCATGAAAACAGATCCAAAAGCAGCTGTCACAGTAATGAGTACAGCCCAAAAGCAGCAGTCAAAGCAAAGAGTACAGACCGAAAAGCAGCAGGCCCAGCAATGAGCACAGTCCAAAAAGCAGCAGTCAGAGCATTGAGTACAGACTTAAAAGCAGCAGTCACAGCAATGAGTACAGACCCAAAAGCAGCTTTCACAGCAATAAGTACTGCTCCAAAGCTGCAGTCAGAGCAATGGGTACAGTACCAAAAGCAGCAGTCACAGCAATGAGTACAGATCCAAAAGCAGCAATCACAGCAAGGAGTACAAAACCAAAAGCAACTGTCACAGCAATAAGTACAGGCCCAAACGTAGCTGTCACAGCAATAAGTGCAGGCTCAAAAGCAGAAGTCACAGCAATGAGAACTGGCCAAAAAGCAGCAGTCACAGCAATGAGTACAGACCCAAAAGCATCAGTCACAGCTGTGTGTACAGACACAAAAGAAGCAGTCACTGTAATGCATACAAACAAAAAAGCAGCAGTCACAACAATGTGCATAGACCAAAAGCCATGAGTCACAGCAACGAGTATAGATGAAAAAGCAGCAGTTGTAGCAATGAGTACAGAAATAAAAGCAGCTTTCACAGCAATAAGTACAGCCCCAAAAGCTACAGTCAAGCAATGGGCACAGTACCAATAGCAGCAGTGACAGCAATGAGGACAGATCCAAAAGCAGCAGAAACTGCAATGAGTACAGACCCAAAAGCTGCAGTCACAGCAATGAGTACAGACCCAAAAGTAGCAGTCACAGCAATGAGTACAAATCCAAAGGCAGCAGTAACTGCAAAGAGAAGAGACACAAAGCAGAAATCACTGCAATGAGTACAGATCCAAAGTGGTCGCCACAGCAATGAGTATTGTCCCAAAAGCGTAGTCACAGCAATGAGTACAGCCACAAAAGAGAAGACTCAGCAATAAGTACAGATCAAAAGCAGCTTTCACAGCAATGAGTACTGTCCCAAAAGCAGCAGTCACAGAAATAAGTACAAGCCTACAAGCAGAGGTAAGAGCTATGAGTACACCTCCTGAAGCAGAATTAACAGCAGTGAGTACAGATCCAAAATCAGCAGTTTCAGCCAAGATTAAAGTCAAAGCATCAGAAACAGGAATAAGAACAGCCAGAAAAGAATCAGTCTCTGTAGTGAGTATGGACCCAAATGCAACATTCACGGAAATGAGTACAGGCTCAAAGAGGCAGTCACAGCAAAGAGTACAGGTCCAAAAGCATTAGTCACAACTGTGTGTACAGACAAAAGCAGCAGTCACAGCAATGCATACAGACAAAAAAGCAGCAGTCACAACAATGAGCACAGACCAAAAGCAGCAGTCACAGCAATGAGAACACCTCAAAAGCAGAAGTCACATCAATGAGTACAGGTCCTAAAGCAGTAGTCACAGTAATGAGTAAAGACTCAAAAGCTGCAGTAACAGCAATGAGTACAACCTCAAAAGCAGCAGTCACAGCAATGAGTACAGTCCCAAAAGCAGCAATCACAGCAATGAGTACAAACCAAAAGCAGCTGTCACAGCAATAGGTACAGGCCCAAATGTTGCTGCCACAGCAATAAGTACAGGCTCAAATGCAGAAGTCACAGCATTTAGAAAAGGCCAAAAAGCAGCAGTCACAGCAATGAGTACAGGCCTAAAAGCATCAGTCACAGCAAAGAGTACAGGTCCAAGAGCATCAGTCACAGCTGTGTGTACAGACACAAAAGCAGCTGTCACAGCAATATGTACAGACAAAAAAGCAGCAGTCACAACAATGAGCACAGACCCAAAGTAGCAGTCACAGCAATTAGCACTGAAGAAAAAGCAGCAGTAACAGAAATGAGTACAGGAATAAAAGCTGCAGTCACAGCAATGAGAGACCCAAAAGCAGCTTTAACAGCAAAAGAACAGCCCCAAAAGCTGCATTCAGAACAAATAAGTACTAAAAGCAGAAGTCACAGCAATGAGTACAGATCCAAAAGCAGCAGTCACTGTAATGAGTACAGACCCAAAAGCAGCAGTCACAGCAATGAGTACAGACCCAAAAGCAGCAGTAACTGCAATGAGTACAGACAAAAGCTGCAGTGACAGCAATGAATACAGATATAAAAGTAGCAGTCACAGCAATGAGTACAGATCCAAAAGCAGAGTAACTGCAATGCATAGAGACAAAAAGCTGCAGTCACAACAATGAGAATAGACCCAAAGCAGCAGTACACAGCAATGACTACAGATGAAAAAGCAGCAGTCACAGCAGTGAGTACAAGCCCAAACCAGCAGTCAAAGCATTGCGTACAGACCCAAAAGCAGTAATTGCAGCAATGAGTACACCTCAAAAGCAGCAGTCACATCAATGAGAATAAGCCCTAAAGCAGTAGTCACAGCAATGAGTAAGACTCAAAGCTGCAATAACAGCAATGAGAATAGAAACAAAGCAGCAGCGAAAGCAATGAGTACAGACTCAAAAGCAGCAGTCACAGCACTTAGTACAGACCCAAAAGCAGTAGTCACAGTAATAAGTAAAGACTCAAAAGCAGAAATCACAAGAATGAGTACTGTCCCAAAGCAGAAATCACAACAATGAGCACAGACCAAAAGCAGCAATCACAGCAATAAGTACAGATGAAAAGCAGCAGTTACAGCAATGAGTACAGGCCCTAAACCAGCAGTCATATCAATGAGTACAGTCCCAAAAGCAGTAGTCGCAGCAAAAGTACACCTCAAAAGCAGAAGTCATATCAATGAGTACAGGTCCTAAAGCAGTAGTCACAGTAATGAGTAAGACTCAAAGCTGCAGTAACAGCAATGAGTACAGTAACAAAGCAGCAGTCACAGCAATGAGAACAGTCCCAAAAGCAGCAATCTAAGCAATGAGTAGAAACCAAAAGCAGCTGTCACAGCAATAGGTACAGGCCCAAATGTTGCTTTCACAGCAATAAGTACAGGCTCAAAAGCAGAAGTCACAGCAATTAGAAAAGGCCAAAAGCAGCAGTCACAGCAATGAGTACAGGCCTAAAAGCAGCAGTCACAGCAAAAGTACAGGTCCAAGAGCATCAGTCACAGCTGTGTACAGACACAAAAGCAGCTGTCACAGCAATATGTAGAGAAAAAAGGCAGCAGTCACAACAATGAGCACAGACCCAAAGTAGCAGTCACAGCTATTAGTACAGAAGAAAAGCAGCAGTCACAGCAATGAGTACAGGAATAAAAGCTGCAGTCACAGCAATGAGTACAGACCCAAAAGCAGCTATAACAGCAATAATTACAGCCAAAAATCTGCATTCAGAACAATAGATACAGTACTAAAAGCAGAAGTCACAGCAATGAGTACTACTCAAAAGCAGCAGTAACTACACTGAGTACAGACCCAAAAGCAGCAGTCACAGCAATGAGTACAGACCCAAAAGCAGCAGTAACTGCAATGAGTACAGACCAAAAAGCTGCAGTGACAGCAATGAATACAGATATAAAAGTAGAAGTCACAGCAATGAGTACAGATCTAAAGTAGCAGTAACTACAATGCATAGAGACAAAAAGCTGAGGTCACAACAATGAGCATAGACCCAAAGCAGCAGTACACAGCAATGAGTACAGATAAAAAGCAGCAATCAAAGCAATGAGTACAAGCCCAAACCAGCAGTCAAAGCAATGCGTACAGACCCAAAAGCAGTAATTACAGCAATGAGTACAGCTCAAAAGCAGCAGTCACGTCAATGAGAACAAGCCCTGAAGCAGTAGTCACAGTAATGATTAAAGACTCAAAAGCTGCAGTAACAGCAATGAGTACAGAAACAAAGGAGCAGCCAAAGCAATGAGTACAGACTCAAAAGCAGCAGTCACAGCAATGAGTAGAGACCCAAAAGCAGTAGTCACAGTAATGAGTTGAGACTCAAAAGCAGAAATCACAGGAATGAGTACTGTCCCAAAAGCAGCAATCACAGCAATGAGTACAAACCTAAAAGCAGCTCTCCACAGCAATAAGTACAGGCCCAAATGTAGCTGTCAGAGCAATAAGCACCAGGCTCAAAGCAGCAGTCACAGCAAAGTAAAGGTCCAAAAGCATCAGTCACAGCTGTGTGTACAACACAAAAGAAGCAGTCACAGCAATGGGTAGAGACAAAAAAGCTGCAGTCACAACAATGAGCATAGACCAAAGCAGCAGTACACAGCAATGAGTACAGATGAAAAGCAGCAATCACAGCAATGAGTACAAGCCCAAAACCAGCAGTCAAAGCAATGCATACAGACCCAAAAGCAGTAATTGCAGCAATGAGTACAGCTCAAAAGCATCAGTCATGTCAGTGAGAACAAGCCCTAAAGCAGTAGTCACAGTAATGATTAAAGACTCAAAAGCTGCAGTAACAGCAATGAGTACAGAAACAAAAGCAGCAGCAAAAGCAATGAGTACAAACTCAAAAGCAGCAGTCACAGCAATGAGTAGAGACCAAAGCAGTAGTCACAGTAATGAGATAAGACTCAAAAGCAGAATTCACAGGAATGAGTACTGTCCCAAAAGCAGCAATCACAGCAATGAGTACAAACCTAAAAGCAGCTCTCACAGCAATAAGTACAGGCCCAAATGTGGCTGTCAGAGCAATAAGCACAGGCTCAAAAGCAGCAGTCACAGCAAAGAGTAAAGGTCCAAAGCATCAGTCACAGATGTGTGTGGGACACAAAAGCAGCAATCTCAGCAATGCTTACAGACAAAAAAGCAACAGTCACAACAATGAGCACAGACCCAAAGCAGCAGTCACAGCAATGAAAACAGTTGAAAAAGCAGCAGTCACAGCAATGAGAACAGGAATAAAGCAGCAGCAACATTAATCGGTACAGACCAAAAGCAGCTTTCACAGCAATAAGTACTGCTAAAAAGCTGCAGTCAGAGCAATGGTACATTACCAAAAGCAGCAGTCACAGCAATGAGTACAGATCCAAAAGCAGCAATCACTGCAAGGGTACAAACCAAAAGCAGCTGTCACAGCAATAAGTACAGGCCCAAATGTAGCTGTCACAGCAATAATTATAGGCTCAAAAGTAGAAGTCACAGCAATGAGAACAGGCCAAAAAGCATCAGTCACAGCTATGTGTACAACACAAAAGAAGCAGTCACAGCAATGGGTACAGACAAAAAAGCAGCAGTCACAACAAAGTGCACAGACCCAAAGCCGCAGTCACAGCAGCGAGTATAGATGAAAAGCAGCAGTCACAGCAATGAGTACAGGAATAAAAGCAGCAGTAACAGAAATCAGTACAGACCGAAAGCAGCTTTCACAGCAATGAGTACAGACCAAAGCAGCAGTAACTGCAATGAGTACAGACCAAAAGCTGCAGTGACAGCAATGAATACAGATATAAAAGTAGCAGTCACAGCAATGAGTACAGATCCAAAAGGATCAGTAACTGCAATGCAAAGAGACAAAAAAGCGCAGTCACAACAATCAGCATTGACCCAAAGCAGCAGTACTCAGCAATGAGTGCAGATGAAAAGCTGCAGTCACAGCAATGAGTTCAGACCAAAGTAGCAGTCACAGCAATGAGTACAGATCCAAAGGCAGCAGTTACTGCAAGAGAAGAGACACAAAAGCAGAAATCACTGCAATGAGTACAGATCCAAAAGTGGTAGTCACAGCAATGAGTATTGTCCCAAAAGCGGTAGTCACAGCAATGAGTACAGCCACAAAAAGAAGACTCAGCAATAGAGTACAGATTAAAAGCAGCTTTCACAGCAATGAGTACTGTACCAAAAGCAGCAGTCACAGAAATAAGTACAAACCACAAGCAGAGGTAAGAGCTATGAGTACACCTCCTGAAGCAGAATTAACAGCAGTGAGTACAGATCCAAAATCAGCAGTTTCAACAAGATTAAAGGCCCAAAAGCATCAGAAACAGGAATAAGAACAGCCAGAAAAGAATCAGTCTCTGTAGTGAGTATGGACCCAAATGCAACATTCAAGGAAATGAGTACAGGCTCAAAGAGGCAGTCAGCAAAGAGTACAGGTCCAAAAGCATTAGTCACAACTGTGTGTACAGACAAAAGCAGCAGTCACAGCAATGCATACAGACAAAAAGCAGCAGTCACAACAATGAGCACAGACCAAAAGCAGCAGTCACAGAATGAGTACAGATGAAAAAGCAGCAGTTACAGCAATGAGTACAGACCCAAAACCAGCAGTCATATCAATGAGTACAGACCCCAAAGCAGTAGTCACAGCAATGAGAACACCTCAAAGCAGAAGTCACATCAATGAGTACAGGTCCTAAAGCAGTAGTCACAGTATCGAGTAAAGACTCAAAAGCTGCAGTAACAGCAATGAGTACAGCCCCAAAAGCAGCAGTCACAGCAATGAGTACAGTCCCAAAAGCAGCAATCACAGCAATGAGTACAAACCCAAAGCAGCTGTCACAGCAATAGGGTACAGGCCCAAATGTTGCTGCCACAGCAATAAGTACAGGCTCAAATGCAGAAGTCACAGCATTTAGAAAAGGCCAAAAGCAGCAGTCACAGCAATGAGTACAGGCCTAAAAGCATCAGTCACAGCAAAGAGTACAGGTCCAAGAGCATCAGTCACAGCTGTGTGTACAGACACAAAAGCAGCTGTCACAGCAATATGTACAGACAAAAAGCAGCAGTCACAACAATGAGCACAGACCCAAAGTAGCAGTCACAGCAATTAGCACTGAAGAAAAAGCAGCAGTCAGAGAAATGAGGAGCTGACTTTGATAAGATAGCCAACAGAGTTAAGCTAGCCCTGGCAAAAAGAAACACAGGTGAGGAGGTACAGCGCAGAGTGCGGGAGCATTAAGGATACAATACTTGAAGCAACATCCCATTGTGTTAGACAGAAAAGGAAGTGCAAAAGAAGAAGGAAACCACTTTGGTTCTCAAATACAGTAGCAGAAAAGGTCAGAGCCAAAAGGCTGGCCTTCAGGAAATATAAGGGAACAGCGGGATGAAGATGGGAGGCATACCCAACTACCCTAAGGGAAGCAGGTAAGGCAGTAAGGCAGGCAAAGTCCCAAACTGAGGAAACACTAGCACGAACAGTAAAGAAGGTGACAAGACTTTCTATAGATACATTAGTGAAAGGAGAAAGTCCAGAGGGGTATGCTAAGCTAATGGAGAAAAGGGAGCATGTGAGGAGGAGGACCCTGTAAAGGCATCTATCCTAAATAGATACTTTTGCTCAGTATTTACTGAAGAGAAGGCAGGGCAGGGCCCACAGCTCAGCATCATGGACACAGGGGGAGGGAGGTGAGCACTACTCCTTCACAAAAGAAAGGGTCCTACAAGAGCTTGCTAAGCTCAGGGTGGATAAGGCAATGGGACCTGATGGCATACATCCCAGGGTGCCTAAGGAGCTAAAGGAGGAACTAGCAGAGCCATTAGCAGAATTGTTTAGTGAGTCTCTGAGCACAGGAGAGGTCCCAGAAGACTGGAGAAGGGCTCATGTGATCCCGCTCCCACAAGAGTGGTAGCAGGGAGGAGGGGGAACTACAGACCAGTCAGTCTTACCTCAGTAGTGGGCAAGATTATGGGCACTCCTTAAGGAAAGGATAGTGCAACACCTGGAATCCATAGGGGCACAGGATCCAAGACAGCATGGGTTTACAAAGGAAGGTCCTGTCAAACTAATCTCATAGATTTCTTTGACTGGGTAACCAGTGAGTGGACCAAGGGGAGCAGTTGATGTAGCCTACCTTGACTTCAGCAAAGCTTTTGACACTGTTCCACATAGAAGATTGAAAAATAAGTTAGGTAGGCTCAGGGTGGGTCAGAAGTTGGTCAACTGGGTGGCAAACTGGTTGACTGGCAGAAAACAGAGAGTGGTGGTAAATGGTATACAGTCAGAAGAGATGCAAGTCACAAGTGGGGTACCTCAGGGATCAGTCCTGGGGCCAGTCCTATTCAACATCTTCATTAGTGACCTCGCAGATGGACTAGAGGGTAAGGCTTGTCTGTTTGCAGATGACACCAAGATCTGCAACAGAGTAGATGATCCAGATGGGGTGGGCAGAATGAGAAGAGATCTGGATGAACTAGCAAAATGGTCAGAAGAGTGGCAACTGGGTTTAATGCAAAGAGTGCAAAATCATGCACATAGGGAAGAGAAATCCTGAAGCCACTTATAGGCTGGGAGGGAGTTGCTAGCAGTCACAAGGAAGAAAGAGACTTGGGCATCATCATCACTGATGACCTAAAATCATCAAAGCAGACCTCTAAAGCAGTAGGTAAGGCTAGGGGGTGTTAGGGTGTATTAGTAGGGGTATCACAAGTCGTAAGAGGAGGTAATAATCCCTCTGTACAAGACGATGAATTAGGCCCCATCTGGAGCCACTAAGAGCGTATTAGGCCCACACCTTCACAAGGACATTAACCAAATTGAGGCAGTCCAGAGAAGGGCAACAAAATGGTGCAGGGACTGCATCAGAAGACATATGAGGACAGATTAACGGACCTCAATATGTATACCCTTGAGCAAAGGAGGGAGAGAGGTGATATGATCGAGACATTAAACACCTTAAGGGCATAAACAAGGTGAAAAGAGTCTAACATGTTTAAATATAAGAAAAATAGCAGGACAAGAGGACACAGCATGAGATTAGAGGGAGGCCGATTAAGGGGGAATGGAGGAAATTCTTTTCACAGAAAGGGTGGTAGATGCATGGAATAGCTTACCACAAGAAGTGGTGGCTATGAATACAGTGCAGGGCTTCAAACAGGCATGGGATAGGCATAAGGGAGCAATACAAATGACTATGAATAGATAGGTCACTGACAGAGCAAAGGCCGATGGCACATTTATAAGGTAGAAAAGAAATGGGCAGACTGGATGGGCCTTGCGGTCCTTATCTGCCATCAACTTCAATGTTTCTATGTTTCTATGTAGTACAGGAATAAAAGCTGCAGTCACAGCAATGAGTAGACCCAAAGCAGCTTTAACAGCAAAAATACAGCCCCAAAAGCTGCATTCAGAATAATAAATATAGTACTAAAAGCAGAAGTCACAGCTATGAGTACAGATCCAAAAGCAGCAGTAACTGCAATGAGTACAGACAAAAGCAGCAGTCACAGCAATGAGTACAGACTCAAAAGCAGCAGTAACTGCAATGAGTACAGACCCAAAAGCTGCAGTGACAGCAATGAATACAGATATAAAAGTAGCAGTCACAGCAATGAGTACAGATCCAAAAGCAGCAGTAACTGCAATGCATAGAGACAAAAAGCTGCAGTCACAACAATGAACTTAGACCCAAAGCAGCAGTACACAGCAATGACTACAGATGAAAAGCAGCAGTCACAGCAATGAGTACAAGCCAAAACCAGCAGTCAAAGCAATGCGTACAGACCCAAAGCAATAATTGCAGCAATGAGTACACCTCAAAAGCAGCAGCAGTCACATCAATGAGAATAAGCCCTAAAGCAGTAGTCACAGCAATGAGTAAAGACTCAAAAGCTGCAATAACAGCAATGAGATAGAAACAAAAGCAACAGCGAAAGCAATGAGTACAGACTCAAAAGCAGCAGTCACAACACTTAGTACAGACCCAAAAGCAGTAGTCACAGTAATGAGTAAAGACTCAAAAGCAGAAATCACAAGAATGAGTACTGTCCCAAAAGCAGAAATCACAACAATGAGCACAGACCAAAGCAGCAATCACAGCAATAAGTACAGATGAAAAAGCAGCAGTTACAGCAATGAGTACAGGCCCTAAACCAGCAGTCATATCAATGAGTGCAGTCCCAAAAAGCAGTAGTCGCAGCAATAAGTACACCTCAAAAGCAGAAGTCATATCAATGAGTACAGGTCCTAAGCAGTAGTCACAGTAATGAGTAAAGACTCAAAAGCGAAGTAACAGCAATGAGACAGAAACAAAAGCAGCAGTCACAGCAATGAGAACAGTCCCAAAACCAGCAGTAATATCAATGAGTACAGACCCCAAAGCAGTAGTCACAGCAATGAGAACACCTCAGAAGCAGAAGTCACATCAATGAGTACAGGTCCTAAAGCAGTAGTCACAGTAATGAGTAAGACTCAAAAGCTGCAGTAACAGCAATGAGTACAGCCCCAAAGCAGCAGTCACAGCAATGAGTACAGTCCCAAAAGCAGCAATCACAGCAATGAGTACAAACCAAAAGCAGCTGTCACAGCAATAGGTACAGGCCAAATGTTGCTGCCACAGCAATAAGTACAGGCTCAAATGCAGAAGTCACAGCATTTAGAAAAGGCCAAAAAGCAGCAGTCACAACAATGAGTACAGGCCTAAAAGCAGCAGTCACAGCAAAGTACAGGTCCAAGAGCATCAGTCACAACTGTGTGTACAGACACAAAAGCAGCTGTCACAGCAATATGTACAGACAAAAAGCAGCAGTCACAACAATGAGCACAGACCCAAAGTAGCAGTCACAGCAATTAGCACTGAAGAAAAAGCAGCAGTCCACAGAAATGAGTACAGGAATAAAAGCTGCAGTCACATCAATGAGTTGACTGAAAAGCAGCTTTAATAGCAATAATTACAGGGCCCAAAAGCTGCATTCAGAACAATAGATATAGTACTAAAAGCAGAAGTCACAGCAATGAGTACAGATCCAAAAGCAGCAGTAATTGCAATGAGTACAGACCAAAGCAGCAGTCACAGCAATGAGTACAGACCAAAGCAGCAGTGACAGCAATGAATACAGAATATAAAAGTAGCAGTCACAGCAATGAGTACAGATCCAAAGCAGCAGTAACTGCAATGCATAGAGACAAAAAGATGCAGTCACAACAATGAGAGCATGGACCCAAAGCAGCAGTACACAGCAATGACTACAGATGAAAAAGCAGCAGTCACAGCAATGAGTACCAAGCCCAAAACCAACAGTCAAGCAATGCGTACAGACCAAAAGCAGTAATTGCAGCAATGGTACACCTCAAAAGCAGCAGTCACATCAATGAGAATAAGCCCTAAAGCAGTAGTCACAGCAATGAGTAAGACTCAAAGCTGCAATAACAGCAATGAGAATAGAAAAAAGCAGCAGCGAAAGCAATGAGTACAGACTCAAAAGCAGCAGTCACAGCACTTAGTACAGACCAAAAGCAGTGGTCACAGAAATGAGTAAAGACTCAAAAGCAGAAATCACAAGAATGAGTACTGTCCCAAACGCAGAAATCACAACAATGAGCATAGACCAAGCAGCAATCACAGCAATAAGTACAGATGAAAAGCAGCAGTTACAGCAATGAGTACAGGCCCTAAACCAGCAGTCATATCAATGAGTACAGTCCCAAAAGCAGAAGTCGCAGCAATAAGTACACCTCAAAAGCAGAAGTCATATCAATGAGTACAGGTCCTAAAGCAGTAGTCACAGTAATGAGTAAAGACTCAAAAGCTGCAGTAACAGCAATGAGTACAGAAACAAAAGCAGCAGTCACAGCAATGAGAACAGTCCCAAAAGCAGCAATCACAGCAATGAGTAGAAACTCAAAAGCAGCTGTCACAGCAATAGGTACAGGCCCAAATGTTGCTTCACAGCAATAAGTACAGGCTCAAAAGCAGAAGTCACAGCAATTAGAAAAGGCCAAAAGCAGAAGTCACAGCAATGAGTACTACTCCAAAAGCAGCAGTAACTACAATGAGTACAGACCCAAAAGCAGCAGTCACAGCAATGAATACAGATATAAAAGTAGAAGTCACAGCAATGAGTACAGATCCAAAAGCAGCAGTAACTGCAATGCATAGAGACAAAAAGCTGCAGTCACAACAATGAGCATAGACCCAAAGCAGCAGTACACAGCAATGAGTACAGATAAAAAGCAGCAATCAAAGCAATGAGTACAAGCCCAAAACCAGCAGTCAAAGCAATGCACAGACCAAAAGCAGTAATTGCAGCAATGAGTACAGCTCAAAAGCAGCAGTCCGTCAATGAGAACAAGCCCTAAAGCAGTAGTCACAGTAATGATTAAAGACTCAAAAGCTGCAGTAACAGCAATGAGTACAGAAACAAAGGAGCAGCCAAAGCAATGAGTACAGACTCAAAGCAGCAGTCACAGCAATGAGTAGAGACCAAAAGCAGTAGTCACAGTAATGAGTTAAGACTCAAAAGTAGAAATCACAGGAATTGAGTACTGTCCCAAAAGAAATCACAGCAATGAGTACAAACCTAAAAGCAGCTCTCACAGCAATAAGTACAGGCCAAATGTAGCTGTCAGGCAATAAGCACAGGCTCAAAAGCAGCAGTCACAGCAAAGAGTAAGGTCCAAAAGCATCAGTCACAGCTGTGTGTACACATAAAAGAAGCAGTCACAGCAATGGGAAGAGACAAAAAAGCTGCAGTCACAACAATGAGCATAGACCCAAAGCAGCAGTACATAGCAATGAGTACAGATGAAAAGCAGCAATCACAGCAATGAGTACAAGACTAAAACTAGCAGTCAAAGCATTGCATACAGTCCCCAAATCAATAATTGCAGCAATGAGTACAGCTCAAATGCTGCAGTCACGTCAATGAGAACATGCCCTAAAGCAGTAATCACAGTAATGATTAAAGACTCAAAACCTGCAGTAACAGCAATGAGTACAGAAACAAAAGCAGCAGCCAAAGCAATATGTACAGGCCAAATGTAACTGTCACAGCAATAAGTACAGGAAAAAAAGCAGCAGTCACAGCAAAGAGTAAGGTCCAAAGCATCAGTCACAGCTGTGTTTACTGACACAAAAGTATCAATCTCAGCAATGCGTACAGACAAACAAGCAACAGTCACAACAATGAGCACAGACCTAAAGCAGCAGTCACAGCAATGAGAACAGAAGAAAAAGCAGCAGTGAGAGCAATGAAAACAGGAATAAATGCAGCAGTCACAGTAATCAGTACAGACCAAAAGCAGCTTTCACAGCAATAAGTACTGCTCAAAAGCTGCAGTCAAAGCAATGGGTTCAGTACCAAAAGCAGCAGTCCACAGCAATGAGTACAGATCCAAAAGCAGCAATCACTGCAAGGAGTACAAACCCAAAAGCAGCTGTCACAGCATTAAGCACAGGCCTCCAAATGTAGCTGTCACAGCAATAAGTACAGGCTCAATAGCAGAAGTCACGCAATGAGAACAGGCCAAAAAGCAGCAGTCACAGCAATGAGTACAGGCCCAAAAGCATCAGTCACAGCTGTGTGATAACACAAAAAAGAAGCAGTCACAGAAATGCGACAGACAAAAAAAGAAGCAGTCACAACAATGTGCACAGACCCAAAGCCGCAGTCACAGCAATGAGTATAGATGAAAAGCAGCAGTCACAGCAATGAGTACAGGAATAAAAGCAGCAGTCACAGTAATCAGTACAGACCCAAAGCAGCTTACAGCACTGAGTACTGACCCAAAAGCAGCAGTAACCACAATGAGTACAGACCCAAAAGCTGCAGTGACAGCAATGAATACAGATATAAAAGTAGCAGTCACAGCAATGAGTACAGATCCAAAAGCAGCAGTAACTGTAATGCATAGAGACAAAAACAGCTGCAGTCAACAATGAGCATAGACCAAAGCAGCAGTACACAGCAATGACTACAGATGAAAGCAGCAGTCACAGCAGTGAGTGCAAGCCCAAACCAGCAGTCAAAGCAATGCGTACAGAACCAAAAGTAGTAATTGCAGCAATGAGTACAGCTCAAAGCAGCAGTCACATCAAAGAGAACAAGCCCTAAAGCAGTAGTCACAGTAATGAGTAAAGACTCAAAAGCTGCAGTAACAGCAATGACAACAGAAACAAAACATCAGCTAAAGCAATGAGTACAGACTCAAAAGCAGCAGTCACAGCAATGAGTACAGACCCAGAAGCAGTAGTTACAGTAATGAGTAAAGACTCAAAAGCAAAGTCACAGGATATGAGTACTATCCCAAAAGCAGCAATCACAACAATGAGCACAGACCAAAAGCAGCAACACAGCAATGAGTACAGATGAAAAGCAGCAGTTACAGCAATGAGTACAGGCCCTAAACTAGCAGTCATCATCAATGAGTACAGTCCAAAAGCAGTAGTCGAGGATTGAGCACCTCAAACCAGCAGTCATATCAATGAGTACAGTCCCAAAAGCAGTAATCGCAGCAATTAGTGCACCTCAAAAGCAGAGTGATATCAATGAGTACAGGTCCTAAAGCAGCAGTCACAGTAATGAGTAAAGACTCAAAAGCTGCAGTAACAGCAATGAGTACAAAATAAAAGTAGCAGCCACAGCAATGAGTACAGCCCTAAAAGCAGAAGTCACAGCAATGAGTACAGTCCCAAAAGCAGCAATCACAGAAATGAGTACAAACCCAAAAGCAGCTGTCACAGCAATAGGTACAGGCTCAAATGTTGCTGTCACAGCAATAAGTACAGGCTCAAAAGCAGATCACAACAATTAGAAAGGCCAAAAGCAGCAGTCACAGCAATGAGTACAGGCCCTAAAAGCAGCAGTCACAAGCAAAGAGTACAGGTCCAAGAGCATCAGTCACAGCTGTGTACAGACACAAAAGCAGCGGTCACAGCAATATGTACAGACAAAAAGCAGCAGTCAACAATGAGCACAGACCAAAAAGAAGCAGTCACAGCTATTAGTACAGAAGAAAAGCATGATCACAGCAATGAGTACAGGAATAAAGCTGCAGTCACAGCAATAATTACAGACTCAAAAGCAGCTTTAACAGCAATAAGTACAGCCCAAAAAGCTGCATTCAGAACAATAGATACAATTACTAAAGCAGCAGTTACAGCAATGAGTACAGACCAAAAGCAGCAGTAACTGCAATCGTGACAGACCAAAAGCTGCAGTGACAGCAATGATACAGATATAAAAGTAGCAGTCACAGCAATGAGTACAGATCAAAAGCAGCAGTAACTGCAATGCATAGAGACAAAAAGCTGCAGTCACAACAATGAGCATAGACCAAAGCAGCAGTACACAGAAATGAGTACAGATCAAAAGCAGCAATCACAGAAATGAGTACAAGCCCAAAACCAGGAGTCAAAGCAATGCGTGCAGGCGCAGTGCAGTAGTGCAGCAATGGTACAGCTCAAATGCACAGCAGTCACGTCAATGAAGACAAGCCCTAAAGCAGTAGTCACAGTAATCATTAAAGACGCAAAAGCTGCAGTAACAGCAATGAGTACAGAAATAAAAACAGCAAAGCAATGAGTACAGACTCAAAAGCAGTAGTCACAGTAATGAGTTAAGACTCAAAAAGCAGAAGTCACAGGAATGAGTACTGTTCAAAAAGCAGCAATCACAGCAATGAGTACAAACCTAATAGCAGCTCTCAAACAATAAGTACAGGCCCAAATGTAGCTGTCACAGCAATATGCTACAGGCTCAAAAGCAGCAGTCACAGCAAAGAGTAAAGGTCCAAAAAGCATCAGATCACAGCTGTGTGTACCGACACAAAGCAGCAATCTCAGCAATGCGTACAGACAAAACCAACAGTCACAACAATGAGCACAGACCCAAAGCAGCAGTCACAGCAATGAAAACAGATGAAAAAGCAGCAGTCACTGCAATGAGAACAGGAATAAAAGCAGCAGTAACAGTAATCAGTACAGACCAAAAGCAGCTTTCACAGCAATAAGTACTGCTCTAAAGCTGCAGTCAGAGCAATGGGTACATTACCAAAAGCAGCAGTCACAGCAATGAGTGAGATCAAAAGCAGCAATCACTGCAAGGAGTACAAACCAAAGCAGCTGTCAAAGCAATAAGTACAGCCCAAATGTAGCTGTCACAGCAATAAGTACAGGCTCAAAAGCAGAAGTCACAGCAATGAGAACAGGCCAAAAGCAGCAGTCACAGCAATGAGTACAGGCCCAAAAGTATCAGTCACAGCTGTGTGTACAACACAAAAAAAGCAGTCACAGCAATGGGTACAGACAAAAAGCAGCAGTCACAACAATGTGCACAGACCCAAAGCCCAGATCACAGCAATGAGTATAGATGAAAAGCAGCAGTCACAGCAATGAGTACAGGAATAAAAGCAGCAGTAACAGAAATCAGTACAGACCAAAAGCAGCTTCAGCAATGAGTACAGACCAAAAGCAGCAGTAACTGCAATGAGTACAGACCAAAAGCTGCAGTGACAGCAATGAATAGTGATATAAAAATAGCAGTCACAGCAATGAGTACAGATCCAAAAGCAGTGGTAACTGCAATGCATAGTGACAAAAGCTGCAGTCACAACAATCAGCATAGACCAAAGCAGCAGTACTCAGCAATGAGTACAGATGAAAAAGCAGCAGTTACAGCAATGAGTACAGGCCCAAACCAGCAGTCATATCAATGAAGTACAGTCCCAAAAGCAGTAGTCGCAGCAATGAGTACACCTCAAAAAAGAAATCATATCAATGAGTACAGGTCCTAAAGCAGTAGTCACAGTAATGAGTAAAGACTCAAAAAGCTGTAGTAACAGCAATGAGTACAGAAACAAAACTAGCAACCACAGCAATGAGTAGAGCCCCAAAAGCAGCAGTCACAGCAATGAGTACAGTCCGAAAGCAACAATCACAGCAATTAGTACAAACCCAAAGCAGCTGTCACAGCAATAGGTACAGGCCCAAATGTTGCTGTCACAGCAATAAGTACAGGCTCAAAATCAGAAGTCACAGCATTTAGAAAATGCCAAAAAGCAACAGTTACAGCAATGAGTACAGGCCCTAAAGCAGCAGTCACAGAAAGAGAGGAGGTCCAAGAGCATCAGTCACAGCTGTGTGGACAGACAAAAAGCAGCTGTCACAGCAATATATGCAAAGAAAAAGCAGCAGTCACAACAATGAGGACAGACCAAAGTAGCAGTCACAGCAATTAGTACAGAAGAAAAGCAGCAATCACAGAAATGAGTACAGGAATAGAGCTGCAGTCACAGCAATGAGTAGACCCAAAAGCAGCTTTAACAGCAATAAAGTACAGCCCCAAAGCTGCATCCAGAACAATAATACAGTACTAAAAGCTGAAGTCACAGCAGTGAGTACAGATCCAAAAGCAGCAGTAACTGCAATGAGTACAGACAAAAGCAGCAGTCACAGCAATGAGTACAGACCAAAAGCAGCAGTAACTGCAATGAGTACAGACAAATGCTGCAGTGACAGCAATGAATACAGATATAAAAGTAGCAGTCACAGCAATGAGTACAGATCCAAAGCAGCAGTAACTGCAATGCATGAGAACAAAGCTGCAGTCACAACAATTAGCATAGACCCAAAGCAGCAGTACACAAAAAATGACTACAGATGAAAAAGCAGCAGTCACAGCAGTGAGTACAAGCCCAAAAAGAGCAGTCAAAGCAATGCGTACAGACCCAAAAGCAATAATTGTAGCAATGAGTACAGCTCAAAAGCAGCAGTCACTCAATGAGAATAAGCCCTAAAGCAGTAGTCACAGTAATGAGTAAAGACTCAAAGCTGCAGTAACAGCAATGACAACAGAAACAAAAACATCAGCCAAAGCAATGAGTACAGACTCAAAAGCAGCAGTCACAGCAATGAGTACAGACCCAAACAGTAGTTACAGTAATGGTGAAGACTCAAAAGCAAAGTCACAGGATATGAGTGCTATCCCAAAGCAGCAATCTGCAACAATGAGCACAGACCAAAAGCAGCAACACAGCAATGAGTACAGATGAAAAAGCAGCAGTTACAGCAATGAGTACAGGCCCTAAACTAGCAGTCATATCAATGAGTACAGTCCCAAAAGCAGTAGTCATGGGATTGAGTACACCTCAAAACCAGCAGTCATATCAATGAATTACAGTCCCAAAAGCAGTAATCGCAGCAATTAGTGCACACCTCAAAAGCAGAAGTGATATCAATGAGTACAGGTCCTAAAGCAGCAGTCACAGTAATGATAAGACTCAAAAGCTGCAGTAACAGCAATGAGTACAGAAATAAAAGTAGCAGCCACAGCAATGAGTACAGCCCTAAAGTAGAAGTCACAGCAATAGTACAGTCCCAAAAGCAGCAATCACAGAAATGAGTACAAACCCAAAAGCAGCTGTCACAGCAACAGGTACAGGCTCAAATGTTGCTGTCACAGCAATAAGTACAGGCTCAAAGCAGAAGTCACAACAATTAGAAAAGGCCAAAAAGCAGCAGTCACAGCAATGAGTACAGGCCTAAAAGCAGCAGTCACAACAAAGTACAGGTCAAGAGCATCAGTCACAGCTGTGTACAGACACAAAAGCAGCGGTCACAGCAATATGTACAGACAAAAAAAGCAGCAGTCACAACAATGAGCTCAGACCAAAGTAGCAGTCACAGCTATTAGTACAGAAGAAAAAGCAGCAGTCACAGCAATGAGGTACAGGAATAAAGCTGCAATCACAGCAATGAGTACAGACTCAAAAGCAGCTAACAGCAATAAGTACAGCCAAAAAGCTGCATTCAGAGACAATAGATACAGTACTAAGCAGAAGTCACAGCAATGAGTACAGATCCAAAAGCAGCAGTAACTTCAATGAGTACAGACCAAAGCAGCAGTTACAGCAATGAGTACAGACACAAAGCAGCAGTAACTGCAATGAGTACAGACCAAAAGCTGCAGTGACAGCAATGAATACAGATATAAAGTAGCAGTCACAGCAATGAGTACAGATCCAAAAGCAGCAGTAACTGCAATGCATAGAGACAAAAAGCTGCAGTCACAACAATGAGCATAGACCCAAAGCAGCAGTACACAGAAATGAGTACAGATCAAAAAAGCAGCAATCACAGAAATGAGTACAAGCCCAAAACCAAGAGTCAAAGCATGACCTGCGACACAGTAGTGCAGCAATGAGTACAGCTCAAATGCAGCAGTCACGTCAATGAGAACAAGCCCCAAAGCAGTAGTCACAGTAATCATTAAAGACGCAAAAGCTGCAGTAACAGCAATGAGTACAGAAATAAAAGCAGCAAAGCAATGAGTACAGACTCAAAGCAGTAGTCACAGTAATGAGTTAAGACTCAAAAGCAGAAGTCACAGAATGAGTACTGTCAAAAAGCAGCAATCACAGCAATGAGTACAAACCTAATAGCAGCTCTCAAGCAATAAGTACAGGCCCAAATGTAGCTGTCACAGCAATATGTACAGGCTCAAAAGCAGCAGTCACAGCAAAGGTAAGGTCAAAAAGCATCAGTCACAGCTGTGCCGACACAAAGCAACAATCTCAGCAATGCGTACAGACAAAAACCAACAGTCACAACAATGAGCACAGACCCAAAGCAGCAGTCACAGCAATGAAAACAGATGAAAAACAGCAGTCACTGCAATGAGAACAGGAATAAAGCAACAGTAACAGTAATCAGTACAGACAAAAGCAGCTTTCACAGCAATATAAGTACTGCTCTAAAAGCTGCAGTCAGAGCAATGGGTACATTACCAAAAGCAGCAGTCACAGCAATGAGTGAGATCAAAGCAGCAATCACTGCAAAGTACAAACCAAAAGCAGCTGTCAAAACAATAAGTACAGACCAAATGTAGCTGTCACAGCAATAAGTACAGGCTCAAAAGCAGAAGTCACAGCAATGAGAACAGGCCAAAAGCAGCAGTCACAGCAATGAGTACAGGCCCAAAAGTATCAGTCACAGCTGTGTTACAACACAAAAAAAGCAGTCACAGCAATGGGTACAGACAAAAAGCAGCAGTCACAACAATGTGCACAGACCCAAAGCCGCAGTCACAGCAATGAGTATAGATGAAAAAGCAGCAGTCACAGCAATGAGTACAGGAATAAAAGCAGCAGTAACAGAAATCAATTACAGACCAAAAGCAGCTTTCACAGCAATGAGTACAGACCAAGCAGCAGTAACTGCAATGAGTACAGACCAAAAGCTGCAGTGACAGCAATGAATAGTGATATAAAATAGCAGTCACAGCAATGAGTACAGATCCAAAAGCAGCAGTAACTGCAATGCATAGTGACAAAAGCTGCAGTCACAACAATCAGCATAGAATTAAAGCAGCCGGTACTCAGCAATGAGTACAGATGAAAAAGCAGCGTTACAGCAATGAGTACAGGCCCAAACCAGCAGTCATATCAATGAGTACAGATCCCAAAAGCAGTAGTCGCAGCAATGGGTACACCTCAAAAAGAGTCATATCAATGAGTACGGGTCCTAAAGCAGTAGTCACAGTAATGAGTAAAGACTCAAAAGCTGTAGTAACAGCAATGAGTACAGAAACAAAACTAGCACCACAGCAATGAGTAGAGCCCCAAAGCAGCAGTCACAGCAATGAGTACAGTCCGAAAAGCAGCAATCACAGCAATTAGTACAAACCAAAAGCAGCTGTCACAGCAATGGTACAGGCCCAAATGTTGCTGTCACTGCAATAAGTACAGGCTCAAAATCAGAAGTCACAGCATTTAGAAAATGCCAAAAGCAGCAGTTACAACAATGAGTACAGGCCTAAAAGCAGCAGTCACAGAAAAGGAGAGGTCCAAGGCATCAGTCACAGCTGTGTGGACAGACACAAAAGCAGCTGTCACAGCAATATATCAAAAGAAAAAAGCAGCAGTCACAACAATGAGGACAGACCCAAAGTAGCAGTCACAGCAATTAGTACAGAAGAAAAGCAGCAATCAGAAATGAGTACAGGAATAGAAGCTGCAGTCACAGCAATAGTGAACCAAAAGCAAGCTTAACAGCAATAAGTACAGCCCAAAGCTGCATCAGAACAATGAGATACAGTACTAAAAGCTGAAGTCACAGCAATGAGTACAGATCCAAAAGCAGCAGTAACTGCAATGAGTACAGACCCAAAAGCAGCAGTCACAGCAATGAGTACAGACCCAAAAGCAGCAGTAACTGCAATGAGTACAGACAAATGCTGCAGTGACAGCAATGAATACAGATATAAAGTAGCAGTCCACAGCAATGAGTACAGATCAAAAGCAGCAGTAACTGCAATGCATAGAGAACGAAAAGCTGCAGTCACAACAATTAGCATAGACCCAAAGCAGCAGTACAAAAATGACTACAGATGAAAAAGCAGCAGTCACAGCAGTAAGTACAAGCCCAAAAGAGCAGTCAAACAATGCGTGCAGACCCAAAAGCAGTAATTGTAGCAATGGTACAGCTCAAAGCAGCAGTCACATCATGAGAATAAGCCCTAAAACAGTAGTCACAGCAATGAGTAAAGACTCAAAGCTGCAATAACAGCAATCGGAACAGAAACAAAAGCAGCAGCGAAGCAATGAGTACAGACTCAACGCGATCATCAGCGATTGAATTACAGACCCAAAAGCAGTAGTCACAGTAATGAGTAAAGAATCAAAGCAGGAAATCCACAGGATCGAGTGCTGTCCCAAAAGCAGCAGTCACAACAATGAGCACAAGACCGTAGCAGTCCACAGCTATTAGTACAGAAGAAAAGCAGCAGTCACAGCAATGAGTACAGGAATAAAAGCTGCAGTCACAGCAATGAGTACAAACCCAAAGCTGCTTTAACAGCAATAAGCACAGCCAAAAAAGCTGCAATCAGAAAAATAGATACCTACTAAAAGCAGAAGTCACAGCAATGAGAACACATCCAAAGCAGCAGTAACTGCAATGAGTACAGAACCGAAGCAACAGTTACAGCAAAATGAACACAAAAGCAGCAGTAACTGCAATGAGTACAGACCAAAAGCTGCAGTGACAGCAATGAAACAGATATAAAAATAGCAGTCACAGCAATGAGTACAGATCAAAAGCAGCAGTAACTGCAATGCACTGAGACAAAAAGCTGCAGTCACAACAATGAGCATGGACCCAAAGCAGCAGTACACAGCAATGAGTACAGATGAAAAGAAGCAATCACAGCAATGAGTACAAGCCCAAAACCAGCAGTCAAAGCAATGCATACAGACCCAAAGCAGTAATTGCAGCAATCAGTACAGCTCAAAAGCTCAGTCAGTCAATGAGAACAATCCTAAAGCAGTAGTCACAGTAATGATTAAAGACTCAAAAGCTGCAGTAACAGCAATGAGTACAGAAACAAAAGCAGCAGCCAAAGCAATGAGTACAGACTCAAAGCAGCAGTCACAGCAATGAGAATAGACCCAAAAGCAGTAGTCACAGTAATGAGTTAAGACTCAAAGCAGAAGTCACAGGAATGAGTACTGTCCCAAAAGCAGCAATCACAGCAATGAGTACAAACCTAAAAGCAGCTGTCACAGCAATAAGTACAGGCCAAATGTAGCTGTCACAGCAATAAGTACAGGCTCAAAAGTAGCAGTCACAGCAAAGAGTAAAGGTCCAAAAGCATCAGTCACAGCTGTCTGTACTGACAAAAATATCAATCTCAGCAATGCATACAGACAAAAAGCAAAAGTCACAACAATGAGCACAGACCTAAAGCAGCAGTCACAGCAATGAGAACAGAAGAAAAAGCAGCAGTCACAGCAATGAGAACAGGAATAAAAGCAGCAGTCCCAGTAATCAGTACAGACCCAAAAGCAGCTTTCACAGCAATAAGTACTGCTCAAAAGCTGCAGTCACAGCAATAGGTACAGTACCAAAAGCAGCAGTCACAGCAATGAGTACAGATCCAAAAGCAGCAATCACTGCAAGGGTACAAACCAAAGCAGCTGTCACAGCAATAAGTACAGGCCAAATGTAGCTATCACAGCAATAAGTACAAGGCTCAAAAGCAGAAGTCACAGCAATGAGAACTGGCAAAAAGCAGCAGTCACAGCAATGAGTACAGGCACAAAAGCATCAGTCACAGCTGTGTGTACAACACAAAGAAGCAGTCACAGCAATGCGTACAGATAAAAAGCAGCAGTCACAACAATGTGCACAGACCCAAGCCGCAGTCACAGCAATGAGTATAGATGAAAAGCAGCAGTCACAGTAATGAGTACAGGAATATAAGCAGCAGTCACAGTAATCAGTACAGACACAAAAGCAGTTTTCACAGCATGAGAGTACAGACCCAAAAGCAGCAGTAACTGCAATGAGTACAGACCAAAAGCTGCAGTGACAGCAATGAATACAGATATAAAAGTAGCAAGTCACAGCAATGAGTACAGATCCAAAAGCAGTAGTAACTGCAATGCATAGAGATAAAAAGCTGCAGTCACAACAATGAGCATAGACCACAGCAGCAGTACACAGCAATGACTACAGATGAAAAAGCAGCAGTCACAGCAGTGAGTACAACCCAAAACCAGCAGTCAAAGCAATGCTACAGAACCCAAAAAGCAGTAATTGCAGCAATGAGTAGAGCTCAAAAGCAGTAGTCACGTGAATGAGAACAAGCCCTAAAGCAGTAGTCATAGTAATGAGTAAAGATTCAAAAATGCAGTAACAGCAATGAGAACAGAAACAAAAGCAGCAGCCAACAGCAATGAGTACAGACTCAAAGCAGCAGTCAAAGCAATGAGTACAGACCCAAAAGCAGTAGTCACAATAATGAGTAAAGACTCAAAAGCTGAAGTCACAGGAATGAGTACTGTCCCAAAAGCAGCAATCACAAGAATGAGCACAGACCAAAAGCAGCAATCACAAGCAATGAGTACAGATGAAAAAGCAGCAGTTAGAGCAATGAGTTCACCCAAAACCAGCAGTCATATCAATGAGTACAGTCATAAAAGCAGCAGTTACAGCAATGAGTACACCTCAAAAGCAGAAGTCATATCAATGAGTACAGGTCCTAAAGCAGTAGTCACAGTAATGAGTAAAGACTCAAAAGCTGTAGTAACAGCAATGATTACAGAAACAAAAGCAGCAGCACAGCAATGATTACAGCCCCAAAGCAGCAGTCACAGCAATGAGTACAGTCCAAAGCAGCAATCACAGCAATTAGTACAAACCCAAAAGCAGCTGTCACAGCAATAGGTACAGGCTCAAATGTTGCTGTCACAGCAATAAGTACAGGCTCAAAAAGCAGAAGTCACAACAATTAGAAAAGGCCAAAAAGCAGCAGTCACAGCAATGAGTACAGGCCTAAAAGCAGCAGTCACAGCAAAGAGTACAGGTCCAAGAGCATCAGTCACAGCTGTGTACAGACACAAAAGCAGCTGTCACAGCAATATGTACAGACAAAAAGCAGCAGTCACAACAATGAGCACAGACCCAAAGTAGCAGTCACAGCTATTAGTACAGAAGAAAAGCAGCAGTCACAGCAATGAGTACATGAATAAAAGCTACAGTCACAGCAATGAGTACAGACCAAAAGCAGCTTTAACAGCAATAAGTACAGCCCAAAATCTGCATTCAGAACAACACTACTAAAGCAGAAGTCACAGCAATGAGTACAGATCCAAAGCAGCACTAACTGCAATGAGTACAGACCAAAAGCAGCAGTAACTGCAATCAGAACAGAATCAAAAGCTGCAGTGACAGCAATGAATACATATATAAAGTAGCAGTCACAGCAATGAGTACAGATCAAAGCAGCAGTAACTGCAATGCATAGAGACAAAAAGCTGCAGTCACAACAATGAGCATGGACCCAAATCAGCAGTACACAGCAATGAGTACAGATAAAAGCAGCAATCACAGCAATGAGTACAAGCCCAAAACCAGCAGTTAAAGCAATGCATACAGACCAAAGCAGTAATTGCAGCAATGAGTACAGCTCAAATGCTGCAGTCACGTCAATGAGAACATGCCTTAAGCAGTAATCACAGTAATGATTAAAGACTCAAAACCTGCAGTAACAGCAATGAGTACAGAAAGAAAAGCAGCAGCCAAAGCAATGAGTACAGACTCAAAAGCAGCAGTCACAGCAATGAGTACAGACCCAAAAGCAGTAGTCACAGTAATGAGTTAAGACTCAAAAGCAGAAGTCTGGGAATGAGTACTGTCAAAATCCAATCATAGCAAGGAATTACAAACCTAAAAGCAGCTGTCAAAGCAATAAGTACAGGCCAAATGTAGCTGTCACAGCAATAAGTACAGGCTCAAAAGCAGCAGTCACAGTAAAGAGTAAAGGTACAAAAGCAGCAGTCACAGCAGTGTGTACTGACACAAAAGTATCAATCTCAGCAATGCGCATACAGACAAAAAAGCAACAGTCACAACAATGAGCACAGACCTAAAGCAGCAGTCACAGCAATGAGAACAGAGAAAAGCAGCAGTCACAGCAATGAGAACAGGAATAAAGCAGCAGTCGAGTAATCAGTACAGACTCAAAAGCAGCTTACAGCAATAAGTACTGCCCAAAAGCTGCAGTCACAGAAATGGGTACAGTACCAAAGCTGCAGTCACAGCAATGAGTACAGATCCAAAGCAGCAATCACTGCAAGGAGTACATACCAAAAGCAGTTGTCACAGCAATAAGTACAGGCCCAAATTTAGCTATCACAGTAATAAGTACAGGCTCAAAAGCAGAAGCCACAGCAATGAGAACTGGCCAAAAGCAGCAGTCACAGCAATGAGTACAGGCACAAAACCATCAGTCACAGCTGGTGTACAACACAAAAGAAGCAGTCACAGCAATGCGTCAGACAAAAAGCAGCATTCACAGCAATGTGCACAGACCCCAAAGCCGCAGTCACAGCAACTGAGTATAGATGAAAAAGCAGCAGTCACAGTAATGAGTACAGGAATAAAGCAGCAGTCACAGTAATAGTACAGACCCAAAAGCAGCTTCACATCTATGAGTACAGACCAAAATCTGCAGTGACAGCAATGAATACAGATATAAAAGTAGCAGTCACAGCAATGAGTACAGATCCAAAAGCAGTAGTAACTGCAATGCATAGGACGACAAAAGCTGCAGTCACAACAATGAGCATAGACCCAGCAGCAGTACACAGCAATGACTACAGATGAAAAGCAGCAGTCACAGCAGTGAGTACAAGCCCAAACCAGCAGTCAAAGCAATGCTTACAGACCCAAAAGCAGTAATTGCAGCAATGAGTAGATCTAAAGCAGCAGTCACGTCAATGAGAACAAGCCCTAAAGCAGTAGTGATAGTAATGAGTAAAGATTCAAAAATGCAGTAACAGCAATGAGAACAGAAACAAAAGCAGCAGCCAAAGCAATGAGTACAGACTCAAAAGCAGCAGTCACAGCAATGAGTTCAGACCCAAAAGCAATAGTTACAGTAATGAGTAAAGACTCAAAAGCAGAAGTCACAGGAATGAGTACTGTCCCAAAAGCAGCAATCACAACAATGAGCACAGACCAAAAGCAGCAATCAAAGCAATGATTGCAGATGAAAAAGCAGCAGTTAGAGCAATGAGAACAGGCCAAAACCAGCAGTCATATCAATGAGTACAGTCACAAAAGCAGTAGTCGCAGCAATGAGTACACCTCAAAAGCAGAAGTCATATCAATGAGTACAGGTCCAAAGCAGTAGTCACAGTAATGAGTACAGAAACAAAAGTAGCAGCCACAGCAATGATTACAGCCCCAAAAGCAGCAGTCACAGCAATGAGTACAGTCCGAAAAGCAGCAATCACAGCAATTAGTACAAACCAAAAGCAGCTGTCACAGCTATTGGTACAGGCTCAAATGTTGCTGTCACTGCACAAGTACAGGCTCAAAAGCAGAAGTCACAACAATTAGAAAAGGCCAAAAAGCAGCAGTCACAGCAATGAGTACAGGCCTAAAGCAGCAGTCACAGAAAGAGTACAGGTCCAAGAGCATCAGTCACAGCTGTGTGTACAGACACAAAGCAGCTGTCACAGCAATATGTACAGACAAAAAGCAGCAGTCCAACAATGAGCACAGACCCAAAGTAGCAGTCCACAGCTATTAGTACAGAAGAAAAAGCAGCAGTCACAGCAATGAGTACATGAATAAAAGCTACAGTCACAGCAATGAGTACAGACCCAAAGCAGCTTTAACAGCAATAAGTACATCCCAAAGATGCATTCAGAACAACACTACTAAAAGCAGAAGTCACAGCAATGAGTACAGATCCAAGAGCAGCACTAACTGCAATGAGTACAGACCAAAAGCAGCAGTATCTGCAATCAGTACAGACCCAAAGCTGCAGTGACAGCAATGAATACAGATATAAAAGTAGCAGTCACAGCAATGAGTACAGATCCGAAAGCAGCAGTAACTGCAATGCATAGAGGCAAAAAGCTGCAGTCACAACAATGAGCATAGACCCAAATCATCAGTACACAGTAATGAGTACAGATAAAAGCAGCAATCACAGCAATGAGTACAAGCCCAAACCAGCAGTCAAAGCAAAGCATACAAACCCAAAAGCAGTAATTGCAGCAATGAGTACAGCTCAAATGCTGCAGTCACGTCAATGAGAACATGCCCTAATGCAGTAATCACAGTAATGATTAAAGACTCAAAACCTGCATAACAGCAATGAGTACAGAAACAAAAGCAGCAGCCAAAGCAATGAGTACAGACTCAAAAGCAGCAGTCACAGCAATGAGTACAGACCCAAAAGCAGTAGTCACAGTAATGAGTTAAGACTCAAAAGCAGAAGTCACAGGAATGAGTACTGTCCAAAAGCAGCAATCATAGCAAGAGTACAAACCTAAAAGCAGCTGTCACAGCAATAAGTACAGGCCAAATGTAGCTGTCACAGCAATAAGTAGAGGCTCAAAAGCAGCAGTCACAGCAAAGAGTAAGGTCCATAAGCATCAGTCACAGCTGTGTTTACTGACACAAAAGTATCAATCTCAGCAATGCGTACAGACAAACAAGCAACAGTCACAACAATGAGCACAGACCTAAAGCAGCAGTCACAGCAATGAGAACAGAAGAAAAAGTAGCAGTCACAGCAATGAGAACAGGAATAAAAGCAGCAGTCACAGTAATCAGTACAGACCCAAAGCAGCTTTCACAGCAATAAGTACTGCTCAAAAGCTGCAGTCAGAGCAATGGGTACAGTACCAAAAGCAGCAGTCACAGCAATGAGTACAGATCCAAAAGCAGCAATCACTGCAAGGAGTACAAAACCAAAGCAGCTGTCACAGCAATAGGTACAGGCCAAATGTAGCTGTCACAGCAATAAGTACAGGCTCAAAAGCAGAAGTCACAGCAATGAGAACAGGCCAAAAAGCAGCAGTCACAGCAATGAGTACAGGCCAAAAGCATCAGTCACAGCTGTGTGTACAACACAAAAGAAGCAGTCACAGCAATGCGTACAGACAAAGAAGCAGCAGTCACAACAATGTGCACAGACCCAACACCGCAGTCACAGCAATGAGTATAGATGAAAAGCAGCAGTCACAGTAATGAGTACAGGAATAAAAGCAGCAGTCACAGTAATCAGTACAGACCAAAAGCAGCTTTCACAGCACTGATTACAGACCAAAAAGCAGCAGTAACTGCAATGAGTACAGACCAAAAGCTGCAGTGACAGAAATGAATACAGATATAAAAGTAGCAGTCACAGCAATGAGTACAGATCCAAAAGCAGCAGTAACTGTAATGCATAGAGACAAAAAGCTGCAGTCACAACAATGAGCATAGACCCAAGCAGCAGTACACAGCAATGACTACAGATGAAAAAGCAGCAGTCACAGCAGTGAGTACAAGCCCAAACCAGCAGTCAAAGCAATGCGTACAGAACCAAAGCAGTAATTGCAGCAATGAGTACAGCTCAAAAGCAGTAGTCACGCAAAGAGAACAAGCCCTAAAGCAGTAGTCACAGTAATGAGTAAGACTCAAAAGCTGCAGTAACAGCAATGAGAACAGAAACAAAAACATCAGCCAAAGCAATGAGTACAGACTCAAAAGCAGTAGTTACAGTAATGAGTAAAGACTCAAAAGCAGAAGTCACAGGATATGAGTACTATCCCAAAAGCAGCAATCACAACAATGAGCACAGACCAAAAGAAGCAACACAGAAATGAGTAGAGATGAAAAAGCAGCAGTTACAGCAATGAGTACAGGCCCTAAACCAGCAGTCATATCAATGAGTACAGTCCCAAAAGCAGTAGTCGCAGGAATGAGTACACCTCAAAACCAGCAGTCATATCAATGAGTACAGTCCCAAAAGCAGTAATCGCAGCAATGAGTGCACCTCAAAAGCAGAAGTCATATCAATGAGTACAGGTCCTAAACCAGTAGTCACAGTAATGAGTAAAGACTCAAAAGCTGCAGTAAAGCAATGAGTACAGAAATAAAAGCAGCAGCCACAGCAATGAGTACAGCCCTAAAGCAGCAGTCACAGCAATGAGTACCGTCAGCAGCAATCACAGAAATGAGTACAAACCCAAAAGCAGCTGTCACAGCAATAGGTACAGGCTCAAATGTTGCTGTCTCGCAATAATAGTAAGGCTCAAAAGCAGAATCACAACAATTAGAAAAGGCCAAAAGCAGCAGTCATGGTAATGAGTACAGGCCTAAAAGCAGCAGTCACAGCAAAGGAGTACAGGTCCAAGAGCATCAGTCACAGCTGTGTGTACAGACACAAAAGCAGCTGTCATAGCAATATATACAGACAAAAAGCAGCAGTCACAATAACAATGAGCGAGACCCAAGTAACAGTCACAGCTATTAGTACAGAAGAAAAGCAGCAGTCACAGCAATGAGTACAGGAAAAAAGCTGCAGTCACTGCAATGAGTACAGACACAAAAGCATCTTTAACAGCAATAAGTAAGCCCAAAAAAGCTGCATTCAGAACAATAGATACAGTACTAAAAGCAGAAGTCACAGAAATGAGTACAGATTCAAAAGCAGCAGTAACTGCAATGAGTACAGACCCAAAAGCAGCAGTAACTGCAATGAGTACAGACTCAAAGCTGCAGTGACAGCAATTAATACAGATATAAAAGTAGAAGTCACAGCAATGAGTCAGATCCAAAGCAGCAGTAACTGCAATGGATAGAGACAAAAAAGCTGCAGTCACAACAATGAGCATGGACACAAAGCAGCAGTACACAGCAATGAGTACAGATGAAAAAGCAGCAATCACAGCAATGAGTATAAGCCCAAAACCAGCACTCAAAGCAATGCATACAGACCCAAAAGCAGTAATTGCAGCAATGAGTGCAGCTCAAAAGCATCAGTCATGTCAATGAGAACAAGCCCTAAAGCAGTAGTCACAGTAATGATTAAAGACTCAAAAGCAGCAGTCACAGCAATGAGTACAGATTCAAAAGCAGCAGTAACTGCAATGCAGAGACAAAGAGCTGCAGTCACAACAATGAGCATAGACCTAAAGCAGCAGTACACAGAAATGAGTACAGATGAAAAGCAGCAATCACAGAAATGAGTACAAGCCCAAAACCAGGAGTCAAAGCAATGTGAACAGACCCAAATGCAGTAATTGCAGCAATGAGTACAGCTCAAAAGCAGCAGTCACGCTAATGAGAACAAGCCCTAAAGCAGTAGTCACAGTAATGATTAAAGACGTGAAAGCTGCAGTAACAGCAATGAGTACAGAAACAAAAGTAGCAGCAAAAGCAATGAGTACAGACTCAAAAGCAGCAGTCACAGCAATGAGTACAGACCCAAAAGCAGTAGTCACAGTAATGAGTTAAGACTCAAAAGCAGAAGTCACTGGAATGAGTACTGTCCCAAAAGCAGCAATCACAGCAATAGTGCAAACCATGGCAGCTCTCAAGCAATAAGTACAGGCGGCCCAAATGTAGCTGTCACTGCAATATGTACAGGCTCAAAGCAGCAGTCACAGCAAAGTAAGGTCCAAAAGCATCAGTCACAGCTGTGTGTACCGACACAAGCAGCAATCTCAGCAATGCGTGACAGACAAAAGCAACAGTCACAACAATGAGCACAGACCCAAAGCAGCAGTCACAGCAATGAAAACAGATGAAAAACAGCAGTCACTGCAATGAGAACAGGAATAAAAGCAGCAGTAACAGTAATCAGTAAAGACCAAAAGCAGCTTTCACAGCAATAAGTACTGCTCAAAGCTGCAGTCAGAGCAATGGTACATTACCAAAAGCAGCAGTCACAGCAATGAGTAGAGATCCAAAAGCAGCAATCACTGCAAGGAGTACAAACCAAAAGCAGCTGTTACAGCAATAAGTACAGGCTCAAATGTAGCTGTCACAGCAATAATTATGGGCTCAAAGCAGAAGTCACAGCAATGAGAACTGGCAAAAAGAGCAGTCACAGCAATGAGTACAGGCCCAAAGCATCAGTCACAGCTGCTGTGTACAACACAAAAGAAGCAGTCACAGCAATGCGACAGACAAAAAGCAGCAGTAACAACAATGTGCACAGACCCAAAGCCGCAGTCACAGCAACTAGTATAGATGAAAAGCAGCAGTCACAGTAATGAGTACAGGAATAAAAGCAGCAGTCACAGTAATCAGTACAGACCCAAAAGCAGCTTACAGCAATGAGTACAGACCCAAAAGCAGCAGTAACTGCAATGAGTACAGACCCAAAAGCTGCAGTGACAGAAATGAATACAGATAAGTGCAGCAGTCACAGCAATGAGTACAGATCCAAAAGCAGCAGTAACTGCAATGCATAGAGACAAAAAAGCTGCAGTCACAACAATGAGCATAGACCCAAAGCAGCAGTATACAGCAATGACTACAGATGAAAAAGCAGCAGTCACAGCAGTGAGTAGAAGCCCAAACCAGCAGTAAAAGCAATGCATACAGACCCAAAAGCAGTAATTGAAGCAATGAGTTAAGCTCAAAAGCAGCAGTCACGTCAAAAGAAAAAAGCCCTAAAGCAGTAGTCACAGTAATGAGGAAGACTCAAAAGCTGCAGTAACAGCAATGAGAACAGAAACAAAAACATCAGCCAAAGCAATGAGTACAGACTCAAAAGCAGTAGTTACAGTAATGAGTAAAGACTCAAAGCAGAAGTCACAGGATATGAGTACTATCCCAAAAGCAGCAATCACAACAATGAGCACAGACCAAAAGAAACACAGAAATGAGTACAGATGAAAAGCAGCAGTTACAGCAATGAGTACAGGCCTAAACCAGCAGTCATATCAATGAGTACAGTCCCAAAAGCAGTAGTCGCGGAATGAGTACCTCAAAACCAGCAGTCATATCAAAGAGTACAGTCCCAAAAGCAGTAATCGCAGCAATGAGTGCACCTCAAAACAGAAGTCATATCAATGAGTACAGGTCCTAAAGCAGTAGTCACAGTAATGAGTAAAGACTCAAAAGCTGCAGTAACAGCAATGAGTACAGAAATAAAAGCAGCAGCCACAGCAATGAGTACAGCCCTAAAAGCAGCAGTCACAGCAATGAGTACAGTCCGAAAAGCAGCAATCACAGAAATGAGTACAAACCCAAAAGCAGCTGTCACAGCAATAGGTACAGGCCAAATGTTGCTGTCCAGCAATAAGTACAGGCTCAAAAGCAGAATCACAACAATTAGAAAAGGCCAAAAAGCAGCAGTCACAGTAATGAGTACAGCCTACAAGCAGCAGTCACAGCAAAGAGTACAGGTCCAAGAGCATCAGTCACAGCTGTGTGTACAGACACAAAAGCAGCTGTCACAGCAATATATACAGACAAAAAAGCAGCAGTCACAACAATGAGCGCAGACCCAAAGTAACAGTCACAGCTATTAGTACAGAAGAAAAAGCAGCAGGCACAGCAATGAGTACAGGAATAAAAGCTGCAGTCACAGCAATGAGTACAGACCCAAAAGCAGCTTTTAACAGCAATAAGTACAGCCCAAAAAGCTGTATTCAGAACAATAGATACAGTACTAAAGCAGAAGTCACAGCAATGAGTACAGATCTAAAAGCAGCAGGAACTGCAATGAGTACAGACCCAAAAGCAGCAGTAACTGCAATGAGTATAGACCCAAAAGCTGCAGTGACAGCAATGAATACAGATATAAAAGTAGAAGTCACAGCAATGAGTACAGATCCAAAAGCAGCAGTAACTGCAATGGATAGAGACAAAAAAGCTGCAGTCACAACAATGAGCATGGACACAAAGCAGCAGTACACAGCAATGAGTACAGATGAAAAAGCAGCAATCACAGCAATGAGTACAAGCCCAAAACCAGCACTCAAAGCAATGCATACAGTTCCAATAGCAGTAATTGCAGCAATGAGTACAGCTCAAAGCATCAGTCATGTCAATGAGAACAAGCCCTAAAGCAGTAGTCACAGTAATGATTAAAGACTCAAAAGCAGCAGTCACAGCAATGAGTACAGATCAAAGCAGCAGTAACTGCAATGCATAGAGACAAAAGCTGCAGTCAAAACAATGAGCATAGACCAAAAGCAGCAGTACACAGAAATGAGTACAGATGAAAAAGCAGCAATCACAGAAATGAGTACAAGCCCAAAACCAGGAGTCAAAGCAATGCGTGAGACCCAAATGCAGTAATTGCAGCAATGAGTACAGCTCAAAAGCAGCAGTCACGTCAATGAGAACAAGCTCTAAAGCAGTAGTCATGTAATGATTAGAAGATAAAAGCTGCAGTAACAGCAATGAGTACAGAAACAAAAGCAGCAGCAAAAGCAATGAGTACAGACTCAAAGCTGCAGTCACAGCAATGAGTACAGACCCAAAAGCAGTAGTCACAGTAATGAGTTAAGACTCAAAAGCGAGAAGTCACTGGAGATGAGTACTGTCCCAAAGCAGCAATCCACAGCAATAAGTACAAACCTAATAGCAGCTCTCAAGCAATAGTACAGAAGTGACCCAAGCCATGGCTGTCACTGCAATGTCGTACAGGCTCAAAAGCAGCAGTCACAGCAAAGAGTAAAGGTCCAAAGCATCAGTCACAGCTGTGTGTACTGACACAAAGCAGCAATCTCAGCAATGCTTACAGACAAAAAGCAACAGTCACAACAATGAGCACAGACCCAAAGCAGCAGTAACAGCAATGAAAACAGAAGAAAAGCAGCAGTCACTGCAATGAGAACAGGAATAAAAGCAGCAGTAACAGTAATCAGTACAGACCCAAAAGCAGCTCACAGCAATAGTGCTGCTCCAAAAGCTGCAGTCAGAGCAATGGGTACAGTGACCAAAAGCAGCAGTCACAGCAATGAGTACAGATCCAAAAGCAGAAATCACTGCAAGGAGTACAAACTCAAAAGCAGCTGTCACAGCATTAAGTACAGGCCTCAAATGTAGCTGTCACAGCAATAGGTACAGGCTCAAAAGCAGAAGTCACAGCAATGAGAACAGGCCAAAAAGCAGCAGTCACAGCAATGAGTACAGGCCCAAAAGCATCAGTCATAGCTGTGTGTACAACACAAAAGAAGCAGTCACAGCAATGCGTACAGATAAAGAAGCAGTCACAACAATGTGCACAGACCCAACACCGCAGTCACAGCAATGAGTATAGATGGAAAAGCAGCAGTCACAGTAATGAGTACAGGAATAAAAGCAGCAGTCACATTAATCAGTACAGACCCAAAAGCAGCTTTCACAGCACTGATTTCAGACCAAAAGCAGCAGTAACTGCAATGAGTACAGACCAAAAGCTGCAGTGACAGAAATGAATACAGATATAAAGTAGCAGTCACAGCAATGAGTACAGATCCAAAAGCAGCAGTAACTGTAATGCATAGAGTGAAAAGCTGCAGTCACAACAATGAGCATAGACCAAAGCAGCAGTACACAGCAATGACTACAGATGAAAAGCAGCAGTCACAGCAGTGAGTAATCCTAAACCAGCAGTCAAAGCAACTGCAGAACCAAAAGCAGTAATTGCAGCAATGAGTACAGCTCAAAAGCAGTAGTCACTAAAGAGCAAGCCCTAAGCAGTAGTCACAGTAATGAGTAAAGACTCAAAAGCTGCAGTAACAGCAATGAGAACAGAAACAAAACATCAGCCAAAGCAATGAGTACAGACTCAAAAGCAGTAGTTACAGTAATGAGTAAAGACTCAAAAGCAGAAGTCACAGGATATGAGTACTATCCCAAAAGCAGCAATCACAACAATGAGCACAGACCAAAAGAAGCAACACAGAAATGAGTAGAGATGAAAAAGCAGCAGTTACAGCAATGAGTACAGGCCCTAAACCAGCAGTCATATCAATGAGTACAGTCCTCAAGCAGTAGTCGAGGAATGAGTACACCTCAAAACCAGCAGTCATATCAATGAGTACAGTCCCAAAAGCAGTAATCGCAGCCAATGAGTGCACCTCAAAGCAGAAGTCATATCAATGAGTACAGGTCCTAATGCAGTAGTCACAGTAATGAGTAAAGACTCAAAGCTGCAGTAAAAGCAATGAGTACAGAAATAAAAGCAGCAGCCACAGCAATGAGTACAGCCCAAAGCAGCAGTCACAGCAATGAGTACAGTCAAAAGCAGCAATCACAGAAATGGTACAAACCCAAAAGCAGCTGTTACAGCAATAGGTACAGGCCCAAATGTTGCTGTCTCAGCAATAATTACAGGCTCAAAGCAAATTCACAACAATTAGAAAAGGCCAAAAAGCAGCAGTCACAGTAATGAGTACAGGCCTAAAAGCAGCAGTCACAGCAAAGAGTACAGGTCCAGAGCATCAGTCACAGCTGTGTGTACAGACACAAAAGCAGCTGTCACAGCAATATACAGACAAAAAGCAGCAGTCACAACAATGAGCGCAGACCAAAGTAACAGTCACAGCTATTAGTACAGAAGAAAAGCAGCAGTCACAGCAATGAGTACAGGAATAAAAGCTGCAGTCACTGCAATGAGAACAGCACAAAGCAGCTTTAACAGCAATAATTACAATGAAAGCTGCATTCAGAACAATAGATACAGTACTAAAAGCAGAAGTCACAGCAATGAGTACAGATCCAAAGCAGCAGTAACTGCAATGAGTACAGACCCAAAGCAGCAGTAACTGCAATGAGTACAGACTCAAAAGCTGCAGTGACAGCAATGAATACAGATATAAAGTAGAAGTCACAGCAATGAGTACAGATTCAAAAGCAGCAGTAACTGCAATGGATAGAGACAAAAGCTGCAGTCACAACAATGAGCATGGACACAAGCAGCAGTACACAGCAATGAGTACAGATGAAAAGCAGCAATCACAGCAATGAGTACAAGCCCAAAACCAGCACTCAAAGCAATGCATACAGTTCCAATAGCAGTAATTGCAGCAATGAGTACAGCTCCAAAGCATCAGTCATGTCAATGAGAACAAGCCCTAAAGCAGTAGTCACAGTAATGATTAAAGACTCAAAAGCAGCAGTCACAGCAATGAGTACAGATCCAAAAGCAGCAGTAACTACAATGCATAGAGACAAAAAGCTGCAGTCAAAACAATGAGCATAGACCAAAAGCAGCAGTACACAGAAATGAGTACAGATGAAAAGCAGCAATCACAGAAATGAGTACAAGCCCAAAACCAGGAGTCAAAGCAATGCGTGCAGACCAAATGCAGTAATTGCAGCAATGAGTACAGCCTAAAGCAGCAGTCACGTCAATGAGAACAAGCCCTAAAGCAGTAGTCACAGTAATGATTAAAGACGTAAAAGCTGCAGTAACAGCAATGAGTACAGAAACAAAAGCAGCAGCAAAGCAATGAGTACAGACTCAAAGCTGCAGTCACAGCAATGAGTACAGACCAAAAGCAGTAGTCACAGTAATGAGTTAAGACTCAAAAGCAGAAGTCACTGGAATGAGTACTGTCCCAAAAGCAGCAATCACAGCAATAAGTACAAACCTAATAGCAGCTCTCAAGCAATAAGTACAGATGACATTAAATGTAGCTGTCACTGCAATGTACAGGCTCAAAAGCAGCAGTCACAGCAAAGTAAAGGTCCAAAGCATCAGTCACAGCTGTGTGTGCGACACAAAAGCAGCAATCTCAGCAATGCTTACAGACAAAAAGCAACAGTCACAACAATGAGCACAGACCCAAAGCAGCAGTAACAGCAATGAAACAGAAGAAAAAGCAGCAGTCACTGCAATGAGAACAGGAATAAAAGCAGCAGTAACAGTAATCAGTACAGACCCAAAAGCAGCTTTCACAGCAATAAGTACTGCTCCAAAGCTGCAGTCAGAGCAATGGGTACAGTACCAAAAGCAGCAGTCACAGCAATGAGTACAGATCAAAAGCAGAAATCACTGCAAGGAGTACAAACCCAAAAGCAGCTGTCACAGCATTAGCACAGGCCCAAATGTAGCTGTCACAGCAATAAGTACAGGCTCAAAGCAGAAGTCACAGCAATGAGAACAGGCCAAAAGCAGCAGTCACAGCAATGAGTACAGGCCCAGCATCGAAGTCACAGCTGTGTGTACAACACAAAAAAGCAGTCACAGCAATGCGTACAGATAAAGAAGCAGCAGTCACAACAATGTGCACAGACCCAACAACCGCAGTCACAGCAATGAGTATAGATGGAAAAGCAGCAGTCACAGTAATGAGTACAGGAATAAAGCGAAAGCAGTCACATTAATCAGTACAGACCCAAAAGCAGCTCACAGCACTGATTTCAGACCAAAAAGCAGCAGTAACTGCAAATGAGTACAGACCCCAAAGCTGCAGTGACAGAAATGAATACAGATATAAAAGTAGCAGTCACAGCAATGAGTACAGATCCAAAAGCAGCAGTAACTGTAATGCATAGAGTGAAAAAGCTGCAGTCACAACAATGAGCATAGACCAAGCAAGCAGTACACAGCAATGACTACAGATGAAAAAGCAGCAGTCACAGCAGTGAGAACCAAAACCAGCAGTCAAAGCAATGCGTTACAGAACCAAAAGCAGTAATTGCAGCAATGAGTACAGCTCAAAAGCAGTAAGTCACCGTCAAAGAGAATAAGCCCCAAAGCAGTAGTCACAGTAATGAGAAGACTCAAAAGCGCAGTATTGGCAATGAGAACAGAAACAAAACATTGAAGCAAAGTAATGAGTACAGACTCAAAAGCAGTAGTTACAGTAATGAGTAAAGACTAAAAGCAGAAGTCACAGGATATGAGTACTATCTCAAAAGCAGCAATCACAACAATGAGCAGACCAAAAGAAGCAACACAGAAATGAGTAGAGATGAAAAAGCAGCAGTTACAGCAATGAGTACAGGCCCTAAACCAGCAGTCATATCAATGAGTACAGTCCCAAAAGCAGTAAGTCGCAGGAATGAGTACACCTCAAAACCAGCAGTCATATCAATGAGTACAGTCCCAAAAGCAGTAATCGCAGCAATGAGTGCACTCAAAAGCAGAAGTCATATCAATGAGTACAGGTCCTAATGCAGTAGTCACAGTAATGAGTAAAGACTCAAAAAGCTGCAGTAAAAGCAATGAGTACAGAAATAAAAGCAGCAGATACAGCAATGAGTACAGCCCTGCAAGCAGCAGTCACAGCAATGAGTACAGTCCAAAAAGCAGCAATCACAGAAATGAGTACAAACTAAAAGCAGCTGTCACAGCAATAGGTACAGGCCCAACTGTTGCTGTTCCAGCACAAGTACAGGCTCTGCAAGCAGAATTACAACAATTAGAAAAGGCCAAAAAGCAGCAGTCACAGTAATGAGTACAGGCCTGTGCAGCAGCTCACAGCAAAGAGTACAGGTCCAAGAGCATCAGTCACAGCTGTGTGTACAGACACAAAAGCAGCTGTCACAGCAATATATACAGACAAAAAGCAGCAGTCACAACTAATGAGCGCAGACCCAAAGTAACAGTCACAGCTATTATACAGAAGAAAAAGCAGCAGTCACAGCAATGAGTACAGGATAAAAAGCTGCAGTCACTGCAATGAGTACAGACACAAAAGCAGCTTTAACAGCAATAGGTACAGCCCAAAAAGCTGCATTCA
Source organism: Neoceratodus forsteri (assembly GCA_016271365.2). Taxonomy (NCBI): domain Eukaryota; kingdom Metazoa; phylum Chordata; order Ceratodontiformes; family Ceratodontidae; genus Neoceratodus; species Neoceratodus forsteri. The sequence goes on from CM028130.1 coordinate 8,363,277, forward strand.
GAATAATAGATACAGTACTAAAAGCAGAAGTCACAGCAATGAGTACAGATCCAAAAGCAGCAGTAACTGCAATGAGTACAGACCCAAAAGCAGCAGTAACTGCAATGAGTACAGACCCAGAGCTGCAGTGACAGCAATGAATACAGATATAAAGTAGAAGTCACAGCAATGAGTACAGATCCAAAAGCAGCAGTAACTGCAATGGATAGAGACAAAAAGCTAGTCACAACAATGAGCATGGACACAAAGCAGCAGTACACAGCAATGAGTACAGATGAAAAAGCAGCAATCACAGTAATGAGTACAAGCTCAAACCAGCACTCAAAGCAATGCATCAGGACCTAAAAGCAGTAATTGCAGCAATGAGTTACAGCTCAAAGCATCAGTCATGTCAATGAGAACAAGCCCTAAAGCAGTAGTCACAGTAATGATTAAAGACTCAAAAGCAGCAATCACAGCAATGAGTACAGATCCAAAAGCAGCAGTAACTGCAATGCATGAGAGACAAAAGCTGCAGTCACAACAATGAGCATAGACCTAAAGCAGCAATACACAGAAATGAGTACAGATGAAAAAGCAGCAATCACAGAAATGAGTACAAGCTCAAAACCAGGAGTCAAAGCAATGTGTACAGACCTAAATGCAGTAATTGCAGCAATGATGTACAGCTCAAAAGCAGCAGTCACGCCATGAGAACAAGCCCTAAAGCAGTAGTCACAGTAATGATTAAAGACTGAAAAGCTGCAGTGACTAGCAATGAGTACAGAAACAAAAGCAGCAGCAAAAGCAATGAGTACAGACTCAAAAGCAGCAGTCACAGCAATGAGTACAGACCCAAAGCAGTAGTCACAGTAATGAGTTAGGACTCAAAAGCAGTCACTGGAATGAGTACTGTCCCAAAGCAGCAATCACAGCAATAATTACAAACCTATAGCAGCTCTCAAAGCAATAAGTCCGGAAGCATTTGATTGTCAGCTGGTCACTGCATATGTACAGGCTCAAAGGCAGCAGTCACAGCAAAGAGTAAAGGTACAAAAGCATCAGTCACAGCTGTGTGTACCGACACAAAAGCAGCAATCTCAGCAATGCGTATAGACAAAAAGCAACAGTCACAACAATGAGCACAGACCCAAAGCAGCAGTCATGGTAAATGAAAACAGATGAAAAAGCAGCAGTCACTGCAATGAGAACAGGAATAAAGTAGCAGTAACAGTAATCAGTAAAGACCAAAAGCATTTCATAGCAATAAGTACTGTCTAAAAGCTGTCAGTCAGAGCAATGGGTACATTGCCAAAGCAGCAGTCACAGCAATGAGTGAGATCTAAATGCAGCAATCACTGCTAGGAGTATAAACCAAAAGCAGCTGTTACAGCAATAAGCTACAGGCCCAAATGTAGCTGTCACATCATTACTTCTCGGGTGGAAAGCAGCTGTCACAGCAATGAGTACAGACAAAAGCAGCAGTCACAACAATGAGCACAGACCAAAGTATAGCCAGCTATTAGTACAGAAGAAAAAGCAGTCTCAGTAATGAGTACATGAATAAAGGTTAATTCACAGCAGAGTACAGACCAAAAGCAACTTTAAGTACAGCATAGCCCCAAAAGCTGCATTCAGAACAACAGGCTAAAAGCAGAAGTCACAGCAAAAGTACAGATCCAAAAGCAGCAGTAACTGTAATGAGTACAGACCTACAGCAGTAACTGCAATGAGACCCAAAGCTGCAGTGACAGCACGATTACAGATATAAAAGAAGCAGTCACAGCAATGAGTGCAGATCCAAAAAGCAGCACCCATACATAGAGGCAAAAAGCTGCAGTCACAATAATGAGCATAGACCCAAATCAGCAGTACACAGTAATTATATTAGATAAAAGCAGCAATCACAGCAATGAGCATGCCCAAACCAGTAGCCAGCAATGGCTACAGACCTGCGCAGAATTGCAGCAATGAGTACAGCTCAAATGCTGCAGTCACTGCCATGAGAATATGCCCCAAAGCAGTAATCACAGTAATGATTAAAGACTCAAAACCGCAACAGCAATGAGTACAGAACAAAGGTAGCAAAGAATAGTACAGACTCAAAAGCAGTAGTCACAGTAGTTAAGACCAAAAGCAGAAGTTACAGGAATGAGTACTGTTCAATAAGCAGCAATCATAGCAATGAGTAAAACCTGCGCAGCCTCCAATAAGTACAGGCCCAAATGTAGCTGTCACAATATGTACAGGCTCAAAAGCAGCAGTCACAGTCAAGAGTAAAGGTCCAAAAGCATCAGTCATAGCTGTGTTACTGACACAAAGTTCAATCAGTAATGCTACAGACAAAAAAGCAATAGTCACAATTAATGAGCATAGATGTAAAGCAGCAGTCACTGCAATGAGAACAGAAGAAAGGAGTAGTCACAGCAATGAGAACAGAAATAAAAGCAGCAGCTTGGTAATCAGTAGACCAAAGTGCTTTCACAATAGCATGCCCAAAGTTGCAGTCAGAGCAATGGTATAGTACTAAAAGCAGCAGTCACAATAATGAGATCCAAAAAGCAATCACTGTAAGGTGCTGTTCAAAGCAGCTGTCAAAGCAATAGGTACAGGCCAAATGTAGCTGTCACATAAGTACAGGCTCAAAGCAGAAGTGCAGTAATGAGAATAGGCCAAAAGCAGTAGCCACAGTAATGAGTACAGGCAAAAGTATTAGTCACAGCTGTGTGTACAACACAAAAGCAGCACAGCAATGTGTACAGACAAAGCAGCAGTCACCACATTGCATAGACCCAAAGCCGCAGTCACAGCACGAGATGAGCAGCATTACAGCAATGAGTGAGATAAAAGCAGCAGTGACAGTAATCAGTTACAGACCAAAAGCAGCCACAGCACTAGTACAGACCAGCAGCAGTAACTGCAATGATATAGACCAAACTGCAGGACAGCAATGAATATATATTTGCAGTAGCATACAGCAATGGCAGACCAAAAGCAGGTAACTGTATGCATAGAGACAAAAGCTGCAGTCACAATAATGAATAGACCTAGCAGTAGTACACAGCAATGACTACAGATGAAAGCAGCAGTCACAGCAGTGAGTATGCCCAAAATCAGCGTCAGCAATGCGTACAGAACCAAAGTGTAATTGCAGCAATGAGCAGCCAAAAGCAGCAGTCACGCTAAAGAGAATAAGCCCTAAAGTGTCGTTATAATGAGACTCAAAAGCTGCAGAATAGCAATGAAAATAGAAACAAACAGCAGCTAGCAATGAGCAGACTAAAAGTGAAGTCATAATGAGTCAGACTCAAAAGTGTAGTTACAGTCTGAGTAAGTCTCAAAAGCAGAAGTCACAGGGAGGTACATCTAGATAGCAATCGCAAAATGAGAACAGACTGCGCAGTAACACAGCAATGAGCACAGATGAAAAAGCAGCAGTTATAGTAATGAGTAAAGGGCCTAAACCAGCAGCTGATCAATGAGTACAGTCCCAAAGCAGTAGGCAGAATGAGTGTACTTCAAAAGCAAAAGTCATCAATGAGTAAGGTCCTAAAGCAGTAGTCATATTAATGAGAAGATCTGCGTTGCGTAACAGCAATGAGTACAGAACGAGCAGCAGCTGCAATGAGTGCACTAAAGCAGCAGTCAAGCAGCAATGAGTACAGTCCCAAAAGCAATCATGAAATGAGTATAACCCAAAAGCAGCTGTCACATAATAGGTACAGGTCAATGTTGCTGTCGCACAAGTACAGGCTCAAAAGCAGAAGTCAAGCACTAGAAAGCCAAAAGGAGCAGTCACAGTAATAGTGGGAATAAAAGCAGCAGTCACAGCAAAGAGTACATGTCCAAGAGCATCAGTCACAGCTGTGTGTACAGACACAAAAGCAGCTACAACAATATGTACAGACAAAACAGCAGTCAGTTAATCAATGAGCACAGACCAGTAGAGCAGTCACAGTTTATTAGTACAGAAGAAAAAGCAGTCACAGCAATGAGTACAGGAATAAAAGCTGCAGTCACAGCAAGTAATTACAGACCCAAAAGCTGCTTTAACAGCAATAAGTACAGCCAAAAAGCTGCATTCAGAACAATAGATACAGTATTTAAAAGCAGAAGTCATGATCAAAGAGTACAGGATTCAAACTGCAGTAACTGCAACCGAGTACAGACCCAAAGCAGCAGCTAGCAATGAGTACAGACCCAAAAGCAGCAGTAACTGCAATGAGTACAGACCCAAAAGCCGCAGTGACAGTACGAATACAGATATAAAGTAGTAGTCACAGTAATGAGTACAGATCCAAAAAAGCACTGGTAACTTCTGCATAGAGACAAAAGCTGAAGTCACAACAATGAGCATGGACCCAAAGCAGCAGTACAGCAATGAATACAGATGAAAAGCAGCAATCACAGCAATGACTACAAGCCCAAACCCAGCAGTCAAAGCAATGCATACAGACCCAAAAGCAGTAATTGCAACAATCAGTACAGCTCAAAAGCATTCAGTCATGTCAATGAGAACAAGCCGTAAGCAGTAGTCACAGTAATGATTAAAGACTCAAAAGCTGCAGTAACAGCAATGAGTACAGAAACAAAAGCAGCAGCCAGCAATGAGTACAGACTCCGAGCAGCAGTCACAGCAATGAGTCAGATCCAAAGCAGAAGTCACAGTAATGAGTTAAGACTCAAAAGCAGAAGTCACAGGAATGAGTACTATACCAAAAGCAGCAATCCTAGCAATGAGTACAAACCTAAAGCAGCTTTCAAGCAATAAGTGCATGAGCCCAAATGTAGCTGTCACAGCAATAAGTACAGGCTCAAATTACAGTCATGGCAAAGAGTAAAGGTCTAAAAGCATCAGTCACAGCAGTGTGTAATGACGCAAAGTATCAATCTCAGCAATGCGTACAGACAAAAAGCAAAAGTCACAACAATGTGTACAGACCTAAAGCAGCAGACAGCAATGAGAACAGAAGAAAAGAAACAGTCACAGGAATGAGAACAGAATAAAGCAGCAGTCACAGTAATCTACAGACCCAAAGCAGCTTTCACAGCATTAAGTACTGCTCAAAAGCTGCAGTCACAGCAATGGGTACAGTACCAAAGCAGCAGTCACAGCAATGAGTACAGGATCCAAAAGCAGCAATCACTGCAAGGAGTACAAACCCAAAAGCAGCTGTCACAACAATATAGTATAGGCCCAAATGTGGCTGTCACAGCAATAAGTACAGGCTCAAAAGGCAGAAGTCACAGCTAAGAGAATCTGCCAAGAAGGATTCACAGCAATGATTACAGGCCAAAAGCAGCAGTCACAGCTGTGTGTACAACACAAAGAAGCAGTCACAGCAATGCGTACAGACAAAAAAGCAGCAGTCCCAACAATGTGCAAAGACCCAAAGCCACAGTCACAGCAACGAGTATAGATGAAAAAGCAGCAGTCACAGTAATGAGTACAGGAATAAAGCAGCAGTCACAGTAACCAGTACAGACCCAAAAGCAGCTTTCACAGCACTGAGTCACAGACAAAAAGCAGCAGTAACTGCAATGAGTACAGAGCCAAAGCTGCAGTGACAGCAATGAATACAGATATAAAAGTAGTGAGTCACAGCAATGAGACAGATTCAAAAGCAGCAGTAACTGTAATGCATAGAGACAAAGCTGCTGTCACGACAATAACATGAGCATGACCAACAGCAGTACACAGCAATGACTACAGATGAAAATCAGCAGCCAACAGCGAGTACAAGCCCACCAACAGTCAAAGCAATGCGTACAGAACAAAGCAGTAATTGCAATGAGTACAGCTCAAAAGCAACAGTCAGCAAAAGAGAACAGCCCTAAGCAGTAGTCACAGAATGAGGAAAGACTCAAAAGCTGCAGTAACAGCAATGAGAACAAACAAAAACACCAGCCAAAACAATGGTACAGTCTCAAAAGCAGAAGTTACAGTAATGGTAAAGACTCAAAAGCAAGTCACAGGATAGAGCACTATCCCAAGCAGCAATCACAACAATGAGCACAGAACAAAAAGCAGCAACACAGAAATTACAGATAACAAAACAGCAGCAGCATTAGACAGGCCTAAACCAGCAGTCATATCAAGAGTACAGTCCCAAAGCAGAATAGGAAGAGTACACCTCAAAACAGCAGTCATATCATGAGTACAGTCCAAAAGCAGTAATAAGCAATGAGGACCTCAAAAGCAGAAGTCATATCAATCAGTACAGGTCTAAAACAGTAGTCACAGTACGATAAGACTCAAAAGCTGCAATAACAATGAATACAAATAAAGCAACAACCACAGCAATGGTAGCCTAAAGCAGCAGTCGCAATGAAAAGTCGAAAAGCAATCACAGAAATGAGTACAAACCAGCAGCTGTCAACAAGGTACAGTCCAAATGTTGCTGTCTCAGCAATAAGTACAGGCTCAAAGCAGATTACAACACTAGAAAAGGCCAAAAGAAGCAGTCACAGTAATGGTACAGGCCTAAAGCAGCAATCACAGCAAAGTACAGGTCCAGGCATCAGTCACAGCCACGTGTACAGACACAAAAGCAGCTGTCACAGCAATATACAGACAAAAAACGCTGTCACAACAACAAGCACAACCCATAACAGTCACAATATTAGTACAGAAAGCAGCAGTCACCAATGGTACAGGAATAAAAGGCAGTCACAGCAAGAGTACAGACAAAAAGCAGCTTTAACAGCAATAAGTACAGCCAAAAGCTGCATCAGAACAATAGATACAGTACTAAAAGCAGAGTCACAGCAATGAGTACAGATCCAAGCAGCAGTAACCGCAATGGTACAGACCAAGCAGCAGTAACCACAATAGTACAGACCAAAAAGCCGCAGTGACATACAGAATACAGATATAAAGTAAAAGCCACAGCAATGAGCAGATCCAAAAGCAGCAGAACTGCAATGGATAGAGACAAAAGATGCATCACAACAATGAGCATGGACACAGCAGCAGCACACGCAATGAGTACAGATGAAAAGCAATCACAGCAATGAGTACAAGCCCAAAACCAGCACTAAAGCAATGCAAACGACCAAAAGCAGTAATTGCAGCAATGAGTACAAGCCAAAGCATCATCATATCAATGAAAACAAACCTAAAGCAGTAGTCACAGTAATGATTAAAGATAAAAGCGAATCGGCGTGAACAGATCAAAAGCAGCAATAACCGCAATGCATAGACAAAAGCCGCAGTCACAACAATGAGCACAGACCAAAGCAGGGTACACAGAAATGAGCACGGAAAAGCAGCAATCACAAAGTACAAGCCCAAAACCAGGGTCAAAGCAATGCGAACACAAAACGCCAAGGCAGTGCAGCAATGAGTACAGCTCAAAAGCAGCAGTCACATCAACGAACAAACCCTAAAGCAGTAGCACAGTAATGATTAAAGACGAAAAGCTGCAGTAACAGCAATGAGTACAGAAACAAAAGCAGCAGCAAAGAAAGCCGAGTACAGACTCAAAAGCAGCAGTCACAGTAATGGTACAGACCAAAGCAGTAGTCACAGTAATGAGTTAAGACTCAAAAGCAAGTCACAGGAATGAGTACTGTCCAAAAGCAGCAATCACAGCAATAAGTACAAACCTAATAGCAGCTCTCAAGAAATAAGTAGGAGGCTCCAAATGTAGCTGTCACTGAAATATGTACAGGCTCAAAGCAGCAGTCACAGCAAAGAGTAAGTTCCAAAGCATCAGTCACAGCTGTGTAAACAAAGCAGCATTCTCAGCAATGCGTGACAGACAAAAAAACAACAGTCACAACAATGAGTACAGACCCAAAGCAGCAGTCACAGCAATGAAAAACAGATGAAAAGCAGCAGTCACTGCAATGAGAACAGGAATAAAAGCAGCAGTAACAGTAATCAGATACAGACCCAAAAGACGTCCACAGCATAAGCATGCTCCAAAAGCTGCAGTCAGAGCAATGGTACATTAACAAAAGCAGCAGTCACAGCAATGAGTAGAGATCCAAAGCAGCAATCACTGCAAGGAGTACAAACCAAAAGCAGCTGTCACAGCAATAAGTACAGGCCCAAATGTAGCTGTCACAGCAATAATTATAGGCTCAAAAGCAGAAGTCACAGCAATGAGAACTGGCAAAAAAGCAGCAGTCACAGCAATGAGTACAGATCTAAAAGCATCGATCACAGCTGCTGCGATACAACACAAAAGAACTAGTCACAGCAAGCGTGACAGACAAAAAGCAGCAGTAACAACAATGTGCACAGACCAAAAGCCGCAGTCACAGCAACTAGTATAGATGAAAAAGCAGCAGTCCGCAGTAATGAAGTGGAATAAAGCAGCAGTCACAGTAATCAGCACAGACCCAAAAGCAACTTTCACAGCAATGAGTACAGACCCAAAGCAGTAATTGCAGCAATGAGTAGAGCTCAAAAGCAGCAGTCACGTCCATGAAGAACAAGTCTCTAAAGCAGTAGTCATAGTAATGAGTAAAGACTCAAAAACTGCAGTAACAGCAATGAGAACAGAAACAAAGCAGCAGGCAAAGCAATGAGTACAGACTCAATAGCAGCAGTCACAGCAATGAGTTCAGACCAAAGCAGTAGTCACAGTAATGAGTAAAGACTCAAAAGCAGAAGTCACAGGAATGAGTACTGTCCCAAAAGCAGCAATCACAACAATGAGCACAGACCAAAAGCAGCAATCAAAGCAATGAGTACAGATGAAAAAGCATCAGTTAGAGCAATGAGTACAGGCCAAAACCAGCAGTCATATCAATGAGTACAGTCAAAAGCAGTAGTCACAGCAATGAGTACACCTCAAAGCAGAAGTCATATCAGATGAGTACAGGTCAAAAGCAGTAGTCACAGTAATGAGTAAGTCTCAAAAGCTGCAGTAGTAACAGCAATGAGTAGAATCAAAAGCAGCAGCCACAGCAATGACTGACAGCCAAAAGCAGCAGTCACAGCAATGAGTACAGTCCAAAAGCAGCAATCACAGCAATGATTACAAACCAAAAGCAGCTGTCACAGCAATAGGTACAGGCCCAAATGTTGCTGCCACAGCAATAAGTACAGGCTCAAATGCAGAAGTCACAACAATTAGAAAAGGCCAAAAAGCAGCAGTCACAGCAATGAGTACAGGCCAAAAAGCAGCAGTCACAGCAAAGAGTACAGGTCCAAAAGCATCAGTCACAGCTGTGTGTACAGACACAAAAGCAGCTGTCACAGCAATATGTACAGACAAAAAAGCAGCAGTCACAACAATGAGCACAGACCCAAAGTAGCAGTCACAGCAATTAGCACTGAAGAAAAAGCAGCAGTCACAGCAATGAGTACAGGAATAAAAGCTGCAGTCACAGCAATGAGTACAGACCCAAAAGCAGCTTTAACAGCAATAAGTACAGCCCCAAAGCTGCATTCAGAACAATAGATACAGTGCCAAAAGCAGAGTCACAGCAATGAGTACAGATCAAAAGCAGCAGTAACTGCAATGAGTACAGACCAAAAGCAGCAGTCACAGCAATGAGTACAGACCAAAAGCAGCAGTAACTGCAATGAGTACAGACAAAAGCTGCAGTGACAGCAATGAATACAGATATAAAAGTAGCAGTCACAGCAATGAGTACAGATCCAAAGCAGCAATAACTGCAATGCATAGAGACAAAAAGCTGCAGTCACAACAATGAGCATAGATCAAAGCAGCAGTACACAGCAATGACTACAGATGAAAAAGCAGCAGTCACAGCAGTGAGTACAAGCCAAAACCAGCAGTCAAAGCAATGCATACAGACCAAAAGCAGTAATTGCCGCAATGAGTGAGAGCTCAAAAGCAGCAGTCCGTCCATGAGAACAGCCCTAAAGCAGTAGTCATAGTAATGAGTAGGTATTCAAAAACTGCAGTAACAGCAATGAGAACAGAAACAAAGCAGCAGGCAAAGCATTGAGTACAGACTCAAAAACAGCAGTCACAGCAATGAGTTCAGACCAAAAGCAGTAGTCACAGTAATGAGTAAAGACTCAAAAGCAGAAGTCACAGGAATGAGTACTGTCCAAAAGCAGCAATCACAACAATGAGCACAGACCAAAAGCAGCAATCACAGCAATGAGTACAGATGAAAAAGCAGCAGTTAGAGCAATGAGTACAGCCCAAAACCAGCAGTCATATCAATGAGTACAGTCAAAAAGCAGTAGTCACAGCAATGAGTACACCTCAAAAGCAGAAGTCATATCAATGAGTACAGGTCCTAAAGCAGTAGTCACAGTAATGAGTAAGACTCAAAAGCTGCAGTAACAGCAATGAGTACAGAAACAAAAGCAGCAGTCACAGCAATGAGAACAGTCCAAAGCAGCAATCACAGAAATGAGTAGCAAACCAAAAGCAGCTGTCACAGCAATAGGTACAGCCCAAAATGTTGCTGTCACAGCAATAAGAACAGGCTCAAAAGCAGAAGTCACAACAATTAGAAAAGGCCAAAAGCAGCAGTCACAGCAATGAGTACAGGCCTAAAAGCAGCAGACACAGCAATGAGTACAGGCCTAAAAGCAGCAGTCACAGCAAAGAGTACATGTCCAAGAGCATCAGTCACAGCTGTGTGTACAGACACAAAAGCAGCTGTCACAGCAATATGTACAGACAAAAAGCAGCAGTCACAACAATGAGCACAGACCCAAAGTAGCAGTCACAGCTATTAGTACAGAAGAAAAAGCAGCAGTCACAGCAATGAGTACATGAATAAAAGCTACAGTCACAGCAATGAGTACAGACCAAAAGCAGCTAACAGCAATAAGTACAGCCCCAAAGCTGCATTCAGAACAACACTACTAAAGCAGAAGTCAAAGCAATGAGTACAGACCAAAGCAGCAGTAACTGCAATGAGTACAGACCAAAAGCAGCAGTAACTGCAATGAGTACAGACAAAAGCTGCAGTGACAGCAATGAATACAGATATAAAAGTAGCAGTCACAGCAATGAGTACAGATCACAAGCAGCAGTAACTGCAATGCATAGAGGCAAAAAGCTGCAGTCACAACAATGAGCATAGACCCAAATCAGCAGTACACTGCAATGAGTACAGATAAAAGCAGCAATCACAGCAATGAGTACAAGCCAAAACCAGCAGTCAAAGCAATGCATACAGACCCAAAAGCAGTAATTGCAGCAATGAGTACAGCTCAAATGCTGCAGTCCGTCAATGAGAACATGCCCTAAAGCAGTAATCACAGTAATGATTAAAGACTCAAAACCTGCAGTAACAGCAATGAGTACAGAAACAAAAGCAGCAGCCAAAGCAATGAGTACAGACTCAAAGCAGCAGTCACAGCAATGAGTACAGACCCAAAAGCAGTAGTCACAGTAATGAGTTAAGACTCAAAAGCAGAAGTCACAGGAATGAGTACTGTCCAAAAAGCAGCAATCATAGCAAGAGTACAAACCTAAAAGCAGCTGTCACAGCAATAAGTACAGGCCAAATGTAGCTGTCACAGCAATAAGTACAAGCTCAAAGCAGCAGTCACAGCAAAAGTAAGGTCCATAAGCATCAGTCACAGCTGTGTTTACTGACACAAAAGTATCAATCTCAGCAATGCGTACAGACAAAAAGCAACAGTCACAACAATGAGCACAGATGTAAAGCAGCAGTCACAGCAATGAGAACAGAAGAAAAAGAGCAGTCACAGCAATGAGAACAGGAATAAAAGCAGCAGTCACAGTAATCAGTACAGACCCAAAAGCAGCTTTCACAGCAATAAGTACTGCTCAAAAGCTGCAGTCAGAGCAATGGGTACAGTACCAAAAGCAGCAGTCACAGCAATGAGTACAGATCCAAAAGCAGCAATCACTGCAAGGAGTACAAACCCAAAGCAGCTGTCACAGCAATAAGTACAGGCCAAATGTAGCTGTCACAGCAATAAGTACAGGCTCAAAAGCAGAAGTCACAGCAATGAGAACAGGTCAAAAAGCAGCAGTCACAGCAATGAGTACAGGCCCAAAAGCATCAGTCACAGCTGTGTGTACAACACAAAAGAAGCAGTCACAGCAATGCGTGCAGACAAAAAGCAGCAGTCACAACAATGTGCACAGACCCAAAGCCGCAGTCACAGCAATGAGTATAGATGAAAAGCAGCAGTCACAGCAATGAGTACAGGAATAAAAGCAGCAGTCACAGTAATCAGTACAGACCAAAAGCAGCTTTCACAGCACTGGTACAGACAAAAAGCAGCAGTAACTGCAATGAGTACAGACCCAAAGCTGCAGTGACAGCAATGAATACAGATATAAAAGTAGCAGTCACAGCAATGAGTAAAGATCAAAAGCAGCAGTAACTGTAATGCATAGAGACAAAAAGCTGCAGTCACAACAATGAGCATAGACCAAAGCAGCAGTACACAGCAATGACTACAGATGAAAAAGCAGCAGTCACAGCAGTGAGTACAAGCCAAAACCAGCAGTCAAAGCAATGCGTACAGAACAAAAGCAGTAATTGCAGCAATGAGTACAGCTCAAAAGCAGCAGTCACGTCAAAGAGAACAAGCCCTAAGCAGTAGTCACAGTAATGAGTAAAGACTCAAAAGCTGCAGTAACAGCAATGAGAACAGAAACAAAAACAGCAAAAGCAATGAGTACAGACTCAAAAGCAGCAGTCACAGCAATGAGTACAGACCAAAAGCAGTAGTTACAGTAATGAGTAAAGTCTCAAAAGCAGAAGTCACAGGATGAGTACTATACCAAGAGCAGCAATCACAAAATGAGAACAGACAAAAGCAGCAACACAGCAATGAGCACAGATGAAAAAGCAGCAGTTACAGCAATGAGTAACAGGGCCTAAACCAGCAGTCATATCAATGAGTACAGTCCCTAAAGCAGTAGTCGCATGAATGAGTGCACCTCAAAAGCAAAAGTCATATCAATGAGTACAGGTCCTAAAGCAGTAGTCACAATAATGAGTAAAGACTCAAAAGCTGCAGTAACAGCAATGAGTACAGAAACGAAAGCAGCAACCACAGCAATGAGTACAGCACTAAAAGCAGCAGTCACAGCAATAGTACAGTCCCAAAAGCAGCAATCAAAGAAATGAGTACAAACAAAAGCAGCTGTCACAGCAATAGGTACAGGGCCAAATGTTGCTGTCACAGCAATAAGTACAGGCTCAAAACAGAAGTCACAACAATTAGAAAAGGCCAAAGAGCAGTCACAGCAATGAGTAGAGGAATAAAAGCAGCACAGCAAAGAGTACATGTCCAAGAGCATCAGTCACAGCTGTGTGTACAGACACAAAGCAGCTGTCACATCAATATGTACAGACAAAAGCAGCAGTCAAAAATGAGCACAGACCCAAAGTGGCAGTCACAGCTATTAGTACAGAAGAAAAAGCAGCAGTCACAGCAATGAGTACAGGAATAAAGCTGCAGTCACAGCAATGAGTACAGACCAAAGCTGCTTTAACAGCAATAAGTACAGCAAAAAAGCTGCATTCAGAACAATAGATTCAGTACTAAAAGCAGAAGTCACAGCAAAGAGTACAGATCCAAAAGCAGCAGTAACTGCAATGAGTACAGACCAAAAGCAGCAGTTACAGCAATGAGTACAGACCCAAAGCAGCAGTAACTGCAATGAGTACAGACCAAAAGCTGCAGTGACAGCAATGAATAGAATATAAAAGTAGCAGTCACAGCAATGAGTACAGATCCAAAAGCAGCAGTAACTGTAATGCATAGAGACAAAAAGCTGCAGTCACAACAATGAGCATAGACCCAAAGCAGCAGTACACAGCAATGACTACAGATGAAAAAGCAGCAGTCACAGCAATGAGTACAAGCCAAACCAGCAGTCAAAGCAATGCGTACAAGAACCAAAAGCAGTAATTGCAGCAATCAGTACAGCTCAAAAGCATCAGTCACGTCAATGAGAACAAGCCGTAAAGCAGTAGTCACAGTAATGATTAAAGACTGAAAAGCTGCAGTAACAGCAATGAGTACAGAAACAAAAGCAGCAGAAAGCAATAAGTACAGACTCAAAGCAGCAGTCACAGCAATGAGTACAGACCCAAAGCACTAGTCACAGTAATGAGTTAAGACTCAAAGCAGAAGTCACAGGAATGTGTACTATACAAAAGCAGCAATCATAGCAATGTACAAAAACCTAAAAGCAGCTGTCACAGCAATAAGTACAGGGCCAAATGTAGCTGTCACAGCAATAAGTACAGGCTCAAAAGCAGCAGTCACGGCAAAGAGTAAAGGTCAAAAGCATCAGTCACAGCAGCTGTGTACTGACACAAAATATCAATCTCAGCAATGCACACAAACAAAAAGCAACAGTCACAACAATGTGCACAGACCTAAAGCATGATAACAGCAATGAGAACAGAAGAAAGAAGCATTCACAGGAATGAGAACAGGAATAAAAGCAGCAGTCACAGTAATCAGTACAGACCCAGCACGGTTTCACAGCAATAAGTACTGCTCCAAAGCTGCAGTCACAGCAATGGTTACAGTACCAAAGCAGCAGTCACAGCAATGAGTACAGATCCAAAGCAGCAATCACTGCAAGGAGTACAAACCCAAAAGCAGCTGTCACAACTATAAGTACAGGCTCAAATGTAGCTGTCACAGCAATAAGTACAGGCTCAAAGGCAGAAGTCACAGCTAAGAGAACTGGCAAAAAGAAGCATTCACAGCAATGAGTACAGGCCAAAGCAGCAGTCACAGCTGTGTGTACAACTAAAAAAGCAGTCACAGCAATCGTACAGACAGAAAAGCAGCAGTCTCAACATTGTGTGCAAAGACCCAAAGCCACAGTCACAGCAATGCAGTATAGATGAAAAGCAGCAGTCACAGTAATGAGTACAGGAATAAAAGCAGCAGTCACAGTAACAGTAGAGACCCAAAAGCAGCTTCACAGCACTGAGTACAGACCAAAAAGCAGCAGTAACTGCAATGAGTACAGAGCCAAAAGCTGCAGTGACAGCAATGAATACAGTATAAAAGTAGCAGTCACAGCAATGAGTACAGATCCAAAGCAGCAGTAACTGCAATGCATGAGAGACAAAAAAAGCTGCAGTCACAACAATGCGTGACTGAAAGCAGCAGTACAGCAATGAATACAGATGAAAAATCAGCAGTCATAACAGTGAGTACAAGCCCAAGACCAGCAGTCAAAGCAATGCATACTGACCCAAAGCAGTAATTGCAGCAATGAGTAGGGCTCAAAAGCAGCAGTCAGTCAATGAGAACAAACCTAAAGCAGTAGTCACAGCAATGAGTAAAGATTCAAAATAGCAGTAACAGCAATGAGAATAGAAACAAAAAGCAGCAATAAAAGCAATGAGTACAGACTCAAAGCAAGCAGTCACAGCAATGAGTACAGACCAAAAAGCAGTAGTCACAGAAAGAATAAAGGACTCAAAAGCAAAGTCACAGAGAATGATTACTGTCACAATAGCAGCAATCATCAATGTAGCACAGACCAAAAGCAGCAAATCACAGCAATGAGTACAGATGAAAAAGCAGCAGTTACAGCAATGAGTTCAGGCCCTAAATCCAGCAGTCATATCAATGAGAACAGTCCCAAAAGCAGTAGTCGCTGCCAATGAGTACACCTCAAAGCAGAAGTCATATCAATAATTACAGGTCTAAAGCAGTAGTCACAGTAATGAAGTAAAGACCGAAAAGCTGCAGTAACAGCAATGAGTACAGAAACAAAAGCAGCAGCCACAGCAATAAGAACAGCCCAAAAGCAGCAGTCACAGCAATGAGTACAGTCCCAAAAGCAGCAATCACAGCAATGAGTACAAACCCAAAACAAGCTGTCACAGCAATAGGTACAGGCCAAATGTTGCTGTCACAGCAATAAATACAGGCTCAAAAGCAGAAGTCACAACAATTAGAAAGGCCAAAAAGCAGCAGTCACAGCAATGAGTACAGGCCTATAAGCAGCCAGTCACAGCAAAGAGTACAGATCCAAGAGCATCAGTCACAGCTGTGTACATACACAAAAGCAGCTGTCACAGCAATATGTACAGACAAAAAGCAGAAGTACAACAATGAGCACAGACCCAAAGTAGCAGTCACAGCTATTAGTACAGAAGAAAATGCAGCAGTCACAGCATTGAGTTCAGGAAAAAAGCTGCAGTCACAGCAATGAGTACATACACAAAGCAGCTTTAACAGCAATAGTACAGCCCCAAAAGCTGCATTCAGAACAATCGAAAAATAGTAAAAGCAGAAGTCACAGCAATGAGTACAGATCCAAAAGCAGCAGTAACAGCAATAGTAGCAGGAATAAAAGCTGCAGTCACAGCAATGATACAGACCAAAAGCAGCTTTAACAGCAATAGTACACCCAAAAAGCTGTATTCAGAACAATAGATACAGTACTAAAACCAGAAGTCACAGCAATGAGTACTACTCAAAAGAAGCAGTAACAGCAATGAGTACAGACCCAAAAAAGCAGTTACTGCAATGAGTACAGACCCAAAAGCAGCAGTTACTGCAATGAGTACAGACCCAAAAGCTGCAGTGACAGCAATGAATACAGATATAAAAGTAGCAGTCACAGCAATGAGTACAGATCCAAAAGCAGCAGTAACTGCAATATTGAGACAAAAAGCTGCAGTCACAACAATGAGCATGAACCAAAGCAGCAGTACACAGCAATGATTACAGATGAAAAAGCAGCAATCACAGCAATGAGTAAAAGCCCAAAACCAGCAGTCAAAGCAATGCGTACAGACACAAAAGCAGTAATTGCAGCAATGAGAACACCTCAAAAGCATCAGTCATGTCAATGAGAACAAGCCCTAAAGCAGTAGTCACAGTAATGATTAAAGACTCAAAAGCTGCAGTAACAGCAATGAGTACAGAAACAAAAGCAGCAGCCAAAGCAATGAGTACAGACTCAAAAGCAGCAGTCACAGCAATGAGTACAGACCCAAAAGCAGTAGTCACAGTAATGAGTTAAGACTCAAAAGCAGAAGTCACAGGAATGAGTACTGTACCAAAAGCAGCAATCATAGCAATGAGTACAAACCTAAAGCAGCTATCAATGCAATAAGTACAGGGCCAAATGTAGCTGTCACAGCAATAAGTACAGGCTCAAAAGCAGCAGTCATGGCAAAAGAGAAGGTCCAAAAGCATCAGTCACAGCAGTGTGTACTGACACAAAAGTATCAATCTCAGCAATGCGTACAGACAAAAAGCAAAAGTCACAACAATGTGCACAGACCTAAAGCAGAAGTCACAGCAATGAGAACAGAAGAAAAAGAAGCATTCACAGGAATGAGAACAGGAATAAAAGCAGCAGTCACAGTAATCATTACAGACCCAAAAGCAGTTTTCACAGCAATAAGTACTGCTCAAAAGCTGCAGTCACAACAATGGGTACAGTACCAAAATCAGCAGTCACAGCAATGAGTACAGATCCAAAAGCAGAAATCACTGCATGAGTACAAACCAAAAGCAGCTGTCACAGCAATAAGTACAGGCTAAATGTAGCTGTCACAGCAATAAGTAAAGGCTCAAAAGCAGAAGTCACAGCAAAGAGAACTGTCAAAAAGCAGGAGTCACAGCAATGAGTACAGGCCCAAAAGCATCAGTCACAGCTGTGTGTACAACACAAAAAGCAGTCACAGCAATGCGTACAGACAAAAAAGCTGCAGTCACAACAATGTGCACAGACCCAAAGCCGCAGTCACAGCAACGAGTATAGATGTAAAAGCAGCAGTCACAGTAATGAATACAGGAATAAAAGCAGCAGTCACAGTAACCATTACAGACCCAAAAGCAGCTTTCAGAGCATAGATTACAGACCAAAAGCAGCAGTAACTGCAATGAGTACTGACCCAAAAGCTGCAGTGACAGCAATGAATACAGATATAAAAGTAGCAGTCACAGCAATGAGTACAGATCCAAAAGCAGCAGTAACTGCAATGCATAGAGACAAAAAGCTCAGTCACAACAATGAGCATAAACCTAAAGCAGCAGTACAGCAATGAATACAGATGAAAAAGCAGCAGTCGCAGCAGTGAGTACAAGCCCAAGACCAGCAGTCAAAGAAATGCATACAGACCCAAAAGCAGTAATTGCAGCAATGAGTAGAGCTCAAAAGCAGCAGTCACGTCAATGGAACAAACCCTAAAGCAGTAGTCACAGCAATGAGTAAAGGTTCAAAAATGCAGTAACAGCAATGAGAATAGAAACAAAAGCAGCAATCAAAGCATTGAGTACAGACTCAAAAGCAGCAGTCACAGCAATGAGTACAGACCAAAAGCAGTAGTCACAGTAATGAGTAAAGACTCAAAAGCAGAAGTCACAGGAATGAGTACTTTCCAAAAGCAGCAGTCACAACAATGAGCACAGACCAAAGCAGCAATCACAACAATGAGTACAGATGAAAAGCAGCAGTTACAGCAATGAGTACAGGCCAAAACCAGCAGTCATATCAATGAGTACAGTCAAAAGCAGCATTTACAGCAATGAGTTCAGGCCCTAAACCAGCAGTCATATCAAAATTACAGTCCCAAAAGCAGTAGTCGCAGCAATGAGCACACCTCAAAAGCAGAAGTCATATCAATGAGTACAGGTTATAAAGCAGTAGTCACAGTAATGAGTAAGACTCAAAAGCTGCAGTTACAGTAATGAGTACAGAAACAAAAGCAGCAGCCACAGCAATAGTACAGCCCAAAAGCAGCAGTCACAGCAATGAGTATAGTCCCAAAAGCAGCAATCACAGAAATAAGTGCAAACCAAAAGCAGCTGTCACAGCAATAGGTACAGGCCCAAATGTTGCTGTCACAGCAATATGTACAGGCTCAAAAGCAAAGTCACAACAATTAGAAAAGGCCAAAAAGCAGCAGACACAGCAATGAGTACAGGCCAAAAGCAGCAGTCACAGCAAAGAGTACAGGTCCAAGAGCATCAGTCACAGCTGTGTGTACAGACACAAAAAGCAGCTGTCACAGCAATATGTACAGACAAAAAGCATCAGTCACAACAATGAGCACAGACCCAAAGTAGCAGTCACAGCTATTAGTACAGAAGAAAAAGCAGCAGTCACAGCAATGAGTACAGGAATAAAAGCTGCAGTCACAGCAATGAGTACAGACACAAAAGCAGCTTTAACAGCAATAAGTACAGCCCCAAAAGCTGCATTCAGAACAATTGATAAAGTAGTAAAAGCAGAAGTCACAGCAATGAGTACAGATCCAAAAGCAGCAGTCACAGCAATGAGTACAGTCCCAGAAGCAGCAATCACAGAAATGAGTACAAACCAAAAGCAGCTGTCACAGCAATAGGTACAGTGCCAAATGTTGCTGTCACAGCAACAGATACAGGCTCAAAAGCAGAAGTCACAACAGTTAGAAAAGGCCAAAAAGCAGCAGTCACATCAATGAGTACAGACAGAAAGCAGCTTCAACAGTAATAAGTACAGCCCAAAAGCTGCATTCAGAACAATAGATACAGTACTAAAAGCAGAAGTCACAGCAATGAGAACTACTCCAAAGCAGCAGTAACTGCAATGAGTACAGACCCAAAAGCAGCAGTTACAGCAATGAGTACAGACCCAAAAGCAGCAGCAACTGCAATGAGTACAGACCAAAAGTCAGTGACAGCAATGAATACAGATATAAAAGTAGCAGTCACAGCAATGAGTACAGATCCAAAAGCAGCAGTAACTGCAATGCATAGAGACAAAAAGCTGCAGTAACAACAATGTGCATGGACCCAAAGCAGCAGTACACAGCAATGAGTACAGATGAAAAAGCAGCAATCACAGCATAATACAAGCCCAAATCCAGCAGCCAAAGCAATGCGTACAGACCGAACGCAGTAATTGCAGCAATGAGTACAACTTCAAAAGCATAAGTCGTGTCAATGAGAACAAGCCCTAAAGCAGTAGTCACAGTAATGATTAAAGACTCAAATGCTGCAGTAACAGCAATGAGTACAGAAACAAAAGAAGCAGCCAAAGCAATGAGTTACAGACTAAAAGCAGCAGTCACAGCAATGAGTACAGATTCAGAAAGCAGCAGTAACTGCAATGCATAGAGACAAAAAGCTCCAGTCACAACAATGAGCATAGACCTAAAGCAGCAGTACACAGCAATGAATACAGATGAAAAAGCAGCAGTCGCAGAAGTGAGTCAAGCCAAGACCAGCAGTCAAAGCAATGCATACAGACCAAAAGCAGTAATTGCAGCAATGAGTAGAGCTCAAAAGCAGCAGTCACATCAATGGAACAATCCTAAAGCAGTAGTCACAGCAATGAGTAAAGATTCAAAAATGCAGTAACAGCAATGAGAATAGAAACAAAAAAGCAGCAGCCAAAGCAATGAGTACAGACTCAAAGCAGCAGTCACAGCAATGAGTACAGACCCAAAAGCAGTAGTCACAGTAATGAGTAAAGACTCAAAAGCAGAAGTCACAGGAATGAGTATTGTCCCAAAATCATCAATCACAACAATGAGAACAGACCAAAAGCAGCAATCACAGCAATGAGTACAGATGAAAAAGCAGCAGTTACAGCAATGAGTACAGGCCAAAACCAGCAGTCATATCAATGAGTACAGTCAAAAAGCAGAAGTTACAACAATGAGTTCAGGCCCTAAACCAGCAGTCATATCAATGAGTACAGTCCCAAAAGCAGTAGTCGCAGCAATGAGTACACCTCAAAGCAAAGTCATATCAATGAGTACAGGTCCTAAAGCAGTAGTCACAGTAATGAGTAAAGACTCAAAAGCAGCAGTAACAGCAATGAGTACAGAAACAAAAGCAGCAGCCACATCAATGAGTACAGCCCCAAAAGCAGCAGTCACAGCAATGAGTACAGTCCCAAAAGCAGCAATCACAGCAATGAGTGCAAACCCAAAAGCAACTGTCACAGCAATAGGTACAGGCCAAATGTTGCTGTCACAGCAATAAGTACAGGCTCAAAAGCAGAAGTCTCAACAATTAGAAAAGGCCTAAAAGCAGCAGTCTCAGCAAAGAATACAGGTCAAGAGCATCAGTCACAGCTGTGCTACAGACACAAAAAGCAGCTGTCACAGCAATATGTATAGAAAAAGCAGCAGTCACAACAATGAGCACATACCAAAGTAGCAGTCACAGCTATTTGTACAGAAGAAAAGCAGCTGTCACAGCAATGAGTACAGGAATAAAAGCTGCAGTCACAGCAATGAGTACAAGCCCAAAACCAGCAGTCAAAGCAATGCGTACAGACCAAAAGCAGTAATTGCAGCAATAAGTACAGCTCAAAACACCAGTCATGTCAATGAGAACAAGCCCTAAAGCAGTAGTCACAGTAATGATTAAAGACTCAAAAGCTACAGTAACAGCAATGAGTACAGAAACAAAGCAGCAGCAAAGCAATGAGTGCAGACTCAAAAGCAGCAGTCACAGCAATGATTACAGACCCAAAAGCAGTAGTCACAGTAAAGAGTTAAGACTCAAAAGCAGAAGTCACAGGAATGAGTACTGTCCCAAAAGCAGCAATCATAGCAATGAGTACAAACCTAAAAGCAGCTGTCAAAGCAATAAGTACAGCCCAAATGTAGCTGTCACAGCAATAAGTACAGGCTCAAAAGCAGCAGTCATGGCAAAGAGTAGCGGTCCAAAGCATCAGTCAAAGCAGTACTGACACAAAAGTATCAATCTCAGCAACACGTACAGACAAAAAGCAAAGTCACAACAATGTGCACAGACCTAAAGCAGAAGTCACAGCAATGAGAACAGAAGAAAAAGCAGCAGTCACAGCAATGAGAACAGGAATAAAAGCAACAGTCACAGTAATCAGTACAGAACCAAAGCAGCTTTCACAGTAATAAGTACTGCTCCAAAAGCTGCAGTCACAGCAATAGGTACAGTACCAAAACACAGTCACAGCAATGAGTACAGATCCAAAGCAAGCAATCACTGCAAGGAGTACAAACCAAAGCAGCTGTCACAGCAATAAGTACAGGCCCAAATGTAGCTATCACAGCAATAAGTACAGGCTCAAAAGCAGAAGTCACAGCAAAGAGAACTGGCCAAAAGCTGCAGTCACAGCAATGAGTACAGGCCCAAAAGCATTAGTCACAGCGTGTGTTCAACAAAAAGAAGTTGTCACAGCAATGCGTACAGAAAAAAATGCAGCAGTCACAACAAGTGCACAGACCCAAAACCAAAGTCACAGCAACGAGTATAGATGAAAAAGCAGCAGTGACAGTAATAAGTACAGGAATAAAAGCACCAGTCACAGTAAGCAGTACAGACCCAAAAGCAGCTTTCACAGCAATGAGTCCAGACCAAAAGCAGCAGTAACTGCAATGGTACAGACCCAAAGCTGCAGTGACAGCATTGAATACAGAGATAAAAGTAGCAGTCACAGCAATGAGAACAGATCAAAGCAGCAGTAACTGCAATGCATAGAGACAAAAAGCTGCAGTCACAACAATGAGCGTAGACCCAAAGCAGCAGTACACAGCAATGACTACAGATGAAAAAGCAGCAGTCACAGCAATGAGTAGAGGCCAATACCAGCAGTCATATCAATGAGTACAGTCAAAAAAGCAGTAGTCGCAGCAATGAGTACACCTCAAAAGCAGAAGACATATCAATGAGAACAAACCCTAAAGCAGTAGTCACAGCAATGAGTAAAGATTCAAAACTGCAGTAACAGCAATGAGAATAGAAACAAAAGCAGCAGCCAAAGCAATGAGTATAGACTCAAAAGCAGCAGTCGCAGCAATGAGTACAGTCCCAAAAGCAGTAGTCACAGTAATGAGTAAAACCCAAAATCAGAAGTCACAGGAATGAGTACTGTCCAAAAGCAGCAATCACAACAATGAGCACAGACCAAAAGCAGCAATCACAGCAATGAGTACAGATGAAAAAGCAGCAGTTACAGCAATGAGTACAGGCCAAAAACCAGCAGTCATATCAATGAGTACAGTCAAAAAAGCAGCAGATACAGCAATGAGTTCAGGCCCTAAACCAGCAGTCATATCAATGAGTACAGTCCAAAAGCAGTAGTCGCAGCAATGAGTACACCTCAAAAGCAGAAGTCATATCAATGAGTACAGGTCCTAAAGCAGTAGTCACAGTAATGAGTAAGACTCAAAAGCTGCAGTAACAGCAATGAGTACAGACCAAAAGCAGCAGTAACTGCAATGAGTACAGACCAAAAGCTGCAGTGACAGCAATAAATACAGATATAAAGTAGCAACACAGCAATGAGTACATACCAAAAGCAGCAGTAACTGCAATGAGTACAGACCAAAAGCTGCAGAGACAGCAATGAATACAGATATAAAAGTAGCAGTCACAGAAATGAGTACAGATCCAAAGCAACAGTAACTGCAATACATAGAGACAAAAAAGCTGCAGTCACAACAGTGAGTATAGACCAAAGCAGCAGTACACAGCAATGACTACAGATGAAAAAGCAGCAGTCACAGCAGTGAGTACAAGCCCAAAACCAGCAGTCAAAGCAATGCATACAGACCTAAAGCAGTAATTGCAGCAATGAGTAGAGCTCAAAAGCAGCAGTCACGTAAATGAGAACAAGTCCTAAAGCAGTAGTCACAGTAATGAGTAAGATTCAAAAACTGCAGTAACAGCAATGAGAACAGAAACAAAGCAGCAGCCAAAGCAATGAGTACAGACTCAAAAGCAGCAGTCACAGAAATGAGTACAGACCCAAAAGTAGGAGTCACACAAATGAGTAAAGACTCAAAGCAGAAGTCACAGGAATGAGTACTGTCCCAAAAAGCAGCAATCACAACAATGAGCACAGACCAAAAGCAGCAATCACAGCAATGAGTACAGATAAAAAGCAGCAGTTACAGCAATGAGTAGAGGCCCAATACCAGCAGTCATATCAATGAGTACAGTCAAAAAAGCAGTAGTCGCAGCAATGAGTACACCTCAAAAGCAGAAGACATATCAATGAGTACAGGTCCAAAAGCAGTAGTCACAGTAATGAGTAAAGAATCAAAAGCTGCAGTAACAGCAATGAGAATAGAAACAAAAGCAGCAAGCCAAAGCAATGAGTACAGACTCAAAGCAGCAGTCGCAGCAATGAGTACAGACCCAAAAGCAGTAGTCACAGTAATGAGTAAAGACCAAAAGCAGAAGTCACAGGAATGAGTACTGTCCCAAAAGCAGCAATCACAACAATGAGCACAGACCAAAGCAGCAATCACAGCAATGAGTACAGATGAAAAAGCAGCAGTTACAGCAATGAGTACAGGCCAAAACCAGCAGTCATATCAATGAGTACAGTCAAAAAAGCAGCAGTTACAGCAATGAGTTCAGGCCCTAAACCAGCAGTCATATCAATGAGTACAGTCCCAAAAGCAGTAGTCGCAGCAATGAGTACACCTCAAAAGCAGAAGTCATATCAATGAGTACAGGTCCTAAAGCAGTAGTCACAGTAATGAGTAAGACTCAAAAGCTGCAGTAACAGCAATGAGTACAGACCCAAAGCAGCAGTAACTGCAATGAGTACAGACCAAAGCTGCAGTGACAGCAATAAATACAGATATAAAAGTAGCAGACACAGCAATGAGTACATACCCAAAAGCAGCAGTAACTGCAATGAGTTACAAGACCAAAAGCTGCAGTGACAGCAATGAATTCAGATATAAAAGTAGCAGTCACAGCAATGAGTACAGATCCAAAGCAGCAGTAACTGCAATGCATAGGACAAAAAAGCTGCAGTCACAACAATGAGTATAGACCCAAAGCAGCAGTACACAGCAATGACTACAGATGAAAAGCAGCAGTCACAGCAGTGGTACAAGCCCAAAACCAGCAGTCAAAGCAATGGCCTACAGACCCTAAAGCAGTAATTGCAGCAATGAGTAGAGCTCAAAAGCAGCAGTCACGTAAATGAGAACAAGTCCTAAAGCAGTAGTCACAGTAATGAGTAAGGATTCAAAAACTGCAGTAACAGCAATGAGAACAGAAACAAAGCAGCAGCAAAGCAATGAGTACAGACTCAAAAGCAGCAGTCACAGAATGAGTACAGACCCAAAAGTAGGAGTCACACAAATGAGTAAAGACTCAAAGCAGAAGTCACAGGAATGAGTACTGTCCCAAAAGCAGCAATCACAACAATGAGCACAGACCAAAAGCAGCAATCACAGCAATGAGTACAGATAAAAAGCAGCAGTTACAGCAATGAGTAGAGGCCCAATACCAGCAGTCATATCAATGAGTACAGTCAAAAAAGCAGTAGTCGCAGCAATGAGTACACCTCAAAAGCAGAAGACATATCAATGAGTACAGGTCCAAGCAGTAGTCACAGTAATGAGTAAAGAATCAAAGCTGCACGTAACAGCAATGAGAATAGAAACAAAAGCAGCAGCCAAAGCAATGAGTACAGACTCAAAAGCAGCAGTCGCAGCAATGAGTACAGACCAAAAGCAGTAGTCACAGTAATGAGTAAAGACCAAAAGCAGAAGTCACAGGAATGAGTACTGTCCCAAAAGCAGCAATCACAACAATGAGCACAGACCAAAAGCAGCAATCACAGCAATGAGTACAGATGAAAAGCAGCAGTTACAGCAATGAGTACAGGCCAAAACCAGCAGTCATATCAATGAGTACAGTCAAAAAAGCAGCAGTTTCAGCAATGAGTTCAGGCCTAAACCAGCAGTCATATCAATGAGTACAGTCCCAAAAGCAGTAGTCGCAGCAATGAGTACACCTCAAAAGCAGAAGTCATATCAATGAGTACAGGTCCTAAAGCAGTAGTCACAGTAATGAGTAAAGACTCAAAAGCTGCAGTAACAGCAATGAGTACAGACCAAAAGCAGCAGTAACTGCAATGAGTACAGACCAAAAGCTGCAGTGACAGCAATACAGATATAAAAAGTAGCAGACACAGCAATGAGTACATACCTAAAAGCAGCAGTAACTGCAATGAGTTCAGACTAAAAGCTGCAGTGACAGCAATGAATTCAGATATAAAAGTAGCAGTCACAGCAATGAGTACAGATCCAAAGCAGCAGTAACTGCAATGCATAGAGACAAAAAAGCTGCAGTCACAACAATGAGTATAGACCAAAGCAGCAGTACACAGCAATGACTACAGATGAAAAGCAGCAGTCACAGCAGTGAGCACAAGCCAAACCAGCAGTCAAAGCAATGCATACAGACCCAAAAGCAATAATTGCATCAATGAGTAGAGCTCAAAAGCAGCAGTCACGTCAATGAGAACAAGCCCTAAAGCAGTAGTCACAGTAATGAGTAAGATTCAAAAACTGCAGTAACAGCAATGAGAACAGAAACAAAAGCAGCAGCCAAAGCAATGAGTACAGACTCAAAAGCAGCAGTCACAGAAATGAGTACAGACCCGAGAGTCACACAAATGAGTAAAGACTCAAAGCAGAAGTCACAGGAATGAGTACTGTCCCAAAAGCAGCAATCACAACAATGAGCACAGACCAAAAGCAGCAATCACAGCAATGAGTACAGATAAAAAGCAGCAGTTACAGCAATGAGTAGAGGCCCAATACCAGCAGTCATATCAATGAGTACAGTCAAAAAAGCAGTAGTCGCAGCAATGAGTACACCTCAAAAGCAGAAGACATATCAATGAGTACAGGTCCAAAGCAGTAGTCACAGTAATGAGTAAAGAATCAAAGCTGCCGTAACAGCAATGAGAATAGAAACAAAAGCAGCATCAAAGCAATGAGTACAGACTCAAAAGCAGCAGTCACAGCAATGAGTACAGACCAAAAGCAGTAGTTACAGTAATGAGTAAAGACTCAAAGCAGAAGTCACAGGATATGAGTACTATCCCAAAAGCAGCAATCACAACTATGAGCACAGACCAAAACCAGCAACACAGCAATGAGTACAGATGAAAAGCAGCCAGCTACAGCAATGAGTACAGGCCCTAAACCAGCAGTCATATCAATGAGTACAGTCCCAAAAGCAGTAGTCGCAGCAATGAGTACCCTCAAAAGCAGAAGTCATATCAATGAGTACAGGTAAAAAGCAGTAGTCACAGTAATGAGAAAAGACTCAAAAGCAGCAGTCACAGCAATGAGTACAGCCTCAAAGCAGCAGTCACAGCAATGAGTACAGTCCAAAAGCAACAATCACAGAAAAGAGTACAAACCAAAAGCAGCTATCACAGCAATAGGTACAGTCAAATGTTGCTGTCACAGCAAAAGTACAGGCCCCAAAGCAGAAGTCACAGGAATTAGAAAAGGCCAAAAGCAGCAGTCACAGCAATGAGTACAGTCCAAAAGCAGCAGTCACAGCAAAGAGTACAGGTCCAAGAGCATCAGTGACAGCTGTGTGTACAGACACAAAAGCAGCTGTCACAGCAATATGTACAGACAAAAAGCAGCAGTCACAATAATGAGCACAGACCCAAAGTAGCAGTCACAGCTATTAGTACAGAAGAAAAAGCAGCAGTCACAGCAATGAGTACAGACCCAAAAGCAGCTTTAATAGCAATAAGTACAGCCCAAAAAGCTGCATTCAGAACTATAGAAACAGTACAAAAGCAGAAGTCACAGCAATGAGTACAGATCCAAAAGCAGCAATAACTGCAATGAGTACACACCAAAAGCAGCAGTTACAGCAATGAGTACAGACCAAAAGCAGCAGTAACTGCATGGAATACAGATCCAAAGCAGTAGTAACTGCAATGCATAGAGACAAAAATCTGCAGTCACAACAATGAGCATGGACCCAAAGCAGCAGTACACAGCAATGAGTACAGATGAAAAGCAGCAATCACAGCAATGAGTACAAGCCAAAACCAGCATTCAAAGCAATGCGTACAGACCCAAAAGCAGTAATTGCAGCAATCAGTACAACTCAAAGCATCAGTCATGTCAATGAGAACAAGCCCTAAAGCAGTAGTCACAGTAATGAGTAAAGACTCAAAAGCTGCAGTAATAGCAATTGTACAGAAACAAAAACAGCAGCCACAGCTATGAGTACAGCCCCAAAAGCAGCAGTCACAGCAATGAGAACTGGCCAAAATGCAGGAGTCACAGCAAGAATAAAGGCCCAAAAGCATCAGTCACAGCTGTGTGTACAACACAAAAGCAGTCACAGCAATGCGTACAGACAAAAGCAGCAGTCACAACAATGTGCACAGACCCAAATCCACAGTCACAGCAATAAGTATAGATGAAAAAGCAGCAGTCACAGTAGCAGTACATGAATAAAGCAGCAGTCAAAGTAATCAGTACAGACCCAGCAACTTTCACACCAATGAGTACATACCAAAGCAACTTTCACACCAATGAGTACATACCAAAGCAGCAGTAACTGCAATGAGTACAGACCCAAAAGCTGAAGTGACAGTAATGAATACAGATATAAAAGTAGCAGTCACAGCAATGAGTACAGATACAAAGCAGCAGTAACTGCAATGCATAGAGACAAAAAGCTGCAGTCACAACAATGAGCATAGACCGAAGCAGCAGTACACAGCGAGACTACAGATGAAATAGCAGCAGTCACAGCAGTGAGTACAAGCCCAAAACCAGCAGTCAAAGCAAAGCATAAAGACCCAAAAGCAGTAATTGCAGCAATGAGAATAGCTCAAAAGCAGCAGTCACGTCAATGAGAACAAGTCCTAAAGCAGTAGTCACAGTAATGAGTAAAGATTCAAAAACTGCAGTAACAGCAATGAGAACAGAAACAAAAGCAGCAGCCAAAGCAATGAGTACAGACTCAAAAGCAGCAGTCACAGAAATGAGTACAGACCCAAAAGCAGTAGTCACACAAATGAGTAAAGACTCAAAAGCAGAAGTCACAGGAATGAGTAACGTCCCAAAGCAGCAATCACTACAATGAGCACAGACCAAAGCAGCAATCACAGCAATGAGTACAGATGAAAAGCAGCAGTTACAGCAATGAGTAGAGGCCCAATACCAGCAGTCATATCAATGAGTACAGACAAAAAGCAGTAGTCGCAGCAATGAGTACACCTCAAAAGCAGAAGACATATCAATGAGTACAGGTAAAAAGCAGTAGTCACAGTAATGAGTAAGACTCAAAAGCTGCTGTAACAGCAATGAGAACAGAAACAAAAGCAGCAGCCAAAGCAATGAGTACAGACTCAAAAGCAGCAGTCACAGCAATGAGTACAGACCCAAAAGCAGTAGTTACAGTAATTAGTAAAGACTCAAAAGCAGAAGTCACAGGATATGAGTACAATCCAAAAGCAGCAATCACAACTATGAGCACAGACCAAAAGCAGCAACACAGCAATGAGTACAGATGAAAAAGCAGCAGTTACAGCAATGAGTACTGGCCCTAAACCAGCAGTCATATTAATGAGTACAGTCCCAAAAGCAGTAGTCGCAGCAATGAGCACTCCTCAAAGTAGAAGTCATATCAATGAGTACAGGTCCAAAGCAGTAGTCACAGTAATGAGTAAGACTCAAAAGCTGCAGTGACAGCAATGAGTACAAAACCAAAGCAGCAGTCACAGCAATGAGTACAGCCTCAAAAGCAGCAGTCACAGCAATGAGTACAGTCCCAAAAGTAGCAATCACAGAAATGAGTACAAACCAAAAGCAGCTGTCACAGCAATAGGTACAGGCCAAATGTTGCTGTCAAAGCAATAAGTACAGGCTCAAAGCAGAAGTCACAGCAATTAGAAAGGTCAAAAAGCAGCAGTCACAGCAATGAGTACAGTCCCAAAAGCAGCAATCACAGCAATGAGTACAAACCCAAAGCAGCAGTAACTGCAATGCATAGAGACAAAAAGCTGCAGTCACAACAATGAGCATAGACCCAAAGCAGCAGTACACTGCAATGAGCACAGATGAAAAAGCAGCACTCACAGCAATGAGTACAAGCCAAAACCAGCAGTCAAAGCAATGCACACAGACCCAAAAGCAGTAATTGCAGCAATGGGTACAGCTCAAAAGCAGCAGTCATGTCAATGAGAACAAGCCCTAACGCAGTAGTCACAGTAATGAGGAAAGACTCAAAAGGTGCAGTAACAGCAATGAGAACAGTAAAGCAGCAGCCAAAGCAATGAGTACAGACTCAAAAGCAGCAGTCACAGCAATGAGTACAGACACAAAAGCAGTAGTCACAATAATGAGTAAAACTCAAAGCAGAAGTCACAGGAATGAGTACTGTCCAAAAGCAGCAATAACAACAATGAGCACAGACCAAAAGCAGCAATCACAGCAATCAGTAAAGATAAAAGAGTAGCAGTTACATCAATGAGTACAGGCCCAAAACCAGCAGTCATATCAATGAGTACAGTCAAAAAGCAGTAGTCATAGCAATGAGTACACCTCAAAAGCAGAAGTCATATCAATGAGTACAGGTCCTAAAGCAGTAGTCACAGTAATGAGTAAAGACTCAAAAGCTGCAGTAACAGCAATGACTACAGAAACAAAAGCAGCAGCCACAGCAATGAGTACAGCCCAAAAGCAGGAGTCACAGCAATGAGTACAGTCCTAAAAGCAGCAAACACATCAATGAGTGCAAACCAAAGCAGCTGTCACAGCAATAGGTACAGGCCAAATGTTGCTGTAACAGCAATAAGTACAGGCTCAAAAGCAGAAGTCACAGGAATTAGAAAAGGCCAAAAAGCAGCAGTCACAGCAATGAGTACAGTCCTAAAAGCAGCAGTCACAGCAAAGAGTACAGGTCCAAGAGCATCAGTGACAGCTGTGTGTACAGACACAAAAGCAGCTGTCACAGCAATATGTACAGACAAAAAGCAGCAGTCACAATAATGAGCACAGACCCAAAGTAGCAGTCACAGCTATTAGTACAGAAGAAAAAAGCAGCAGTCACAGCAATGAGTACAGACCAAAAAGCAGTTTAATAGCAATAAGTACAGCCCCAAAAGCTGCATTCAGAACTATAGAAACAGTACAAAAGCAGAAGTCACAGCAATGAGTACAGATCCAAAAGCAGCAATAACTGCAATGAGTACACACCAAAAGCAGCAGTTACAGCAATGAGTACAGACCAAAAGCAGCAGTAACTGCATGGAATACAGATCAAAAGCAGTAGTAACTGCAATGCATAGAGACAAAAATCTGCAGTCACAACAATGAGCATGGACCCAAAGCAGCAGTACACAGCAATGAGTACAGATGAAAAGCAGCAATCACAGCAATGAGTACAAGCCAAAACCAGCATTCAAAGCAATGCGTACAGACCAAAAGCAGTAATTGCAGCAATCAGTACAACTCAAAAGCATCAGTCATGTCAATGAACAAGCCCTAAAGCAGTAGTCACAGTAATGAGTAAAGACTCAAAAGCTGCAGTAATAGCAATGTGTACAGAAACAAAACAGCAGCCACAGCTATGAGTACAGCCAAAGCAGCAGTCACAGCAATGAGAACTGGCCAAATGCAGGAGTCACAGCAAAGAATAAAGGCCCAAAAGCATCAGTCACAGCTGTGTGTACAACACAAAAAGCAGTCGCAATGCGTACAGACAAAAAGCAGCAGTCACAACAATGTGCACAGACCCAAATCCACAGTCACAGCAATAAGTATAGATGAAAAAGCAGCAGTCACAGTAACGAGTACATGAATAAAGCAGCAGTCAAGTAATCAGTACAGACCCAGCAACTTTCACACCAATGAGTACATGCCAAAGCAACTTTCACACCAATGAGTACATGCCAAAGCAGCAGTAACTGCAATGAGTACAGACCAAAAGTTGAAGTGACAGTAATGAATACAGATATAAAAGTAGCAGTCACAGCAATGAGTACAGATACAAAGCAGCAGTAACTGCAATGCATAGAGACAAAAAGCTGCAGTCACAACAATGAGCATAGACCCAAAGCAGCAGTACACAGCAATGACTACAGATGAAATAGCAGCAGTCACAGCAGTGAGTACAAGCCAAAACCAGCAGTCAAAGCAATGCATACAGACCCAAAAGCAGTAGTGCAGCAATGGGTACAGCTCAAAAGCAGCAGTCATGTCAATGAGAACAAGCCTAAGCAGTAGTCACAGTAATGAGAAAAGACTCAAAAGGTGCAGTAACAGCAATGAGAACAGTAACAAAAGCAGCAGCCAAAGCAATGAGTACAGACTCAAAAGCAGCAGTCACAGCAATGAGTACAGACACAAAAGCAGTAGTCACAATAATGAGTAAAACTCAAAAGCAGAAGTCACAGGAATGAGTACTGTCCCAAAAGCAGCAATAACAACAATGAGCACAGACCAAAGCAGCAATCACAGCAATCAGTAAAGATAAAAGAGTAGAGTTACATCAATGAGTACAGGCCCAAAACCAGCAGTCATATCAATGAGTACAGTCAAAAAGCAGTAGTCATAGCAATGAGTACACCTCAAAAGCAGAAGTCATATCAATGAGTACAGGTCCTAAAGCAGTAGTCACAGTAATGAGTAAAGACTCAAAAGCTGCAGTAACAGCAATGACTACAGAAACAAAAGCAGCAGCCACAGCAATGAGTACAGCCCCAAAAGCAGGAGTCACAGCAATGAGTACAGTCCTAAAGCAGCAAACACATCAATGAGTGCAAACCCAAAAGCAGCTGTCACAGCAATAGGTACAGGCCAAATGTTGCTGTAACAGCAATAAGTACAGGCTCAAAAGCAGAAGTCACAGGAATTAGAAAAGGCCAAAAAGCAGCAGTCACAGCAATGAGTACAGTCCAAAAGCAGCAGTCACAGCAAAGAGTACAGGTCCAAGAGCATCAGTGACAGCTGTGTGTACAGACACAAAAGCAGCTGTCACAGCAATATGTACAGACAAAAAGCAGCAGTCACAATAATGAGCACAGACCCAAAGTAGCAGTCACAGCTATTAGTACAGAAGAAAAAGCAGCAGTCACAGCAATGAGTACAGACCCAAAAGCAGCTTTAATAGCAATAAGTACAGCCCAAAAAGCTGCATTCAGAACTATAGAAACAGTACAAAAGCAGAAGTCACAGCAATGAGTACAGATCCAAAAGCAGCAATAACTGCAATGAGTACACCAAAAGCAGCAGTTACAGCAATGAGTACAGACCAAAAGCAGCAGTAACTGCATGGAATACAGATCAAAAGCAGTAGTAACTGCAATGCATAGAGACAAAAATCTGCAGTCACAACAATGAGCATGGACCCAAAGCAGCAGTACACAGCAATGAGTACAGATGAAAAAGCAGCAATCACAGCAATGAGTACAAGCCAAAACCAGCATTCAAAGCAATGCGTACAGACCCAAAGCAGTAATTGCAGCAATCAGTACAACTCAAAGCATCAGTCATGTCAATGAGAACAAGCCCTAAAGCAGTAGTCACAGTAATGAGTAAAGACTCAAAAGCTGCAGTAATATAGCAATATGTACAGAAACAAAACAGCAGCCACAGCTATGAGTACAGCCCCAAAAGCAGCAGTCACAGCAATGAGAACTGGCCAAATGCAGGAGTCACAGCAAGAATAAAGGCCCAAAGCATCAGTCACAGCTGTGTGTACAACACAAAAAGCAGTCACAGCAATGCGTACAGACAAAAAGCAGCAGTCACTACAATGTGCACAGACCCAAATCCACAGTCACAGCAATAAGTATAGATGAAAAAGCAGCAGTCACAGTAACGAGTACATGAATAAAGCAGCAGTCAAAGTAATCAGTACAGACCCAGCAACTTTCACACCAATGAGTACATGCCAAAGCAACTTTCACACCAATGAGTACATACCAAAGCAGCAGTAACTGCAATGAGTACAGACAAAAGTTGAAGTGACAGTAATGAATACAGATATAAAAGTAGCAGTCACAGCAATGAGTACAGATACAAAGCAGCAGTAACTGCAATGCATAGAGACAAAAAGCTGCAGTCACAACAATGAGCATAGACCGAGCAGCAGTACACAGCAATGACTACAGATGAAATAGCAGCAGTCACAGCAGTGAGTACAAGCCCAAAACCAGCAGTCAAAGCAAAGCATAAAGACCCAAAAGCAGTAATTGCAGCAATGAGAATAGCTCAAAAGCAGCAGTCACGTCCAATGAGAACAAGTCCTAAAGCAGTAGTCACAGTAATGAGTAAGATTCAAAACTGCAGTAACAGCAATGAGAACAGAAACAAAAGCAGCAGCCAAAGCAATGAGTACAGACTCAAAAGCAGCAGTCACAGAAATGAGTACAGACCAAAAGCAGTAGTCACAATAATGAGTAAAAACTCAAAAGCAGAAGTCACAGGAATGAGTACTGTCCCAAAGCAGCAATCACTACAATGAGCACAGACCAAAGCAGCAATCACAGCAATGAGTACAGATGAAAAGCAGCAGTTACAGCAATGAGTAGAGGCCCAATACCAGCAGTCATATCAATGAGTACAGACAAAAAGCAGTAGTCGCAGCAATGAGTACACCTCAAAGCAGAAGACATATCAATGAGTACAGGTAAAAAGCAGTAGTCACAGTAATGAGTAAGACTCAAAAGCTGCTGTAACAGCAATGAGAACAGAAACAAAAGCAGCAGCCAAAGCAATGAGTACAGACTAAAAGCAGCAGTCACAGCAATGAGTACAGACCCAAAAGCAGTAGTTACAGTAATTAGTAAAGACTCAAAAGCAGAAGTCACAGGATATGAGTACAATCCAAAAGCAGCAATCACAACTATGAGCACAGACCAAAAGCAGCAACACAGCAATGAGTACAGATGAAAAAGCAGCAGTTACAGCAATGAGTACTGCCTAAACCAGCAGTCATATTAATGAGTACAGTCCCAAAAGCAGTAGTCGCAGCAATGAGCACTCCTCAAAAGTAGAAGTCATATCAATGAGTACAGGTCCAAAGCAGTAGTCACAGTAATGAGTAAAGACTCAAAGCTGCAGTGACAGCAATGAGTACAAAACCAAAGCAGCAGTCACAGCAATGAGTACAGCCTCAAAAGCAGCAGTCACAGCAATGAGTACAGTCCCAAAAGTAGCAATCACAGAAATGAGTACAAACCAAAAGCAGCTGTCACAGCAATAGGTACAGGCCAAATGTTGCTGTCAAGCAATAAGTACAGGCTCAAAGCAGAAGTCACAGCAATTAGAAAGGTCAAAAAGCAGCAGTCACAGCAATGAGTACAGTCCCAAAAGCAGCAATCACAGCAATGAGTACAAACCCAAAGCAGCAGTAACTGCAATGCAAGAGACAAAAAGCTGCAGTCACAACAATGAGCATAGACCCAAAGCAGCAGTACACTGCAATGAGCACAGATGAAAAAGCAGCACTCACAGCAATGAGTACAAGCCAAAACCAGCAGTCAAAGCAATGCACACAGACCAAAAGCAGTAATTGCAGCAATGGGTACAGCTCAAAAGCAGCAGTCATGTCAATGAGAACAAGCCCTAACGCAGTAGTCACAGTAATGAGGAAAGACTCAAAAGGTGCAGTAACAGCAATGAGAACAGTAACAAAAAGCAGCAGCCAAAGCA
The DNA here is from genome assembly GCA_016271365.2 of Neoceratodus forsteri. Taxonomy (NCBI): domain Eukaryota; kingdom Metazoa; phylum Chordata; order Ceratodontiformes; family Ceratodontidae; genus Neoceratodus; species Neoceratodus forsteri. The sequence goes on from CM028130.1 coordinate 8,398,617, forward strand.
ATGAGTACAGACTCAAAAGCAGCAGTCACAGCAATGAGTACAGACACAAAAGCAGTAGTCACAATAATGAGTAAAAACTCAAAAGCAGAAGTCACAGGAATGAGTACTGTCCAAAAGCAGCAATAACAACAATGAGCACAGACCAAAAGCAGCAATCACAGCAATCAGTAAAGATAAAAAGTAGCAGTTACATCAATGAGTACAGGCCCAAAACCAGCAGTCATATCAATGAGTACAGTCAAAAAGCAGTAGTCATAGCAATGAGTACACCTCAAAAGCAGAAGTCATATCAATGAGTACAGGTCCTAAGCAGTAGTCACAGTAATGAGTAAAGACTCAAAAGCTGCAGTAACAGCAATGACTACAGAAACAAAAGCAGCAGCCACAGCAATGAGTACAGCCCCAAAAGCAGGAGTCACAGCAATGAGTACAGTCCTAAAAGCAGCAAACACATCAATGAGTGCAAACCCAAAGCAGCTGTCACAGCAATAGGTACAGGCCCAAATGTTGCTGTAACAGCAATAAGTACAGGCTCAAAAGCTGAAGTCACAACAATTAGAAAGGCCAAAAGCAGCAGTCACAGCAATGAGTACAGGCCTAAAAGCAGCAGTCACAGCAAAGTACAGGTCAAGAGCATCTGTCACAGCTGTGTGTACAGACACAAAAACATCTGTCACAGCAATATGTGCAGACAAAAAGCAGCAGTCACAACAATGAGCACAGACCCAAAGTAGCAGTCACAGCTATTAGAAGAAAAAGCAGCAGTCACAGCAATGAATACAGGAACAAAAGCTGCAGTCACAGCAATGAGTACAGACCCAAAAGCAGCTTTAACAGCAATAAGTACACGCCCAAAAAAACTGCATTCAGAACAATAGATACAGTACTAAAGCAGAAGTCACAGCAATGAGTACAGATCAGAAAAGCAGCAGTAAATGCAATGAGTACAGAACAAAAGCAGCAGTCACAGCAATGAGTACAGACCCAAAAGCAGCAGTAACTGCAATGAGTACAGACCTAAAAGTGGCAGTGACAGCAATGAATACAGATATAAAAGTAGCAGTCACAGCAATGAGAACAGACCCAAAGCAGCAGTAACTGCAATGCATTGAGACAAAAAGCTGCAGTCACAACAATGAGCATAGACCAAAATCAGCAGTACACAGCAATGAGTACAGATGAAAAGCAGCAATCACAGCAATGAGTACAAGCCCAAAACCTGCAGTCAAAGCAATGCATACAGGCCCAAAAGCAATAATTGCAGCAATGAGGACAGCTCAAAAGCTGCAGTACGTCAATGAGAACATGACCCTAAAGCAGTAATCACAGTAATGATTAAAGATTCAAAGCTGCAGTAATTGCAATGAGTACAGAAACAAAAGCAGCAGCCAAAGCAATGAGTACAGACTCAAAAGCAGCAGTCACAGCAATGAGTAGAGACCCAAAAGCAGTAGTCACAGTAATGAGTTAAGACTCAAAACCAGAAGTAACAGGAATGAGTACTGTCCCAAAAGCACATCATAGCTGGAGTACAAACCTAAAAGCAGCTGTCACAGCAATAAGTACAGGCCAAAAGTAGCTGCTCACAGCAATAGAGTACAAGCTCAAAAGCAGCAGTCACAGCAAAGAGTAAAGGTCCATAAGCATCAGTTACAGCAGTGTGTACTGACACAAAATATCAATCTCAGCAATGCATACAGAAAAAAAAGCAACAGTCACAACAATGAGCACAGACCTAAAGCAGCAGTCACAGCAATGAGAACAGAAGAAAAAGCAGCAGTCACAGCAATGAGAACAGGAATAAAAGCAGCAGTCACAGTAATCAGTACAGACCCAAAGCAGCTTTCACAGCAACAAGTACTGCCCAAAGCTGCAGTCAGAGCAATGGGAACAGTACCAAAGCAGCAGTCACAGCAATGAGTACAGATCAAAAGCAGCAAACACTGCAAGGATACAAACCAAAAGCAGCTGTTACAGCAATAAGTACAGGCCAAAATATAGCTGTCACAGCAATAAGTACAGGCTCAAAAGCAGAAGTCACAGCAATGAGAAAGACCAAAAGCAGCAGTAACAGCAATGAGTACAGGCCAAAAGCATCAGTCACAGCTGTGTGTACAACACAAAAGAAGCAGTCACAGCAATGCATACAGACAAAAAAGCAGCAGTCACAACAATGTGCACAGACCCAAAGCCGCAGTCACAGCAATGAGTATGAATGAAAAGCAGCAGTAACAGCAATGAGTAAAAGGAATAAAGCAGCAGTCACAGTAATCAGTACAGACCCAAAAGCAGCTTTCACAGCACTGAGTACATACCCAAAAGCAGCAGAAACTGCAATGAGTACAGACCAAAAGCTGCAGTGACAGCAATGAATACAGATATAAAAGTAGCGGTAACAGCAATGAGTACAGATCAAAGCAGCAGTAACTGCAATGCATAGAGAAAAAAGCTGCACTCACAACAATGAGCATAGACCCAAAGCAGCAGTACAGCAATGACTACAGATGAAAAGCAGCAGTCACAGCAGTGAGTACAAGCCCAAAACCAGCAGTCAAAGCAATGCGTGAAACAAAAAGCAGTAATTGCAGCAATGAGTGCAGCTCAAAAGCAGCAGTCACGTCAAAGTGAACAAGCCCTTAAGCAGTAGTCACAGTAATGAGTAAGACTCAAAAGCTGCAGTAACAGCAATGAGAACAGAAACAAAGCAGCAGCAAAGCTAATGAGTACAGACTCAAAGCAGCAGTCACAGCAATGAGTACAGACCAAAAGCAGTAGTTACAGTAATGAGTAAAGACTCAAAAGCAGAAGTCACAGGATCTGAGAACTATCCAAAAGCAGCAATCACAACAATGAGCACAGACCAAAAGGCAGCAACACAGCAATGAGTACAGATGAAAAGCAGCTGTTACAGCAATGAGTACAGGCCCTAAACCAGCAGTCCTATCAATGAGTACTGTCTCAGAAGCTGTAGTTCGCAGCAATGAGTACACCTGAAAAGCAGAAGTCATATCAATGAGTACAGGTCCCAAAGCAGATGTCACAGTAATGAGTAAAGACTGAAAAGCTGCAATAACAGCAATGAGTACAGAAACAAAAGCAGCAGCCACAGCAATGAGTACAGCCCAAAAGCAGCAATCTCAGCAATGAGTACAGTCCCAAGAGCAGCAATCACAGCAATGAGTGCAAACCCAAAAGCAGCTGTCACAGCAATAGGTAAGGCTCAAATGTTGCTGTCACAGCACAAGTACAGGGCTCAAAAGCTGAAGTCACAGCAATTAGAAAAGACCAAAAGCAGCAGTCACAGCAAAGAGTACAGACCTAAAGCAGCAGTCACAGCAAAGAGTACAGGTCCAAGAGCATCAGTTACAGCTCTGTGTACAGACACCAAAGCAGCTGTCACAGCAATATGTACAGACAAAAAAGCAGCAGTCAAACAATGAGCACAGACTCAAAGAAGCAGTCACAGCTATTAGTACTGAAGAAAAAAGTAGTCACAGCAATGAGTACAGGAATAAAGCTGCAGTCACAGCAATGAGTACAGACCCAAAAGCAACTTTAACAGCAATAAGTACAGCCCCAAAAGCTGCATTCAGAACAATAGATACAGTACTAAAAGCAGAAGTCACAGCAATGAGTACAGATCCGCAAGGAGCAGTCACTGCAATGAGTACAGACCCAAAGCTGCAATGACAGCAATGAATACAGATATAAAAGTAGCAGTCACAGCAATGAGAACAGATCCAAAAGCAGCAGTAACTGCAATGCATAGAGACAAAAAGCTGCAGTCAGAACAATGAGCATGGACCCAAAGCAGCAGTAGCACAGCAATGAGTACAGATGAAAAAGCAGCAATCACAGCAATGAGTACAAGCCCAAAACCAGCAGTCAAAGCAATGCGTACAGACCCAAAAGCAGTAATTTCAGCAATCAATTACAGCTCAAAAGCATCAGTCATGTCAATGAGAACAAGCCCTAAGCAGTAGTCACAGAAATGATTAAACACTCAAAAGCTGCTGTAACAGCAATGAGTACAGAAACAAAATCAGCAGCCAAAGCAATGAGTACAGACTCAAAAGCAGCAGTCACAGCAATGAGTACAGACCCAAAAGCAGTAGTCACAGTAATGAGTTAAAACTCAAAAGCAGAAGTAACAGGAATGAGTACTGTCCCAAAAGCAGCAATCCATAGCAATGAGCACAAACCTAAAGCAGCTGACACAGCAATAAGTACAGGCCCAAATGTAGCTGTCACAGCAATAAGTACAGGCTCAAAAGCAGCAGCCACAGCAAAGAGTAAAGGTCCAAAAGCATCAGTCACAGCTGTGTGTACTGACACAAAAGTATCAATTTCAGCAATGCATACAAACAAAAAGCAACAGTCACAACAATGAGCACAGACCTAAAACAGCAGTCCTTGCAATAAGAACAGAAGAAAAAGCAGCAGTCACATCAATGAGAACAGGAATTAAAGCAGCAGTCACAGTAATCAGTACAGACCCAAAGCAGCTTTCACAGCAATAAGTACTACTCAAAAGCTGCAGTCACAGCAATGGGTACAGTACCAAAAGCAGCTGTCACAGCAATGAGTTCAGATCAAAGCAGCAATCACTGCAAGGAGTACAAACCAAAAGCAGCTGTCACAGCAAAAGTACAGGCTCAAATGTAGCTGTCACAGCAATAAGAACAGGCTCAAAGCAGAAGTCACAGCAATGAGAACTGGCCAAAAGCAGCAGTCACAGCAATGAGTACAGGCCCAAAGCATCAGTCACAGCTGTGTGTACAACACAAATGAAGCAGTCACAGCAATGCATACAGACAAAAAGCAGCAGTCACAACAATGTCACAGACCCAAAGCCGCAGTCACAGCAATGAGTATAGATGAAAAAGCAGCAGTCACACTAATGAGTACAGGAATAAAAGCAGCAGTCACAGTAATCTGCACAGACCCAAAAGCAGCTTTCACAGCAATGAATACAGACTCAAAGCAGCAGTAACTGCAATGAGTACAGACCAAAGCTGCAGTGACAGCAATGAATACAGATCTAAAAGTAGCAGTCACAGCAATGAGTACAGATAAAGGCAGCAGTAACTGCAATGCATTGAGACAAAAAGCTGCAGTCACAACAATGAGCATAGAACCAAAGCAGCAGTACACAGCAATGACTACAGATGAAAAAGCAGCAGTCACAGCAGTGAGCTACAAGCCCAAAACCAGCAGTCACTAGCAATGCAGAAGACCCAAAAGCAGTAATTGTAGCAATGAGTACAGCTCAAAAGCAGCAGTCATGTAAATGAGAACAAACCCCTAGAGCAGTAGTCACAGTAATGAGTAAGACTCAAAAGCTGCAGTAACAGCAATGAGAACAGAAACAAAAGCAGCAGCCAAAGAAATGAGTACAGACCTAAAAGCAGCAGTCACAGCAATGAGTACAGACCCAAAAGCAGTAGTTACAGTAATGAGTAAGACTCAAAGCAGAAGTCACAGGAATGAGAACTATCCAAAAGCAGCAATCACAACAATGAGCACAGACCAAAAGCAGCAACACAGCAATGAGTACAGATGAAAAAGCAGCAGTTACAGCAATGAGTACTGGCCCTAAACCAGCAGTCATATTAATGAGTACAGTCCCAAAGCAGATAGTCGCAGCAATGAGTACTCCTCAAAGTAGAAGTCATATCAATGAGTACAGGTCAAAAGCAGTAGTCACAGTAATGAGTAAAGACTCAAAAGCTGCAGTAACAGCAATGAGTACAAAAACAAAAGCAGCAGTCACAGCAATGAGTACAGCCTCAAAAGCAGCAGTCACAGCAATGAGTACAGTCCCAAAAGTAGCAATCACAGAAATGAGTACAAACCCAAAAGCAGCTGTCACAGCAATAGGTACAGGCCCAAATGTTGCTGTCAAAGCAATAAGTACAGGCTCAAAAGCAGAAGTCACAGCAATTAGAAAAGGCCAAAAGCAGCAGTCACAGCAATGAGTACAGGCCTAAAAGCAGCAATCACAGCAAAGAGTACAGGTCAAGAGCATCAGTCACAGCGTTGTGTACAGACACAAAAGCAGCTGTCACAGCAATATGTACAGACAAAAAGCAGCAGTCACAACAATGAGCACAGACCAAAAGTAGCAGTCACAGCTCTTAGTACAGAAGAAAAAGCAGCAGTCACTGCAATGAGAACATGAATAAAAGCTGCAGTCACAGCAATGAGTACAGACCCAAAAGCAGCTTTAAAAGCAATAAGTACAGCCCAAAAACCTGCATTCAGAACTATAGAAACAGTACTAAAAGCAGAAGTCACAGCAATGAGTACAGAACCAAAAGCAGATAACTGCAATGAGTACAGACCAAAAGCAGCAGTTACTGCAATGAGTACAGACCAAAATCAGCAAGACTGCAATGAGTACAGACCAAAAGCTGCAGTGACAGCAAGGAATACAGATCCAAAAGCAGTAGTAACTGCAATGCATAGAGACAAAAATCTGCAGTCACAACAATGAGCATGGACCCAAAGCAGCAGTACACAGCAATGAGTACAGATGAAAAAGCAGCAATCACAGCAATGAGTACAAGCCCAAAACCAGCAGTCAAAGCAATGCGTACAGACCCAAAAGCAGTAATTGCAGCAATCAGTACAGCTCAAAGCATCAGTCATGTCAATGAAGAACAAGCCTCAAAGCAGTAGTCACAGTAATGAGTAAAGAGTCAAAAGCTGCAGTAACAGCAATGAGTACAGAAACAAAAGCAGCAGCCACGTAGCATGAGTACAGCCCCAAAGCAGCAGTCACAGCAATGAGTACAGTCCCAAAGCAGCAATCACAGCAATGAGTACAAACCCAAAAGCAGCTGTCACAGCAATAGGTACAGGCACAAATGTTGCTGTCACAGCAATAAGTACAGGCTCAAAAGCAGAAGTCACAACAATTTGAAAGGCCAAAAGCAGCAGTCACAGCAATGAGTACAGGCCTAAAAGCAGCAGTCACAACAAAATGTACAGGTCAAGAGCATCAGTCACAGCTGTGCATACAGACACAAAAGCAGCTGTCACAGCAATATGTACAGACAAAAAGCAGTAGTCACAACAATGAGCACAGACCCAAAGTAGCAGTCACAGCTATTAGTACAGAAGAAAAAGCAGCAGTCACAGCAATGAGTACAGGAATAAAAGCTACAGTCACAGTAATGAGTACAGACCCAAAGCAGCTGTAACAGCAATAAGTACAGCACAAAAGCTGCATTCAGAACAATAGATACAGTACTCAGCGCAGAAGTCACAGCAATGAATACAGATCCAAAAGCAGCAGTAACTGCAATGAGTACAGACCCCAAAGCAGCAGTCACAGCAATGAGTACAGACCAAAAGCAGCAGTAACTGCAATGCATAGAGACAAAAAGCTGCAGTCTCAACAATGAGCATAGACCAAAGCAGCAGTACACTGCAATGAGCACAGATGAAAAAGCAGCACTCACAGCAATGAGTACAAGCCCAAAACCAGCAGTCAAAGCAATGCAGACAGACCAAAAGCAGTAATTGCAGCAATGGGTACAGCTCAAAAGCAGCAGTCATGTCAATGAGAACAAGCCCTAACGCAGTAGTCACAGTAATGAGGAAAGACTCAAGCAGCAGTAACAGCAATGAGAACAGCAACAAAAGCAGCAGCTAAAGCAATGAGTACAGACTCAAAAGCAGCAGTCACAGCAATGAGTACAGACACAAAAGCAGTAGTCACAATAATGAGTAAAAACTCAAAGCAAAGTCACAGGAATGAGTACTGTCCCAAAAGCAGCAATAACAACAATGAGCACAGACCAAAAGCAGCAATCACAGCAATCAGTAAAGATAAAAGAGTAGCAGTTACATCAACGAGTACAGGCCCAAAACCAGCAGTCATATCAATGAGTACAGTCAAAAAGCAGTAGTCATAGCAATGAGTACACCTCAAAGCAGAAGTCATATCAATGAGTACAGGTCCTAAAGCAGTAGTCACAGTAATGAGTAAAGACTCAAAAGCTGCAGTAACAGCAATGACTACAGAAACAAAAGCAGCAGCCACAGCAATGAGTACAGCCCCAAAAGCAGGAGTCACAGCAATGAGTACAGTCCTAAAAGCAGCAAACACATCAATGAGTGCAAACCAAAAGCAGCTGTCACAGCAATAGGTACAGGCCCAAATGTTGCTGTAACAGCAATAAGTACAGGCTCAAAAGCTGAAGTCACAACAATTAGAAAAGGCCAAAAAGCAGCAGTCACAGCAATGAGTACAGGCCTAAAAGCAGCAGTCACAGCAAAGAGTACAGGTCCAAGAGCATCTGTCACAGCTGACAGACACAAAAACATCTGTCACAGCAATATGTACAGACAAAAAAGCAGCAGTCACAACAATGAGCACAGACCAAAGTAGCAGTCAAAGCTATTAGTACAGAAGAAAAAGCAGCAGTCACAGCAATGAATACAGGAACAAAAGCTGCAGTCACAGCAATGAGTACAGACCAAAGCAGATTTAACAGCAATAAGTACCGCCCAAAAAACTGCATTCAGAACAATAGATACAGTACTAAAAGCAGAAGTCACAGCAATGAGTACAGATCGAAAAGCAGCAGTAAATGCAATGAGTACAGAACCAAAAGCAGCAGTCACAGCAATGAGTACAGACCCAAAAGCAGCAGTAACTGCAATGAGTACAGACCTAAAAAGTGGCAGTGACAGCAATGAATACAGATATAAAAGTAGCAGTCACAGCAATGAGAACAGACCCAAAAGCAGCAGTAACTGCAATGCATTGAGACAAAAGCTGCAGTCACAACAATGAGCATAGACCAAAATCAGCAGTACACAGCAATGAGTACAGATGAAAAAAGCAGCAATCAAGCAATGAGTACAAGCCCAAAACCTGCAGTCAAAGCAATGCATACAGGCCAAAAGCAATAATTGCAGCAATGAGGACAGCTCAAAGCTGCAATGACGTCAATGAGAACATGACCTAAAGCAGTAATCACAGTAATGATTAAGATTCAAAAGCTGCAGTAATTGCAATGAGTACAGAAACAAAAGCAGCAGCCAAAGCAATGAGTACAGACTCAAAAGCAGCAGTCACAGCAATGAGTAGAGACCAAAAGCAGTAGTCACAGTAATGAGTTAAGACTCAAAACCAGAAGTAACAGGAATGAGTACTGTCCCAAAGCAGCAATCATAGCTTGAGTACAAACCTAAAAGCAGCTGTCACAGCAGTAAATACAGGCCCAAAAGTAGCTGTCACAGCAATAAGTACAAGCTCAAAAGCAGCAGTCACAGCAAAAGTAAAGGTCCATAAGCATCAGTTACAGCAGTGTGTACTGACACAAAAATATCAATCTCAGCAATGCATACAGAAAAAAAAGCAACAGTCACAACAATGAGCACAGACCTAAAGCAGCAGTCACAGCAATGAGAACAGAAGAAAAAGCAGCAGTCACAGCAATGAGAACAGGAATAAAAGCAGCAGTCACAGTAATCAGTACAGACCAAAGCAGCTTTCACAGCAATAAGTACTGCTCAAAAGCTGCAGTCAGAGCAATGGGAACAGTACCAAAAACAGCAGTCACAGCAATGAGTAAGATCCAAAAGCAGCAATCACTGCAAGAGTACAAACTAAAAAGCAGCTGTTACAGCAATAAGTACAGGCAAAAATAGCTGTCACAGCAATAAGTACAGGCTCAAAAGCAGAAGTCACAGCAATGAGAAAAGACCAAAAAGCAGCAGTAACAGCAATGAGTACAGGCCCAAAAGCATCAGTCACAGCTGTGTGTACAACACAAAAGAAGCAGTCACAGCAATGCATACAGACAAAAAGCAGCAGTCACAACAATGTGCACAGACCCAAAGCCGCAGTCACAGCAATGAGTATAGATGAAAAAGCAGCAGTAACAGCAATGAGTAAAGGAATAAAAGCAGCAGTCACAGTAATCAGTACAGACCCAAAAGCAGCTTTCACAGCACTGAGTACATACCCAAAAGCAGCAGAAACTGCCATGAGTACAGACCAAAAGCTGCAGTGACAGCAATGAATACAGATATAAAAGTAGCGGTAACAGCAATGAGTACAGATCAAAGCAGCAGTAACTGCAATGCATGAGACAAAAAGCTGCACTCACAACAATGAGCATAGACCCAAAGCAGCAGTCCAGCAATGACTACAGATGAAAAGCAGCAGTCACAGCAGTGAGTACAAGCCCAAAACCAGCAGTCAAAGCAATGCTTACAGAACAAAAAGCAGTAATTGCAGCAATGAGTGCAGCTCAAAAGCAGCAGTCACGTCAAAGTGAACAAGCCCATAAGCAGTAGTCACAGTAATGAGTAAAGACTCAAAGCTGCAGTAACAGCAATGAGAACAGAAACAAAAGCAGCAGCCAGAAAATGAGTACAGACTCAAAAGCAGCAGTCACAGCAATGAGTACAGACCCAAAAGCAGTAGTTACAGTAATGAGTAAAGACTCTACACATTGCTGTGACTGCTGCTTTGGATCTGTACTCATTGCTGTGACTGCAGCTTTTATTCCTGTACTCATTGCTGTGACTGCTGCTTTTCGTCTGTAGTCATTGCTGTGAGAGCTGCTGCTGGGTCTGTGTTCATATTTGTGACTGTTGCTTTTTTGTCTGTACACATTGCTGTGACTTCTGCTTTTCTGTCTCTACACACAGCAGTGACTGATGCTTTTGGACCTGTACTCTTTGCTGTAACTGCTGTTTTGTGGTCTGTTCTCATTGCTGTGACTTCTGCTTTTGAGCCTGTACTTATTGCTGTGACAGCTGCTTTTGGGTTTGTACTCATTGCTGTGATTGCTGCTTTTGGAACTGTACTCATTGCTGTGACTGCTGCTTTCGGGTCTGTACTCATTGCAGTTACTAATGCTTTTGGATTTGTACTCATTGCTGTCACTGCTGCTTTTGTGAATGTACACACAGCTGTGAGTGATGCTTTTAGACTTTTACTCTTTGCTGTGACTGCTGCTTTTCAGCCTGTAATTATTGCAGTGACAGCTACATTTGGCCCTGTACTTATTGCAGTGAAAGCAGCTTTTGGGTTTGTACTCATTTCTGTGATTGCTGCTTTTGTGACTGTACTCATTGCTGTGACTTCTGGTTTTGGGACTGTACCCATTCCTGTGACTGCTGCTTTTGAGTCTTTACTCATTACTGTGACTTCTGCTTTTGGGTCTGTACTCATTGCTGTGACAGCTGCTTTTGAGTCTGTACTCATTGCTGTGGCTGCTGCTTTTGTTTCTGTACTCATTGATATTACTGCAGCCTTTGAGTATTCATTACTGTGACTATTGCTTTAGGGTCTGTACTCATTGGCGTGACTTCTGCTTTTGAGCTGTACTCATTGCTGCAACTACTGCTTTTCGGTCTGTACTCATTGCTTTGACTGCTGGTTTTGGGCCTGTACTCATTGCTGTAACTGCTGCTTTTTCGTCTATACTTATTGCTGTGACTGCTGCTTTGGGTCTGTGCTCATTGTTGTGACTGCAGCTTTTTTGTCTGTACACATTGCTGTGACTGCTGCTTTTGTGTCTGTACACACAGCTGTGACTGATGCTTTTTGGACCTGTCTTCTTTGCAGTGACTGCTTCTTCTGGGCAAGTACTCATTTCCATGAATGATGCATTTGGGTCCGTAGTCACTGCAGAGACTGATTCTTTTCTGGCTGTTCTTATTCCTGTTTGTGCTGCTTTTGGGCCTCTAATCTTGGCTGGAACTGCTGCTTTAGGATTTGTACTCACTGCTGTTAATTCTGCTTTAGGGAGTGTACTCATGACTCTTACCTCTGCTTGTAGGCTTGTATTTATTTCTGTGACTGGTGCTTTTGGGACAGTATTCATTGCTGTGAAAGCTGCTTTTGGATCTGTACTCATTGCTCTGACTGCTGCTTTTGGGGCTGTACTCATTGCTGTGACTGTTGCTTTTGGGACTGTTCTCATTGCAGAAACTGCTGCTTTTTGTCTGTACTCATTGCTCTGACTGCTGCTTTTGATCTGTACTCATTGCTGTGGCTGCTGCTTTTGTTTCTGAACTCATTGCTGTTACTGCAGCTTTTGAGTCTTTACTAATTACTGTGACAACTGCTTTAGGGCCTGTACTCATTGATGTTACTGCTGCTTTTGATCTGTACTCATTGCTGTGACTACTGCATTTGGGTCTGTACTCATTGCTGTGACTGCTGCTTTTGGTTTGTACTCATTGCTGTGGCTGCTGCTTTTCATCTGTACTCATTGCTGTGACTGCTGCTTTGGGTCTGTGCTCATTGTTGTGACTGCTGCTTTTCTGTCTGTACATGCAGCAGTGACTGATGCTTTTTGACCTGTACTCTTTGTTGTGACTGCTGCTTTTTGGCCTGTTCTCATTGCTGTGACTTCTGCTTTTGAGCCTGTACTTATTGCTGTGACAGCTGCTTTTGGCTTTTCACTCATTGCTGTGATTGCTGCTTTTGGATCTGTACTCTTTGCTGTGACTGCTGCTTTTGGGTCTGTACTCATTGCAGATTACTACTGCTTTTGAACTTGTACTCATTGCTGTGTCTTCTGCTTTTCAGCCTGTACTTATTGCTGTGACAGCTACATTTGTTCCTGTACTTATTGCTGTGACAGCAGCTTTTGGGTTTGTTCTCATTTCTGTGATTGCTGCTTTTGTGAGTGTACTCATTGCTGTGACTTCTGCTTTTGGGACTGTACTCATTCCTGTGACTACTTCTTTTGAGTCTTTACACATTGCTGTGACTACTGCTTTTGGGTCTGTACTCATTGCTGTGACTGCTGCTTTTTTGTCTGTACGCATTGCTGTGACTGCTGCTTTTGTGTCTGTACACACTGCTGTGACTGATGCTTTTCGACCTGTCTTCTTTGCAGTGACTGCTTCTTTTGGGCCTGTACTCATTTCCGTGAATGATGCATTTGGGTCCGTACTCACTGCAGAGACTGATTCTTTTCGGGCTGTTCTTATTCCTGTTTCTGCTGCTTTTGGCCTAATCTTGGCTTAAACTGTTGATTTTGGAGCTGTACTCTTTACTGTTAATTCTGCTTTAAGGTATGTACTCATGGCTCTTACCTCTGCTTGGAAGGCTTGTATTTATTTCTGTGACTGCTGCTGCTTTGGGACAGTACTCATTACTGTGAAAGTTGCTTTTGGATCTGTACTCATTGCTGTGACTGCATGCATTGGGTCTGTACTCATTGATGTGATTGATGCTTTTGGGACAGTACTCATTGCTGTACTGCTGCTTTTGGATCTGTACTCATTCCTGTGACTGCTGCTTTTGGGTCTCTACTCATTGCAGTTACTGCTGTAGGTCTGTACTCATTGCTGTGACTGCAGCTTTTGGATCTGTACTCATTCCTGTGACTGCTGTTTTGGGTCAGTACTCATTGCAGTTACTTCTGCTTTTTGGTCTGTACTCATTGCTGTGGCTGCTGCTTTTGTTTCTGTACTCATTGTTGTTACTGCAGCTTTAGATTCTTTATTAATTACAGTGACAACTGCTTTAGGTCCTGTACTCATTGATGTGACTGCTTCTTTTGGGTCAGTACTCTTTGCTGTGACTGCTGCTTTTGAGTCCTTACTCATTGCTGTGACTGCTGCTTTTGTTTCTGTACTCCTTACTGTGACTGCTGGTTTTGGGCCTGTACTCATTCCTGTGACTGCTGTTTTTGAGTATACTCATTGTAGTTACTTCTGCTTTTTGGTCTGTACACATTGCTGTGACTGCTGCTTTTGAGTCTGTATTCATTGCTGTGGCTGCTGATTTTGTTTCTGTACTCATTGCTGTTACTGCAGCTTTTGAGTCTTTACTCATTACTGTGACTACTGCTTTAGGGCCTGTACTCATTGATGTGACTGCTGCTTTCAGCTGTACTCATTGCTGACAACTACTGCTATTCGGTCTGTCCTCATAGCTGTGACTGCTGGTTTTGGGCATGTACTCATTGCTGTGACTACTGCATTTGGGTCTGTACTCATTGCTGTGACTGCTGCTTTTGGTCTGTACTCATTGCTGTGGCTGCTGCTTTTCATCTGTACTCATTGCTGTGACTGCTGCTTTGGGTCTGTGCTCATTGTTGTGACTGCTGCTTTTCTGTCTGTACATGCAGCAGTGACTGATGCTTTTTGACCTGTTCTTTGCTGTGACTGCTGCTTTTTGGCCTGTTCTCATTGCTGTGACTTCTTTTTGAGCCTGTACTTATTGCTGTGACAGCTGCTTTTGGCTTTGCACTCATTGCTGTGATTGCTGCTTTTGGATCTGTACTCTTTGCTGTGACTGCTGCTTTTGGGTCTGTACTCATTGCAGTTACTACTGCTTTTGGATTTGTACTCATTGCTGTGACTTCTGCTTTTCAGCCTGTACTTATTGCTGTGACAGCTACATTTGGGCCTGTACTTATTGCTGTGACAGCAGCTTTTGGGTTTGTTCTCATTTCTGTGATTGCTGCTTTTGTGAGTGTACTCATTGCTGTGACTTCTGCTTTTGGGACTGTACTCTTTCCTGTGACTACTGCTTTTGAGTCTTTACTCATTACTGTGACTACTGCTTTTGCATCTGTACTCATTGCTGTGACTGCTGCTTTTGAGTCTGTACTTATTGCTGTGGCTGCTGCTTTTGTTCCTGTACTCATTGCTGTTACTGCAGCTTTGAAGTCTTTTTTTCATTACTGTGACTAATGCTTTAGGGCCTGTACTCATTGACGTGACTTCTGCTTTTGAGCTGTACTCTTTGCTGCAACAAATGCTTTTCGGTCTGTACTCATTGCTTTGACTGCTGTTTTTTGGCCTGTACTCATTGCTGTAACTGGTGTTTTTTCATCTGTTCTCATTGCTGTGACTGCTGCATTATGTCTGTGCTCATTGTTGTGACTGCTGCTTTTTTGTCTGTACGCATTGCTGTGACTGCTGCTTTGTGTCTGTACACACTGCTGTGACTGATGCTTTTCGACCTGTCTTCTTTGCAGTGACTGCTCTTTTGGGCCTGTACTATTTCCGTGAATGATGCATTTGGTCCGTACTCACTGCAGAGACTGATTCTTTCTGGCTGTTCTTATTCCTGTTTCTGCTGCTTTTGGCATCTAATCTTGGTTGAAACTGTTGATTTTGAGCTGTACTCTTTACTGTTAATTGTGCTTTTAGGAGGTACTCATGGCTCTTACCTCTGCTTGTAGGCTTGTATTGATTTCTGTGACTGCTGCTTTTGGGACAGTACTCATTACTGTGAAAGTTGCTTTTGATCTGTACTCATTGCTGTGACTGCTGCATTTGGGTCTGTACTCATTGATGGATTGATGCTTTTGGGACAGTACTCATTGCTGTGACTGCTGCTTTGGATCTGTACTCATTCCTGTGACTGCTGCTTTTGGGTCTCTACTCATTGCAGTTACTGCTGCTTTTGGGTCTGTACTCATTGCTGTGACTGCAGCTTTTGGATCTGTACTCATTCCTGTGACTGCTGTTTTTGAGTCAGTACTCATTGCAGTTACTTCTACTTTTGGGTCAGTACTCATTGCTGTGGCTGCTGCTTTTGTTTCTGTACTCATTGTTGTTACTGCAGCTTTTGAGTCTTTATTAATTACAGTGACAACTGCTTTAGGTCCTGTACTCATTGATGTGACTGCTTCTTTTGGGTCAGTACTCTTTGCTGTGACTGCTGCTTTTGAGTCTTTACTCATTGCTGTGACTGCTGCTTTTGTTTCTGTACTCATTGCTGTGACTGCTGGTTTTGGGCCTGTACTCATTCCTGTGACTGCTGTTTTTGAGTATACTCATTGTAGTTACTTCTGCTTTTTGGTCTGTACACATTGCTGTGACTGCTGCTTTTGAGTCTGTACACACAGCTGTGACTGATGCTTTTGGACCTGTCTTCTTTGCAGTGACTGCTTCTTCTGGGCCTGTACTCATTTCCACTAATGATGCATTTGGGTCCGTAGTCACTGCAGAGACTGATTCTTTTCTGGCTGTTCTTATTCCTGTTTGTGCTGCTTTTGGGCCTCTAATCTTGGCTGGAACTGCTGCTTTGGATTTGTACTACTGCTGTTAATTCTGCTTTAGGAGTGTACCATGACTTTACCTCTGCTTGTAGGCTTGTATTTATTTCTGTGACTGGTGCTTTGGACAGTACACATTGCTGTGAAAGCTGCTTTGGATCTGTACTCATTGCTCTGACTGCTGCTTTTGGGGCTGTACTCATTGCTGTGACTGTTGCTTTTGGGACTGTTCTCATTGCAGAAACTGCTGCTTTTTGTCTGTACTCATTGCTCTGACTGCTGCTTTTGAGTCTGTACTCATTGCTGTGGCTGCTGCTTTTGTTTCTGAACTCATTGCTGTTACTGCAGCTTTTGAGTCTTTACTAATTACTGTGACAACTGCTTTAGGGCCTGTACTCATTGATGTTACGGCTGCTTTTGATCTGTACTCATTGCTGTGACTACTGCATTTGGGTCTGGACTCATTGCTGTGACTGCTGCTTTTGGTCTGTACTCATTGCTGTGGCTGCTGCTTTTCATCTGTACTCATTGCTGTGACTGCTTCTTTGGGTCTGTGCTCATTGTTGTGACTGCTGCTTTTCTGTCTGTACATGCAGCAGTGACTGATGCTTTTTGACCAGTACTCTTTGCTGTGACTGCTGCTTTTTGGCCTGTTCTCATTGCTGTGACTTCTGCTTTTGAGCCTGTACTTATTGCTGTGACAGCTGCTTTTGGCTTTGCACTCATTGCTGTGATTGCTGCTTTTGGATCTGTACTCTTTGCTGTGACTGCTGCTTTTGGGTCTGTACTCATTGCAGTTACTACTGCTTTTGAACGTGTACTCATTGCTGAGACTTCTGCTTTTCAGCCTGTACTTATTGCTGTGACAGCTACATTTGGTCCTGTACTTATTGCTGTGACAGCAGCTTTTGGGTTTGTTCTCATTTCTGTGATTGTTGCTTTTGTGAGTGTACTCATTGCTGTGACTTCTGCTTTTGGGACTGTACTCATTCCTGTGACTACTGCTTTTGAGTCTTTACTCGTTACTGTGACTACTGCTTTTGAGTCTGTACTTATTGCTGTGGCTGCTGCTTTTATTCCTGTACTCATTGCTGTTACTGCAGCTTTGAAGTCTTTTTTCATTACTGTGACTAATGCTTTAGGGCCTGTACTCATTGACGTGACTTCTGCTTTTGAGCTGTACTCTTTGCTGCAACAAATGCTTTTTGGTCTGTACTCATTGCTTTGACTGCTGTTTTTTGGCCTGTACTCATTGCTGTAACTGGTGTTTTTTCATCTGTTCTCATTGCTGTGACTGCTGCTTTATGTCTGAGCTCATTGTTGTGACTGCAGCTTTTTTGTCTGTACGCATTGCTGTGACTGCTGCTTTTGTGTCTGTACACACTGCTGTGACTGATGCTTTTCGACCTGTCTTCTTTGCAGTGACTGCTTCTTTTGGGCCTGTACTATTTCCGTGAATGATGCATTTGGGTCCGTACTCACTGCAGAGACTGATTCTTTTCTGGCTGTTCTTATTCCTGTTTCTGCTGCTTTTTGGCCTCTAATCTTGGCTGAAACTGTTGATTTTGGAGCTGTACCCTTTACTGTTAATTGTGCTTTAAGGAGTGTACTCATGGCTCTTACCTCTGCTTGTAGGCTTGTATTGATTTCTGTGACTGCTGCTTTTGGGACAGTACTCATTACTGTGAAAGTTGCTTTTGGATCTGTACTCATTGCTGTGACTGCTGCATTTGGGTCTGTACTCATTGATGTGATTGATGCTTTTGGGACAGTACTCATTGCTGTGACTGCTGCTTTTGGATCTGTGCTCATTCCTGTGACTGCTGCTTTTGGGTCTCTACTCATTGCAGTTACTGCTGCTTTTGGGTCTGTACTCATTGCTGTGACTGCAGCTTTTGGATCTGTACTCATTCCTGTGACTGCTGTTTTTGAGTCAGTACTCATTGCAGTTACTTCTGCTTTTGGGTCTGTACTCATTGCTGTGGCTGCTGCTTTTGTTTCTGTACTCATTGTTGTTACTGCAGCTTTTGAGTTTATTAATTACAGTGACAACTGCTTTAGGTCCTGTACTCATTGATGTGACTGCTTCTTTTGGGTCAGTACTCTTTGCTGTGACTGCTGCTTTTGAGTCTTTACTCATTGCTGTGACTGCTGCTTTTGTTTCTGTACTCATTACTGTGACTGCTGGTTTTGGGCCTGTACTCATTCCTGTGACTGCTGTTTTTGAGTATACTCATTGTAGTTACTTCTGCTTTTTGGTCTGTACACATTGCTGTGACTGCTGCTTTTGAGTCTGTATTCATTGCTGTGGCTGCTGATTTTGTTTCTGTACTCATTGCTGTTTCTGCAGCTTTTGAGTCTTTACTCATTACTGTGACTACTGCTTTAGGGCCTGTACTCATTGATGTGACTGCTGCTTTTCAGCTGTACTCATTGCTGCAACTACTGCTATTCGGTCTGTCCTCATAGCTGTGACTGCTGGTTTTGGGCATGTACTCATTGCTGTGACTACTGCTTTTTCACTTGAACTCATTGCTGTGACTGCTGCTTTGGGTCTGTGCTCATTGCTGTGACTGCTGCTTTTGAGTCTGTACTCTTTGCTGTGGCTGCTGCTTTTGTTTCTGTACTCAGTGCTGTTACTGCAGCTTTTGAGTCTTTACTCATTACTCTGACTACTGCTTTAGGGCCTGTACTCATTGCTGTGACTGCTGCTTTTGAGATGTACTCATTGCTGCGACTACTGCTTTTGGGTCTGTACTCATTGCTGTTACTGCTGGTTTTGGGCCAGTACTCATTTTCTGTGAATGCTGCTTTTTCGTCTGTACTCATTGCTGCAACTGCTGCTTTTTGGCCTTTTCTCATTGCTGTGACTACTGCTTTTGAGCCTGTACTTATTGCTGTTACAGCTACATTTGAGGGTGTGCTTAATGCTGTGACTGCTGCTTTTGGATCTGTACTCATTGCTGTGACTGCTGCTTTTGGGTCGGTACTCATTGCAGTTACTGCTGCTTTTGGATCAGTACACATTGCCGTGACTGCTGCTTTTGTATCTGTACACACAGCTGTGACTGATGCTTTTGGTCCTGTAGTCTTTGCTGTGACTGCAGCTTTTGGGCCAGTACTCGTTGCTGTGACTGATGCTTTTTGGCCTGTTTTCATTGCTGTGACTTTTGCTTTTGAGCCTGTACTTATTGAAGTGACAGCTGCTTTTGGGTTTGCACTCAATGCTGTGATTGCTGCTTTTTTATCTGTACTCATTGCTGTGACTGCTGCTTTTTGGCCTGTTCTCATTGCTGTGACTGCTGCTTTTGAGCCTGTACTTATTGCTGTGACAGCTACTTTTGGGCCTGTACTTATTACTGTGACAGCTGCTTTTGGGTTTGTACTCATTGCTGTGATTGCTGCTTTTGGATCTGTACTCATTGCTGTGACTGCTGCTTTTTGGTCAGTACTCATTGCTGTTACTGCTGCTTTTGAATGTGTACTCATTGCTGTGACTGCTGCTTTTGGATGAGTACTCGTTGCTGTGACTGCTGCTTTTAGGCCTGTACTCATTGCTGTGACTGTTGTTTTGGCCTGTTCTCATTGCTGTGACTGCTGCTTTTGGGTCGGTACTCATTGCTGTTACTGCTGCTTTTGGATGTGTACTTATTGCTGTGACTGCTGCTTTTGGGTCGAGACTCATAGCAGTTACTGCTGCTTTTGGATGTGTTCTCATTGCTGTGACTGCTGCTTTAAGGCGTGTACTAATTGCTGTGACTGCTGCTTTTGGCTTTTCTCATTGCTGTGACTGCTGCTTTTGAGCCTGTACTTATTGCTGTGACAGCTACTTTGAGGCCTGTACTTAATGCTGTGACAGCTGCTTTTGAGTTTGTACTCATTGCTGTGATTGCTGCTTTTGGATCTCTACTCATTGCTGTGACTGCTGCTTTTGGGTCGGTACTCATTGCAGTTACTGCTGCTTTTGGATGTGTACTCATTGCTGTGACTACAGCTTTGGATCAGTACTCATTCCTGTGACTGCTGTTTTGAGTCTGTACTCATTGCAGTTACTTCTGCTTTTGGGTCTGTACTCATTGCTGTGACTTGCTTTTGAGTCTGTACTCATTGCTGTGGCTGCTACTTTGGTCGGTACTCATTGCAGTTACTGCTGCTTTTGATCTGTACTATTGTCCGTGACTGCTGCTTTTGTATCTTTACACACAGCTGTGACTGATGCTTTGGACCTGTAGTCTTGTGTAGATAGCAGCTTTGGGCCAGTACTCATTGCTGTGACTGCTGCTTTTGGCCTGTTTTCATTGCTGTGACTTTGCTTTTGAGCCTGTACTTATTGCTGTGACAGCTGCTTTGGGTTTGCACTCATGCTGTGATTGTTGCTTTTTATCTGTACTCATTGCTGAGACTGCTGCTTTTGGTCGGTACTCATTGCAGTTACTACTGCTTTTGATTTGTACTCATTGCTGTGACTACAGCATTTGTGTCTGAACACACAGCTGTGACTGACGCTTTATATCTTTAATCTTTTCTGTGACTGCTGCTTTTGAGCCTTTACTTATTGCTGTGATACCTTACATTTGGCTCTGTACTTATCTGTCACAGCAGCTTTTGGATTTGTACTCATTGCTGTGTTTGCTGCTTTGGGACTGTACTCATTGCTGTGACTTCTGCTTTTGGGACTGTACTCATTCCTGTGACTGCTGCTTTGAGTCTTTACTCATTAATGTGACTACTGCTTTCGGTCTGTACACATTGCTGTGACTGCTGCTTTGGATCTGTACTCATTGCTGTGACTGCAGCTTTTATTCCTGTACTCATTGCTGTGACTGCTGTTTTTCGTCTGTACTCATTGCTGTGACTGCTGCTTTGGGTCTGTGTTCATATTTGTGACTGTTGCTTTTTGTCTGTACACATTGCTGTGACTGCTCGTTTTCTGTCTCTACACACAGCAGTGACTGATGCTTTGGACCTGTACTTTTGCTGTAACTGCTGTTTTGTGGCCTGTTCTCATTGCTGTGACTTCTGCTTTTGAGCCTGTACTTATTGCTGTGACAGCTGTTTTTGGTTTGTACTCATTGCTGTGATTGCTGCTTTGAACTGTACTCATTGCTGTGACTGCTGCTTACGGGTCTGTACTCATTGCAGTTACTAATGCTTTTGGATTTGTACTCATTGCTGTCACTGCTGCTTTTGTGAATGTACACACAGCTGTGAGTGATGCTTTTAGACTTTTACTCTTTGCTGTGACTGCTGCTTTTCAGCCTGTAATTATTGCAGTGACAGCTACATTTGGGCCTGTACTTATTGCAGTGAAAGCAGCTTTTGGGTTTGTACTCATTTCTGTGATTGCTGCTTTTGGGACTGTACTCATTGCTGTGACTGCTGCTTTTGAGCCTGTACTTATTGCTGTGACAGCTACTTTGAGGCCTGTACTTAATGCTGTGACAGCTGCTTTTGAGTTTGTACTCATTGCTGTGATTGCTGCTTTTGGATCTCTACTCATTGCTGTGACTGCTGCTTTTGGGTCGGTACTCATTGCAGTTACTGCTGCTTTTGGATGTGTACTCATTGCTGTGACTACAGCTTTTGGATCAGTACTCATTCCTGTGACTGCTGTTTTTGAGTCTGTACTCATTGCAGTTACTTCTGCTTTTGGGTCTGTACTCATTGCTGTGACTTCTGCTTTTGAGTCTGTACTCATTGCTGTGGCTGCTACTTTTGGGTCGGTACTCATTGCAGTTACTGCTGCTTTTGGATCTGTACTCATTGCCGTGACTGCTGCTTTTGTATCTGTACACACAGCTGTGACTGATGCTTTTGGACCTGTAGTCTTTGCTGTGACAGCAGCTTTTGGGCCAGTACTCATTGCTGTGACTGCTGCTTTTGGCCTGTTTTCATTGCTGTGACTTTTGCTTTTGAGCCTGTACTTATTGCTGTGACAGCTGCTTTTGGTTTGCACCAATGCTGTGATTGTTGCTTTTTATCTGTACTCATTGCTGAGACTGCTGCTTTTGTCGGTACCATTGCAGTTACTACTGCTTTTGATTTGTACTCATTGCTGTGACTACAGCATTTGTGTCTGACACACAGCTGTGACTGACGCTTTATATCTTTAATCTTTCTGTGACTGCTGCTTTTGAGCCTTTACTTATTGCTGTGATACCTACATTTGGGCCTGTACTTATTGCTGTCACAGCAGCTTTGGATTTGTACTCATTGCTGTGTTTGCTGCTTTGGGACTGTACTCATTGCTGTGACTTCTGCTTTGGGACTGTACTCATTCCTGTGACTGCTGCTTTTGAGTCTTTACTCATTAATGTGACTACTGCTTTTGGGTCTGTACACATTGCTGTGACTGCTGCTTTTGGATCTGTACTCATTGCTGTGACTGCAGCTTTTATTCCTGTACTCATTGCTGTGACTGCTGCTTTTTCGTCTGTACTCATTGCTGTGACTGCTGCTTTGGTCTGTGTTCATATTTGTGACTGTTGCTTTTTGTCTGTACATTGCTGTGACTGCTGCTTTCTGTCTCTACACACAGCAGTGACTGATGCTTTGACCTGTACTTTTGCTGTAACTGCTGTTTTGTGGCCTGTTCTCATTGCTGTGACTTCTGCTTTGAGCCTGTACTTATTGCTGTGACAGCTGTTTTGGGTTTGTACTCATTGCTGTGATTGCTGCTTTTGAACTGTACTCATTGCTGTGACTGCTGCTTACGGGTCTGTACTCATTGCAGTTACTAATGCTTTGATTTGTACTCATTGCTGTCACTGTTGCTTTTTGTGAATGCAACACAGCTGTGGAGTGATGCTTTAGACTTTACCTTTGCTGTGACTGCTGCTTTTCAGCCTGTAATTATTGCAGTGACAGCTACATTTGGCCTGTACTTATTGCAGTGAAAGCAGCTTTTGGTTTGTACTCATTTCTGTGATTGCTGCTTGGACTGTACTCATTGCTGTGACTTCTGCTTTTGGGACTGTACCATTCCAGTGACTGCTGCTTTTGAGTCTTTACTCATTACTGTGACTTCTGCTTTGGGTCTGTACTCATTGCTGTGACTGCTGCTTTGAGTCTGTACTCATTGCTGTGGTTG
This sequence comes from Neoceratodus forsteri, assembly GCA_016271365.2. Classification (NCBI taxonomy): domain Eukaryota; kingdom Metazoa; phylum Chordata; order Ceratodontiformes; family Ceratodontidae; genus Neoceratodus; species Neoceratodus forsteri. The sequence goes on from CM028130.1 coordinate 8,421,705, forward strand.
CTGCTTTGTTTCTGTACTCATTGATGTTACTGCAGCTTTTGAGTATTCATTACTGTGACTATTGCTTTAGGGTCTGTACTCATTGGCGTGACTTCTGCTTTTGAGCTGTTCTCATTGCTGCAACTACTGCTTTTCGGTCTGTACTCATTGCTTTGACTGCTGGTTTTGGGCCTGTACTCATTGCTGTAACTGCTGCTTTTTCGTCTATACTTATTGCTGTGACTGCTGCTTTGGGTCTGTGCTCATTGTTGTGACTGCAGCTTTTTGTCTGTACATATTGCTGTGACTGCTGCTTTTGTCTGTACACACAGCTGTGACTGATGCTTTTGACCTGTCTTCTTTGCAGTGACTGCTTCTTCTGGCCTGTACTCATTTCCATGAATGATGCATTTGGGTCTGTAGTCACTGCAGAGACTGATTCTTTTCTGGCTGTTCTTATTCCTGTTTGTGCTGCTTTGGCCTCTAATTTTGGCTGGAAATGCTGCTTTGGATTTGTACTACTGCTGTTAATCTGCTTTAGGAGTGTACTCATGACTCTTACCTCTGCTTGTAGGCTTGTATTTATTTCTCAGACTAGTGCTTTGGGACAGTACTCATTGCTGTGAAAGCTGCTTTTGGATCTGTACTCATTGCTCTGACTGCTGCTTTTGGGGCTGTACTCATTGCTGTGACTGTTGCTTGGGACTGTACTCATTGCATTTACTGCTGCTTTTGTCTGTACTCATTGCTCTGACTGCTGCTTTTGAGTCTGTACTCATTTGTGGCTGCTGCTTTTGTTTCTGAACTCATTGCTATTACTGCAGCTTTTGAGTCTTTACTAATTACTGACAACTGCTTTAGGGCCTGTACATTATTGATGTTACTGCTGCTTTTGATCTGTACTCATTGTTGTGACTACTGCATTTGGGTCTGTACTCATTGCTGTGACTGTTGCTTTGGTCTGTACTCATTGCTGTGGCTGCTTTTCATCTGTACTCATTGCTGTGACTGCTGCTTTGGGTCTGTGCTCATTGTTGTGACTGCTGCTTTTCTGTCTGTACATGCAGTGACTGATGCTTTTGACCTGTTCTCTTTGCTGTGACTGCTGCTTTTTGGCCTGCTCTCATTGCTGTGATTCTGCTTTTGAGCCTGTATTTATTGCTGTGACAGCTGCTTTGGCTTTGCACTCATTGCTGTGATTGCTGCTTTGGATCTGTACTTTGCTGTGACTGCTGCTTTTGGTCTGTACTGCAGTAACTACTGCTTTGGTTTGTACTCATTGCTGAGACGTCTGCTTTTCAGCCTTACTTATTGCTGTGACAGCAACATTTGGTCTGTACTTATTGCTGTGACAGCAGCTTTTGGGTTTGTTCTCATTTCTGTGATTGCTGCTTTGTGAGTGTACTATTGCTGTGACTTCTGCTTTGGGACTGTACTCTTCCTGTGACTACTGCTTTTGAGTCTTTACTCATTACTGTTACTACTGCTTTTGGGTCTGTACTCATTGCTGTGACTGCTGCTTTTGAGTCTGTACTTATTGCTGTGGCTGCTGTTTTGTTCTGTACTCATTGCTGTTACTGCAGCTTTGAAGTCTTTTTCATTACTGTGACTAATGCTTTAGGGCCTGTACTCATTGGATTTGACTTCTGCTTTTGAGCTTGTACTTTGCTGCAACAAATGCTTTTCGGTCTGTACTCATTGCTTTGACTGCTGTTTTGGCCTGTACTCATTGCTGTAACTGGTGTTTTTCATCTGTTCTCATTGCTGTGACTGCTGCTTTATGTCTGTGCTCATTGTTGTGACTGCTGCTTTTTGTCTGTACGCTTTGCTGTGACTGCTGCTTTGTGTGTCTGTACACACTGCTGTGACTGATGCTTTTCGACCTCTCTTCTTTGCAGTGACTGCTTCTTTGGGCCTGTACTCATTTCCGTGAATGATGCATTTGGGTCCGTGCTTACTGCAGAGACTGATTCTTTCTTGGCTGTTCTTATTCCTGTTTGCTGCTTTTGGCCTCTAATCTTGGCTGAAACTGTTGATTTGAGCTGTACTTTTACTGTTAATTCTGCTTTACGGAGTGTACTCATGGCTCTTACCTCTGCTTGTAGTTTGTATTTATTTCTGTGACTGCTGCTTTGGGACAGTACTCATTACTGTGAAAGTTGCTTTTGATCTGTACTCATTGCTGTGACTGCTGCATTTGGGTCTGTACTCATTGATGTGATTGATGCTTTGGGACAGTACTCATTGCTGTGACTGCTGCTTTTGATCTGTACTCATTCCTGTGACTGCTGCTTTTGGTCTCTACTCATTGCAGTTACTGCTGCTTTTGGGTCTGTATCATTGCTGTGACTGCAGCTTTTGGATCTGTACTCATTCCTGTGACTGCTGTTTTTGAGTCTGTACTCATTGCAGTTACTTACTTTTGGTCTGTACTCATTGCTGTGGCTACTGCTTTTGTTTCTGTACTCATTGTTGTTACTGCAGCTTTTGAGTCTTTATTAATTACAGTGACAACTGCTTTAGGTCCTGTACTCATTGATGTGACTGCTTCTTTTGGGTCAGTACTTTTTGTGTGCTGCTTTTGAGTCTTTACTCATTGCTGTGATCGCTGCTTTTGTTTCTGTACTCATTGCTGTGACTGCTGGTTTTGGGCCTGTACTCATTCCTGTGACTGCTGTTTTGAGTATACTCATTGTAGTTATTTGCTTTTTGTCTGTACACATTGCTGTGACTGCTGCTTTTGAGTCTGAATTCATTGCTGTGGCTGCTGATTTTGTTTCTGTACTCATTGCTGTTACTGCAGCTTTTGAGTCTTTACTCATTACTGTGACTACTGCTTTAGGGCCTGTACTCATTGATGTGACTGCTGCTTTTCAGCTGTACTCATTGCTGCAACTACTGCTATTCGGTCTGTCCTCATAGCTGTGACTGCTGGTTTTGGGCCTGTACTCATTGCTGTGACTACTGCTTTTTCACATGAACTCATTGCTGTGACTGCTGCTTTGGGTCTGTGCTCATTGCTGTGACTGCTGCTTTTTCATCTGTACTCATTGCTGTGACTGCTGCTTTGGGTCTGTGCTCATTGCTGTGACTGCTGCTTTTGAGTCTGTACTCATTGCTGTGGCTGCTGCTTTTGTTTCTGTACTCAGTGCTGTTACTGCAGCTTTTGAGTCTTTACTCATTACTGTGACTACTGCTTTAGGGCCTGTACTCATTGATGTGACTGCTGCTTTTGAGATGTACTCATTGCTGCTACTCGCTTTTGGTCTGTACTCATTGCTGTGACTGCTGGTTTTGGGCCTGTACTCATTTTCTGTGAATGCTGCTTTTTCGTCTGTACTCATTGCTGTGACTGCTGCTTTTTGGCCTTTCTCTATTGCAGTGACTACTGCTTTTGAGCCTGTACTTATGCTGTTAACCACATTTGGGGTGTGCTAATGCCGCGACTGCTGCTTTTGATCTGTACTCATTGCTGTGACTGCTGCTTTTGGTCGGTACTTTGCAGTTACTGCTGCTTTGATCTGTACTCATTGCCGTGACTGCTGCTTTTGTATCTGTACACAGCTGTGACTGATGCTTTTGGACCTGTAGTTTTTGCTGTGACTGCAGCTTTGGGCCAGTACTGTTGCTGTGACTGCTGCTTTTGGCCTGTTTTCATTGCTGTGACTTTTGCTTTTGAGCCTGTACTTATTGCTGTGACAGCTGCTTTTGGGTTTGCACTCAATGCTGTGGATTGCTGCTTTTTATCTGTACTCATTGCTGTGACTGCTGCTTTTGGGTCTGTACTCATTGCAGTTACAACTGCTTTTTGATTTTACTCATTGCTGTGACTACAGCTTTTGTGTCTGAACACAGAGCTGTGACTGACGCTTTTATATCTTTTAATCTTTTCTGTGACTGCTGCTTTTGAGCCTTTACTTATTGCTGAGATACCTACATTGGCCTGTACTTATTGCTGTGACAGCAGCTTGTGTTTTTACTCATTGCTGTGTTTGCTGCTTTTGGACTGTACTCATTCCTGTTACTGCAGCTTTGAGTCTTTACTCATTAATGTGACTACTGCTTTTGGGTCTGTACACATTGCTGTGACTGCTGCTTTTGATCTGTACTCATTGCTGTGACTGCAGCTTTTATTCCTGTACTCATTGCTGTGACTGCTGCTTTTTCATCTGTACTCATTGCTGTGACTGCTGCTTTGGGTCTGTGTTTATATTTGTGACTGTTGCTTTTGTCTGTACACATTGCTGTGACTGCTGCTTTTCTGTCTCACACACAGCAGTGACTGATGCTTTGGACCTGTACTCTTTGCTGTAACTGCTGTTTTGTGGCCTGTCTCATTGCTGTGACTTCTGTTGAGCCTGTACTTATTGCTGTGACAGCTGCTTTTGGGTTTGTACTCATTGCTGTGATTGTTGCTTGAACTGTACTCATTGCTGTGACTGCTGCTTTCGGTCTCGTACTCATTGCAGTTACTAATGCTTTTGGATTTGTACTCATTGCTGTCACTGCTGCTTTAGGAATGTACACACAGCTGTGAGTGATGCTTTTAGACCTTACTCTTTGCTGTGACTGCTGCTTTCAGCCTGTACTTATTGGAGTGACAGCTACATTTGGGCCTGTACTTATTGCAGTGAAAGCAGCTTTGGTTTGTACTCATTTCTGTGATTGCTGCTTTTGGGACTGTACTCATTGCTGTGACTTCTGCTTTTGGGACTGTACCCATTCCTGTGACTGCTGCTTTTGAGTCTTACTCATTACTGTGACTTCTGCTTTTGGTCTGTACTCATTGCTGTGACTGCTGCTTTTGAGTCTGTACTCATTGCTGTGGCTGCTGCTTTTGTTTCTGTACTCATTGATGTTACTGCAGCTTTTGAGTATTCATTACTGTGACTATTGCTTTAGGGTCTGTACTCATTGGCGTGACTTCTGCTTTTGAGCTGTACTCATTGCTGCAACTACTGCTTTTCGGTCTGTACTCATTGCTTTGACTGCTGGTTTTGGGCCTGTACTCATTGCTGTAACTGCTGCTTTTTCGTCTATACTTATTGCTGTGACTGCTGCTTTGGTCTGTGCTCATTGTTGTGACTTCAGCTTTTGTCTGTACACATTGCTGTGACTGTTGCTTTTGTGTCTGTACACACAGCCGGTATGTACAGACAGTTGCAGTCACAACAATGAGCACAGACCAAAGCAGCAGTCACAGCAATAAGTATAGAGGAAAAGCAGCGGTTACAGCAATGGTACAGTACTAAACCAGCAGTCAAAGCAATGAGGTACAAACCGAAAAGCAGAAGTTGCAGCAATGAGTACAGCTCAAAAAGCGAAATCACGCCAATGGTACAGACCTAAACAATAAGTCACAGTAATGAATACTCAAGCTGCGTAACAGTGATGCAAAACAGCAGCAGCCAATGAATACAGACCAAAAGCAACAGCTCAGCAATGAGTATGACCAAAAGCAGAAGTCACAGTAATGAGTAAAGACTCAAAGCAGCATTCACAGGAATGGGTGATCCCAAAGCAAGTCACAGCAATGATACAGTCCCAAAAGTAGCAATCATAAAATGAGTACAACCAAAGTTGCTTTCACTGCACGTGCATAGGCTCAAATGTGGCTGTCACTGCAATAAGTACGGCTGAAAAGGAGTCGTTGTAAAAGTAAAGTCTAAGGATCACTCACGGCTGTGTACATTCACAAAGCGCAGTGACAGCCATGGTACAAATCCGGCATTAGTAACTGCAATGAGTGAATCAAATGCAGCAATCACAGCAATGATTATAAACAAAAGCGGCTGTCACAGCATAGCACAGGCTCAAAGCAGAAGTCATGAATAGACTACCACACAGCAGTTACAGCAAGTAGAGTTCTAAAGCATCAATCACTGCTGTGTGTAAGATGAAAAGCAGCAGTCACAGCAATGTGCAGACAAAAAGCAATAGTCACAAATATGAACTTAGACCCAAACGGCATCAATGAGTAGTGAAAAGCAGCAGCTGGCAGTAGTACAGGAATAAAGCTGCGTCAGCAATGATACAGATCAAAAGCAGCAGTCAGTGCAATGACAGACCCAAAGCAGTAGCTGCATTAATGAGTAATTACTCAAAGCAGTAGCTGGGAGTGAGTACAGTCTCAAAGCAGAAGTCCCAGCAATGAGTACAGTTCAAAAGCAGCAAACACAGTAATGAGTATAAAGCAAAAGCTGTCAAGCAAGATACAGGCCAAATGTAGGTATCACAGTAATAAGTTAGGCTCAAAGCAGCAGTCTGTGAATTAAGATATAAAAGCGTCAGTCACAGCTGTGTTCCGGACTCATGTTTAGTCACAGCAATGAGTAAAATCAAAAGCGTAGTATTGCAATGAGTACGACCCAGCAGCAGTCACAGCAATGAGTACAGATAAAAGCAGCAATCACGGCGTAGTGCAGGTCAAAAGCAACTGTGCAGCAATAGTACAGGCTCAAAATCAAAGTCCTGTAGTAAAACAGGCCCAACAGCAGTCACAGCCTTGAGTACTGGGCCTAAAGCTGCATCACAGCAGACTGGGTCCAAAGCATCAGTCACAGCGTGTGAACAGATGCAAAGCAGCAGTCATGGCAATGAGTACAGATCTGAAGCAGCAACTGCAATGAGTACTACCCAGCAGCAGTCCTGTGTGTGCTGATTCCGCAGCAGTCAGCATTAGCTGCAATTCAAATGTGGCTGTAACAGCACATTACGGGCTCAAGGCTGTGGTCACAGCAATGAGAGGCAAAAAGCAGTAGTCACAGCGTAATTAGAGACGAAAAAGCAGATCACAGAAATGAGGCAGTCTAAAACCAGCAGTCACAGCAGTGAGTACAGACCAAAGCAGTAGTCGCAGCAATGAGTCTCTCAAAAGCAGTCAGATCAATGAGTACAGGCCTAAAGCAGTACAGTAATGAGAAGACTCAAAGCTGCAGTAACAGCACTGAGTGCAGAAACAAAGCAGCAGCCACAGCAATGTTTAATACCTGCGCAGTCACAGCAATGGCTGGACCCAAAGCAGCAGTCATGTGAGCACAGACCCAAAGCAGCAGTCGGGCCACGGGTTCGTGAAAGCAGTTGTCACAGCAATGAGAACAGGCCCGACCAGCAGTCACAGCTGAGGACAGACCAATAGCACGTTGTGGCATGAGTACAGCTGAAAGGCAGTCACATCAATGGTGTTATCTTAAAGCAAAGTTTCAGTACGAGAAGTCTCAAAAGCTGCGGTCACAGCAATGAGTACAGAAACAGCAGCAGCCACAGCAAGATTTTGACTCAAAAGCAGCAGTCACAGCAATGTACAGACCCAAGCGTAATGCTTCTAATGAGTAGGTTCGAAAACAGCAGTCACAGGAATGAGTAAGGCCCCAAACCAGCAGTTGCTAGCAATGAGTACAGATACAAAGCAGCAGTCACAGCAATAGTAGAAGACTCAAAGCAGCAGTCACAGCAAAGTGTCTGACCCAAAAGAAGCAGTCACATCAATGAGGACAGGACTCAAGTAGTTGTCACTGTAATTAGTAAGACTCAAAAGCATGGAGTAACAGCAATGAGTACAGAAACAAAAAGCAGCAACCACAGCAATGAGTCAGACTCAAAAGCAGCAGTCACAGCAATGATTACAGACCCAAAAGCAGTAGTCACAGTAATGAGTACAGTCCCAAAAGCAGAAGTCACAGCAATGAGTACGCTCCCGAAAGCAGCAATCTCAGAAATGAGAACAAACCCAAAAGCTGCTGTCACAGCAATAATGGTGAGCCCAAATGTGTAGCTTTCACAGCAATAAGTACAGGCTGAAAAGCAGCAGTCACGGCAATGAGTACAAATCCAAAAGCAGTAGTAACTGCAATGAGTACAGACCAAGCAGCAGTCACAGCAAAGTACAGATCCAAAGCAGCAATCCACAGCAATGAGGGCAAAGCCAAAGCAGCTGTCACAGAAATTACAGGCTGACAAAGCGAAGTCCAGCAATGAGAACAGGCCAAAAGCAGCAGTCACAGCAAAGAGTACAGGTCAAAAGCATCAGTCACTGCCATGTACGGACGAGAAAGCAGCAGTCACAGCAATGAGTACAGACCAAAAGCATCAGTAATTGCAATAGTACTGATGAAAATGCAGCAGTCACCAGCAATGAGCACAGACCCAAGCAGCAGTCACAGCAAAGTGTACAGATGAAAAAGCAGTAGTCATTGCAGTAGAGTACAGGCCAAAACCAGCAGTCACAGCAATGAGTACAGACCCAATTGCAGTGAGTCGCAGCAATGGGGCAGCTCAGGCAGCAGTCACATCGATGCAGTACAGGCACTAAAAAGTATTCACGGTAATGAGTAAAGACTCAAAGCTGCAGTAACAGCAATGAGTACAGAAACAAAAGCAGCAGCCACAGCAATGAGTACAGACTCAAAAGCAGCAGTCACAGCAATGAGTACAGACCTCAATGCGGTAGTCGCAGCAATGAGTACAGCTCAAAAGCAACAGTAACATCAATGAGTACAGGCCTAAAGCAGTTGTCACAGTAATTAGTAAAGACTCAAAAGCTGCAGTAACAGCAATGAGTTCAGAACAAAAAGCAGCAGCCACAGCAATGAGTACAGACTCAAAAGCAGCAGTCAGAGCAATGAGTACAGCTCAAAAGCAGCAGTAACTGCAATGAGTACAGTCCCAAAGCAACAGTCAGAGCAATGAGTACAGCCCCAAAGCAGCAGTCAGAGCAATGAGTACAGATCTAAAGCAGCTTTCACAGCAATGAGTACTGTCTAAAGCACCAGTCACAGAAATAAATACAAGCCTACAAGCAGGAGGTAAGAGCCATGAGTACACTCCCTAAAAGCAGAATTAACAGGCAGTGAGTACAAATCCAAAGCAGCAGATCCAGCCAAGATTAGGAGGCCCAAAAGCAGCACAAACAGGAATAAGAACAGCCAGAAAAGAATCAGTCTCTGCAGTGACTACTGATTTCCCAAATGCATCATTCATGGAAATGAGTACTTGTTCAGAAGAAGCAGTCACTGCAAAGAGGAGACAGGTCAAAAGCATCAGTCACAGCTGTGTGTACAGACACAAAAGCAGCAGTCACAGCAATGTGTACAGACAAAAGCTGCAGTCTAACAATGAGCACAGATCTAAAGCAGCAGTCACAGAATAAGTATAGAGGAAAAGCAGCAGTTACAGCAATGAGTACAGTACCAAAACCAGCAGTCAAAGCAATGAGTACAAACCGAAAAGCAGAAGTTGCAGCAATGAGTACAGCTCAAAGCAGAAGTCACGCCAATGAGTACAGGACCCTAAAGCAATAGTCACAGTAATGAATACTCCAAAGCTGCAGTAACAGTAATGAGTGCAAACAAAGCAGCAGCAGCCAATGAATACAGACTCAAAAGCAACAGTCACAGCAATGAGTACAGACCCAAAGCAGAAGTCACAGTAATGAGTAAAGACTCAAAAGCAGCAGTCACAGGAATGGGTACAGTCCCAAAGCAGAAGTTCACAGCAATGAGTACAGTCCCAAAGCAGCAATCACAAAATGAGTACAAATCCAAAGCTGCTTTCACTGCAATACAGGCAGACCCATAGTAGCTATCACTGCAATAAGTACAGGCTGAAAAGCAGCAGTCACAGCAAAGAGTAAAGGTCTAAAAGCATCACTCACAGCTGTGTGTACATTCACAAAAGCAGCAGTGACAGCCATGAGTACAAATCCAAAAGCATTAGTAACTGCAATGAGTACAGATCCAAAGCAGCAATCACAGCAATGAGTACAAACCCAAAAGCAGCTGTCACAGCAATAAGTACAGGCTCAAAAGCAGAAGTCACAGCAATGAGAACAGGCCACAAAACAGCAGTTACAGCAAAGAGTAGAGTTCCAAAAGCATCAATCACTGCTGTGTGTAAGACGAAAAGCAGCAGTCACAGCAATGTGTACAGACAAAAAGCAACAGTCACAAATGAACTCAGACCCAAAGCAGCAGTCACAGCAATGAGTACAGATGAAAAGCAGCAGTCACAGCAATGAGTACAGGAATAAAAGCTGCAGTCACAGCAATGAGTACAGATCCAAAAGCAGCAGTCACAGCAATGTGTACAGACCCAAAAGCAGTAGTCACATTAATGAGTAATTACTCAAAAGCAGCAGTCACAGGAATGAGTACAGTCCCAAAAGCAGAAGTCACAGCAATGAGTACAGTCCCAAAAGCAGCAAACACAGCAATGAGTACAAAAGCAAAAGCTGCTGTCACAGCAATCAGTACAGGCCCAAATGTAGGTATCACAGTAATAAGTAAAGGCTCAAAAGCAGCAGTCACAGCAAAGATTAAAGATATAAAAGCGTCAGTCACTGCTGTGTGTTCAGACACAAATGCTTTAGTCACAGCAATGAGTAAAAATCCAAAAGCAGTAGTAACTGCAATGAGTACCGACCAAAGCAGCAGTCACAGCAATGAGTACAGATAAAAAGCAGCAATCACAGCATTGAGTGCAAACCGCAAGCAGCTGTCACAGCAATAGGTACAGGCTCAAAATCAAAAGTCACAGCAATGAAAACAGGCCAAAAAGCAGAAGTCACAGCAATGAGAACTGGCCCAAAAGCTGCAGTCACAGCAAAGACTACAGGTCCAAAAGCATCAGTCACAGCTGTGTGAACAGATACAAAAGCAGCAGTCATGGCAATGAGTACAGATCCAAAAGCAGCAGTAACTGCAATGAGTACCGACCCAAAAGCAGCAGTCACAGCAATGAGTACAGATCCAAAAGCAGCAGTCACAGCATTAAGTACACCCCCAAATGTAGCTGTAACAGCAATAATTACAGGCTCAAAAGCTGTAGTCACAGCAATGAGAAAAGGCCAAAAAGCAGCAGTCACAGCAATGAGTACAGACGAAAAAGCAGCATTCACAGAAAATGAGTACAGGCCCAAAACCAGCAGTCACAGCAATGAGTACAGACCCAAAAGCAGTAGTCGCAGCAATGAGTATATCTCAAAAGCAGCAGTCACATCAATGAGTACAGGCCCTAAAGCAGTAGTCACAGTAATGAGTAAAGACTCAAAAGCTGCAGTAACAGCACTGAGTACAGAAACAAAAGCAGCAGCCACAGCAATGAGTACAGACTCAAAAGCAGCAGTCACAGCAATGAGCACAGACCCAAAGCAGCAGTCACAGCAATGAGCACAGACCCAAAGCAGCAGTCACAGCAATGAGTTCATGTGAAAAAGCAGTAGTCACAGCAATGAGAACAGGCCCAAAACCAGCAGTCACAGCTATGAGGACAGACCAAATAGCACAAGTTGCAGCAATGAGTACAGCTGAAAAGCAGCAGTCACATCAATGAGTACATTCCCTAAAGCAAAAGTCACAGTAATGAGTAAAGTCTCAAAAGCTGCAGTAACAGCAATGAGTACAGAAACAAAAGCAGCAGCCACAGCAATGAATACTGACTCAAAAGCAGCAGTCACAGCAATGTGTACAGACCAAAAAGCAAAAGTAACTACAATGAGTAGACTCAAAAACAGCAGTCACAGGAATGAGTACAGGCCCAAAACCAGCAGTCACAGCAATGAGTACAGAAACAAAAGCAGCAGTCACAGCAATGAGTAAAGACTCAAAAGCAGCAGTCACAGCAAAGAGTACTGACCCAAAAGAAGCAGTCACATCAATGAGTACAGGACCTAAAGCAGTTGTCACTGTAATTAGTAAAGACTCAAAAGCTGCAGTAACAGCAATGAGTACAGAAACAAAAGCAGCAGCCACAGCAATGAGTACAGACTCAAAAGCAGCAGTCACAGCAATGAGTACAGACCCAAAAGCAGTAGTCACAGTAATGAGTACAGTCCCAAAAGCAGAAGTCACAGCAATGAGTACACTCCCAAAAGCAGCAATCTCAGAAATGAGAACAAACCCAAAAGCTGCTGTCACAGCAATAAGTACAGGCCCAAATGTAGCTTTCACAGCAATAAGTACAGGCTGAAAAGCAGCAGTCACAGCAATGAGTACAAATCCAAAAGCAGTAGTAACTGCAATGAGTACAGACCCAAAAGCAGCAGTCACAGCAAAGAGTACAGATCCAAAAGCAGCAATCACAGCAATGAGGGCAAAGCCAAAAGCAGCTGTCACAGAAATAAGTACAGGCTCAAAAGCAGAAGTCCAGCAATGAGAACAGGCCAAAAAGCAGCAGTCACAGCAAAGAGTACAGGTCAAAAAGCATCAGTCACTGCTGCATGTACAGACAGAAAAGCAGCAGTCACAGCAATGAGTACAGACCCAAAAGCATCAGTAATTGCAATAGTACTGATGAAAATGCAGCAGTCACAGCAATGAGCACAGACCCAAAGCAGCAGTCACAGCAAAGTGTACAGATGAAAAAGCAGTAGTCACAGCAATGAGTACAGGCCAAAACCAGCAGTCACAGGCAATGAGTACAGACCAAAGCAGTAGTCGCAGCAATGAGTACAGCCCAAAAGCAGCAGTCACATCAATGAGTACAGGCCCTAAAGAAGTATTCACAGTAATGAGTAAAGACTCAAAAGCTGCAGTAACAGCAATGAGTACAGAAACAAAAGCAGCAGCCACAGCAATGAGTACAGACTCAAAAGCAGCAGTCACAGCAATGAGTACAGACCCAAATGCAGTAGTCACAGCAATGAGTACAGACTCAAAAGCAGCAGTCACAGTAATGAGTACAGTCCCAAATCTAGTCACATAATGAGTACAGACCCAAATGCAGCAGTCACAGCAATGAGTACAGATCCAAAAGCAGCTTTCACAGCAATGAGTACAGACTCAAAAGCAGCAGTCACAGCAATGAGTACAGACCAAAAAGCAGTAGTCACAGTAATGAGTAAAGACTCAAAAGCAGTAGTCACAGGAATGAGTACAGTCCCAAAAGCAGAAGTCACAGCAATGAGTAGCAAAGCAGCATAAACAGGAATAAGAACAGCCAGAAAAGAATCAGTCTCTGCAGTGAGTACGGACCCATGTGCATCATTCATGGAAATGAGTACAGGCCCAAAAGAAGCAGTCACTGCAAAGAAGACAGGTCAAAAATCATCAGTCACAGCAGTGTGTACAGACACAAAAGCAGCAGTCACAGCAATGCGTATAGACAAAAAGCTGCAGTCACAACAATGAGCACAGACCCAAAGCAGCAGTCACAGCAATGAGAACAGATAAAAAAGCACCAGTTACAGCAATGAGTACAGGCCAAAAAACAGCAGTTAAAGCAATGAGTACAGACCAAAAAGCATTTGTTGCAGCAAAGAGTACAGCTCAAAAGCAGAAGTCACGTCAATGAGTATAGGCCCTAAAGCATTAGTCACAGTAATGAAAAAAGACTTCAAAGCTGCAGTAACAGCAATGAGTACAGGAACAAAAGCAGCAGCCACAGCAATGAGTACAGACTCAAAAGCAGCAGTCACAGCAATGAGTACAGACCCAAAAGCAGTAGTCACAGTAATGAGTAAAGACTCAAAAGCAGTAGTCACAGGAATGAGTACAGTCCCAAAAGCAGAAGTCACAGCAATGAGTACACTCCCAAAAGCAGCAATTACAGAAATGAGAACAAACCCAAAAGCTGCTGTCACAGCAATAAGTACAGGCCCAAATGTAGCTGTCACAGCAATAAGTACAGGCTGAAAAGCAGCAGTCACAGCAATGAGTACAAATCCAAAAGCAGTAGTAACTGCAATGAGTACAGACCCAAAAGCAGCAGTCACAGCAAAGAGTACAGATCCAAAAACAGCAATCACAGCAATGAGTGCAAAGCCAAAAGCAGCTGTCACAGCAATAAGTACAGGCTCAAAAGTAGAAGTCACAGCAATGAGAACATGCCAAAAAGCAGCAGTCACAGCAAAGAGTACAGGTCAAAAAGCATCAGTCACTGCTGCATGTACAGACAGAAAAGCAGCAGTCACAGCAATGAGAACAGACCCAAAAGCATCAGTAATTGCAATAGTACTGACGAAAATGCAGCAGTCACAGCAATGAGCACAGACCCAAAGCAGCAGTCACAGCAAAGTGTACAGATGAAAAAAGCAGTAGTCACAGCAATGAGTACAGGCCAAAAACCAGCAGTCACTGCAATGAGTACAGACCCAATAGCAGTAGTCGCAGCAATGAGTACAGCTCAAAAGCAGCAGTCACATCAATGAGTACAGGCCCTAAAGCAGTATTCACAGTAATGAGTAAAGACTCAAAAGCTGCAGTAACAGCAATGAGAACAGAAACAAAGCAGCAGCCACAGCAATGAGTACAGACTCAAAAGCAGCAGTCACAGCAATGAGAACAGACCCAAATGCAGTAGTTCCAGCAATGAGTACAGCTCAAAAGCAGCAGTAACATCAATGAGTACAGGCCCTAAAGCAGTTGTCACAGTAATTAGTAAAGACTCAAAAGCTGCAGTAACAGCAATGAGTACAGAAACTAAAGCAGCAGCCACAGCAATGAGCACAGACCCAAAGCAGCAGTCACAGCAATAAGTATAGACGAAAAAGCAGCAGTTACAGCAATGAGTACAGGACCAAAACCAGAAGTCAAAGCAATGAGTACAGGCCCAAAACCAGCAGTCAAAGCAATGAGTACAGACCGAAAAGCAGCAGTTGCAGCAATGAGTACAGCTCAAAAGCAGAAGTCACGTCAATGAGTACAGACCCTAAAGTATTAGTCACAGTAATGAATACTCAAAAGCTGTAGTAACAGCAATGAGTACAGAAACAAAAGCAGCAGCCACAGCAATGAGTACAGACTCAAAAGCAGCAGTCACAGCAATGAGTACAGACCTAAAAGCTGAAGTAACTGCAATGAGTACAGACTCAAAAACAACAGTCACAGGAATGAGTACAGATCTAAAAGCTGCAGTCACAGCAATGAGTACAGACCCAAAAGCAGCAGTAACTGCAATGAGCAGAGACCCAAAAGCAGCAGTCACAGGAATGAGTACAGATCAAAAAGCAGAAGTCACAGCAATGAGTACTGTCCCAAAAGCAACAGTCACATTAATGAGTACAGACCCAAATGCAGCAGTCACAGCAATGAGTACTGTCCCAAAAGCATCAATCACATCAATGAGTACAGACCCAAATGCAGCAGTCACAGCAATGAGTACAGATCCAAAAGCAACTTTCACAGCAATGAGTACTGTCCCAAAAGCAGCAGTCACAGAAATAAATACAAGCCTACAAGCAGAGGTAAGAGCCATGAGTACACTCCTTAAAGCAGAATTAACAGATAAGAGTACAGCTCCAAAATCAACAGTTTCAGCCAAGATTAGAGGCCAAAAAGCAGCAGAAACAGGAATAAGAACAGCCAGAAAAGAATCAGTCTCTGCAGTGAGTACGGACCCAAATGCATCATTCACGGAAATGAGTACAGGCCCAAAAGAAGCAGTCACTGCAAAGAAGACAGGTCGAAAAGCATCAGTCACAGCAGTGTGTACAGACACAAAAGCAGCAGTCACAGCAATGCGTACAGACAAAAAAGCTGCAGTCACAACAATGAGCACAGACCAAAGCAGCAGTCACAGCAATGAGAACAGATGAAAAAGCACCAGTTACAGCAATGAGTACAGGCCAAAAAACAGCAGTCAAAACAATGAGTACAGACCGAAAAGCATTTGTTGCAGCAAAGAGTACAGCTCAAAAGCAGAAGTCACGTCAATGAGTACAGGCCCTAAAGCATTAGTCACAGTAATGAAAAAAGACTTCAAAGCTGCAGTAACAGCAATGAGTACAGAAACAAAAGCAGCAGCCACAGCAATGAGTACAGACTCAAAAGCAGCAGTCACAGCAATGAGTACAGACCCAAAAGCAGTAGTCACAGTAATGAGTAAAGACTCAAAAGCAGTAGTCACAGGAATGAGTACAGTCCCAAAAGCAGAAGTCACAGCAATGAGTACACTCCCAAAAGCAGCAATCACAGAAATGAGAACAAACCCAAAAGCAGCTCTCACAGCAATAAGTACAGGCCCAAATGTAGCTTTCACAGCAATAAGTACAGGCTGAAAAGCAGCAGTCACAGCAATGAGTACAAATCCAAAAGCAGTAGTAACTGCAATGAGTACAGACCCAATAGCAGCAGTCACAGCAAAGAGTACAGATCCAAAAGCAGCAATCACAGCAATGAGTGCAAAGCCAAAAGCAGCTGTCACAGCAATAAGTACAGGCTCAAAAGCAGAAGTCCAGCAATGAGAACATGCCAAAAAGCAGCAGTCACAGCAAAGAGTACAGGTCAAAAAGCATCAGTCACTGCTGCATGTACAGACAGAAAAGCAGCAGTCACAGCAATGAGTACAGACTCAAAAGCATCAGTAATTGCAATAGTACTGATGAAAATGCAGCAGTCACAGCAATGAGCACAGACCCAAAGCAGCAGTCACATCAATGAGAACCGACAAAAAACAGCAGTTACAGCAATGAGTACAGGCCCAAAACCATCAGTCAAAGCAATGAGTACAGACCGAAAAGCATTAGTTTCAACGAAGATTACAGCTCAAAAGCAGAAGTCACGCCAATGAGAACAGGCCATAAAGCATTAGTCACAGTAATGAATAAAGACTCCGAAGCTGCAGTAACAGCAATGAGTACTGGAACAAAAGCAGCAGCCACAACAATGAGTACAGTCTCAAAAGCAGAAGTCACAGCAATGAGTACACTCCCAAAAGCAGCAATCTCAGAAATGAGAACAAACCCAAAAGCTGCTGTCACAGCAATAAGTACAGGCCCAAATGTAGCTGTCACAGCAATAAGTACAGGCTGAAAAGCAGCAGTCACAGCAATGAGTACAAATCCAAAAGCAGTAGTAACTGCAATGAGTACAGACCAAAAGCAGCAGTCACAGCAAAGAGTACAGATCCAAAAACAGCAATCACAGCAATGAGTGCAAAGCCAAAAGCAGCTGTCACAGCAATAAGTACAGGCTCAAAAGTAGAAGTCACAGCAATGAGAACAGGCCAAAAAGCAGCAGTCACAGCAAAGAGAACAGGTCAAAAAGCTTCAGTCACTGCTGCATGTACAGACAGAAAAGCAGCAGTCACAGCAATGAGTACAGACCCAAAAGCATCAGTAATTGCAATAGTACTGACGAAAATGCAGCAGTCACAGCAATGAGCACAGACCCAAAGCAGCAGTCACAGCAAAGTGTACAGATGAAAAAGCAGTAGTCACAGCAATGAGTACAGGCCAAAAACCAGCAGTCACAGCAATGAGTACAGACCCAATAGCAGTAGTCGCAGCAATGAGTACAGCTCAAAAGCAGCAGTCACATCAATGAGTACAGGCCCTAAAGCAGTATTCACAGTAATGAGTAAAGACTCAAAAGCTGCAGTAACAGCAATGAGAACAGAAACAAAAGCAGCAGCCACAGCAATGAGTACAGACTCAAAAGCAGCAGTCACAGCAATGAGAACAGACCCAAATGCAGTAGTTCCAGCAATGAGTACAGCTCAAAAGCAGCAGTAACATCAATGAGTACAGGCCCTAAAGCAGTTGTCACAGTAATTAGTAAAGACTCAAAAGCTGCAGTAACAGCAATGAGTACAGAAACTAAAGCAGCAGCCACAGCAATGAGAACAGACTCAAGAGCAGCAGTCACAGCAATGAGTACAGACCCAAAAGCAGTAGTCACAGTAATGAGTAAAGACTCAAAAGCAGCAGAAACTGGAATAAGAACAGCCAGAAAAGAATCAGTCTCTGCAGTGAGTACGGACTCAAATGCATCATTCATGGAAATGAGTACAGGCCCAAAAGTTGCAGTCACTGCAAAGAAGACAGGTCCAAAAGCATCAGTCACAGCTGTGTGTACAGACACAAAAGCAGCAGTCTCAGCAATGTGTACAGACAAAAAAGCTGCAGTCACAACAATGAGCACAGACCCAAAGCAGCAGTCACAGCAATAAGTATAGACGAAAAAGCAGCAGTTACAGCAATGAATACAGGACCAAAACCAGAAGTCAAAGCAATGAGTACAGGCCCAAAACCAGCAGTCAAAGCAATGAGTACAGACCAAAAAGCAGTAGTTGCAGCAATGAGTACAGCTCAAAAGCAGAAGTCACGTCAATGAGTACAGACCCTAAAGTATTAGTCACAGTAATGAATACTCAAAAGCTGCAGTAACAGCAATGAGTACAGACACAAAAGCAGCAGTCACAGCAATGAGTACAGACCTAAAAGCAGAAGTAACTGCAATGAGTACAGACTCAAAAACAGCAGTCACAGGAATGAGTACAGATCTAAAAGCTGCAGTCACAGCAATGAGTACAGACCCAAAAGCAGCAGTTACTGCAATGAGCAGAGACCCAAAAGCAGCAGTCACAGGAATGAGTACAGATCAAAAAGCAGCAGTCACAGCAATGAATACTGTCCCAAAAGCAGCAGTCACATTAATGAGTACAGACCCAAATGCAGCAGTCACAGCAATGAGTACTGTCCCAAAAGCATCAATCACATCAATGAGTACAGACCCAAATGCAGCAGTCACAGCAATGAGTACAGATCCAAAAGCAACTTTCACAGTAATGAGTACTGTCCCAAAAGCAGCAGTCACAGAAATAAATACAAGCCTACAAGCAGAGGTAAGAGCCATGAGTACACTCCTTAAAGCAGAATTAACAGTAAAGAGTACAGCTCCCAAAATCAACAGTTTCAGCCAAGATTAGAGGCCAAAAAGAAGCAGAAACAGGAATAAGAACAGCCAGAAAAGAATCAGTCTCTGCAGTGAGTACTGACCCAAATGTATCATTCACGGAAATGAGTACAGGCCTAAAAGAAGCAGTCACTGCAAAGAAGACAGGTCGAAAAGCATCAGTCACAGCAGTGTGTACAGACAAAAAAGCTGCAGTCACAACAATGAGCACAGACCCAAAGCAGCAGTCACATCAATGAGAAACGACAAAAAAGCAGCAGTTACAGCAATGAGTACAGGCCCAAAACCATCAGTCAAAGCAATGAGTACAGACCGAAAAGCATTAGTTGCAACAAAGAGTACAGCTCAAAAGCAGAAGTCACGCCAATGAGTACAGGCCGTAAAGCATTAGTCACAGTAATGAATAAAGACTCCAAAGCTGCAGTAACAGCAATGAGTACTGGAATAAAAGCAGCAGCCACAACAATGAGTACAGACTCAAAAGCAGTAGTCGCAGCAATGAGTACAGCTCAAAAGCAGCAGTAACATCAATGAGTACAGGCCCTAAAGCAGTTGTCACAGTAATTAGTAAAGACTCAAAAGCTTCAGTAACAGCAATGAGTACAGAAACAAAAGCAGCAGCCACAGCAATGAGTACAGACTCAAAAGCAGCAGTCACAGCAATGAGTACAGACCCAAAAGCAGAAGTAACTGCAATGAGTACAGACTCAAAAACAGCAGTCACAGGAATGAGTACAGATCCAAAAGCTGCTGTCACAGCAATGAGTACAGACCCAAAAGCAGCAGTAACTGCAATGAGTAGAGTCCCAAAAGCAGCAGTCACAGGAATGAGTACAGAACAGAAAAGCAGCAGTCACAGCAATGAGTACTGTCCCAAAAGCAACAGTCACATCAATGAGTACAGACCCAAATGCAGCAGTCACAGCAATGAGTACAGATCCAAAAGCAACTTTCACAGCAATGAGTACTGTCCCAAAAGCAGCAGTCACAGAAATAAATACAAGCCTACAAGCAGAGGTAAGAGCCATGAGTACACTCCCTAAAGCAGAATTAACAGCAAAGAGTACAGCTCCAAAATCAACAGTTTCAGCGAAGATTAGAGGCCCAAAAGCAGCAGAAACAGGAATAAGAACAGACAGAAAAGAATCAGTCTCTGCAGTGAGTACGGACCCAAATGCATCATTCACGGAAATGAGTACAGGCCCAAAAGAAGCAGTCACTGCAAAGAAGACAGGTAAAAAAGCATCAGTCACAGCAGTGTGTACAGACAGAAAAGCAGCAGTCACAGCAATGCGTACAGACAAAAAAGCAGCAGTCACAACAATAAGCACAGACCCAAAGCAGCAGTAACAGCAATGAGAACAGACAAAAAGCAGCAGTTACAGCAATGAGTACAGGCCCAAAACCAGCAGTCAAAGCAATGAGTAAAGTCTGAAAAGCATTAGTTGCAGCAAAGAGTACAGCTCAAAAGCAGAAGTCACGCCAATGAGTACAGGCCCTAAAGCATTAGTCGCAGTAATGAATAAAGACTCCAAAGCTGCACTAACAGCAATGAGTACTGGAACAAAAGCAGCAGCCACAGCAATGAGTACAGACTCAAAAGCAGCTGTCACAGCAGTGAGTACAGGCCCAAAAGCAGTAGTCACAGTAATGAGTAAAGACTCAAAAGCAGCAACCACAGAAATGAGTACAAACCCAAAAGCTGCTGTCACAGCAATAAGTACAGGCCCAAATGTAGCTGTCACAGTAATAAGTACAGGCTGAAAAGCAGCAGTCACAGCAATGAGTACAAAGCCAAAAGCAGTGGTAACTGCATTGAGTACAGACACAAAAGCAGCAGTCACAGCAATGAGTACAGATCCAAAAGCAGCAATCACAGCAATGAGTACAAACCCAAAAGCAGCTGTCACAGTAGTAAGTACAGGCTCAAAAGCAGAAGTCACAGCAATCAGAACAGGCCAAAAAGTAGCAGTCACAGCAAAGAGTACAAGTCCAAAAGCATCAGTCACTGCTGTGTGTACAGACAGAAAAGCAGCAGTCACAGCAATGAGTACAGACCCAAAAGCATCAGTAATTGCAATGAGTACAGACAAAAAAGCAGCAGTCACAGCAATGAGCACAGACCCAAAGCAGCAATCACAGCAATGAGTACAGATGAAAAATCAGTACCACAGCAATGAGTACAGCTCAAAAGCAGCAGTCACATCAATGAGTACAGGCCCTAAAGCAGTAGTCACAGTAATGAGTAAAGACTCAAAAGCTGAAGTAACAGCAATGAGTACAGAAACAAAAGCAGCAGCCACAGCAATGAGTACAGATTCAAAAGCAGCAGTCACAGCAATGAGTTCATACCCAAAAGTAGTAGTTGCAGCAATGAGTACAGCTCAAAAGCAGCAAAAACATCAATGAGTACATGCCCTAAAGTAGTTGTCCCAGTAATTAGTAAAGACTCAAAAGCAGTAGTAACAGCAATGAGTACTGAAACAAAAGCAGCAGCCACAGCAATGAGTACAGACTCAAAAGCAGCAGTCACAGCAATGAGTACAGACCCAAAAGCAGAAGTAACTGCAATGAGTACAGACTCAAAAACAGCAGTCACAGGAATGAGTACAGATCCAAAAGCAGCAGACACTGCAATGAGTACACATCCAAAAGCAGCAGTAACTGTAATGAGTCCGACCCAAAAGCAGCAGTCACAGCAATGAGAACACATCCAAAAGTAGCAGTAACTGCAATGAGTACTGACCCAAAAGCAGCAGTCACAGCAATGAGTACACATCCAAAAGCAGCAGTAACAGCAATGATTACTGACCAAAAAGCAGCAGTCACAGCAATGAGTACAGATCCAAAAGCAGCAATCACAGCAATGAGTACAAACCCAAAAAACAGCTGTCACAGCATGAAGTACAGGCCCAAAAGTAGCTGTCACAGCAATAAGTACAGGCTCAAAAGCAGCAGTCACAGCAATGAGAACAGGCCAAAAAGCAGCAGTCACAGCAATGAGTACAGGCCTAAAAGCAGCAGTCACAGCAATGAGTACACATCCAAAAGCAGCAGTAACTGCAATGAGTCCGACACAAAAGCAGCAGTCACAGCAATGAGTACACATCCAAAAGCAGCAGTAACTGCAATGAGTACTGACCCAAAAGCAGCAGTCACAGCAATGAGAACAGGCCAAAAAGCAACAGTCACAGCAATGAGTACATGCCTAAAAGCAGCAGTCACAGCAATGAGAACACATCCAAAAGCAGCAGTAACTACAATGAGTACAGACCCAAAAGCGGAAGTCACAGCAATGAGTACACATCCAAAAGCAGCAGTAACAGCAATGAGTACTGACCAAAAAGCAGAAGTCACAGCAATGAGTACAGATCCAAAAGCAGCAATCACAGCAATGAGTACAAACCCAAAAGCAGCTGTCACAGCATTAAGTAAAGGCCCAAAAGTAGCTGTCACAGCAATAAGTACAGGCTCAAAAGCAGCAGTCACAGCAATGAGAACAGGCCAAAAAGCAGCAGTCACAGCAATGAGTACAGGCCTAAAAGCAGCAGTCACAGCAATGTGTACAGGTCCAAAAGCAGCAGTAAGAGCAATGAGTGCAGGCCCAAAAGCTTCTGTCACAGCTGTGTGTATAGATACAAAAGCAGCAGTCACGGCAATGCATACAGACAAAACAGCAGCAGTCACAACAATGAGCACAGACCCAAACCCGCAGTAACAGCAATGAGTATAGATGAAAGCAGCAGTCATAGCAATGAGAACAGGAATAAAAGCAGAAGTCACAGTAATGAGTACAGACCCAAAAGCAACTTTCAAAACAATAAGTACGGCCCAAAAAGCTGCAGTCAGAGCAATGGGTACAGTTCCAAAAGCTGCAGTCACTGCAATGAGTACAGATCCAAAAGCAGCAGTAACTGCAATGAGTACAGATCCAAAAGCTGCAGTAACTGCAAAGAGTACAGACCCAAAAGCTGCAGTCACAGCAATGAGTACAGATCCAAAAGAGGTAGTCACAACAATGAGTACTGTCCCAAAAGCAGCAGTCACACCAATGAGTACAGACCCAAAAGCAGCAGTCACAGCAATGAGGACAGATCCAAAAGCAGCTATCACAGCAATAAGCACTGTCCCAAAAGCAGAAGTCACAAAAATATTTACAAGCCTACAAGCAGAGGTAAGAGCCATGAGGACACTCCCTAAAGCAGAATTAACAGCAATGAGTACAGATCCAAAAGCAGCAGTTTCAGCCATGATTAGAGGCCCAAAAGCAGCAGAAACAGGAATAAGAACAGCCAGAAAAGAATCAGTCTCTGTAGTGAGTACGGACCCAAATGCAGCATTCACAGAAAGGAGTACTGGCCCAAAAGAAGCAGTCACAGCAAAGAGTACAGGTCCAAAAGCATCAGTCACAACTGTGTGTACAGACACAAAAGCAGCAGTCACAGCAATGCATACAGACAAAAAAGCAGCAGTCACAACAATGAGCACAGACCCAAAGCAGCAGTCACAGCAATGAGTACAGACCCAAATGCAGTAGTCGCAGCAATGAGTACAGATCAAAAGCAGCAGTAACATCAATGAGTACTGGCCCTAAAGCAGTTGTCACAGTAATTAGTAAAGACTCAAAAGCTGCAGTAATAGCAATGAGTACAGAAACAAAAGCAGCAGCCACAGCAATGAGTACAGACTCAAAAGCAGCAGTCAGAGCAATGAGTACGGACCGAAAAGCAGCAGTAACTGCAATGAGTACAGTCCCAAAAGCAACAGTCACAGCAATGAGTACAGACCCAAAAGCAGCAGTAACTGCAATGAGTACAGTCCCAAATGCAGCAGTCACAGCAATGAGTACAGATCCAAAAGCAACTTTCACAGCAATGAGTACTGTCCAAAAAGCAGCAGTCACAGAAATAAATACAAGCCTCAAGCAGAGGTAAGAGCCATGAGTACACTCCCTAAAGCAGAACTAACAGCAAAGAGTACAGATCCAAAAGCAGCAGTTTCAGCCAAGATTAGAGGCCCAAAAGCAGCAGAAACAGGAATAAGAACAGCCAGAAAAGAATCAGTCTCTGTATTGAGTACGGACCCAAATGCATCATTCACGGAAATGAGTACAGGCCCAAAAGAAGCAGTCACTGCAAAGAAGACAGGTCCAAAAGCATCAGTCACAGCAGTGTGTACAGACACAAAAGCAGCAGTCACAGCAATGCGTACAGACAAAAAAGCTGCAGTCACAACAATGAGCACACACCCAAAGCAGCAGTCACAGCAATGAGAACAGACGAAAAAGCAGTAGTTGCAGCAATGAGTACAGCTCAAAAGCAGAAGTCACATCAATGAGTACAGCCCCTAAAGCATTAGTCACAGTAATGAATAAAGACACCATAGCTGCAGTAACAGCAATGAGTACAGAAACAAAAGCAGGAGCCACAGCAATGAGTACAGATCCAAAAGCAGTAGTCACAGCAATGAGTACAGTCCCAGAAGCAGAAGTCACAGCAATGAGTACAGTCCCAAAAGCAACAGTCACAGCAATGAGTACAGCCCCAAAAGCAGCAGTAACTGCAATGAGTACAGACCCAAAAGCATCAGTCACAGCAATGAGTACAGATCGAAAAGCATCTATCACAGCAATGAGTACAGACCCAAAGCAGTAGTCAACAATGCGTACAGGCCCAAAAGCAGCTGTCACAGCAATAAGTACAGGCTCAAAAGCAGCAGTCACAGCAATGAGAACAGGCCAAAAAGCAATAGTCACAGCAATGAGTACAGGCTTAAAAGCAGCAGTCACAGCAATGAGAACACATCCAAAAGCAGCAGTAACTGCAATGAGTACAGACCCAAAAGCAGCAGTCACAGCAATGAGTACACATCCAAAAGCAACAGTAACAGCAATGACTACTGACCAAAAAGCAGAAGTCACAGCAATGAGTACAGATCCAAAAGCAGCAATCACAGCAGTGAATACAAACCCAAATGCAGCTGTCACAGCATTAAGTACAGGCCCAAAAGTAGCTGTCACAGCAATAAGTACAGGCTCAAAAGCAGCAGTCACAGCAATGAGAACAGGCCAAAAAAGCAGTAGTCACAGCAATGAGTACAGGCCTAAAAGCAGCAGTCACAGCAATGGGTACAGGTCCAAAAGCAGCAGTCAGAGCAATGAGTGCAGGCCCAAAAGCATCAGTCACAGCTGTGTGTACAGATACAAAAGCAGCAGTCACGGCAATGCATACAGACAAAACAGCAGCAGTCACAACAATGAGCACAGTCCCAAACCCGCAGTAACAGCAATGAGTATAGATCAAAAAGCAGCAGTCACAGCAATGAGAACAGGAATAAAAGCAGAAGTCAAAGTAATGAGTACAGACCCAAAAGCAACTTTCAAAACAATAAGTACAGCCCAAAAAGCTGAAGTCAGAGCAATTCGTACAGTACCAAAAGCTGCAGTCACAGCAATGAGTACAGATCCAAAAGCAGCAGTAACTGCAATGAGTACAGTTCCAAAAGCAGCAGTAACTGCAATGAGTACAGACCCAAAAGCTGCAGTCACAGCAATGAGAACAGATCCAAAAGCGGTAGTCACAGCAATGAGTACTTTCCCAAAAAGTGGTAGTCACAACAATGAGTACTGTCCCAAAAGCAGCAGTCACACCAATGAGTACAGACCCAAAAGCAGCAGTCACAGCAATGAGGACAGATCCAAAAGCAGCTATCACAGCAATAAGTACTGTCCCAAAAGCAGCAGTCACAGAAATAATTACAAGCCTACAAGCAGAGGTAAGAGTCATGAGGACACTCCCTAAAGCAGAATTAACAGCAGTGAGTACATATCGAAAAGCAGCAGTTTCAGCCATGAATAGAGACCCAAAAGCAGCAGAAACAGGAATAAGAACAGCCAGAAAAGAATCAGTCTCTGCAGTGAGTACGGACCCAAATGCATCACTCACGGAAATGAGTACAGGCCCAAAAGAAGCAGTCACTGCAAAGAAGACAGGTCCAAAAGCATCAGTCACAGCAGTGTGTACAGACACAAAAGCAGCAGTCACAGCAATGCGTACAGACAAAAAAGCTGGAGTCACAACAATGAGCACACACACAAAGCAGCAGGCACAGCAATGCAAAAAGGTGAAAAAGCAGTAGTTGCAGCAATGAGTACAGCTCAAAAGCAGAAGTCACGTCAATGAGTACAGCCCCTAAAGCATTAGTCACAGTAATGAATAAAGACACCAAAGCTGCAGTAACAGCAATGAGTACAGAAACAAAAGCAGCAGCCACAGCAATGAGTACAGACCCAAAAGCAGTAGTCACAGTAATGAGTAAAGACTCAAAAGCAGTAGTCACATTAATGAGTACAGTCCTAAAAGCAGAAGTCACAGCAATGAGTATAGTCCCAAAAGCAGCAATCACAGAAATGAGTACAAACCCAAAAGCTGCTGTCACTGCAATAAGTACAGGCCCAAATGTAGCTGTCACAGCAATAAGAACAGGCTGAAAAGCAGAAGTCACAGCAAAGAGTAATGGTCTTAAAGTATTAGTCACAGCTGTGTGTACAGACACATAAGCAGTAGTCACAGTAATGAGTACAAATCCAAAAGCAGTAGTAACTGCAATGGGTACAGACCCAAAAGCAGCAGTCACAGCAATGAGTACAGATCCAAAAGCAGCAATCACAGCAATGAGAACAAACTCAAAAGCAGCTGGCACAGCAATAAGTACAGGCTCAAAAGCAGAAGTCACAGCAATGAGAACAGGCAAAAAAGCAGCAGTCACAGCAAAGAGTACAGGTCCAAAAGCAGCAGTAACTGCAATGAGTCTGACCCAAAAGCAGCAGTCACAGCAATGAGTACACATCCAAAAGCAGCAGTAACTGCAATGAGTACCAACCCAAAAGCAGCAGTCACAGCAATGAGAACAGGCCAAAAAGCAACAGTCACAGCAATGAGTACAGGCCTAAAAGATGCAGTCACAGCAATGAGTACACATCCAAAAGGAGCAGTAACTGCAATGAGTACAGACCCAAAAGCAGCAGTCACAGCAATGAGTACACATCCAAAAGCAGCAGTAACAGCAATGAGTACTGACCAAAAAGCAGCAGTCACAGCAATGAGCACAGATCCAAAAGCAGCAATCACAGCAATGAGTACAAACCCAAAAGGAGCTGTCACAGCATTAAGTACAGGCCCAAAAGTAGCTGTCACAGGAATAAGTACAGGCTCAAAAGCAGCAGTCACATCAATGAGAACAGGCCAAAAAGCAGTAGTCACAGCAATGAGTACAGGCCTAAAAGCAGCAGTCACAGCAATGTGTACAGGTCCAAAAGCAGCAGTCAGAGCAATGAGTGCAGGCCCAAAAGCATCAGTCACAGCTGTGTGTACAGATACAAAAGCAACAGTCACGGCAATGCATACAGACAAAACATCAGCAGTCACAACAATGAGCACAGACCCAAACCCGCAGTAACAGCAATGAGTATAGATGAAAAAGCAGCAGTCACAGTAATGAGAACAGGAATAAAATCAGAAGTCACAGTAATGAGTACAGACCCAAAAGCAACTTTCAAAACAATAAGTACAACCCAAAAAGCTGAAGGCAGAGCAATGGGAACAGTACCAAAAGCTGCAGTCACAGCAATGAGTACAGATCCAAAAGCAGCAGTAACTGCAATGAGTACAGATCCAAAAGCTGCAGTAACTGCAATGAGTACAGACCCAAAAGCTGCAGTCACAGCAATGAGTACAGATCCAAAAGCGGTAGTCACAGCAATGAGTACTGTCCCAAAAGCGGTAGTCACAACAATGAGTACTGTCCCAAAAGCAGCAGTCACACCAATGAGTACAGACCCAAAAGCAGCAGTCACAGCAATGAGTACAGGTCCAAAAGCAGCAGTTTCAGCCATGAATAGAGACCCAAAAGCAGCAGAAACAGGAATAAGAACAGCCAGGAAAGAATCAGTCTCTGCAGTGAGTACGGACCCAAATGCAGCATTCACAGAAAGGAGTACTGGCCGAAAAGAAGCAGTCACAGCAAAGAGTACAGGTCCAAAAGCATCAGTCACAACTGTGTGTACAGACACAAAAGCAGCAGTCACAGCAATGCATACAGACAAAAAAGCAGCAGTCACAACAATGAGCACAGACCCAAAGCAGCAGTCACAGTAATGAGTTCAGACCCAAATACAGTAGTCGCAGCAATGAGTACAGATCAAAAGCAGCAGTCATGACAATGAGTACAGGCCCTAAAGCAGTTGCCACAGTAATTAGTAAAGACTCAAAAGCTGCAGTAACAGCAATGAGTACAGAAACAAAAGCAGCAGCCACAGCAATGAGTACAGACTTAAAAGCAGCAGTAACTGCAATGAGTACAGTCCCAAAAGCAACAGTCACAGCAATGAGCACAGACCCAAATGCAGCAGTCACAGCAATGAGTACTGACCGAAAAGCAGCAGTCACAGCAATGAGGACAGATCCAAAAGCAACCTTCACAGCAATGAGTACTCTCCCAAAAGCAGCAGTCACAGAAATAAATACAAGCCTACAAGCAGAGGTAAGAGCCATGATTACACTCCCTAAAGCAGAATTAACAGCAAAGAGTACAGATCCAAAAGCAGCAGTTTCAGCCAAGATTAGAGGCCCAAAAGCAGCAGAAACAGGAATAAGAACAGCCAGAAAAGAATCGGTCTCTGCAGTGAGTACGGACCCAAATGCATCATTCACGGAAATGAGTACAGACCCAAAAGAAGCAGTCACAGCAATGAGTACAGTCCCAAAAGAAGCAGTCATTGCAAAGAAGACAGGTCCAAAAGCATCAGTCACATCAGTGTGTACAGACACAAAAGCAGCAGTCACAGCAATGCGTACAGACAAAAAAGCAGCAGTCACAACAATGAGCACAGACCCAAAGAAGCAGCAGTCACAGCAATGAGAACAGATGAAAAAGCAGTAGTTGCAGCAATGAGTACAGCTCAAAAGCAGAAGTCACGTCAATGAGTACAGCCCCTAAAGCATTAGTCACTGTAATGAATAAAGACACCAAAGCTGCAGTAACAGCAATGAGTACAGAAACAAAAGCAGCAGCCACAGCAATGAGTACAGACCCAAAAGCAGTAGTCACATTAATGAGTAAAGACTCAAAAGCAGTAGTCACAGGAATGAGTACAGTCCTAAAAGCAGAAGTCACAGCAATGAGTACAGTCCCAAAAGCAGCAATCACAGAAATGAGTACAAACCCAAAAGCTGCTGTCACTGCAATAAGTACAGGCCCAAATGTAGCTGTCACAGCAATAAGTACAGGCTGAAAAGCAGCAGTCACAGCAAAGAGTAATGGTCTAAAAGCATCAGTCACAGCTGTGTGTACAGACACATAAGCAGCAGTCACAGTAATGAGTACAAATCCAAAAGCAGTAGTAACTGCAATGGGTACAGACCCAAAGGCAGCAGTCACAGCAATGAGTACAGATCCAAAAGCAGCAATCACAGCAATGAGTACAAACCCAAAAGCAGCTGTCACAGCAATAAGTACAGGCTCAAAAGCAGAAGTCACAGCAATGAGAACAGGCCAAAAAGCAGCAGTCACAGCAAAGAGTACACGTCCAAAAGCATCAATCACTGCTGTGTGTATAGACAGAAAAGCAGCAGTCACAGCAATGTGTACAGACAAAAAAGCAACAGTCACAACAATGAGCACAGACCCAAAGCAGCAGTCACAGCAATGAGTACAGACGAAAAAGCAGCAGTCACAGCAATGAGTACAGGAATAAAAGCTGCAGCCACAGCAATGAGTACTGATCCAAAAGCAGCAGTCACAGCAATGAGTACTGACCCAAAAGCAGTAGTCACAGTAATGAGTAATAACTCAAAAGCAGCAGTCACAGGAATGAGTACAGTCCCAAAAGCAGAAGTCACAGCAATGAGTGCAGTCCCAAAAGCAGCAATCACAGTAATGAGTACAAAACCCAAAAGCTGCTGTCACAGCAATAAGTACAGGCCCAAATGTAGCTGTCACAACAACAAGTACAGGCTCAAAAGCAGCAGTCACAGCAAAGAGTAAAGGTCTAAAAGCATCAGTCACAGCTGTGTGTACAGACACAAAAGCAGCAGTCACAGCAATGAGTACAAATCCAAAAGCAGTAGTAACTGCAATGAGTACCTACCCAAAAGCAGCCGTCACAGCAATGAGTACAGATCCAAATGCAGCAATCACAGCAATGAGAGCAAACCCAAAAGCAGCTGTCACATCAATAAGTACAGGCTCAAAAGCAGAAGTCACAGCAATGAGTACAGGCCCAAAAGCAGCAGTCACAGCAAAGAGTACAGGTCCAAAAGCATCAGTCACAGCTGTGTGTACAGAATCAAAAGCAGCAGTCATGGCAATGAGTACAGATCCAAAAGCAGCAGTAACTGCAATAAGTACCAACACAAAAGCAGCAGTCACAGCAATGAGTACAGATCCAAAGGCAGCAATCACAGCAATGAGTACAAACCCAAAAGCAGCTGTCACAGTACACCCCCAAATGTAGCTGTCACAGCAATAAGTACAGGCTCAAATGCAGAAGTCACAGCAATGAGAACAGGCCAAAAAGCAGCAGTCACAGCAATGAGTACAGATGAAAAAGCTGCAGTCACAGGAATGAGTACAGGCCCAAAACCAGCAGTCACAGCAATGAGTACAGACCCAAAAGCAGTAGTCGCAGCAATGAGTACATCTCAAAAGCAGCAGTCACTTCAATGAGTACAGGCCCTAAAGCAGTAGTTACAGTGATGAGTAAATACTCAAAAGCAGCAGTAACAGCACTGAGTACAGAAACAAAAGTAGCAGCCACAGCAATGAGTACAGACTCAAAAACAACAGTCATAGCAATGAGTACAGACCCAAAAGCAGCAGTAATTGCAATGAGTACAGACCCAAAAGCAGCAGTCACAGAAATGAGCACAGACCCAAAGCAGCAGTCACAGCAATGAGTACAGATGAAAAAGCAGCAGTCACAGCAATGAGCACAGACCCTGAGCAGCAGTCACAGCAATGAGTACAGATGAAAAAGCAGTAGTCACAGCAATGAGTACAGGCCCAAAACCAGCAGTCACAGCAATGAGTACAGACCCAATAGCAGTAGTCACAGCTATGAGTACAGGTCCTAAAGCAGTAGTCACAGTAATGTGTAAAGACTCAAAAGCTGCAGTAACAGCAATGAGTACAGAAACAAAAGCAGCAGCCACAGCAATGAGTGCAGACTCAAAAGCAGCAGTCACAGCAATGAGTACAGACCCAAAAGCAGTAGTCACAGTAATGAGTAAAGACTCAAAAGCAGCAGTCACAGCAATGAGTACAGTCCCAAAAGCAGCAATCACAGCAATGAGTACAAACCCAAAAGCAGCTGTCACAGCAATAGGTACAGGCCCAAATGTAGGTGTCACAGCAACATGTACAGACTCAAAAGCAGAAGTCACAGCAATTAGAACAGTCCAAAGCATCAGTCACAGTTGTGTGTACAGACACAAAAGCAGCAGTCACAGCAATGTGTACAGACAAAAAAGCAGCAGTCACAACAATGAGCACAGACCCAAAGCAGCAGTCATAGCAATGAGTATAGACAAAAAAACAGCAGTCACAGCAATGAGTACAGGAATAAAAGCTGCAGTCACAGCAATGAGTACAGATTCAAAACAGCAGTAACTGCAATGAGTACAGATCCAAATGCAGCAGTCACAGCAATGAGTACTGTCCCAAAAGCAGCAGTCACATCAATGAGTACAGACCTAGAAACAGCAGTCACAGCAATGAGTACAGATTCAAAAGCAGCTTTCACAGCAGTGAGTACTGTCCCAAAAGCAGCAGTAACAGAAATAAGTACAAGCCTACAAGCAGAGGTAAGAGCCATGAGTACACTCCCTAAAGCAGAATTAACAGCAATGAGTTCAGATCCAAAAGCAGCAGTTTCAGCCAAGATTAGAGTCCCAAAAGCAGCAGAAACAGGAATAAGAACAGCCAGAAAAGAAACAGTCTCTTCAGTGAGTACGGACCCAAATGCAGCATTCACGGAAATTAGTACAGGTCCAAAAGAAGCAGTCAGAGCAATGAGTTGAGGCACAAAAAAGCAGTCACTCCAATGAGTACACACTCAAATGCAGCAGTCAGAGCAATGAGTAAAGGCCAAAAATTAAATGTCACAGCAATGAGTATAGATCCAAAAGCAGCAGTCAGAGCAATGAGTACAGACCCAAAGGCAGCAGTCACAGCAATGAGTACAGTCCCAAAAGCTGAAGTCACAGCAATGAGTACTGGCTGAAAATCAAATGTCACCACAATGAGTACAGACACAAAATCAACAGTAACAGCAATGAATGCAGGCTGAAAAGCTGCATAAACAGCAATGACTTCAGACCCAAAAGCAACAGTCACAGCAATGAGTACAGGCCCAAAAGCTGTAATTATACCAATCAGTACAAACCCATAGCAGCAGTAACAGCAATGAGTACATACCCAATGCAGTAGTCACGGCAATGAGTATAGATCCAAAAGCTGCAGTTTCTGTAATTAGTGCAGACCCAAAGCAGCAGTCACAGCAATGATTACATACCCAACAGCTGCAGTCACAGAAATAATTACAGCCCAAAAGCAGCAGTCACAGCAACGAGTACTGACCCAAAAGCAGCAGTCACAGCAATGAGAACTGGCCCAAAAGCAGCCATCACAGCAGTGAGTAGAGACTCAAAAACCTGAAGTCGCAGCAATGTGTACAGACCCAAAACCAGCAGTCACAGAAATGAGTACAGACCCAAAAGCAGTAGTCACAGCAATGAGTACAGCCCCAAAACAGTAGTCACAGTCATGAGTAAAGACTCAAAAGCTGCAGTAACAGCAATGAGTACAGACCCAAAAGCAGCAGTCATAGCAATGAGTACAAGAACAAAGGTTACAGTCACAGTAATGAGTACAGCCCAAAAGCAGCAGTAACAGCAATGAGTACAGGCCCTAAAGCAGCAGTCATAGCAATGAGTACAAGAACAAAGGCAACAGTCACAGTCATGAGTACAGACTCCAAAGCAACAGTCACAGCATTGAGTACAGCCTCAAAAGTTGCATTCACAGCAATGAGTACAGACTAAAAAGCAGCTGTCACAGCAATAAGTAGAGGCCTAAAAGCAGCTGTCACAGCAATAAATACAGGCCCAAAAGCAGAAGTCACAGCAATGAGTACAGACCCAAAAGCAGCAATCGTAGCAATGAAAACAGGCCCAAAAACAGCAGTCACAGCAATAAGTACTGGCCAAAAGCAGCAGTTACAGCAATGAGTACAGACCCAAAAGCAGCAGTTACAGCAATGAGTACAGTCCCAAAAGCAGCAGTCACAGCAACTAGTACAAGCCCAAAAGCAGCAGTCACAACAATGAGTTCAGTCCAAAAGCAGCAGTCACAGCAATGAGTACAGACCCAAAAGCAGCAGTCACAGCAATGTGTACAGACAAAAAAGCACCAGTCACAGCAATGAGTTCAGATGAAAAAGCAGCAGTCACAGCAATGAGTACAGGAACAAAAGCAGAAGCCACAGTAATGAGTACAGACCCACAAGTTGCAGTCAGAGCAATGAGTACAGACCCAAAAGCAGCAGTCACAGCACTAAATACAGATCCCAAACCTGCAGTCATGTCAATGAGTATAGACCGAAAAGCAACAGTCACAGTAATGGGTAAAGACACAAAAGCTGCAGTCACAGCAATAAGAACAGGCCCAAAAGCAGCAGTCACAGCAATGTGTACAGACCCAACAGCAGTAATTATAGCAATAAGTACAGACCCAAAGCAGCAGTAATAGCAAAGAGTGCAGACCCAAAGCTGCAGTAATAACAATGAGTACAGACTAGGGCTGTGTGAACCTCTAAAAGTTCTACCTTGCGAACTTTCTGAGTAGTTCTCAAAAAAGTTCTACCTGGTTCTATCTAATTCTACCAGGTAGAACCCAGTAGAATCGGGTTCTACCAGGTAGAACTGTGTTCTACCATTTATAATCTAGTTCTACCAAGTAAAACCAGGTTCTACCAAGTAGAACCTGGTTCTACCAAATAAACTAGTTCTGCTATATAAAAAAACAAGTTTTACTAAGTAAAACCAGGTTCTACATGGTATAACAAAGTTCTATAATATATAACGCAAAAAAAAAAGTTTACATGGTTCTATTTAATTAAGAAATCCACAGAAGTATTTATTTATTTTTTTTGGGAAAGTACAGGTTGTACTAAGAATGGTATAAATACAATTAAGTATTGCAAAGCTTTGGTGCATAAGATTCGGTCTTGGTGTTCGAAAGCTTTGCCAAACTTACCATTCTTAAAGTTAGAATCTTAGTATTACATGTATATTCCCAAACATGCAAAATACAATATGTGGGCTTGGAGTTTCGGATGGGGACTAGGGTAAGATCGGTGATTTTTTTTTATTGTCATGATAGTCAGTTAGTGCAGTATGTGGGAACAACATTTTGTACAATCTATTTTTTTTATTTTCATTTTACATGTTATAATGAAAACAGTTTCTATCTGGTGAATGGTTCCTTCAGATCAAAACATTGGATATCATTGGGTGCAACATTGAAATTGGAAATGTATTGTAAAGTTGACATTTTACAGCAAAAAAAAAATTAAATTCCCATCTGGAATTGAGCCAGAAGAACCGTTATTTATTATTTAGTTATTTTATTAATGTTTTTGTTTGTTAACAGCCAGTAATAAGCATTCATTGGGTGTGTATTTTGTAATAAAAATCCAATACAACAAATGGATGAAGACAGAGCTGTGTGACAATGTGTAGTCATTTCTGGTTATTTTAGTTGAACTGCCATATGCAGTGGTCCTTCAGTGTAGGTGCTACTCAGATTGGGCCTTAGTGGCACATGAGAACCAGCAGTGGATGTTTTGTTTCTAAAATTAATGGAACTCTAGGATGAGGAGGAGGAGACGGGGCACCCACCAGTGGAAGAAAGACAGCTGGAAAGGCTAGTGGCTACTAGTGGCAACAGAATCCTTCACCATCATTGTCATCATTATCAGCGTGGCATGATGCCATCTGTGTGTTATCACCCTGCATAAATTTGGGACAGTATTTGTTTTTGAACTGAGGCAGGTTCATTTTAAAAAAAGTGAGCCTCTTTACATTCTTTGTGGAATGACATGTTCATTTGTCATCCACTATTGCCCCAGCAGCACTAAAAATTATCTCTGAATATGTGCTGGCAGGTGGGCAACTGAGGTATTCAGCTGCGATCTCAGTTAAAGAAGGCCAGATAAATGTTTTCTGTTGCCAATAAAGC
Source organism: Neoceratodus forsteri (assembly GCA_016271365.2). Taxonomy (NCBI): domain Eukaryota; kingdom Metazoa; phylum Chordata; order Ceratodontiformes; family Ceratodontidae; genus Neoceratodus; species Neoceratodus forsteri. The sequence continues at coordinate 8,456,609 of CM028130.1, forward strand.
AATGATTCATCACCTGCAGTGAGATGTACAGTGTCCTCCATATAATCCTTAACCATTTTTGCAGCAGGGACTTATGGTACCACTATTGCCACTGAGCCTTCCCAGCTGTCTTTACTAGACCAAAGTCTGACAGCATGTCCCACAATTGTTTGTCCTCTTGTGGTATAGCAGCAGTTCTGGTTTGTGTTTGATGAGCCAAAACATCAGTAGTGGTGGCAGCAGCAGCAACAGCAAATTGTGCTCCCTCCCTCTCCACCAGATTTTGGTCAGAATTTGAATGTTGCCAAAAGGGCACTAATGATGGACTACTTTTCTGAACTATACATGCTGACACTTTCTCAATTAACAGTTTATGATAGTGTTCCAGGTCTTTAAAGTCATGTGGTTTGAAGAATGTCTCAATTGTATCCTTAAACCGAGGGTCCAGAAGTGTGGCAAAAATGTAATGTTCAGCTATGCACATATTTACAATGCACTCATCAGCCAGGAAGGTTTGTATCATTTTTCCAACAAGTGATGCAGCATTGACGTCATCATTGTCAAAGAATTGTGACTCGAGACGCTGCAGTCTTATCCTGATGAGTGAAATTAAGGGTAGGATCTGACTTAGTCTGGCACCATCAGAGCTCACCACATGGGTAGCCTCCTCAAAGGGTTTAAGGATACAACAAAGATTCACCATCAGACACCACTGATTGGGGCTGACATTCACATCTCCTTTCCCAGTGCCATGTTGGACTGCATATTGATGGATGGCTTTCTGTTGTTCAAGCATTCTCTGCATCATATAGTAAGTGGAATTCCACAGGGTTGGAACTTCCTGTATCATCTGGTGAAGAGGGAGGCTGTTTTCAATCTGAACCTGCCACAACAACTTTCGGGCTTTCACAGAATGGCTAAAGTGAGTGCACACGGTGCAGGTAGCTGCAATCAAGTTCTGCACATTTCGGTCCTCACTGATGAAGTCTTTTACCACTAAGTTAATAGTGTGTGCAAAGCATGGCACATCTGTAAACTTACCAAGACTTACTGCTTTCACTATATTTGAAGCATTTTCAAACACTATAAACCCTGGTTGCAAGGACTTTGGAGTCAGCCACTCAGCAAACCTTTCTTCGAGGCCCTCCAGAAGATGTTTTGCTTTGTGATCTTTTTCAAAACCATAAATACATAAAGCTGCCTGCCTTTGAACTGTGAAAGTCCCTTGCTTCTTGCTGCTGTCACCAGAGCCACCACATGATGATGATGATGAGGAGTAGGCGGAGGAAGGAAAGTTTAGCCAGAGGTCAGTCACAGCCATATAGTCAGTCGTCTGACCACCAGTCCACATATCTGTCCTGATATGAATCTTTTTGCTCATTGAACCTTTCAGAGCATCAGACACACTTTTCCAAACAGTGTCATACAAATCTGGAATGGCAACTCTGGAGAAATAGGTCCAGCTGGGGACCCGATACTTTGGCACAGCGATTTACATGTGGGCTTTAAAACCTGGGTTAGCCACAAATGAGAATCGGAGCAAGTCAGTGGCTATCATCTCCCCAATTGCCTTTGTCAATCGCCTTGCCTCAGGCCTGTTGGGCTTATATTTCTGTGACTGCTCAAAGCAGTCTTTCAAAGAAATTTGATGCCCGACATGCTTGCTGCTATCACCTGATTTTCTGGTCTGCTTCCCTTGACCTTTACCACCATGAGGGGTGGATGTTGTGGCCATGGATGGTATATGACTCCAGTTGGGCTGTGGTGGTGGACTCAGAGGGGTAAAGAAATGAGAAATAGAGGATGCTGTGCTTTGACTGGAAGGAAGACTTTCATCATCCTCCACCTCCTAATCAGTTACTTCATCGCCTTGGTAAACATCCATTACCTCATCATCCTCAGCTGAGTGCAGAAGTGCAACAACGTTTGTGTGCTCCTTTTGTGCTTTTTGATACTGGTAAATGTGAGACTTGTTCATATGTCTTATCATTGCTGATATTCCCAGTTGAGTACCCACTTTACCACAACTTCATTTTGTTTTGCATAATTTGCAAACCATATGGCTGCCAGATGGTTTATCTTGTGTGAAAAAATCCCACACAATGGATTTTACAGATTTTGTAGCACTGCTGCTTATAGTGAGGATAGGTTCATTACTACCACTGCTGCCACCACCACAGCCACTACTATTTCCATTACCTCATGGAGGCCTTTCCATTCCCATCTGCACGTCATTTTGAAGATGCACAACCTCTCTGACTGGTCGAACTGCATCTCTTTCTTCCCCTCATGAAGTCTGTCCATCTTCTGCCCTCTGTTGTTCCTCTGCATGTGTGGGTGTCTGACTCTCCAAGTTATGCCCCACTATCATTAATATTTTTTTAGCACCACAGCCATCCTTCCAAGAACTTGTTTTTGTTCTTTTTCTGCCTCTGTATTCCTCCTCTTCATCCTACTCCCGAGAGCTACTACTACTTGACATAATGACTGCTGCCTTATCTACTACAAACTCAGGATCTGTTCCACTGATTTCCCCCCTCACTCTCATCAGTCTCTTCCTCCTCATCCTCATCATCATCCATCACTCTGCTTACCAAAACTGGCTGCCGCACTATTATGGCCGTTGTGCTCATCCTCTGAGTACCATGATGGGTTACTCTAGCTACGTCCTGAATTTTCTGTACTGTTGTTACCATTGCCTGGATTGCCTGAGAAGTGCTGTTATTTTTTTTACCACCCTTGGCTGCATTGAGTCAAGTACTTTTAGTAAGACACAGGGAAATTTACTCCCAAACAGAAAAATACAGCACCGCTGGCTGTGTCGAGTCAAGTACTTTAAGTGGTAAGATACAGGGATATTTTCTTCCTAGCAGATAAACACAGCGCTGCTTGCTGCATCGAGAGTCAAGTACTTTAAGTGGTAAGACACAGGGATATTTCTCCCTAACAGGTAAATACAGCACTGCTTGCTGCATCGAGTCAAGTAGTTCAAGTGGTAAGACACAGGGATATTTTCACCCTAACTGGTAAATAACAGCTTGCTTGCTGCATTGAGTCAAGTACTTTAAGTGGTAAGACAGAGGGATATTTTCTCCCTAACTGGTAGATAACAGCACTGCTGGCTGTGTCGAGTGAAGTACTTTAAGTGGTAAGACACAGGGATATTTTCTCCCTAACAGATAAATACAGCACTGCTTGCTGCATCAAGTCTAGTAGTTTAGGTGGTAAGACATAGGGATATTCTCTCCCTAACTGGTAAATAACAGCACTGCTGGCTGTGTTGAGTCAAGTACTTTAAGTGGTAAGACACCTTGCCCGCCACCAATGTCAGGCTGACAGGCCTGTAGTTCCCTGCCACCTCCTTTGATCCCCCCCTTGTGGATAGGCACTATATGCGCCACTTTCCAGTCCTGGGGCACCCACCCTGTCCTCAAAGAGATGCTGAAAAGCTCTGCCAGGGGTTTTGCCAGGACATCCACCAGTTCCTTCAGCACTCTGGGATATAATTTATCTGGCCCTGGTGCTTTCTCCATCTTAAGGGACCTGAGGGCTTCCCTCACTCTTTCTTCCATGATTTCCACCTCCACTACCTCATCCCCCTGCTTTGCCTTCCCCCTTCCTGCCAGTGATGGCTCCCCTCTCCCCAGACCCGCCGATCAGTAAGGGTCACCCCCCCTCACTTTCACCGTCTCCTACCGTGTATGATGCAGCCCCCCATTTTCCTTGGAGGAAACTGATGCAAAGTACCCATTTAATTCCTCAGCCTGCTCCCCCAGGTCTTGTGCCCATCCCTCCCCTGTTTTAATCCTGCTAATCTGCCTCTTCACCCATCATTTTTCCCCAATGTATCTAAAGAACCCCTTGTTCCCTCTCCTAATTTCCCTGGCCAGGTTCAGCTCCTTCCTTGCCTTAGCCACTCTCACCACCCTAGTGGCCCTTTTGGCCATCAACTCATACTCTCCTCAATCCCTTTCACTCCTTGAGCACTTCAAATGCCAATAGGCTGCCTTCTTTTCCCTCACCACCTCCCTCCCTGGTCCACCAGCAGGGTTTTTGGGCCCTAACGCATTTTTGTCTTACTCTTGCACAGGTGCTGGTAGCATCCTGCAGCCCCCTCCTGATGATTTCTCACCTACTTTCAGCATCCATGTCTGACCCAATCCCATCCAAATGCTCCTTAAGGATCCTTCCCATTTCCTTGAAATCTGCCCCCCTGAAGTCAGTTACTTTCGTCTTTGTGTAGCCTGCTACCCCTCCTAGGTCCAGGCAGAACCAGACCGTGGCATGGTCACTCCCCTCCAACAGGACCCTTACCTCCAGGGCCCCACTCTGGTCACTGTCTGCCAGGACCACATTCAGTATCCACACCTCCCTGATCGGTTTCCCCACCTGCTGAGTTAGGAGTGCATCCTGAAAGACATCCAACAACCTTTGTTCCCTGGCCACCAAGGATGTCATAGTCTCCCAGTCCTTTCCTGGCACGTTTAAGTCCCCCAACATCACCACCCTTCCCCTGCCCAATCTGCAGTGTCTCCCAACATCTGACACCAGACTCTCCTCTAGTTCCTTCGCCAGTGCAGGGGGTCTATACACCACTCCTATTTTTACTCACTTGCCCCCCCTTGTTATCAAGGTGACCCAAATCGCCTCCACAGTTCCATCTGCCTCCTCCACTCTTCCTATGCCAATGCAGTTTTTGACTATTATTGCTACCCCTCCTCCCCTTCCCTCCCCCTGTCCTTCCTGAACATGGTGTACCCCTCCAGGTTCAGGTCCCAGTCATGCCCTGTGGTGGCCCAGGTCTCAGTGACCACTGCCACATCCACCTCTCCCATAGTTAGCATCACCTGGAGCTTAGGCATTTTATTGCCCAAGCTTCTGACATTTAGTAGAAATACCTTCGACCCTTTTCCTATACTTCCATTTCCCCTGCTCACATTCCCATGGGGATTCCATCTTCCCCCGGTCTGCAAAATGATGGAATCACTTCTGAAAGAAAGAATTGTTGAGTACCTAGAGGCCAGCATGGATTCACAGTGGGAAGGTCATGTCAGACAAATCTAATCAATTTGTTTGACTGAGTGACCAATGTAACAGACCAGGGAGGGACTGCGGACAAGGCCTACCTAGACTTTAGCAAGACATTTGACACAGTCCTGCACAAAAGATTAATATACAAGTTAGCCAGCCTTGGAGTGGGTCTCAAGGTGGTAGCCAGGATAAAAAATTAGCTGGATAACAGGATGCAAAGGGCAATAGTAAACGGAGTTCACAGTGAAGAAAAGAAGGTAACTGGGGGTACCACAGGGTTCAGTACTGGGACCGGTCCTCTTTAATGTCTTTATTAGTGACATTGGAGAGCACCTGGAAGGAAAAGTATGTCTCTTTGCAGATGACACAAAGATCTGCAACAGGGTTGATACACAAGGTGGGGTGGAGAGGATGAAAAGGGACTTGGCAAGGTTGGAGGAATGGTCAAATATATGGCAGCTCAGATTCAATGCAAAGAAGTGCAACGTAATGCACCTGGGAAACAAAAACCCAGGGGAAGAGTACACAATGGGGGTGGGAGAATAACAACAAAAATGGAAAGGGACCTGGGGCTGAGACAGGTATTTAGTGACTATTTTGTTAGTGTGCAGTTTGCTAGCAGCAGAGATTTTAAATGAAAACTGTGGAAAATGTATTTTCACTGACCAGAGTGTTGTGTGGTTGAATCATGTTGCAGTCACTGGAGTGTTTTTTAATAAATATGTTTCTCCATTTGTTGTTTTCCTGCTTCTGTGGACCGTGTTCTTCATATCATCTGCCCCCTCAGTCACCATTTCAAATCACCCCCAAATTCAGTCCCATAGTCCCTGGCAGTTGTCATGCACATGCACATTCCTGTGAGCCTGTTAAAGTGAACATTCATGTAGTGGCACGTGGTAGTGCATGCACTGAATCTAACATAGAAACATAGAATTTGACGGCAGATAAGGACCGCTTGGCCCACCCAGTGCACGTTCATGACACATTCACGGTGTTAAAGAAGCAGTGCACCATCATGACTATCATTGTGATTCTTCATTCCCATTGGGTTCTGTATTTGTTAAGGTGGGAAATAATGCTAAAGAAATGTGCATTTCTACAGAGATAAATAAGGTGCGTGTGCGTGTTATTTGCTTGCATTTATTTTCTGCATTGTATATTCACAGTACTGTTTGTATATGACTTGAAGCTCAGCATCTTTATTTGAGGTTGCTGCACCTACACAACTGAGAATGCTAACCTGCATGATTTTTGGCTGCTCCAACACAACTGGCAGATGGCAGCATAACCAGAAGGTCACATTCCACAGAATTCCACAGTAAGACATTCTAAAGTCACAGTGGTTGGCATTTCTGGGTAGTGCAGATTTAGACTGCCAAACCTTCATCCCCAAGCACCACCATGTAACATACTCTGTTCATTTCTCTCCCGAAGACTTTTACATCCCACCCTAACAGCTCGTGAAGAGTACGTTTTTATGTTATTTTTAATTATGCTGTTCTCACTCATGTCAGGCTGCTCCTCCTTGTATGCTCCCCAGATACTAAGCCTCTGATTTTGAAATGTATTCATAAAGTGTATATTGAGCCTAGGTAGTAACCTGTTCCATACCTGTCCCTGTAATTATGAGTAAAACCCCTAATGTAACACTCAGCACCATTACAGTAATTTTGGTAAGTGCATAAATTTGTGAACATAGAAACTGAGTTTTGAATTCATCATCTGTCCCATACACAGTTACTGACCAACAGCAGGTCACATCATGGAACACTGATATGGGCAATTTATTTATTTATTTATTTATTTTAATAAAACAACCACTTCCATTTACAGGCAGTGTTACACACTTGCCAGGGACTATTGATTAGTGGCCTTATGAACCACGTATTATGTGCTTGCCTGTGTGTTTGCAGTGGCATCCCCTCTGCCTTTTGTGGTAAATGACCTCTGCAGTCCACTGCAAGACATGTGCATATAACCACCAACATGCCAGAGCACCACCAAACCCTATTACATTTTTACCAACACCTATTTTTAGCCATTATTGATGGCTGCATAGCTACCTGCTGTCACAAACGGTCTCTGCAGGTCAGGCCATCTGCTCCTTAAGTGCCTACCTCAGAGTGCAATAGTTGAACACCTAACAGACAAGGTAACCCTCCTGTCTGCTTTGGGTCAGAATCACCTTTGGCCTTGAGTTCTGGGGTATGCAAACTGTGAACCTTATGCTTGCATACCCAAGGTACAGGCTCAGATATGTACCAGCTTCAGGACTGCAGTACAATCTTTCGCCAGGGGCACCCAACCAGATATCCAAAATGAACCCTTAAAACTCCATAAGAGACCTTTGGTATAGTCTTACCTTTATACACAAGCTCATTAACATGATCAAGGTTTTCAACAGTTGTCAGACTTAACAACCTATGCATCACATGCAAAAAAAGAAACTGAAAAGACACCCAGGAAGTATTTGAAAGAAATGGTTGTTTATTAAAATGATGATAAAAACAGGTAAAATTAAACACAGACCAATATGTCATACAGAATAAATCATGTAAAATAAAAAGGAAGTTACAGACAAAAAACTCCTACCACAGGGACTTAATTTCTTTCTAAGTATTACCTTTCTAAGTGCGTTTAAGTTAGAGAGAACTTTCTGTCACATATTCACCAGATGGATGTTCATTTGAAACTCCATCTCTCCACCTCCTTTTGGTGAGTCAGCTAGCTTCTCCTTTTAGAATTAATTCTAACATCATTTCTACCAGGAGGTATTTTTTTTTTTAAACCCATTTTTATTAGTTTTCAGATTCAACTACAAACAAGACAAACAAGACAAGCAGCCCTGGCATCCCAGGGTACACAATCCAAAAACTGATTGTGTGAACTATATACAATAAAACTATTTACACACACCAGGAGGCATCTACCTCCCCAGTCATAACAACCCCTAAACTTGACAGTGTTCCCATAGTCAGGCCACCTATTGTTTGCTATATCTAGCTTCCCCATATCCTTTCCACTGAGGTTCCGTGCAGTTTGGCCTGAACTCTCCTGACCAGGTTAGAATTAAACTGTAACTTGTATGGGGTAGAACCTCCCCGTGCCCCCCGGAAAGAGAGAGAATCCCCAACCCTCCAGCACTAAGGCAGACCTCCCTATTACCACTCAAACAAGTCCCCAAGTCTTATTAGACCTCTTATCAACTAAACGTTTCCCTAACCTCTCCCTAACCTTACCATATGCCATATTTCCTTTGATTTCAGGTTTTGAACTAAACACAGCCCCACAGACAGACCTGTGTCATTCAGATATCTCTTTATTAGGAGTAAATTGCCTCCAACGGCACCCACCTTTTAGTATACAGCTCTTTCTTCCCCTCTGAGTATACATGCCTTTTGATTCTGTTAAGGGCCCCAACAAGATCTCCCACCCATTGCTCGTACTCATAGAGCTGATCATCCTTCCAATGTTGAACCACAAATGATTTGACTATGAATGCAATTAGAGATATATGATATTTTGATACAGTCCCCCTCATTTGTGACAGATCCCCTAAAGTACAAATCTCTGGTATAATATATTCTGAGTAATCAAGCAACGGGTCCATCCGCCTCTTGATTTCTCTCCATAGAGGTGACATTTTACTACAATTCCATAACACATGCAGTAAATCCCCCTTCTGTTGACCATACCTAAAATACAGGTCTGTCTGTCTAAGGCCTCTTACAAATAGTTTCACTGGGGTAAATTATAGATTCGAAGCAATAAAGAAATGCAGACTTCTATATTTAGGTATTGTTATATATTTGCTATTTTTCCACATGCTGGCCCAATCAATGCTTTGGGGGGGGCCAACCTATCGACCCAGTACGACACCGATACAGGGGAGCCCGGATCAAAAAACTCTATTAGGACTCTATATATCTGTGCTAAGGGTCTAGATTGAGGGTCAACCTCCCTCAGCCTGTCACAGTTAAATGAGCCATCTGATAGTCCCCCCTTTCTCTTTAAGAACCCCTCCAACAAGTGTGTAATTTGCAGTCTTTGGAAAAAGGGCATTCTGTCACACTGCACTGGAAGGACCACTCTATTATCTTGAATGACATCCTTTAGGTATAGGCCCGAAGCCCACCCAACCCGTCTCCCCCTTAAGTACCTTGTTCCCTATAAGTAGATTAGGATTGCCCACCAGCGGTTGATCTTGAGCCTTCATTTGAGCCTCTTTCTGTGCTCGAGTTAGAGACGACCACCAGGCTTCTGCCCCCTTCTTAACTGGGCCTCCCACTCCAGCCTTAAAACACTGAGCAATATTGGCATATAATGAGGCTTCTGGGGAAAGCCCAGCCTCTCTCATCATATGAGACTCTACATACAGCCACTCCAGAACATAATCCTCTCCCTCCAGACTGCGGCCCCAGCGGATCATCATACCTAACTGCCCTGCTACATAGTACAAGTGGAGGTCTGACAGTTTGAGCCCACCTAAATGGGAGGGGAGGCACAAGTCATTATATTTTTTCTTAGGGGGTTTACCCCCCCCATAAAAAGTCAAAGAGTACTTTCTTGTCGCTATAAACCATTTTTTTGGGTATACTACTATATGGAGCTAAATACACTGGGTATAGTAACCTCGGTAGCAGATTCATTTTAATAAGCCCAAGCCGGGCCATAAAATTTAGGGGTAGCTTATTCCACCTTATTAAATCCCTCTTAATAGGTGACAGCGTCCCTTCCATATTGACTTCTGCCCCCAACTCAGAACTCCTTGTAATCCAAATACCCAAATACTTAAGTTTATCCGACACCCATTGGACTCCTACTTGAGAAAAATCCTCCCGATATACATGTGGCGTCAGGGGGAGGATCTGTGTTTTGGTCACATTGAGTTTATAATTAGACACTTTAGCAAAACTGTCAATTAGCTCTCTAGTTTTCTCGAACCCCTCTTCCGGGTCCCTTAGATGTAGCAGAATGTCATCCACGAAAACTGAGAGCTTTAGTTCTTTTCCCATTATCACCACCCCCTTTATCTGTCTATCCATATTTATGGCCCTCAACAAGGGTTCCAAATAAATGTTAAATAGTATTGGGGAAAGTGGGCAGCCTTGCCGGGTTCCATTTTTCAATTGAATCTCCCAGGAGACATAACCGTTACAAAGAAATCTAGCTGATGGAGCGGCATACAGATTTTTAATGCCTTTAAGGAAGCCTTCCGGAAAACCCATCCTCTCCATTGTGGTGAATAAAAAGGGATGCAAGACCCTGTCAAACGCCTTCTCTGCATCTAAAGATATTAACGCTAGAGGTAATTGGGAGTCCACTGCATAGCTCAGAATATGATGGAGCTTCCTCAACACATCAAGGGCACCCCTTCCCGGCATAAATCCCACCTGTTCCTGACTAATTATAGCTGGTGCTATCCGCCAGATTCTGTTAGCCAGTATTTTTGTCAGAATTTTGACGTCCTGGTTCATTAATGCTATAGGCCTATCGCTAGACAATTCGTCTCTGGGTTTACCGTTTCGGATTAGGTAATAATATAAGCCTGGTAAAGAGGAGTAGAACCCCATCTTGCATTACACTATTAAAAAATTCCTGGAGAAGGGGCATTATAGTGTGTATATGGGTCTGGTAAAACTTCGCTGTAAGACCGTCTGGTCCTGGTGTCTTACCCAAAGGTAGTGCTTTAATTACTTCTGTGATCTCCACTACACTTACAGGCACTGCTAATTCCCTTGCCTGCCCCGGATCTAGCACCGGTAAAGGGACTCCATCCAGAAATGCCTCAGTTTCTTTCTCTCCCACCCTGTGTCCAATTTGGTATAGATTTTTAAAATAAAATGCAAACGTATCTGCTAAGCCTTGGGGGTCAACTATCACCCTCCCCTCATGTCAAATAGATGTCACTGTCCTACTTGCCTCCCACTCCCTAACTCTGGCCGCCAACAGGCGTCCCGGAACATCTCCCTTCAATAAATACTTAGCTTTAATCTTCTCTCTAGCCAATAATCTATCTTACCATAAGTAATATCCCCCAGTTCCCGCCTTAAACTTCTAAGCTCCCCATCTATTTCCTCTGTTGACCCCTCCAAGGGAGTCAAAAAACTTATAGCTCTTAATAAAAAATCCTCCTTTGCCCTCCTCTGCCTGTTTCTCTGAGTTGTCAGCTCCCATGCCGTTCCTGCATACAGAACCATACAAGTTGGCCGCGCCAGTTTCCTATTTAACAGTGTGGGTAATTGTTGCTGTATAATATGTATCAAAGCTCCCTCAAGTTCATCTTTAGCTACCGGGTCTGCCAGTACTGCATCACTTAACCGCCATCGAAGTGGTCTAGGAACACCAATCTTCAGTTCCCATGTTAACTTAATTGGGGAATGGTCAGAGAAGATTCTAGCTTCCGTCTCCACCCCCTTTGATACCCACCAATACCTCCCTGTCAACTAAAAATAAGTCAATATGAGACTGAGTCTTGTGTGCCGACGAGTAAAATGTCATATTGTTGCCCCCTATAGCATGGGTCCGTATTGGGTCCACAAGCGCCATAGAATCTAACATTTTGTTCAAGGCCACTTGGGCCCTTGTTAATGGCCCTCTCACCAGTGGGATTCTACCCACCCAATTATCCCCATAGACATTCCAGTCCCCTGCTATGATAAGCACATGTCCAGAAAAAACAACTATATCCCTCTCTATCGAGGCAAAAAATTCTGGGTTGGGAGGCGTTGGGCCATATGTAGAGGCTACTAGAGTAGCCCTACCATATAGTAAACCAGATATATAGACCCCTCTGCCATTGCTTCTTGCCATCACCTGATCTATACTATATGGACATGACTTCCTAACTAGGATTGCTACTCCCGCTGAGGCCATCTCCCTACCCGTTCCATAAACCTGACCCACCCATACTCGCTTGAGAGAACTTAATTCCTCAGTCAATAAATGGGTCTCCTGTAAAGTGACAATATGGGCCCCCAACTGATCCAAGTGTCTCATAATAATGAGTCGCTTACGTCTACACCTGAGTCCCTTAACATTCCATGAGCTTAATCTAATACTCGCCATTCCCATAACTGAATATTATAGTACGACTACTGAACCCCAAAACCTGGCCTGAGCCTGCCCTTTTTGTCTCTACCCAAATGGATTCTCTCTCTTTCCATAATCCTCCCTCCCCCCAACCCCTCGTCCCCGATCCCCGGATCATACACCTATGATTCCTCGGATCATCGATGAGCTCCTTCCCAAACCACTCCCCAGCCCCTCTATGACCTCGAACTCTCCGGAATCCAACTGTAGTCATCTTGAAACCAAATACTACTTTTTCCTTCCACATTAACTTTCTAGATGTTAATCTAGCTCTGTCTGCCTATCAGATTACCATTATGAAACCATCGAGGTCTATAGTCCTCGTCCTAGCCCAACAGCACTATATCCCCTTCGCCGCCCTTCACCTAAGCTGTCGAACTGTTAGTAGGCAGAAAATCTATAATAAAACAGACACCAGGAGACCAATGATTGGGGAACTCCTTTTAGAGGACCCTTCTAGCAGCTCAAAATTAAATCCTTTATTTTTCAAATATCCGGGTCCCTCTGTCCCTCCTTGCCCAGCCTTTTCCGTCCGTTCTCCAGCTCCTGACACCTATTTCAGCGTCTCCCTCTTAATAAACTCATATTAAACCCAGTAGAATATACAATAATGATAAAGATTCGGTCCCTTCCACTTCTCTACCCCTTCCTCCCACGTTCTAAATAAGGTTTCAACCTCAACATATTCATTTTGAAGCTGAGAGAGAATAAAACAAGAATAACAATTAGCCAGTCCACAGTCCCAGCCCAGGAAAATAATCAGTTCTCTTCCAGATATCTGGAGCAAATCAAGTCAGAGCTCTAAATAACTCTGGCAGCTCTACTCGCAGCCTTTCCAATGCTTCCTTAGCCATGAGGTATCGTTTCTCTCCTGCCTGCAACCGAACCACGAATATCGCCGTGTACTGGAGCCGAAACTTGATTCCCGCCATATATAGCTTCTTTTTAATGTCCACATATTCTTTCTGTTTTCCTCTCACTGTGGGTGTTTGGTCCTGAAACATCCACAGGGTGGCGCCGTTCCATTGCAGAGATATATTTTGCCTTGCTGCCGCAAGCACAAACACTTTTTCTTTATAGTTAAGAAAGTGCATAATAATAACTCGGGGCCTAGCCCCAGGTGGTGGTACCTCCCTCAGAGCCCTATGAGCTCTCTCCAGGTTGTATGCTTCTCCATAAGGTGACGGACCAAATAACTTAAGTAGCATGTCCTGGATAAACAGCACACAGTCTGCTCCTTCTGCCCTCTCTGGCAACCCTGCTAGGATTAAATTGTTCCTCCTACTCCTCGACTCTTGATCTTCCAGCCTTTCTTCCAGCTTTTTGATCTGCCTCTTGACCAATACCAACTCCTGTTCTGATGTAGAAATTCTTCTCTCCTGAGATGGAATCCTGACTTCTGCATCTCCCATTCTCTGGGCTAGCGATTGTAGCGCTGGCTTGACTGCTGCAAAATCCATCACTAGCCCCTGGAGCAACTGTTTAATCTCCTGCAGGTCTCCGTTGCATGCCTGAGGCTTTTCCTCCTCTCCTGCCACCTCCTACTGCTCTCTGGGGGTGGGGGACTGGGGCTTAGGCCTTTTGGAAGCTGGGGACCTCCCTGCCAGGGGTTCGACACTCTCGGTGTCCATATCTGCTTGAGCGCGCGGCTTAGAGTCTCTCGAATACGGCCGCAGCTTGTCGCAATGCAGACCCGGTAAACTCCCTTCTGCCTTCAACGTCTAGCTCTCGACCAGGTCCACGAACCTTCACTCTTCGCGGCCAGGTGAATTGCCGCTGATCAGGTAAGCCCAGGAGAGAATTGAATTAAATAACTAGTTGCGGGCCTCGGAGCAGTTTGGAGAGCGTCTCGCTCATTTCAGCTCATCACGTGATCCCCTACCAGGAGGTATTTTTTAATTGATGGTAACATCAGGAAAAAAACATTTCCTAAATATGACATCCTTTAATCAAACATTTCTCGTTGAACTTAATAATCCCACACTCAGGTCTTCTTGGGCCGATTTCCTGTGCTAGTGTGATGTGAAGGATTTTATGACCCTTCACACATTTCTGGTTATGCTAAAAGGAGAGGAACTAGTCCAATTTTCCTGCCTCCTGAAACGTCATAAAACTCACATTTACTTTCAGCTTCAAAAGCATGGGCAGGTGATAAAAAGGCAATAAAATGCCCTTCTGTAAGTCTTAAATAACTGGTTCCCCTGGTCAGTTTAGTTACATCATGTAGTTATTGCTACTGACCTTTAAGGTTGCAGGCCAAATATGCTAACTTGTGTGAGACAATGTCATACACAGACCAGTTATTTATAATATAAATATCAAACAGGTATACAGACACGGGGCAGAGCGTCACACTCCTCCCCACCTAGACTGAATTTGGAGGCTCTCTCCTGCATGGGATAAGCTCCACAAGTCAGTTCATTCCTCATACAGTTGCAACAAGGCATCTGTGTTCTGATTATTTGCTCCAGCCTTATGTGAGATCATCATGTCATACCCTTGCAAGGCAAGACTCCATCTTTCTTTTTTTTTTATACTCCCAGACCCCGGGTATCCTTCAGGAATGCCCACTCAGATACTGCCCTAACTCCCAGCCTGTATCCCCATGTCTCCCAAGAGCTCTTCCCCCGAACGACCCGAGGCAAGCCCGACTCCAGGTAACACCTCCGGGGTTGGTTCTGCCCTCCCCTGGCAGTCAACTCCTAAATATGAGGTGCTTTACCTGCGGCTGATGAGTCAGCCATAGAAAGAGAGATCTGGATGTGTCTGGGCTGGCTACTGGGATGTGGGTGTTTCCCTGGGAGCTACCGTCATCTCACCAGTGGTCTAGGAGGCATTTTCTTATATGAATTTCCCCTGAGCGCAGTCATGCAATGACATCAGCACAAAGGCTACCCTCATAGATGCCTGCTGAGCTCATCCCCAGTTCTTGTTTCCATGCAGTTAGTACCCCCTGGTCTTCACCAGGGGTCACAACTGCACCAGGAAGACCCCTGGATCCCTCCCAGGGAGAGAAGAGCAGTCCTACGGATGCTTGATCCATCTTCATCCCTTGCCGAGCCCCAGCACCCGGGCTCGGTCCTGAATCTGGGTCACCTGTGTAGTGCGAGGTGTGGCATCCAGCACCTCAAACCTGAGCACTACCAGGCCAGCTAAGACTTCATCTTAATATTCTACCATTCATTTTTCCCATTTGTGACAGTCAAATGAGGGGGTTGTGATCAGTTTGTTCCTCAAAATGCTGCCCATATAAGAATGGCTCCAACTTCTTTAGGGCCCACACCATGGCAAGACACTCTTTTTTACAACAGAGTAAGCCTGCTCCCTAGGAAGTAACTTTTTACTCAGGTACACAATGGGGTGATCCTTCCCTTGGTTGGATGCCTGGCTCAGTACTGCCTCAATACCCACATTGGAGGCATCAGTCTGGACTATAAAGGGCTGCTATAGTCTGGACTTGTCAATATAGGAGCACTAAACAGTGCCTCCTTCATTCTGGTAAAGGCTTTTTCACTTGGTGGTTACCTGGTAATTTTCTTAGGTGTCCTTTTCTTTGCCAAGTCAGATAGGAAAGCAGCCAGGGCACTGTAATTCAGTACAAATTTCCTATAGTACCCTTCTGTCCCTAGAAAACTCCAGACCTGCTTCCGTATTTCTGGTCTGGGCCATGCCTTGATTGTCTCTATTTTCACTTGGTTAGGGCGGAACTGTCCCTGGCCTTTAACATGCCCAAGGTAAGCCACTTCAGCCATGACCACCTGGCACTTCTCAGCTGTGACAATGAGCCTGGTCCTCTATATCCTGCCCAGCACTTCTCATAAGTTGGGACAGATGTTCCTCCCAGCTGGCACGAAAGATGGTAATGTCATCCAGGTATGCCACAGAATATTCCTCAGCACCATTTAACACCTGGTTCACCAACCTTTGGAAAGTGGCCAGGGTAGTCTTCATTCTGAAAGGCATTACTTTGAATTCAAATAATCCTATCAGAGTGATGAAGACTGACCTCTTCCTAGCTCTGGCAGTTAACTCTACCTGCCAATACCCCTTTGTCAGGTCAATAGTTGTAAGGTATGTCACCCCTCCCAACTTGTCCAGGAGTTTGTCCATTCGTGGCATCGGGTGGGTGACTGACTTTGTGACTGCACTCAGTCCATGATAATCCACACATAGAAACATAGAATTTGATGGCAGATAAGGACCGCTTGGCCCACCCAGTCTGCCCATTTCCCTACCTACTGGATAAGCTGCAGATCCTAGTTAACCAGCAGCCTACTTCTTCCTACCCCCACCCCCAGAATTGCCTTATGACTATCCCATGCATGCTTGAATTCCACCACTGATTTTGACTCCACAACCTCCTCCGGAAGGCCGTTCCATGCATCCACAACCCTCTCTGTGAAAAAATACTTCCATAAATTACCTCTGAGCTGCCCCCCTCTAGCTTCAGATTGTGCCCTCTTGTTCTCGCTCACCTCTTTTTTTGAAAGATGCTACCCTCTTGGACTTTGTTGATTCCCTTGAGGTACTTGAATGTTTCTATCATGTCCCCCCTCTCCCTCCTTTCCTCGAGGCTATAAATATTAAGCTGCTTAAGTCTCTCTTCATATGTCTTCCAGTGCAGACCCTGCACCATTTTAGTTGCCATCCTCTGGACAGCTTCCATCCTGTCTATGTCTTTGTGGAGATTGGGTCTCCAGAACTGCACACAGTACTCCAGATGGGGTCTCATCAGCTGTCTGTACTGAGGGATAATAACTTCCTGTTTTCTAGTGGTGATGCCTCTCCCTATGCATCCCAGTATCCCCCCAGCCATCCTTGCTGCCCTCTCACATTGCTTGCCCATCTTTAGGTCATCTGATATGACTACCCCCAGGTCCCTTTCCATTCTTGTTGTTGTTAGTATCTCACCCCCCATTGTGTACTCTTCCCCTGGGTTTTTGTTTCCCAGGTGCATTACCTTGCACTTCTTAGCATTGAATCTAAGCTGCCATACATTTGACCATTCCTCTAACCTTGCCAAGTCCTTCTCATCCTTTTCCACCCCACCCTGTGCATCAACTCTGTTGCAGATCTTAGTGTCATCTGCAAAGAGACATACTTTTCCTTCCAGTCCTTCTGCAATGTCACTTATAAAGACATTGAAGAGGACTGGTCCTAACTGAACTCCGGTGCCCCACTAGTAACCCTCCTTTCTTCTGAGTGGACTCCGTTTACTATAACTCTCTGTGTCCTATTCTCCAGCCAATTCTTTACCCAGGCTGTCATCTTGGGACCCACTCCCAGGCTGGCTAACTTGTATATTAATCTTTTGTGTGGGACTGTGTCAAATGCCTTGCTAAAGTCTAGGTAGGCCATGTCCACAGGCCCTCCCTGATCTACTACTTTGGTCACCCAGCCAAAGAAATCTATCAGATTTGTCTGGCATGACCTTCCTGCTGTGAATCCATGCTGCCTAGGGTCCTGTGCCCCTCTGGCCTCTAGATACTCGTCATTTCTTTCCTTTAGAAGTGATTCCATCATTTTCCCTATCACTGAGGTTAAACTAACAGGTCTATAGTTTCCTGCTTCTGCCTTGCTCCCACTTTTGTGAAGGGGAATCACATCTGCCTTCCTCCAGTCCTTGGGTACCACCCCATCCTCCCATGATTTGTTAAAAAGGGTAATCAGTGGCGTCACTAGTTCTACCCTTAGTTCTTTTAGAATTCTGGGATGAATCCCATCAGGCCCCATTGCTTTGTCCACCTTTGGTTTTAAGAGTTCTTTCAGAACCCTTCTTCTGTAAATGGGCCAGTATCAACTTCTGTATCCAGAGTGTTACTAGTGTTTGTTTATGTACCCCCTCTTCCTTTATAAATACTGAGCAAAAATATTTGTTTAGTATCTCTGCCTTTTCTCAGTCTCCTCTGCCCACCCTCCCTCCCTTTATTAAGCCTCACTATCCCTCCGTTGGTCTTCCTTCACTCCCTGATGTACCTATAAAAGGTTTTATCCCCTTCTTAACTGAGTTGGCTATCTTTCCTCGGTTTGGGCCTTTGCCATTCTGACTGCCTTCCCAGCCTCCTTTTGCTTTAACTGATTCAGTTCTCTGTCCTGCTCCTTCTACGATTTCTTGTACTTCCTGAATGCTTTCTTTTTCTCTTGAACCTTCACTGTCACTTCCTTTGAGAACCATAGTGGTTTCTTACATCATCTTGTTTTGTTTATTTGCTTCACACAAAGGATCGTTACCTCTGTGATGGCAGTTTTTATTATTCCCCATTGTTCTTCCACCCCTCCTTCCTGCTCATTTGCTAGTGCATTCCTTAGGCACTCACCCATTATGGCAAAGTCAGCCCTCCTAAAGTCCAGTACTTTTGTTTTTGTATGGCTTGACTCTATTACTGTGTTTATTGTGAACCATACTGTTCGATGGTCGCTAGTTCCCAGATGGCTACCCACTTTTACATCTGTGATCCTCTCTCCATCTCCATTTGAGAGTATCAAGTCTAATATTGCTCCCTCTCAAGTGGGCTCCAGTACTAGTTGTCTAAGGCATGCCCCTTGTAGGGCATCTAGAATAACTGCACTCTTCGAAGTGGCAGCTGCAACTGCACTTCAGTTAACATCTGGCATATTCAGATCACCCATCAGCAATATCTCCCCTTTTTCTGCCATTCTAAGTATACTTTCTATCATTTCCTTGTCCATTTTCTCACCCTGAGAAGGAGGTCTGTATGCAACCCCTGTGTGGATTGTAGTGCCATTTCCCATCTCCAAATTTGCCCACAGTGCTTCTTCTCCTCCCTGTTTACCCTTTTGTTCTGTTGCTTTTATTCCTTCCCTTATGTAAAGAACTACTCCTCCTCCTCTTTTACTCTCCCTGTCCCTCCTGTAGATAGTGTATCCTGGTATGTTTACGTCCCAGTCATGATTTTGTGTTTACCATGTTTGTGTGACTGCCACGATATCCAGATGTTCCTCCTCCATCAAGGCCACTAATTCAGGAAGCTTGTTACCTAGACTATGGGCATTGGTACACATTGCTCTCCATTTTTTGATGGCTTTACCTTCTGTTGCAGCATCCCCCACTGACCGTTCTAACTTGATCTTTTTCTCATTTAGTACCCTGTTTTGTAGGGAGAGGCTGGGATTTTTTCTGCTACTTGTCAGTGCCTCCCCCTTTGACTAGTTTAAAAGCTTGCCAATGAAGCATTTAAACCGATTGCTCAAAAGACTTGTTCCTTCCTGGACAGATGCAGACCATCCTGCCAGTATAGGCTGTTGTTCCTCCAGGTGGAACCCCAGTCCCAATGAAGCCAAACCCTGTGGTCTGCACCATTTTTCAACCATTCATTAAACTGCATGGTGCCAATTACCTCCTCTCACCCATGCCTTTGACAGGCAGCACTCTGAGAAGGATACTGTGTGTGCTACTTGTCTTAGGCCCCTCTCCAACTCTGCAATGTCCTCCTGCACTGCTCTAACCTCATGATGAGCCAAGTCATTTGTCCCTAGGTGGACAATTATGTCCAGCTCAGAACCTTTGCAGCTGTTGTCATGATCCTCAGGATGCGCTTCCTGTCCCTCCAAGCCATGGCACCAGGCAGGCACCTTACTTCAGTTTTCCCAGCTCCTCCCAGTTCTATCCCCCTGATAATTGAGTCCCCCACCAGGAGCTTCTTCCTTTCCTTGTGGTGTCCTCTGCCTCCTTCCTGTGGGACTCCCTTGTGACAGCTGTCCTCAGCCTCCTTAGTCTCCTCTGTGGGTGCATCCATAGGGGAGCTATGTTCCTCCAGAATGGTGTATGGATTGTGGAGTGGAACAACTGACTGGGTGTGCCTCCGTTCCACCATCCTCACCCTTCCTGAGCCCACTGTGGTCCAACTGCTGTGTTTTCTTCACAATCTCTGAGGTAGTGGTGGTGGCTGCGGTGCTCCCTGAATGGGGGAGGTTCCCTTCCTACTGTCCAGTGTGGCCTGGGGGAAGGTTCCCGTACTACTGTCCAGTGTAGCTTGAAGACGGGCAACTTCCTCCCTCAGGGCAGAGAGTTGTCTGCAAATAGGGCAGCATCTCAGCCTCCAGAAAGACTCCCGGAAGACTGCTGCCACACAGCCATTATATTGCACTACTCCCCACAATTTGTTTTGTGTGATTGGTTTGTAATATTGAAATATATATATATAATATACAATGGGTATGCTTATATTGTCAGTGCAGTGTGCTAGAGAGGATATGACAGTGACATGCACCTTGCACTCTTGAGGAAATTATGTCAGAACCCCAGGTATAAAGGAACTATTTCCAGAGGTGGGTGGGGTGAGGGGTTGGAATGGGTTTGGCCTAAACTGTTCCCTCTCAAAACAATCAGCTGAAAGCTCTGACCCACTGCTGCAATGAGTGCCTTCCTGTCAGCAAGATGCCCTACACAACAATTTGATAGAGAAATACCCTGCTAATCAAACAGAGAAAAATCCATACATCCAAGTCAGACACAGGTAAACCTTCCCAGCCCCAAAACAAGCCTGGTGGTTTGTGCTCCGAGAGCTGTCAGCCCCAAAATAAGTCAGCTGTGCTTTAAACTATTCCTTCACTGAAAATTTTAAGAATTGTAACAAACAAACGTAAACCTAGATCCACCACCCTCTGTTGCTTGAAAGACTGTCTTTTCCTGTTTCACACTGTAGGTTTTTCTGTGACCACTCCTTAACCCCAGTAACTCTGTTAAAAATAGTTTAACTATCACAAACTCCTACGCACCAGTAAATTATTTAAAAATAGTTTCTGTCCCAAAATCCTAGTAGTCAATCCAGCTACCCCCAAGGGACAACCAGAATGCAGTATTCAAACACTTATGAGGTTACTTCCAAGATAAGCAGAGTTTGCAAGTTTTTTTCAACTCCTCAACCAACTGTAATTCATTTAAAATAGTTTAACTGTCAGCAAATCTAGTAGACAATCTAGCTACCTCCAAGGACCTACCCAAATGCAGTATTTAAATCCTTCTGAAGTTACTAACAAGATAAACAGAGTTTACAAGCCCCTTCTTGGTTAAACACTAAATAAATGTGAATAAAAGCAATTACCAAGGGTGGTTAGTTTCACCTCCCACAGAATTAAACAAAAGTGCAAGTTTGTTGCAGATATCAAGTGCAATACAGAATTTCTCACACAGCTCACAGTTGAAGAAAGTAGTGTCCTTCCAGCTCCAGAAAATGTGTTTTGTGTCTTTGAAAATTGCAGCCAGCAGTACGTATAGTAATCTGATCTAGTCTGGATATCTCCAACCAGGGCAATTTGTTGCCAATTGTTATATGTAACCCTTCCTGTTCCAATGCAACCTGTTTGGTCTGAAAACAATGTACTGCCCCCTAAGGCTGTCTGTGTTTCAATTCACACTGCAGGTTTTTCTGTGATCACTCCTTAACCCCAGTAACTCTGTTAAAAAGAGTTTAACTATCACAAACTCCTATGCACCAGTAAATTATTTAAAAATAGTTTCTGTCCCAAAATCCTAGTAGTCAATCCAGCTACCCCCAAGGGACAACCAGAATGCAGTATTCAAACACTTATGAGGTTACTTCCAAGACAATCAGAGTTTGCAAGTTTCTTTTTCAACTCCTCAGCCAACTGTAATTCATTTAAAAATAGCTTAACTGTCAGCAAATCCTAGTAGACAATCTAGCTACCTCCAAGGACCTACCCAAATGCAGTATTTAAATCTTTCTGAAGTTACTAACAAGATAAACAGAGTTTACAAGCCCCTTCTTGGTTAAACACTAAATAAATGTGAATAAAAAGCAATTACCGAGGGTGGTTCATTTCACCTCCCACAGAATTAAGCAAAAGTGCACGTTTGTTGCAGATATCAAGTGCAATACAGAATTTCTTACACAGCTCACAGTTGAAGAAAGTAGTGTCCTTCCAGCTCCAGAAAATGTGTATTGTGTCTTTGAAAATTGCAGCCAGCAGTACTTATAGTAATCTGATCTGGTCTGGATATCTCCACCCAGGGCAATTTGTTGCCAATGGTTATATGTAACCCTTCCTGTTCCAATACAACCTGTTTGGTCTGAAAACAATGTCCTGCCTCCTAAGGCTGTCTGTGTTTCAATTCACACTGCAGGTTTTTCTGTGACCACTCCTTAACCCCAGTAACTCTGTTAAAAAGAGTTTAACTATCACAAACTCCTACGCACCACAATAATGAATAGAGCCATCTGGCTTGGGCACAAGGACTACAGGTGAGGCCCAGGGGCTGTGGGATCTCTGGATTACCCCTAAATCCAGCATTTCCTCCACCTCCCTCCTAATGTCCTTTTAGACAGCCTCTGACACCTGATATGTTGTCTGTCATATGGACGTCTGTGTCCCTTTCTCTACAGCATGCGACTCTAAGGGGCTTAGTCCAGGCTTGGCGCTAAACAATCAGGTAAAGTCTACTAAAACCTCCCTTACTACCTGGATCTGGTCCAGGGCCAGCTGAGGTGACAATTTAACTCCCTCCTCAGAGGACTTCTGCTTGCTTTCTTCCAGCAAGTCTAGAAGGGGGTCCCCTTCGTCAGTCCCTCCCCAGGACTACAAATTGCAAACACCATATCAGCCCTATTAGCATATGGCTTCATCATGTTGACATAGTGCATTCTTTCTGTATGTCTTCTATGATATAGTTCACGTCATTTAACTTTCTGACTACTTTGTAGAGTCCTGCCCACTCAGCCTGCAGCTTGTCCTTCCAGACTGGAATGATGATCATGACTTCCTGAACCACTGTGTATGGGCGAGCTCTGGCTCGACGGATGTAGCACACATTTTGTTTTTGTTGGGCAGCTGCCAGGTTGCTCCAGGCTGTCCCCATAAGCTCCTTCAGCCTTTCCCTAAACCTAAGGACACAATCCACTATGGGAGTTCCCTGGGTGGTATGCTTGCGTTCCCAGTCCTCCTGGATCAAGTCTAGGGGCCCACATGCCCAGTATCCATGTTAGAGCTTGAATGGGGAAAACCCCGTCGACTCTTCAGGCACCTCCCTGTATGCAAACAACAGGTGGTGAAGGGAGTTCTCCCAGTCCCTCCCATGCTGTTCAGCAAATGCTTGGAGCATTGACTTCAGGATACCATTAAATCTTTTAACAAGCCCATTGACTTGTGGGTGATAAGGAGTCATGCATCACTGCACCATCCCACACCACTCTCACAAACATTTCATCATTTCTGACATGAAGGAACACCTGGATCAGTGATAACCTCCTGCAGAAACCCAACATGGGAGAAAATTCCTGGTAAGTCATCTGCCACTTTGTCCTCAGTGAGGATAAGGCAACTGCCTCTGGGTACCTGGTGGCATAATCCACCACAGTCAGGATAAAACTATTCCAAGAGAAGCTGGGAGTATTTAAGTGTCCCACAATATCCATTCCCACCATCTGGAATGGCTCCTCCACTATGGGCAATGGAATTAGGGTGACTTGAGTTCTCTTATCTATTTCTTTGCACTAGTGACAAGACCTGCAATACTCCTTTACCTGCTGGGTAAAGTTGGGCCAATAGAAATTCTGGGCCAACCATTGCATAGTGTGCATGATTCCCAGATGACCAGACAAGGGAATATCATGTGCAGTCTTGAGCAACTGCTCATGGTACCCCTGTGGAATGACAAGCTGCCTGACTATCACCCCTCCCTCTGTCTTAGCATCCTGTGTATACATCAGTCCGTTGTCCCAGTAAACTTTATGTTTTCCATCACCTCCCTGTGCTCCATCAGAGTCTGCTCAAGCTCTCATCTTCCTAGACTAGGGTCACTTTTCTAAGCATCTGCAAACACCTTACACATTCCCAAGGCATGGGACAGGTCCCCTTCCATCTCTAAACTAGGATCTCTAGCTCTAGCATCAGGGCACTCAGTATCAATGCCATCCCTAACCCCCTGACAAGGGGTCACCCCTCCTTCTTTGGAATAACCCTCCATAGCTGTTTTGTTAACTGCTACTGGGGAATTTTCTACCCCCCATTTCATTAATCTGCATATCAGGAGACAAAGGCTGGGAAACCAGCCTCCCAGTGGTTTCCATAGTGGCTTCTATGTGGTCCAGGACACCACAATTTTTCTTTGCTGCTTGGCTACAGGTAACTGCACACACCATCCCTGGTTTGAGATTTTTGTCATGGATTACATCAACTGCTAAAGTTTCTACTACAGCAACCTGTTGTACAGTTCCCCCTGTCTCACCTCAGTCTAGGAGAACACTAGTGAGTGGCAATGTTTTCTCCTCCCCAGTGAACCCCAGTACAATTACAAATGTATTGGCTATAAGCTGGCCAGGCTCTCCAGATACCCTTTTACCAATGTCAGGGATACCCCTGGGTCTCTTAAACCTTGTGTCTGTGCACTATTCACAGTGACTGGGTGCATGTGTTCCCTCATGTTTACAGGCATGCTTTCAGGGACACACAAACAACCCACTTCTATCCTAGCACCACTTTGCGTATTGTTCGTCCTTTTGGGACACTGACAATATGCCTAGTTTCTTTGCAAACATAACATTTGTTTCTTTTCTCAGAAAAATCTTTTATTTGAAACCTGGGGCTAACTGGTTTCAGGGAAGGCAGGGAGGGTTTTAGCTGCCCTGAAGGCTTGTTCTTCCATTTTTGTGCTGCCACTCCGCCCATTCACTCTTCTAAGCAGGTCTGCTTCTGACATAGCAGTCTGAGAGTTCAGCAGCTTCTTGCACTGTTTTGGGATCTCAGTCCTCCAGTCAGGTTTTCAGCTGTGCTGGGCATACCCATAAAAGCTGCTCTATCAATACAGCATTTTCAGTTGTAGCTACAGAGTTTGCTTCAATTCCTTCCCATCAATGTTTTAAAAACTGACGTTGTTTTGTGGCTAGCTCCTCTTAGCTCACGTCCGGACTTCTCCTGAACTTATGGAATTTAGCTCTGTATGTTTTCGCAGTTAAATCAAACTTCTTTAAAAGTACATCTTTTAGTTTTGTGTAATTATTACTGTCCTCTTTGTCCATTTGATCCAATGCAACCCGAGCTTTCCGGTAAGTAGCGAGGATAGCTGGAACCTCCAAGACCATCTAGGAATATTCACCAGAATAAAAACCTTTCCAAAGGAATTTAAAAAGGCATCCATATTCTCCCCCTCTTTGAATTCAGCTATCAATTTGGAATTTAATTTGTAACCCAGTGCCATAGTTCCAGTAAAACCCAGGCCACTTACTTGCTCTGGTGCTGGTGGTTGGAGTCGTAGCTTCTCCAGTTCATGTTGCCTCTGATGCTCACACTCTTCATGGTCAACCTCTTGCTGTTCATGCTAGCTCTTCTCCTCTGTGGCTTGCTGCTCTCGCTCCACTTCTCACCATTCTCATTCAGCTTCTCGCTGTTCTCGATCCCTCTTCTCCTCTGTGGCTCACTGCTTTCACCTCTTTTCTCTCTGGAACTCCAGCTCCATCCTCTACAACTCCATCTGCAGCCTGATGGCTTCTGGTTCCAGAATCTGGTGACCTTCCCCTGCTGCTGTGGATCTTGGCTTGCACTGGCCCTGCTGTCTTTCTCACTCGATCTTGACACTGCACTGACTGCTAGCCCTTCCACACCCAAGGTTCAGCCCTTTTCAGTCACGAACTGTGACTTGACACTCTGGGCATCAGTGGCCATCATAGCATCCATGAGGTTCAGCATGTTGGCTCTCCGCTTGTGCAGGACTCCTTTGTCTTTGCACAACTGCCTCAGATAGTCCACAGTGTGCTCGCTGTAGTTGGGAGCCAGCTTCTTCCCTAACTACAGCTAATCCAACTTGCACTTGGAAAAAATAAAACAGGTAGGAACTTTGACTGTAATCAAAATTAAATAGTTCTGTTTAACTTTTTTTAAAATAAATCACTGCCTTCATTTGCTAGTGAACTGTACAGTATTAAGCTGACACATTAAACTGTTAAAGCTTGTGTTACCAATATTTTATCACTATGCTGCCAACCAAATCTGTTACAAATGCACTCCACAAGTAGAGCCCTCTGCTCCCACATTGCCAACCTCAGAGTGCAACAGTGTGAACAGGTAACAGATAGGGTAATCCTCTTGTCTGCTTTGGGTCTAAATCACCTTTAGCCTCAAGTTCTGATGGGATTCAAACTGTGAACTTTATGCTAGCATACCCAATGTACAGGCTCAGATATGTACCCTCTTCAGGACTGCAGTACAATCCTTCACTGGGGCACCCAACCAGGTATCCAACATTAACACTTAGAGACCTTAGATATATTCTTACCCTTTTACACAAGCTCAGTAACATAATCAAGCTTTTCAATAGCTGTTAGACTTAACCACCTATATATCACATGCAAAAAATAAACTGAAAAGATACCCAGGCAGTATTTCAAAGAAATGGCTGTTTACTAAAAATATGATAAAGAGGTAAAATTAAACACAGAACAATAAATCATACAGCGTACAATCATGTAAAATAAAAAGAAAGTTACAGACAAAACACTCCTACCACAATGACTTAATTTCTTTCTAAGTATTACCTAAGTGTGTTTAAGTTAGAGAGAACTTTCTGTCACATATTCACCAGATGGATGTTCATGTGAAACTCCATCTCTGCACCCCCTTTGAGTGAGTCAGCTAGGCTTCTTCTTTTAGAATTAATCCTAACATAATTTCTACTAAGATGTATTTTTTAATTAATGGAAACAGCAGGGAAACAGTATTTCCTAAATATGACAGCCCTTAATTAAACATTTCTCTTTGAACTTAATAATCCCACACTTATGTCCTCTTAGGCTGATTTTCTGTGCTAGTGTGATCTGAGGGATTTGATGACCCTTCACACTTTTATGGTTATGCTAAAAGGAGAGGAACTGAACTAGCCCAATTTTCCTGCTTCCTGTAACATAATAAAACTAACATTTAGTTTCAACTTCAAAAGTGTGGGCAGGTGATAAAAAGGCAATAAAATGCCCTTCTGTAAGTCTTAAATAACTGGTTTCCCTGGTCAGTTTAATTACATCCTGTAGTTCCAGCTACTGACATTTAAAGTTACAGGCCAAATCTGCTAACTTATGTGAGACAATATCATACACAGACCAGTTATTTATAATATAAATATCATACAGGTATATAGATGCAGGGGCACATCATTACTCCCACCACTGGTGAATATGGTATATGACTGATGATGTCTACTGAACCTGATGTCTAGATGCCTTCTTTGCAGTCACTGAACTTGTATGTTTACTGTGTACTCCTGGAGTCATGTCCTGACATTACATGTTAAAAATTTAAAAATTTCATGATTACCCCTTCAATCAATTGTTTAAGCACACGGCTACATTTGGGCCCAGATATTCAAATGGTTGCACATGGTGTAACCGAGTTGCACTGGCACAACTCAAGTAATGTGCCCCGGGGCCATATTCAAAAGGGGGCTTGCACAGCATACGTCCCCATGCGCGGGGTGCAATGATTATGTATCTGGTGCATCTGAAGGGGGCCTGCCCATGCATATGTAGCACATCCTGATATTCAGCCTGGGATGTATGGTGCATCTGCTGGCACAACCCCAAGATGCACCACATACTGTGGCACAAACTTGAGCTCCCAAAAATGGCTCAAATGCTGGCCACCCACAGGTGGGTGGCTATACTGCAGGGCACAACACAGCAACTGACAGCCATGGGTGGCCATCTGCCCACCCAGGACACCATCTACAAGCACCCATATGGTCCCTGGTAGTCTAGTGGTACCTTCCACCCTCCCCGTAGCAGCGATTGCTGGTAATATTAGTCAAATAACTCCCTGGTAGTCTAGTGGCACCCCCATCCCTCCACGTAGCCTCAATCACCAGTAATAATTATTAAATAATGCCCTGGTAGTCTAGTGGCACCCCCCACCCCACCCATATTCCCAACGGTGGGTAAACCCTAAAGAAGGTAGGCCCTGGTGGTCCAGTGGCAACCCCCCACCCACACAGGATCCTCTGCCCACCCAGCTCTGCCCCCCATTATCAGCCGGCAGCTGCAGCCTTGCTGCATACCACCCAGTCACCTGCCAAATGACAGCTTATGGTAACATAGAACATAGAAACATAGAAACATAGACTTTGACAGCAGATAAGGACCACTTCGCCTACCCTATCTGCCCATTTCCCTTCCTACTGGATAAGCTGCAGATTCTAGTTAACCAACAGCCTACTTCCTGCAATGTCAGTGGTTAAGTAGGTAGCACAATCGCCTCTGAGGCCGGGAGATCAGAGGGCTGTGGGTTCAGTTCTCACATTTGGCACTTGGGTTACTATCCCAGTACTGACACTGTAGTGCAGTATGAGAGGGGTGCTGCACTTCTGTGGTGCCGTCTTTCAGATGAGACATTAAACCCAGGTCCTTTCTGCCTGGATTGGTTGTAGTTCAGGTGGATGTTAAAGATCCCATGGCACTTCTCAAAAAGAGTAGGGAAATTTTTATTATAATCTTAACAAAATCATAACAAAATATAATGTAATTCAGTATTATTTCATACATAATTTTAAAAGGAAAGAAACAAGAACATAAACAAGTATTAATTCATACAACATTCCTGAATGAAAAAAAAGGGAAAGAAGAAAAAAAATATATGCAAAATTATATTACATTATACAAAAACATAATAAAATAAATAAAAAATAAATAGAAATAAGTATTACAGTATATTTGAAACATAAACCAGGTCCCCACCGAAAAGGTCATAAGTATTCAAAACCATTCCAAAAGGAACCCCAACTATGCAATGAAAGCTGATGGCTTTCCATAAGCTTCAATTTCCACATCGGACTCCACCATGTATACCAAAGTAAGGAGGAATGATCTGCTGTTGTAATACAAATCTAAATCTACTAATCCAAATCCAATACAAAAAAAAAATATGAAGAACTTGTAATGAGCTATACCTACCTCCAGGCATTCCTTTGAGAAAAAAACATAATATAAACTATCTTTCAGAGGCAGACACAGTAGATCATGCTTCCAACGTTCTTTAAGTATGTCCCAAAATTCCATAGCGTAATAACAATCACAATACAAGTGGTCCATGGTTTCTAAAAGAGAGACACACTTTTCTCTCGGGCAGAAATGCTCTCGTGTTGATTTATGTTTCTGATTACTACGGACATTAACTCTACCGTGAATACTTAACCAAGAAATATCCCACATATGCTGCTGGATACGGGAATTAGTTATATAACTAGATATCTTAAAACTTATTTCCTTAGGAAAGGCTGAAAACGGAGCATCAGAAAAAAATTGCCCTAAAATCTTATTATACAATGCTTTCCTAGATAAAGTCTGTGCTACTTCCCACTGTATACCCCAGCACTTTATTTTATCAAACACCTCCCTCCAAGTATTCATCAAGGGAGGACGGTGTTTATTTTGATGGAGAAACAGACCATTCCTCCATTCACATAAAACACCCTGTAAATGAGTTTTAAGTGACACATCCCATACTTTAGAAATACCTCTCAGTACAGGGACCAGGTTCAGATATAAAAAATTCGTAAAAAAACAAGACCGAGTTAATCATTCCCAAACCCCCATCTTTAACAGCCAAATATAAAGTATATCTTTTAATGGGGTTAAGTTGCATACCCCACAAAAAAAAAAAATCACATCAAAGAAGTCTCTAATGACTTAGGTAAGAAAAAAACATTACTTAAAAATTAAAAAACTGGGATCAAATAAGTTTTGATTAAATAAATCCATTTCTTTTTAGATAATTTATTCCTATTCCAAAGAAACACTTTACTATTTCCTTCCTGTAATGCCACTGTCCAATTATCTAGTGCACCATCCCTACTCCCAAAATATAGTCCTAAAATTTTACAAGGTTGACGTTCAACCCAAAACCTTCCTACTTTAGATGAAAATTCAGGAAACCCTGAAATGCTAATGCATTTAGTCTTCTCACGATTCATGCGGGCACCCATAATCAACCCCAATGAAGTAATCGTATCACAAGCTAGCATTATTGCCAATTCATCAGGTAATAAAAGACAGATATCATCTGCATAGGCAACAAACTTAGGTAGACAAATAGAGTCCACCGTAATAGCTCTGATCAAAGGAGACCTGCTAAGTACCCTCAATAACGGGTCCAAAGCAAAAACATATAATAGGGGGCTAAGTAGACACCCCTGCCTAACTCCCTTCAAAACTCTATGTGTCCTTCCCTTCCATCCATTGTCCAGGGGAATGACATTAGCCAATGCATAGCACAACTGTACCCACTGTACAAACTGCATAGGTATACCAAATGCCTTCAAACATTCCCAGACATAATCTTGTGATACTTCATCAAAAGCCTTAGATTGGTCAAGGCTCACTAAAAAGCCACCAAGTCCTCCTAAGATGTCCAAACCTAATGACATAACCTCCCTGAGAAAATCAAAGCATCTGATAGTTTCCTCCCAGGAACTGCACAAAATTGTTGACCATGAATCAAATCAGGCATTACTGTGGACAATCTATTCCCTAAAAGCTTAGAAAATATTTTAAAATCCACATTTAATAGGGTCAAGGGTCTCCAGTTACCTATATCCGAATGATCTCCCTTCTTAAAGAGAAATACTAATAAACCTTCATACATTTAAGTAGGCAAAATCATGTCTGAAAGGAAGGAGTTATATAGAACCAATAACTCATTCGGCATTACTTTCCATAAAAGTTTATACAATTCTCCTGGTAATCCACTGGAGAAACACCACACTTAAGAGAGGCAATTACTAACCCCATTTCTATCTCAGAAAAATCAGCTATCATTGCAATTTGTAAATCCCGCTCTATGCACGGAAGGTCTGCTGCTGCCAACAGCTGAGGCGTAAAGCTGGAGACCCAATGCGGAACCCCAAAAACGTTATTAACATGGAAATCAAAAAAATCCATTATACCTTTATTATCAGAAATCAAACTGCCGTCCTCCTTTCGCAAACTATAAAATAGGCATTTATCCATCCTAGATTTACAGGCTAAAATAGGATTAACTTGAGCTGTTTTCCCCTGTGTCCCAAATGACTGTTCCTTAAGTAGAGAATTCATACGGTCATATTGATACGGCAACATTGACAGTTTAATCTGGGTTATGCTTTTAGATAAATCTAAACCGTATTCATGTTGCCTAGAAATCAAAAATTGTAAAAAACGCCGAAGCGACAAGTATTCCTTATGTTTTGATTCAGCCGCTAAATGACTCTGGGACTTAAAATATCCAATCAAACAAAGTTTAAAGGCTTCCAACCAGCTCACGCTATCTTCATGTAAACCAATAGTTGTGATATGATCATGTACAATCATTTCCAAGTTTTAATAATGGACAGAACACTTAAAAGGGAAGTATTCCGTTTCCAAAATCCTGGACCTTTCCTCCTACACTGAGGAAAATCTAATGTCAGACCAATGAAAACGTGATCCGAAGTTTCAATTGGAAC
Source organism: Neoceratodus forsteri (assembly GCA_016271365.2). Taxonomy (NCBI): domain Eukaryota; kingdom Metazoa; phylum Chordata; order Ceratodontiformes; family Ceratodontidae; genus Neoceratodus; species Neoceratodus forsteri. The sequence continues at coordinate 8,488,146 of CM028130.1, forward strand.
ATAAAGTAACTGATTGACAAGCATTGATTTCAGTACAAAAATAAAATCTATACGAGACGCTAAACTTCCTTTAAAAAAGCAGGCTTCGCTGAAGTCTTCCCAGTTTGATGGGAATCTCTCAAACCAGCAAGAGAGAGAATATTAGACAAACAGGACTTATCACAGTACTGTTTCCCCAATGCCTCTTTCTGCAAGAAATTAATATTAAAATCACCACAAAAAAATAAGTACCTTCCCGTATACAAAAAAGGTTGAATCTTATGCAACAACTCAATCCTTAAGGATTTCAACTGCGGATCATAAATTGAAATCAACCGACAAGTAATACCATACACCATGACATCTACTAGCAACGCCCAGCCAGGTTCAATGTCTACTAATCTAATAAGTGTAACGTCCATCGTAGTAAAGTGTACACCAACTCCACTACATCTTTCTTCCCCAAAGGACCAAAAAGTAACACCCCAATGCCATTGCTTGCTAGCTGTAACTGTCTCCGAAATCGTATGAAAACATGTATCCTGAAGAAGAAAAACATCATATCCCAACGAAGAAAGAATTCCAAACGTTGTCTGACGTTTGGTATGGGATTTAATGCTATTTACATTTAAGGAAGCAAAAGATAACGTAAAAGGTTTTAAGGAGGAGATTTGAACAATTTATTACTAGATCTAGTCACCCGTTTCCTAGTCTCAGGTTGCTTATTTCTAGAAGAACTACCAGGGACATTAGGTAAAGGATCTGTACTAATCGTATGGGCAACAGGAGCAGAAACTGGGACAGCAAGTTCTACCTGATCACCCCAAGCAGAGAGGATAGAAAATCTATTTTCTAAAGGTAAAGGGGAAGCGGACACAATACTATTATCACTTCCTTCAGAGGATAATAAGCTAAGGTTTGAGTCCTGTACCTCTGTGTCTTCTCCTTCCTTATCAGAGACTACTGATATCGGGAAGAAATGAGGCTCTATTCCCAACTTTGGAGCAGCCTGTATAGGGGACCCCTGAGGTGTCACAAAAGGCGTTACCTTATCTTCACTTCATGGACCTGTGATAGGGACTGGGGGTATCTATTGCATGTATGTCTAATAATTCCACTTCAGTAGAATTCGCAGTAACCTGTAAGTTAGGGTCAATTTGGGAGCTAGAGTATCTGTCATCCGAAAGCAATCCTCCCCTCCCTCTGCCTCTGCGTCTACCTTGAAACATGGGTCTAGACTCCATCCCTCCATTATCAAGTTGGGAATCTCTAGCCTGTGCTAAAAGGTGTTCCTGGTAAGAAGACTCTGCAATGTCTGTGCTTTTCCATGGACAATCTGAAAAAGAATGGTTAACTTCACTGCATAAATTACAAACTGAAGATTCAGTACAATCCACTGCTGAGTGACCCAACATGCCACAATGAAAACACTTAACTTGGTCACACGAAGTATTTAAATGAGATAAGGACCCACACTTGAAACAGCTTTTTCGCTGTCCTGCATAAAAAATTATACCCCTGTCCCTGCCCAAAAAGAAGGAACTAGGTAAATGCTGTATCCCCTCAGCATCTTGCTTTAAACGAACACGAATAGTCCAACCCCCTGTCCAAAAACCATTCCCATCCAAAATAGGCCTAGGTTTGTCCTGTACATAACATCTTTTCTCCAACCAAAAAAGGATATTCGAAATGTTCACTCCTTCATTTCTGAAAAGGATCGTGACAGTCTTAACTGTGGGCTTCGTAATAGGGATGGCTTGGAAATCTCTTCAGTGTTCCTGATCCTTAGGATCATAATACAGTCTCCAAAACTTGTCCAGAGAGATCACCGAACAAAAACTAATGTAATAATAAGAATCACCAGGGGGATGAATAAAAGCATATACTTCAGCAGGTGAAAAATTCATGGAATCGATCAGCAAAACCTTCCCCACCCAAAGTCTGTCCGGAGCTGTAGGTGCCAACCCTCGATATCTTAAGTGAACTAAAAACCTGCCTTTAGCCGATTCCATGGGTTTTTTTAACAATCCTGCAAAAGATTTAGTGCCCAGACCCGCAGGTCTCAAAGTACTCACAGTTCCACCCAATGCAACACCTTCTTCCAAACATGGAGAACACGGGACAGACTCAGGAGCTGATACAGCAAAGTCAAGTGTAGAAATATTTATAGAGGAGTGCAGAGCCACATTGAGAGACTGAAAAACTTGGTTGCCAGTGGCGTCTTGTGCACCTAAGAAATCAGTAGCCTCACCTTGAGGCTGTGCATTCACACTAACAGTACACATTGACTTAGAAATTTCACTAACTACAGTCGATAGTTTTAAATCTTCAAAAACTTTTAAATGCATAGTGGAAACCCCAGGAATGGGAATTGAGGGGTCCAGAACCCACTTATCTCCAGCCCATAACCAACCTGCTTGCTGTAAAGCCTCTCCTGGGGACCAGGCCTCAAAGAACACGAGTGCCCAGACATTGATACTGAGTTACCTTCATTGTGCAAAACAGACTTAGGCTGAGATTCCTCATCTTATTACTATCTTGCTGGCCAAACGCTTTCCACCATCACTAAATGGACTAGCCGGAAGCGTTTTCTCTACATCGCTCAGCATCCAGCTTCCTTTGGCGAGTTTGAAAATCACATTCCGCTGTATTAATTAAGTCCATAAGTTGAAGTTTCTTCCTATCGAGTTCTTCTTGTAAAAGCATTTTAGCAGAAGTATCCATATCCGAATCCAGTACAAATCCCTCAGGTTCCAAAGCCACAGCTTCATTGTCGTCTTCAGACCGATTTCCACTGTCCAACAAGCTCTTAACCATGGTTAGTTCCTGAGCTATGAAACCACAACCTTCCTCATCCACCACCTCCATCTGACTGAGGTCATCCATCCCTGCAGACAGACGGACAGCGCCACTCGTCTACAGAGTAGGGGTAAATTGCTTCTTTATTGAAATAAGGCATGGAAAACACACATCAAGAAACACAGCAGCCAAAAGCAGCAAAAAGCACAAAAGCATATACAAATCAACAAAGGAACTGAACAAAAAGCAATTGATACACAGTTATCTTTTAACAAAAAGCATAAAAGAAAAGAAAGTAATCCGTCATTTAAATTTTATCATATGCTGAAACCCCTTCCACCAGATTTGAACTTTCCTATTCCCATGAATCTGAGCATCTTTTAGATATACTTTATTTAATTCACAAATAACATAGTGGCTGAAGCCTAAAAGTTGGCTTTTTTTATACAAAACCCACTGGCATCTAACTTGCCATAAACAAAATCTAAGACATGCCAAGAAAATTTGTACAGTCGAAGTATGAAATTTAGCAAGACATGGGGGTAAAGATCCCAATACTAACAATTCATAAGAAATATGTTTCAACCATGGGAGGTGCCAGATAGTTGCCAAATACACCCATAGTTTAGAGGCAAAAGAACAATGAATAAAAAAATGTTCCATGGTTTCTTGTTGTGCCGTACACTCTAAATAAGGACAAAACCTTTCTTCTTTCATTTTATACTTAGCTGTCCCTCTAACTTGTAACCGACCATACATTATCAGCCATTGCATCTCCCACATGTAAGGGGGTAAACGGGGGTTATTTAATTGTGCTAACACCAGATGGGTCATATTACCTGGGCAGTTTTTAAAAGCAGGGAAAGAGGATAGATTTGAGAAATAATAGTGGAATATAGTTTTTTTTGAGAATTAATAATTAGTGATTTGGACAATTGCCACGTATATAATTTCCGAACAATTGGTTTAAAAAAAAGGGGAGTAGAAAAGGAAATATTAGGTTTTGGAGCCAATCCAATCCATTTCGATAAATACTTGGATAGTAAGAATCTCAACCAGCTAAATTCTGGAATATTGGGGGTTAGAGTACAGTTCCAAAAAGAAAAAACAAGAAAAAGGGAAGAACAGAAACCACAGGATCTACCATCCCGACCCCTCCCTTGGCTTTATCCAGGTAAGTATAATACCTTTTAATGGGATTTAACCTATTTCCCCCAAAAAACTGAAAACTAATACTGTACAGTTTCACTTCCAGGTTAGTTGGGACAGGGTACAGAAATGCCAAATATTGTAGACAAGGTAACAGGAATTGTTTAAAAATCTGGACTCTCTTCAGTTTTGAGAATTTATAATGTTTCCACCTCTGCACTTTATTATCCATTTTGTTTAATACTGCAAGACAATTCTGCTCAGGTAAATTTTGAGAACCGAACAGAACCCCTAAAATGGAAGTAGGTGTTGTAGTGAATGAAATAGTTCTGTGCACAAAGGGGGTTAATGTATCCGCTCCTATTAACAACCCTTTAGATTTTTGAAAATTAATCTTGGCATTTGATAAGGTCGCATACCTGTGAAATAACTTAAAGAAAACTTCCAGCTGGCCTTGTTGTTTAAAAAATAAACATATGTCATCCACAAAAACTTGTATATTTCTAAAGGAGTTAGAAAAGGGAATGTTTGGACCCTCCCAACCAGAAACCGACTGTAAATGTCTAATAAGGGGTTCTAAGGAGCAAATATATAATAAAGGGCTCAGCGGACAGCCCTGCCTGACACCAGCTTTTAGCGTCCAACTTTCCCAATTTTCCCTTTAATAACTGGACAGATTATTGAATTAGAATATAAATTCTGTAAAATAGTAAGAATCTCAGGGGGCATTCCTAAAAAGGCTAAGGTTTGGAAAAGGAAGGAATGACTAACCCTATCAAAGGCTTTTTCTAAGTCTAATGATAGTAGAATACCAGGTTGTTTGCTATGATGTAATATTTCAATAAAATCTCTAATATAACAAAGTACCGAATGTATTCGTCTTTGAGAAACACCACAGAACTGAACTGGAGAAATCACTAGATTAGCCCAAGATTGAAGTCTGTTATTAGCACAGCACGTAAGATTTTATAGTCAGAATTTAACAATGTGATAGGTCTCCAGTTTTAATCTCACTTCTATCTCCTGTTTTTTTAAAGATATAAACTTGTAACCCTTTTGTGAATGCAGGATAGATTTGTCCTCCAGAAAGAAAGGAATTAACAATGCCAACTAAACAGGAAACCAGCTCATTTGCAAAAGTTTTATAAAAGGCATTAGATAACCCATCTACCCCAGGAGACACATTAAGTTTGAGTTTAGAAATAACACCCACAATTTCTTGTAAAGAAAAGGGTTCAGAAAGAACAGCTGTCATTGAGGCATCAATGACAGGGCCTATTACACCTTTCAGAAAATCCTGAAAGACTTCAGTTTGTAAGTCTATATGGGGACCTAAATTTTGGAAATGTCGGAATATAATATGACTTATATCCGAAGGTCAGTATAATACTGTGAATTACTGACTAAACATTCTAGTATAGAATTATCTTTGCGGTTTACACAAACTATAGTCCTCTATCACTGTTTTGGACGTGTAGTTGTTAATTAAGGCTTGCAGGATCTGGCTCATCATATTGAAACTTCCTCATCTGTAATTTAACATGCTTAATTAAAGGAGATAAATCTTCTGAAGAAGTGTTAGCTCTAGTTAATAGAGACTGTAATTTTGAATGTAATGTGAGGTAATTAAGAAAATTATCATTCTGCGTTTTTTTGTCCATAAGTTCTAAACCAATCCATACAGTCTAGTTTAGTTTCTTCCCACCAGATCCATAAGTCTGAATATAAACATTGCACCGATAAGCGGGCAGTTAGAATTTTAACTATAGAATGTTTGACAAAGTCATTTTGTAAAGATGAAGTATTTAGTCGCCATCTACTTTTGTAGGGCTTATAATTCACTGGGATTTCTATTGCAATTTTAAGTAGGAGATGGTCTGAAAATTCAAAAGGCTGTCTAGAAAACTGTGAAATATATATATTTTTGGAGGTGAAAAGGTAATCAATACAGGTACCGGTCTTCCCTTTATAAAATGTATTTTCAGGGGTTGGATTCTAGTATTGCAGACTCTGAGGTCTGCCCTCTAATAACAGATTGTAAAAATTAGCATCACAATACATTTTTTCCACTAGATCTCCTGTCAGTAAGAGAACAGTTGAAATCCCCACCCCACAGCACTGGCCTTGTAGTGAGCAGAAAAGGTTGTATAGTTTTCATACACGTTATTCTAGCTGTTTTTACCTGTGGATTATAAATATTAATAAGTCTATATAGGACAGATTCAAGAAAACAGTCCACAATCAAAACCCTCCCTGGAATGCAATCTATTAATTTATGAAGTTTAAACTGGAAGGTGGAAAAATAATACCAATACCATCTGCTTTATCCTGTCCAAATGACCAATATGAAGGTCCCAAAGGCCAATCCTTTTAAAGGCAGTAACATGTTCTTTAGAAACATCCAGGTTTCTTTAAAAACAAACAGAAATTCTAGAGTTATGTAACATGTGAAAAATAGCCTTCATTTAGCTCATTTAAATGCTATGAACATTCAAAGAACCACAGAAAACCCATATGAGTACCAAAAAAGAAGGAATTTATTTTTTTTTTCTTCTTTTTTTCTTTCCTTATAAGAACCTTGGGAGGGTTCCATGAGGTCTTGGGTAGAAATTTGGGAATCTGAATCCACAACATCCATTTCTGTATCCCCCAGGAAGAAAGAAGGGAGAAAGGATTAGAAGTTTCCACTGAATCTGTAACTGCATCAGGTACTGATTTCACATTCCTCGTGGACCTTCTAGGAGGCAGAGAGAGAGGGGTCAATTTGGGGGGGGATTCTATGCTCTGATCTGAAGTCTTAGCAATACCACCCGATTTCACACTTGGGACAAGCGGAAGGTCTTGCAAAGCAAAACTATTAGGCTGTACAGGCCTTGACAATGATGAAGAAGGAGGGGGGAGAACTAAATTCATTGTCACAGGAGTTACAGGTTTTCTTACATCAAGAGGGGGTTCTCCAGGAAAAGTGGGAGGCGAATGAGAGAGCAGGTCTTCCTGTGCTTTCTGTAAAAACTGTTCAGTACAATTCCCTGATACTTTGTTTTTTGCAGCCACGGACATGTGTTGAATGTGTAGGAACACCCTCACATAAATCACATTTCGTTGGGTTAGAACATTGAATTAGTGAATGCCCAATTTCACCACAATTGTCACATCTAGGACTATCACAAACACTAGACAAATGTGTCCGTGAGCCACATTTATAGCAGGCCATAGGCTGACCACTATAAAAACAAACACCTCTATCATGGCCTAGTAAGAAGGAGTTTGGGATATGCACAAAACCATGTTCATTTTGCCGTAATTTGACCTTATATTTCCATCCGCCTGTCCAAAAGCCTCTGAGTTCAAAATAGGCTCTGGATCCCCTGTACATCACATTTATTGGACAACCAGTGTGTATCATCCACTGACACCCCTTCATTTCGAACATTACTGTAATAAACTTGATAGCTGGTTGAGAGGGAATAATCAGAAATGGGGACCAAAGTGGAAGAACTTTACCTGGAATACCTAATCCAAAATAATTCTAACAAGGCAGCTGATCTAAAACTGACATCGTAATTATCCTCTCCTGAAATATTTATGATGGCAAACACATCTCTAGGAGAAAAATGCAGGATTCCTTAATTAAATGTCTCCCAACATTAGTTTCTATCAGGCCTTTCAGCCATGCCCCCTTTATTTCTAATGCACGCACATTCAGCCTGAGAATGATTCACGTTGTTTTTGCAAATAAGTCAGATAGTAAAGGTCTTTTATCAGATACAGCATTATGAGACTCTACAGAAACAGGACTAACAGAATCATTAGAGATATTATGAACCAAATCCCTAGAGTCCAAGCCCCCTTTTTCAGCAGATTGAACAGGGTTTCTGGGTTCCACTTAGGGGAATGAGAGTTTATGATCAAATGAAGAATCCCAGGTTAAGTCAGCAGCCCATTCTCCGAAGGAGTTTGTTTCACCCTGCTGCCATTAAAGCTGAAGCAGGAGTCCAGTCACTCTCATGTGTAGAAGAAGCCAAATATCAGAGTTAGGCATAATGGGCTGAGGAACAGAACTTTTAACCTGCTGCAAAGATGTAGAAGCATTCCCATAGTTCGGTCACCAAAAGAAACAACAGTTGCTTCATCCTCTCATTTGGCTGTTCTTGATAAATAATCTGGAGATTGGAAGAAGAAAAAACAAACCCTGCTTGTTTAGTCAGTGTTGGTGCAGTTCCCACCACATATTTTTCCCTGGTTTCAGTTTCTTTGTTTATCTTGCTGCAGTCCATTTTCCCCACTCCCAGCAAATCCCCCGGACTATTTGAAACAAGTAGCGCTTCAGTGCTAGGCAGGGAGACCCCCAACTGACCTGTTTTTTGTGCTGGAGTGGAAATTTTTCGATCTTTGGTACTGCCATTGCTCCTGTAAACAGCAGAAACACCATTCTCAAGCTGAATCCCTTCCGTGTTCAGTAGCACGACATCATCCATAGGCAGTGCAGGTCTTAAAGAGGCAACACCATCTATAGGTTTTGTATAAGAAAGTAGCTGAACAGACTTTAAAGGCAGTGTTTTTACTTTTTCAGGCTCTGTAAGGCTTACAGGAACTTGTGATTCCTCAGAAGAAGATAAGGCATCCAGAAATAACTGTGCATCTTCTAGCTCTGCTGAAGGAAAATTAACCTTTGTAGAATCCTTGTCTATGGTCTCCTTCACATCTGCAGACTGAACCTGCTGTAGCTCCTCTACAGCGTCCATCTTGGAAAGCTGACCAGCACTCCTGCTGGTGGCCATGCACCATCAGAGTAGGGGAATTTCCCCGGTGTCCTGGTCAAATTTCCCCTCATTCACTAAAAAATATCACCAACAGCTTAATCTGGTTAGAGGTTAGTTGGCATTCATCTGTATCCCCCTCCCCCCGGGTCATGCCCAAAAATAGGCAGGATTTGTCTAGTGCACTTACCCGGTCAACAAAAACCAACTAAACTAAACCCCCCACTACAATTGCCTTATGTCTGTCCCATGCATGTTTGAAATCCCCCACTGTTTTAGACCCAACAACCTCCACCGGAAGGCGATTCCATGCATGCACCACTCTCTCTGTGAAAAAAAAATTCTTCACATTACCCCTGAGCCGTCCCCCCTCTATCTTTAAATTGTGCCCCCTTGTTCTTACACATCTCTTTTTCTGAAAGATGCTACCCTCCTGGACTTTGTTGATTCCCTTGAGGTACTTAAAAGTTTCTATCAGGTCCCCCCCATCCCTCCTTTCATCCAGGGTATATATATTAAGCTTTCTCAGTCTCTCTTCATATGGTTTCTGATGTAGACCCTGCACCATTGTAGTTGCCCTCCTCTGGACTGCTTCCATCCTGTCTATGTCCTTGCTCAGATGGGGTCTCCAAAACTGCACACAGTATTCCAGATGGGGTCTCACCAACTGTCTGTACAGAGGGATAACCACTTCCCTTTTTCTACTTGTGATGCCACTTCCTATGCATCCCAGTATCCCCCTGGCTCTTCTTACTGACTTCTCACATTGCTTACCCACCTTTAGGTCATCTGATATGACTACCTCCAAGTCCCTTTCCATTTTTGTTGTTGTTAGTACCTCCCCTACTATTGTGTACTCTTCTCCTGGGTTTTTGCTTCCCAGGTGCATTACTTTGCACTTCTTTGTGTTGACTCTAAGTTGCCATATGTTTGACCATTCCTCCAACCTTGCCAAGTCCCTTCTCATCCTTTCTACCCCCCTTGTGTAACAATTATGTTACAGATCTTTGTGTCATCTGCAAAAAGGCATACCTTTCCCTCCAGACCCTCTGCAATGTCACCTATAAAGATGTTACAGAGGACTGGACCCAGTACTGAGCCCTGAGGTACTCCACTAGTAACCCTCCTTTCTTCAGAATGTGTTCCATTCACTGTTACCTTCTGTGTCCTGTTGTGCAGCCAGTTTGCTACCCAAGCTACCACTCTGGAACTCACTCCCAGGCTGGCTAACTTAATTATTAGTCTTTTGCATGGGACTGTGTCAAATGCCTTACTAAAGTCTAGGTAGGCCATATCCATAGCCCCTCCCTGGTCTATTACTTTGGTCACCCAGTCAAAGAAATCAATTAGATTAGTCTGACATGACCTTCCTGCTATAAATCCATGCTGCTTTGGTTCCTGTGCCCCGCTGGCCTCTAGGTATTCAACAGTTCTTTCTTTCAGAAGTAATTCCATCATTTTCCCTACCACTGAGGTCAAACTTACAGGTCTGTAGTTTCCTGCTTCTGCCTTGCTCCCACTTTTGTGAAGGGGAATCACATCTGCCCTCCTCCAGTCCTCAGGTACCACCCCATCCTCCCATGATGTGTTAAAACGTGTGGTCAGTGGTGTCACTAGGTCCTCCCTTAGTTCTTTTAGGATTCTGGGGTGAATCCCGTCAGGCCCCATTGCTTTGTCCACCTTGAGTTTTAGGAGTTCTTTCAGGACTCTTTCTTCTGTAAATGGACTGGTACTTCTATTGTCTGGTTTAGGTAACTCCACCTTATCTTCCTTTTGTGAATACTGAGCAAAAGTATTCATTCAGTATCTCTGCCTAGTACAATATGACTGTCTAGTACAGTATGCCCTGCAAGTCCATTCATCCACAGTGTGGACTAATGGGCTTAAAGTTCATACTGTAAGCTGTAAGCTGTCATTCGGCAGGTGGCTGAGCAATATGCGGGTGGGTTGCAGCTGCCCACCAATGACAGGGGGAAGCTTGGTGGGCATGGGGTCATTTGTGGGTGGGGGTGCCACTGGACCACCAGGGTCTACCTTCTATAGGGTTTACCCACCATCAGGATTACAGGTGGGGTGGGGGGTGCCACTAGACTAACAGGGATTTGAAAAATATTACTGGCAATCGTAGCTATAGGGAGGGATGGGGTGCCACTAGACTACCAGGGAAGTATTTGTCTAATATTACCAGTGATCGCAGCTACAGGGAGGGAGGAGGGGTGCCACTAGACTACCAGGGTTATCTGATCAATATTACTGGTGATCATGGCTACAGGGAGGGAAGGGTGCCACTAGACTAACAGGGATTGGTCTGACTAATATTACCATGATTGTGGCTAGGAGGGGGTGCTACTAGAATACTAGGATTATATCATATATATATATATATAGTCATGATTACTGGCAATCATGGCTACAGGGCGGGTGTTCCCCAGGACATTCTCTGTCCACACCACATACTGTGCAGGGTGCCAGGCACATTTTGCTGGGCCACCCTTCGCAAATCATACAAATGGGGCCATAATGACAAGTAAATGGTCCTATTTATGCCTTGCAGACATTATGACCCCATTTGCATGTCCAGTTCTGAATATCTAGGAAATGCACCCGGCACAGCTATAGTTCCTCTGGAGCATTCCCAGTCCTACCTGTCTGAGGGATTTTGCTGACACATTTTATATGTGCCCTGTGCATTCTGTGCTATATTCAGAGGAGATGCACCATGGCACATGTCCATTGAATATTACCCTGTTTGCTACGGTGCACCTTGGTTGTGCTGCATCCCCACTTGCACCATTACCAGATGCAGTATGAATATCTAGTCCTTTGTGTACACATCTGAGTTCCAGAATTACACATAGATGAGTGCTGGGAGATGTGAACAGAATGATACTGATGCAAACTTCAGTTATTACTTTGGTACAGCATAACCACATGCAATACCCTCCCCCTCCCCAAAGTCCCACACTGGAACACCCTATCCAGGGAGCTAATGCTGTCACTTGGCATCAGGGAAGGGGAGAAGGACTTTTTTAGGTATATGAAGTAGAAAAGGATCTGCATGTACCAGACACTGAGGATTAAGAACAAAGGGTGTTGTTTGGGTGGAGAATAGATGACTCGCCAACATAGTAACATGACAGCAGAATAGGCCTTACAGTCTTTCGTGTTTGCTTGTTACTCAGCACCTAGACCATGCACCGAACTCCCTTCCCCATTTCATTTCTCATCCCCTTTCCAGGGTATTTCCCCAGTATTGGCCTTCCTCATCTTCACCCTCACCCTATAGCTGTCCCCACCCCTCTTGAACCCCTCCACAATATCATCCTCCACCAGTCCCTTGGGCAGTGATTTCCATGGTTCCACCACCCTCTGTATCCTCTTCAGAAGTGCAATGTCCATTTTTAGGTGTGGCCTCCAGAACTTCACACAGTACTCGAGGTGTGGCTTAACCAGGCAGTTATACAGAGGATCACTTCCTTCCTTCTGGAGGTAATCTCCCTAGCAATGCATCCATGCATCCTATTCGCCTTGGCCACTGCACTGCCCTCATACAAGTCTCAGAGTTCTTCATTGTAACATCCACCACCATCCCCAGATCCCTCTTGCCCTTCAAGACTTGTAATGTGTCTCCCTACAGGGTGTACACTTGGCCTGGGTTTCTGGCCCCCAGTTGCAGAACCCTGCAGTTCCCTTCATTGAACTTCAGTCCCCACTTACCCTACCATCTCTCCAGAGCCTCAACATCCTTCTGCAAGGCCACTCTTCCCTCTTTCCCATCCACCACCAGTTCCAGCTTCCAGTCATCCAGAAAGAGACTCATTTCACTCCTAATACACCTCCTTATGTCAGAGACACATGCATTAAACAAGAGTGACCCCAGGACCGATCTCTGAGGGACCCCACTAATGACCTTCCTTGGTGATGTGAGTATTCCTTCCACCCACCACCCTCTGAGTACACTCAGAAAGCCAATGTCCTATTCACCAGATCATCTGCCTCCTCACCCCCATTTCTCTCAGCTTAGCCGGGGCCGCCATGGGGTACAGAATCAAATGCCTTGCTGAAGTACAAAAAGAGGATGTCCACTGACCAACCCTGGTTCAGGGCATTTGTCACCCAATCATAGAACTTCACAATGTTTGTCTAACATGATCTTCCTGATGACAAAGCCATGCTTGTCTATAGTCCAGGTAACCCATTTGCTAAGCTTCCACCCAACTTTTTTTTGATAATACCTCAATCACCTTTCCCACCATGGGTGTAAGGCTAATGGGCCTGTAGTTACCCATCTCCTCTCTTGATCCACCCTTGTGTATAGGCATGATGTGGGACTCCCTCCAATCAGGGGGTACTCATCCCATTTGCAGATACATGTTGAAAAGCTCCGCCATGGGTTCCACCAGAACATCTGCCAATTCCCTCAGCACACCATGATGCATTTCATCTGGCCCCTGAGCTTTCTCTGTTCTTAGGGACGTGAGGGCTTTCCTCACCCTATGAAGTGGGATTTCAACTGCTCCTCCCCCCATTTGCCACCAGTTCTTCCTGCTCTTACCAGATGGTGGTGGCCCATCATCTTCCCTAGACTCGGCTGGGTTTCTGGGCTCTAAGAGTCCTGCCTGCTTTGAAGACTCACAGTCTGTCCCATAGAGAGGTGCAGCACCCCCATAGGCCCATTCACCCCTCCAATACTGATGCCATTATTGACAATCAACACTACCCCCCTCTTCCCTCCACCCTATCTTTCCTGAACATAATGTATCCCTCCAGGTTTGTGTAAGAACTAAATAAGTAGCTCTGCTCCATGTTGTGAAAGGAGAAGGTTGGACAACAACCTCTGGGCACAGGAAGGTGGGCAGAGGTAAGGTTTGACTAATAGGGTAGTTACGGTGGGCAGGGTACTTGATGGTCTGATGGCAACAAGGGTGGATAAGGTGCCAGGTACAGATGGCATTAAGCACAGGTTGATGAAAGAGCTAATGGAGGTTTTTGCAGTGCCATTGGTGGACCTGTTCAATACCTAAAGATGACATCCTGCAACTGTATAGGACACTGGTCAGGCCACACTGGGGGTACAGTTAGCACTACTTGCATCCCTTTCTGAAGAAGGATATTGCATTGCTGGACTGAGTGCAACTTAGGGCAACAAAGATGGTCCAGGGTGCTGGAGGTGAAATCCTATGAGGACAGGCTGACTGAGTAGACTGTATAACCTGGATGAGAGGAGGGAATGGTGCTAACTGAGTAGACTGTATAACCTGGATGAGAGGAGGGAATGGTGCTGACTGAGTAGACTGTGTAACCTGGATGAGAGGAGGGAATGGTACTGACTGAGTAGACTGTATAACCTGGATGAGAGGAGGGAATGGTGCTGACTGAGTAGACTGTATAACCTGGATGAGAGGAGGGAATGGTGCTGACTGAGTAGACTGTATCACCTGGATGAGAGGAGGGAATGGTGCTGACTGAGTAGACTGTGTAACCTGGATGAGAGGAGGGAATGGTGCTGCCTGAGTAGACTGTATAACCTGGATGAGAGGAGGGAATGGTGGGATATGACTGAGTAGACTGTATAACCTGGATGAGAGGAGGGAATGGTGCTGACTGAGTAGACTGTATAACCTGGATGAGAGGAGGGAATGGTGCTGACTGAGTAGACTGTATAACCTGGATGAGAGGAGGGAATGGTGGGATATGACTGAGTAGACTGTACAACCTGGATGAGAGGAGGGAATGGTGCTGACTGAGTAGACTGTATAACCTGGATGAGAGGAGGGAATGGTGCTGACTGAGTAGACTGTATAACCTGGATGAGAGGAGGGAATGGTGGGATATGACTGAATAGACTGTATAACCTGGATGAGAGGAGGGAATGGTGCTGACTGAGTAGACTGTATCACCTGGATGAGAGGAGGGAATGGTGCTGCCTGAGTAGACTGTATAACCTGGATGAGAGGAGGGAATGGTGCTGACTGAGTAGACTGTATAACCTGGATGAGAGGAGGGAATGGTGGGATATGACTGAGTAGACTGTGTAACCTGGATGAGAGGAGGGAATGGTGGGATATGACTGAGTAGACTGTATAACCTGGATGAGAGGAGGGAATGGTGCTGACTGAGTAGACTGTGTAACCTGGATGAGAGGAGGGAATGGTGGGATATGACTGAGTAGACTGTATAACCTGGATGAGAGGAGGGAATGGTGCTGACTGAGTAGACTGTATAACCTGGATGAGAGGAGGGAATGGTGCTGACTGAGTAGACTGTATAACCTGGATGAGAGGAGGGAATGGTGCTGACTGAGTAGACTGTATAACCTGGATGAGAGGAGGGAATGGTGCTGACTGAGTAGACTGTGTAACCTGGATGAGAGGAGGGAATGGTGCTGACTGAGTAGACTGTATAACCTGGATGAGAGGAGGGAATGGTGAGGCGATTTCTGGAACCACCTCATATTCTGCACTGAGGTTGTCTCTTTTGGCCCAATTACTGTACCAGTATTTTTGGCTTGCTGGGCTGCTACATCAGTTGCTTCCACTGGACTCTGTTTGACTGTTGTTGTGGGGTGTTCTTGTGTCCGAACCCCTGTCTGGATCCCGTGAATATTTGTGGTTATGTAGTTTTATGTTGGTCTAGTTTGTGGGCTTAGCCACCCAACGAAGAACTCAGGAGTGAGTTAGGGAAGAGGAGTCACAGTGGAGAAGACTTGTGGGCATACAAGAGAAGATTTTAGATTACTCGCAGCAGACTGTTTGAATGCTTGCAGTCTATGAACCAGGTCATTGGATTGGTGGTGTTTGCTGAACAGCTTCATTTGGTGCAGAGAGCTGGCAGTCCTGATCCTACGGTTGGGGTGTGACAGTGGGAGTGCAGTTACATGGGGGTCCTGGCCTTACATTCCTGGTAGTCAGTGGGCTTAGTCTAGTAGCCCTAGGATTTTCCACAGATCCTAATTGTTAGTGAGCCCTTCGGTGGACCTGTAGTAGTGGCCATAGACTTTACGGTTCATCCTCCCATTTGGATTCTCCAGGGCCCTGCTCCTGATCCAGAGTTCAACAACCACAGAAGAGGAGTTTTCTTCAGACTGCTTCCTCCACAGTCATGGTCAGACCTTTCAAATTTTTATTTTTGAAGGCAGTGAGAGTGCTCACCTTTCTATCAACCCTGGGCAGCGAGAGTGTATAGGGATTGTAAAGTACTTTGGTCATACTTTATTTTGCCTTTTAAGTCCCCACTTCAGTGATAGTGTTCTGGGGGCTGGAGAAATCACTTAGACATTAACATCTGTTCTACCCAGGAAGTGCAAGTCCCGGGGGGGGTTCGAGGGGGGGTCAATCTCCTCTGGTGGTGAGAGGTCCATTGGAGACTGGAAAAACTTGATTCCTCCTGTGCCTTTGATTTACATCTGGTACTTTTTGTTATTAGTTGCAGTTTCAAGGACTTATTACTTTCATGGCTGGCCTTCTGCTCCATCCAATCTGCTGCTCTGGACTCAGTGACTGTGATGTTATATTTTTATTTTAAATAATTGTTTTATTATATGTGTTGTTACTGGGGCAGAGTTTCAGAGTATTGTTTTGTTGAATATGTATTTTGAGTCTTAATTGATTTAATACTGGTTTCTTTTTTGATTCATTCTTTCCACAAATGAGATTCAGGGGGGTGTTTATTATTAATTTTTTATATTACATTTTACTTGTATAGTCTAGTTTTTTAATTGGTTGGGGTTGTCTCTCTTTTTTTTTTTGTTTGTTTTTAGTTTTGTTGGTTTGGGCTCGTATATTCAAAGGAGTTGCGCTTGGTGCAATAAAGTTACGCTGGCGCAATCCCACATTGCGCCTCAATGGGATATTGAAAGGGCTGCCAAGCAGAGTGAAAATCCAGATGTGCCAGGGTGCAATGTAATTGTATGCTGTGCAGATGCAGGGGGCGTGCCCATACATATGCAGCACTTCCTGATATTCAGCCCAGGATGTGCGGCACATATGCTGGCGCAACTCTGCAGTGCGCCACATAGGAGGGCTCAAAGTTGAACCTGTGAGGAGTGGAACAAATCCCAGCCACCATTGGTGGGCTGCTGTATTGCAAGGTGCAACACAGAAGTGCCAGCCATGGGTGGCCACTGCCTACTCAGAACACCGTCCCTAAGCATACACAACACCTGTGGTGGTACCCCTCCTGAATCTCTGATTGTCAGTACATGTATGGTAATTTGTTCCTGGTAGTCTAGTGGCACCCCTCCCTCTGACTCCTGATTCCCTGATAAATGTAAGAGATGACTGTCCTGACAGTCTAGTGGTCTAGCCCTCTGCCTGTTGCTGCAATCGCTGTACATCACTGTCAGAAATATCCTGGTGATCCAGTGGCACCCCACCTCCCACCCACACAGAACCCCTTGCCCACTCCGCTTCCCTCTGTCTTTGGCAGGTGGCAGCAACCCACCCACATACCACCGCCTGCCTGCCGAATGACAGGTACAGCATGGGCTTGCAGCGCATACTGTACTAGACAGTCCCAAATATGTGAATGAAGTCACAGTATGCAGGTGGGTTGCTGCCGCCCACTGATGACGGGGGGGGCAGGGTGAGCAAGGGGTTCTGTGTGGGTGACAGGGGTGTGGGGGTACCACTGAATCATTGGGGATATTCTGACAGCGATGTACCATGATCACAACGATGGGTGGGGGGACCATTAGACCACCAAGGACAGTTGTCGCTTACATTTATCAGAGACTCTGGGAATCTGGAAGAGGTAGGGTACCACTAGACTACCAGAGAACATATTGCCATACATTTACCAGTGACTGGGATTCAGAAGGAAGGGATACCACTGACTACCAGGTATTTTTGTTCTACATTTATGTCATCACAGCTATGGGCAGGGATGCCCTGGGATCCCCATTACACACGTCATGCTGTGCAGGGCACCAGATGCAAGTCGCCGGGCTGCCCTGCACAAGACGTATAAATGGGGCCATAATGTCATGCAAATGGCCCTGTTTGCGCCGTGCATATTTTATAGCCTCATTTGCATGCCCCCTGCTGAATATCACAGGTGATGCACCTAGTGCAACTGCACTTGCGCTGGTGCATCCTTGTACTCCCTATCTGAGGCTTGTGTCGGTGCAGTGCCACTGCACCATGTGAAGTATGTGTGCTGACCTTGCCATATTCAATGGTGCTGCACCATAGTGCATTACCGTTGAATATCACCTGACCGTGGCCCTGGCACTGGCGCATTCAAGTTGCGCTGCACCCAGGCTTGCACCATTATCTAGTGCAGTCTGAATATCCCAGCCCTAGTGTATTTCTTTGATTGAAGTGTATCAATATGTGCAGAAGGCTTGCCCCAATGGTCATGCTCTATTTATCCTCTGCTGTTCGCACTCTCTGCCCTTTCGTTTCCCACCCATTGCAGTTTACAACTTAACAGCACTGTAGAGTGCTGGGCATTGGCCAATCCGGGGGTGTGTGACCGATGGAGGGTGAATGAGCGGAGCCGCTGCATCAGGGTAGTGAAGTCTAGAAGACACTCTGGAGTGAAATGGAACCTGGTTTTTCATGCCTGATTTCCATACCTAAGGGCACCATCAATATTGGTGGGCAGGCCGTTTTGGGTGGCCCTACCAAGCCCATCCAGCTTGAGCAGTGTTATGCAATGCCAGGTCCATTAAAACAAGACTGAAGGTTATTGCAGATCTTGTTGAGACAGTGGACTTGGTATGCATCACTGAGACCTGCTGATGAGAACTCTGCCTTATATTAGAAGCTGCAACTCCAGACGGGTATTCGGTGAGACATCGCTTGAGATTGGATCCCAGTGGGGGGGGTGTTGCAGTCTGTTTTAAGACTAAACTGAGCCTCACGAGTGTACCAGTCAAGGAGGCTGGGTCATCTGAGTGTACTGTTGTAGCAGATGTAGGTTTTAGGATCACCTTCATTTACTGTCCACCAGAGAATGAGAAGTGTTTCCTTCAGGAAGTAGCTGACTTCATTATCGACATGGTGTTTGAGTCACCCAGGCTGATGGTCCTGGGTGACTTCAGGGCCTGGGTCGATGATGAACTCTCGCAATTTGGACAACACTTCCTGCAGCTGATGACATCTCTGGGCCTCACACAGATTGTTAACACTGTTTCTCATAAATATGGTCACTCTCTTGACCTAGTCTTTCTCCTGGGGAGTGAAGCCTCTGATTTAGGGCTGGAATCTGTTGGATGGTCCGATCACTGCACCGTGGAGTTTAGTTATTGCACCCCACTTTGCAGGCCTACCCTTGTGGAGATGGTCAGGTACCGCCCTTTACAACATATATAAGTTCCGAAAGCCAGGCAGCACTACTTGACCTATCGGTTCTTCCAGTGGCAAACAGTGACACAAGGGTTTTAGTGGTGGCCTATAATAAGGCCATTTCTGTAGCCCTGGATGTCATTTCTCCTGTCTGAGTTTGTCCTCTCTCCCTTCACCCTCGGTCCCCTTGGTTTGATGGGACCTTGAGGGAGATGCGGCAATTAGGAGTGTCGCAGGTGGAAATCCGCCCTGAATGCCAACCACCTTAGATTGATAGAACATTACCAAGACTATCAATCTGCAATCTTCCATAAGTAGACAGAGTTCCAGTCCGGGGAGATTGCAGCTGCTCAGAACTGACCAGCTCAGCTCTTTCGAACTGTAGACAGACAGTGCAACCCAGCCTATCTGCAGAATCGAAGAGCCTTTTTGCAAGTGGAGTGTGATGAGCTTGCTTGATTCTTTGCAGCTAAGGTGGCTGACATCAGGGCAGAGCTCCAACCAGCACTCTCTATGGCTAATGCTTTTGATTGACACTTGGTCACCATCCCTTAACTTCCCTGGAGTACCTTGGCCAGCTGGAGTTCATGGGCGTCCATGTGGATTGTCCAGGGTATGCAACCTACGTGCTGTAGTTTGGATCCGGGTTATGGGTTGTAGTGACATCATTGGCCCAGTCCTAGCATGGATAGTCTGGTGCTCCTTGGAAACAGATGAGTTTCCTAGCTCCCTAAAGGAGGCAGTGGTGACGCCCCTCCTAAAGAAAGCCTCTTTGGACCCAGACTGCCCTGCTAACTACAGACCAATCTCAAACCTTCCCTTTATAGGGATGATGATTATGAAAGTAGTGGCCCTACAACTGGAGAACCATTTGACTCTCCATGACATCTATGAACCTCTCCAATCCATTTTTTGAAAGAGCCATAGCACCGAGACAGCGCTGGTTCAGGTGCTCAGTGATCTCCTGATGACTAGGGATCAGAAAAAACACTCCATCTTGGTTCTTCTAGATCTCTCAACAGCATTTGATACTGTGGACCATGGGGTTCTTCTCGATTGCTTGAGGTTCATCTGTGGCCTGTCAGGTGCAGTCTTCAGGTGGTTTACATCTTTCCTCACTGGCAGAATGCAGAGGGTGGTGTTGGGGATCCATTCTTCCTACCCAGTCTCTGTCATGTGGGGTTCCTCATGGTTCGGTGTTGTCCCCCATTTGTTCCCATTGTACATGCTTCCCCTCAGAGGCATTGTAAGAAGGTATCGGCTGAGATTTCACTGCTATGCCAAAGATACCCAACTATATCTTTCTTTTGCATCTGACCAGGATAGCGCTTTCTCAGTATTTAACAACTGCTTCATTAAAATCTAGGATTGGTTGAATTCAAACTGATTGAAGTTGAACTCGGAATAACCTGAGGTGCTGGTTGTGGACCTGGGGCACAGGTTACGTGGGGTTAGGGATAGGTTAGCCCTCGGGACTTTTCCTAGTGGGATTACAACTCCTTACCTCTGAACTGGTGCATAATCTGGGAGTGATTTTTGATGAAGGGCTGACACTGCGATCACAGGTGTCAGCAGTAATCAGATCCTTTTTGTATCATCTGAGGAACATCTCCAGGGTTAAGCACCTTGTTCCATCTGGTGACCTCCCCACTTTGGTCCATGCCTTTGTGTCCTCATGCCTTGATTACTGCAACTCCCTTTACCTAGGTCTACTTGGGCTGGCTATCTACCTGCAGCAGCTGGTGCAGAACGTTGCAGCCTGGTTATTGATGCCCCCCCCCCCCAGTCTTGTCACATCTCTCTGGTACTGCACAAACTTCACTGGCTGCCGGTACAGCAGTGAATCACTCTTAAAGTTGGACTTCTGATTTTTAAAGCCCTACATGGACAAGACCATGACTACCTGAAAGAGCTTCTGATTCCTTACTGCCCTGGGTGATCGCTCTGCTTGGCTGATGAGGGGTTACTAGAGATTATAAGGGGTTTCTTACACTCTTCTTGGGCCCAGGCATTCGTATACATGGCCCCAGCCATTTGGAATTCTCTACCCCGTCAGTTATGAAAATGCATGACCGTGGAGGGATTTAAACAGGCCTTAAAAACATATCTGTGGCTTCAAGCCTATCCTGCATGATTTTATTTGGCTTTTATGTTTTTTAGACAAAGGGAGAGATAGTAAGGCTGAATCGAATGGACGGTGGGTGAGCAGAGAGGGACAGTGAAAAAGCAGGGTTACTGAATGAATGTTTATACTCAGTATTCACAAAAGAGGAGGAGCGGGAGGTACCTAATCCAATTAACAGAAGCACTCTGGATAGGAGGATTGATCCCAGTCCTTTCACAGAAGAAAGGGTTCTGAAAGAACTCCTAAAACTGAAGGTGGACAAAGCAATGGGGCCTGACAGAATTCACCACAGAATTCTAAAAGAACTAAGAGGAGAACTAGTTGTGTGGTACCTGAGGACTGGAGGAAGCCAGATGTGATCCCCCTTCACAAAAGTGGGAGCAAGACAGAGGCAGGAAACTACAGACCTGTTAGTTTAACCTCAGTGGTAGGGAAAGTGATGGAATCACTTCTGAAGGAAAGAATTGTTGAGTACCTAGAGGCCAGTGGGGCACAGGACCCAAGGCATTTTTCATTTTTATTTTTATTTTTCATACTTATAAATCCAAATGAGCAAACTGCCGATTTTCATTGGAGACAAGTTTAAAACTAAAAAAAACACACAAAAAATTAACAAACAAACATAATACAAACAAAACATTCAATCAATAAAATATAATACATAAAAATATGTCATGTTTCCAAAGATAGACACTGTTTTAAACGTGTCTTAAAACCCTGACAGGAGTTATTATTAACAACTTCTGAAGATTTCAAGGCAGCATGGGTTCACAGCGGGAAGGTCATGTCAGGTGAATCTAATTGATTTCTTTGACTGGCTGACTAAAGTAGTAGACCAGGGAAGGGCTGTGGACATGGCCTTACTAGACTTTATGCAATAACAAGAAAGCAGGCTTCACACGCTGATGTGTCCTCACGAACAAACAATACTTCCAATTCAAGAAATAAGGGAACCATCCATTGCAATAATTTCCAAAAACTGCGTTTATTACCATGAACAAAAGGCAAATATAAAAACAGCAGTCAAGTACCAGGTAGGTGCTACAACTCCAAAAAGGCCTGACCGGTTTCGTGCATATGTGCTTCTTCAGGGACAAACACACACCTCAAGTGAGTCTCTTAATTCTCAAATCATTTAAAGAGACATGAACCAATTTATACTAACAATAATAATAATACAATACAGATAAAAAAAAGAGGGGGGATAATAACAGTTTCTGACGTATTCCAAAAAAGGGCAATACTGCCATTTAGTCTATTATGTCACCTCCTCTCGAGAGACACAGTTGTTCAAGGGAAATACCTTGGTTTTGGTGAGGTTGAGCTTATAGTATGAAACCTTGGAGAAGGCTCCAACCTGGTCTAGCAGCGCAGACAAACTGTCTCTTGGGTCTTCCAAATGAAGCAACAGATCATCTGCATATGCAGAAAGTGTGTATCTTCAGACTCCAATTGAAATCCCTCTGATGTTTGGAGAGGCTATCAAATGCCGAATAAGGGGTTCTAAATATAAATTAAATAAAAGAGGGAAAGGGGCAACCCTGCCAGGTACCTCTGTTGAGTGGGGAAAACCTCAGAGTGAACTCTGTTACATCAAATTTGGGCAGAAGGAGAGGAATATAGTAACTTGATCAACTGAATGAAGTCCTCTGGGAATGCAAATCACAACATGGTGGCGAAAAGGAAGTCCCATGACACTCTATTAAAAGCCTTCTCGGCGTCCAGTGACACCAAGATCATAGGCAGTTCTGAGTCACTGGCAACCGAAAGGAGGTGCATTAGCTTCTGCATATGGTCCCCAGAGGACCGACCTGCCATGTAGCTGACTTGTTCTTTACTTACCAAAAGAAGCATAATAGGCCCTAACCTCTTGGCTAAGATCTTGGCCAAGAGTTTAACATCAGTATTACTCAGTGAGATAGGTTGATAACTCTCCGGATATTGGAGATCTTTACCCTTTTTAGGAAAAAGCGTAATTATTGCTCTTAGGAAACTGGGGTCAGATAGCCCTTTATCAAACCAGTGGTTATAAAGTTCTGCCAATATAGGGGCTAGCTCTGGTATACAGGCCTTATACAGACCATTAGGAAGTCCATCTGGCCCCGGGGACTTATCCATTGAGAGAAGTGCCGCAGCACTTGTCACCTCTTCAGTCATGATGGGGCCAGTCAGACAGGAGATGTGAATGGGTGACAACTTGGACAGGTCAATTGAGCTGAGATAGCTCAGGATATCTGCCATGGAAGGATAAGCATCTGTTTCCTCAGCATACAACCTCTGATAATATTGACTTAGTACCTCCGCTATAGCACTGGGATCGGTCACAATGGGCGCATCCTTATCCGGCTTGATACCCGGAATGAACCGAGATGCATCCTCTTGCCTGAGCCGTAAGGCCAGCAACTTGCCAGCCCTCTCCCCAGACTCCAAATATTGAAATTTGGTATGTTTAAGTGCAAGCTCAGCTTTTTGGGAGATAAGACTGAAATACTGAGCTCGCAGTCTATGCAACTTGGTCCAGTCTTCATCGGGGGATGAGTGAGACACAGTGGATTCCAATTGGCTAATTGAGGAAAGCAGGGAATTCATTTGCAACTTGAGCTGTCGGAACTTTGTTGAGGATAACTGGATACACTCCCTCCGCAGGGAACACTTTAAAGCCTCCCAGACTATGTCAACCCTACTAACTGACCCCCTGTTGTTTCTTATGAAGTCAGTAATAAAGTTTCATATATGTTGCAGGGAATTAGGTTTGTGCATTAATTGAGTGTTTAACCACCAGAGGGTGTCCCTTTTCACCCCAGGTCCTACTAGGAAAAAAAGGGAGATGGGCAAGTGATCCAATATAACCCTGGCATGAATATAGGCACTGATTACTCCAAGGAGGGCAAAGGAGCTGATAAGGAAAAAGTCGATTCTCGAGAATGTTTTGTGCAGCGTCAAGAAAAAGGTATACTGGCGCTCTTCCGGGTGCAGGATGCGCCAAACATTAATAAGATCCGCCCCCCTCATGAGCTCATGAAGGGCCCTCTGCGCAGGGGAAAAACCCCTTCTTCGGGAATCAGACCTATCAATGTATGTGTAGGGGGTGATATTCCATTCCCCACCCAAAATAGTATGTTTAGCAGGGTTGGAAAGAACCAACCTCAATAGGTGAGTGAAAAAATTGGGGTATTCAGCATTTGGGCCATAGACTGCACCCAGCATCAGCTGGTGTGATTCTAGAAGACCAGTCACTATAACGTAGCTCCCATCCGGATCCCAGATTTCTTTTCCTAGGGTGAAGGGGATCTTTTTGCTTATCAGGATAACCACTCCCCCTTTACTGGTAGAAATGCCTGCCCATAGACATGACCGACCCACTGTTTATGAAACAGTACAATATCCGCGCCCCAGGGATGTGTTTCTTGAAGGAGAGCAATTCCGGTGTTTAGGTGTTGCAAGTGTCTGAGAATAATGTGCCTTTTGCAACGATCATGGGTGCCCTTAATATTCCAACTTATGAACTTATATGGGCCACTCATAAAATAGCCCCCGTAGTGCCCTTATCCCTGTCACCACTCCGAGATAGGCGGGATGAGAACATTTGGCCCTCCCTCCTCCCCTCCCATAATACCCCCATCCAATCCTTTATATACCCCAAACTCATAACAGTGCACATAAATTGACACATAAAAACAAAATTCAACTAACTCTAACTACTTACACAACTCTATCCCCCAGTTCTGACACTGCACTACACTCTTACCTTTGGTACGTGATGTTAATGCAACCTGCTTCCCATATCACCCCACCCGCTTCCTCCCACCCCCATTATAACTAACCCTGAACTGGAAGCAGGAGGAGAACCCCCCCCCAGCACATTTGATACTGCCCGACCCTCATGTCTTTGTGCCATTATTTATATATTAGAGCAGTCCCACTAAATCAAAGGCCCCCCCATTGGAAGAAAAAAAAAAGTTGAAAGAAACCCATAAGCCTCTAGAAGTACAGGGCAGGCAGGCAATCCCCTTATTATACAGGCACTGCTCCACTAGGTAATTACAGCAGTGACAATAAAAGACAGGCAGCCCTGTAGATTGAGACTGGTCCTTATCTATAAACCTGACAAACTCACTAGCAAAGCTGTTGACAGCAACAATGAGAAAGCTGGAACATAGTCTGCCTGCCCCGCTCACCCGTTGCCCCTGAAAGAGTGTAACCACGTCCATAATATCTTATCCATGCTAACCCAAGCATTTAGATACGAGTCCAATGACCAGGAGTCCTGATGAGAGCATGGAAAGTCCTCATATGGTTTCACTGAATCAAAGAGGGGCAGACAAGGTTTAGCCTCCTGCAACTTGCTGAAGTGGCCGACCTCCCGATGAGACTCTCACCATGGAGGGGGCTGCATAATACAGATAAGATGGGACTGTAAGAACTCTTCCAGCTGCCAAAGGTGGACTCCTTCTGCCAACCTCAAGTAGTAATTCCAGAGAGTAGGGATAAACTATATGTCCAGCCAGAAAAATAGCCATGCGTGTAAGCGCTTAACAAGGGAGACACATTGCCACTTTGCCCTCGCTTGAAAAGATCAGGGAACAAAACCTTAAGTTCCTTCTTTGCCTGTTCCTGAGACTCAAATGAGAGCCATTTCAATCTGGATTTGACTTGGAGCATTGCTGGATATTGCATATGAAATGGCAACCCCG
Organism: Neoceratodus forsteri; assembly: GCA_016271365.2. Classification (NCBI taxonomy): domain Eukaryota; kingdom Metazoa; phylum Chordata; order Ceratodontiformes; family Ceratodontidae; genus Neoceratodus; species Neoceratodus forsteri. The sequence goes on from CM028130.1 coordinate 8,513,941, forward strand.
CGGCGATCAACTTGGACACTGTCGGATGCAACTCCTGCCATTTTAACCGAACAGACTGCGGGAGATCTTGAGTAATACGAATTTTACGCCCTTCCCAAAGGATTTCCTGCAAAACCTTGATTTTATTCAGAATAAATTGTTTGTCCTGGAAGTTGAGCAATCTGAAGATAAAAGACCAAGGGGGGCATCAGGGGGTGGAGGAGGAGGGCGCAGAGCTCGGTGGGCACGCTCGATGATGTAAACCATGTTATTTGGTGAAAGCCCGGCTATCTTCTCACAAAACTTCTAGGCAAAAATAACCAGGTTGTTCCAGTCCTCCTTTTCCGGTAAACCAATCACCAGAAGGTTGTTCCTTCTGCTCCTTCCCTCTAAGTCTTCAAGCTTCTCTTCTAGCCTCTTCACCCTGTGGCCCAGCTGAATGGTATCTTGTTCCATTTTCCCGTTTGCCCTCCAAAGAAATAATGGTAGCCTCTGAATCCCCCACATGCACTGTAAGTGATTGAACCAATGTTTTGATTTGCAGCAGGTCATCCAAAATATCCAGGATTTTTTCTTGCAGGGGATGCATGATTTCAAGAAATCTCTCCTCGAAAATGGCTGTGGTCGATATAGTCGACTTGGCTCCCACCATAGTTTGCTGCTTCAGCCACTTTGCGGCCTTGTCCTTCTCGGGTGTCGGCGGGAAGAGTGCCATGAAGGAGCCTTTTTCATGAAAACATCAATTTCTGACTCACCGGTTCTGAAGCCCAGCAAATGCAGAAAATTCTTACTTTTAATCGAGACCACTTCTCAGACGTGAGCAATTCTCAATGTGGGTTAAAGCACGGGAATTGTTAGCGGGAGAGCAGAGCCACGGGCGAGAGCTGCTTCACCTCAGGCTGCCATCATGTGACCCCCTCCATCCAAATTTTTAATAATAGATAAATCATAAAAATTGATTTCAACTGTACTTTGCTGTAAAGAAAACTTTAAATTCCAATTAGATTCATGTAAATATTTAACAAACTCATCAAGTTCTGCTGCACTACCATTCCACACCATCAGGACATCATCAATATAGTGCCTCCAGAGGTCAATATTATAGATTAAAAAGATTTTTTAACATCATAAATCACATTTTTCCCATTGTCCCAGGTAAAGGTTCGCATAGTTTGGGGCAAATGTAGCCTTATGGCTGTACCTTTTCCTGGTGATAGTATTCCCCTGAAAATAGAACACATTATATTTTAAGATGTGTTCAGTCAATGACATCAAAAAATCAATCTGCCCTTCTGCCAATCCAGTACATTCGTGCCACCCACATACACAGTGCATCAAGGCCCCCATCATGGGGTATGTTAGTAAATAATGACTGAATATCCATAGATACTAATATCCAGTCTTTTTGTGATTGCAATCCCTCCAGGACCCCCAAGATCTCAGTGGTATCCCTTATATATGATGGTAATTGAGGTACCAACTCACAAATATGTGAATCTACATATTGTGATAGTGTTTCAGTAAGGGAACCAATACCTGAGACAATGGGCCATCCAGGAGGGCACTGCAGACCTTTGTGGACCTTGGGCAGTGTGTATATGGTGGCACAAACAGGATGGGTGACCTGAAGAAACGAAAAAGTGCTAGGTGTGATTATTCCATCTTGTAATGCTTTGTATAATGTCACATCAACATTTCTTTTAAACACAGGGGTTGAATCAGATAATAAAATGCTGTAGAAAAGGGGATCCAAAAGTTGGCGGTTTTATTTCCGCAATATAGTTCATTGTGTCCTGGATAACAATCGCTCCCCCCTTGTCCCAGGCTTTATTGTTATGGCAGAATTCTCCTCCAGTTCCTTCAAAGCAGTCCTTTCACGACACTGCTGGTGGTCTCCAGTATCCTGGAGGTGGTCGTTGCCATATGGAGAATGTTGGCGGCAGAGTAGAGGGAGCGATGGCTTGCTGGGGAGGCCAGACAGGGCCACTGCTCATATTGCAGTTCTTTGTCCCTGTTTTCCCTGTTGTACTTTCTTCTACAGTCCCTTCTCCTGCTGTACAGTCCCTGTTCCCTGTCCCCTTCCCTCACTGTACCCAAACTTTCCCAGCCCCTGTTATATTTGTAAATAGTTACATGTTATAGAAATATTTTCTGACATACCTGCCTGTGTCTGTGTCTGCTTTGCAGGTGGTGTGAGGAGCCATGCTGCAGTGGCCCAGTGTCTGTCCATGTTGTGTGCATGAGAGGGGATGCGTGTTTTGCTTCTGTGGTTCCCTGCTTTGTGCTGTGTTGTGTCCCACTGTGTCCCACTGTGGTAGTGTTCATCCCCTGGGTCAATGGCTGTGCATGGGTCGGCAGTCAGGGGTGTGTGGCTGGTGTGTGCATGGTGGTGGCGCAAGGCCATTGGTCATTGTTTGAGTACTGTCTGTACACTGTGTTGGGGTCCTCTGCTTGGCTTTGAGTAACCTGTCCCATGTGGTCTGCCACATTGCCTGCATTCTGGCCCATTCAGTGCCTGCTGTGTGGGCTCCCTGTGTGCCTGGGTGGCATGGGTGTGCTTGGCTGCATGGTCCTGGGTGTGGCCTGCAATGGTCTCAGAGGGGCATGGCCAGCAGCCTGCCGGGGGGAGCTCCATTGGTGGCCCTCCATTGGTCATTGGTACCTACTGTTGCCTGTTCTTCATGCCACCATTGTGTTCTGGGGTCCTGTGCCTGGGTGCCTGTGTGTGCCTTGCTGTGTTCTGCTGGTGGAGGTGTCCTGTGCCACTGTCACTGTGCTTACCTGGCTCTGTCCCTGGGTCTGTTCTCTGTGCCCTGACCCCCTCTGTTGCTCTGCTGCTCTGTGCTGCGCTGCCACATTTGTGCTGGAGCATCTCGGTTTGTGCAATGGCGCAACTCTGCCATAATCAGCCACGTTGCACTGGCGCTGTTTGGCCTGCGAAACCTCTGAGTATGGCTCCAGTTGCACCACAATGCATCGGATTTGTGTTGCTCTGGACTTATGCCAGACTTTGGCACATTTCTGAATATCTGGGCCATGTTGTACAAGTTGAAATTTAAAATTCCATGTATTTTTACATGCTAACACATGCAATAGGATTATTCTGTTTTAAGAATGACATTCTCAATGATGTTTTGCATTGTCATTGTTAAATGATGCACTTATTACCAATATTTATGAATAATTACAGATTGACATTTAAAATTAATTCACAGTGCCTGTCAATGCAGCACACTGTGCATCTCTGCATTAAATTCTGATTGCAGTAAACAGCTACTGGGTATGTTTCACGATCAACACCACTGAGTACTGCTTTATGGCAATTTTTTATTAATTTAGTATGCTTTTTCCCCCATGCCCTCCACCATCATCCCCACCCCATTCACCTGCCTTGCTACCTAATGGCCACCTTCCACCACCGATACTCCCTGGCTTACCAACCAGGGCAGGCCACAGCAGCACTACCTGCACATCTACAACAGGCAAAGGTGTTGGAGGAGCCGACATTGCCTCCCTGGCTTCCCAGCGATGAGGGAGAGAGGGCAACTGGATGGGATGTGGGCATGGTGGAAGACATCCTGTCGCTACATGGATATGTGAGATGGGGGTGAGCGCATCTGTGCGTGGGGTGGGATGGGAGGAGGATTATAAGGGTGGTGCCACAGTGAGCTGACAATGTGCTCTCATGGTGTGGTGGATGGGTTCAGGTATAGGGCATGTATGGTACCATGTCCAGATCCTGGCATGGGTGCCTTTTATTGTGCCCGGCGCAAAGATTTTTTGAAGGTATCCACCTCCCCAATATGCACCCCTTGGAGTTGAGAATTCTCAAGTGAGGGGGTGCAGGGGGTTGTAGCGCCCTGCATTTTACAGTGAAATGTAAGTCCATGGTGCCCTTGTGCTGTGCTCTGGGGACTCATCACCTAAATATTGTTTCAGCAATGTTGTCATCACCCTAATGGCAATCACCCATCAGCGACTGCCATTGTCACATAAATCCGGTCACACCCTCAGTGCCTATAATGGAGCTAATTCCTTCACACATCAGGCAATACACAATGAACAGACTTTTCTCAATGGCTGTGCAACCACCACAACCACAAGAGTAGATACTCACCTCGAGTGCTGTATCATTCTCCATCCATATGGACATTCCGTTCCCTGGTCTGTTAACAAACACGAGATGTTGCTATCCCAGTCTGTCTCCTTGATGCTGTTCCATTGGGAAGGACACAATGGTGATGTTTTTGTTATACTGAGGTAAGATTAGCAGTGAATTTTATGTCTCTATCTTTTTCTTTCCCGCATACATTTTAAAATGGACTGGGGATAAACATGTGCATATGGACCGTTCAAATGAAGGCTTTACACTATTTTTTTATGCTACCTCACCTTCACAATGCACACTAACTCATTCTAGCCTCTTGAAGGGTACTATTCTCATACCGTACTACTCCCAACCACCCACAGCCCAAAACCGTATAAAACCAGGGTACCAACAAGTATCCCTTCATGTATAGGGTACCCTTTCTTCAAATGGAATGAGCCTTAATGGCCTTCTAGTGGTCCTGGGTGGTGATGTGATGTCCTTCTGTGGTACTGGCGCCCCAGTGATGAGCATCCAGTAGCCCGTCACACAACTGCTCAATGCACCATTGTCCTCCAGCTTCTATCATACTGGAGCATGAGATGCAGGATGTTATAAAATGAAGAGGTTATATCAGCCAATCAGAATGCTGCCTACCCATGCATGAAATCTGTTTCAAGCATGGGTAATAACTAGTAATGAAAAGCAGGAAGGCATGGCATAATAAGTGGTCACCAGGGTTGCAGCAGCGAATCGTTCCTGTGCGTCGCTGTTTCTGCCACCCACACTATCAGTTTTAATTATAAAATGGGGATTAATGAAAGGTCAACTGGACATTCATTGATGCCATGGTACAGCAACAGTTGGCATGCCGGGTATAGAAAGCTTTTGATTTCTTACTTTTTACAATCAGAAAGCACGGTTTATAAAGCGTGCTTATCACACATCATTTTGTTTATGTACAGTAGATGACACATAGGACAACTGCAGTGACATAATTCCAATTTTTTAATCGACTTGAAAAGGTTATAGCTCACAACGTAAACATCTCCGTTAAGTTACTGTGGACACAAAAATGTCACGGGGCTTGTTTCAGTAGTCCTTTACTAGGATTAGTAGGAGATTTGACAAATAAGGGAGCATTAGGCCTTGAAATAAATGCACTGGCAGCACATAATGACAACAAAGCCAGGCATGTCTGGAATTCTGTACTCGTCTTCCTGCTTTACCTGCTCATTAGTATTTCTTGTGTTACCCTAGGCCAGTCATATGCTTGTCTCAGTTACCAGTGCCTTTGACCACACAGTGGTGTAAGGCAGAATATTTCTTGCATCCACACACTTGTTCTCAAGTGAATGGATGCAGCAGTGAAAATCACTTTTGACATTGTAATGTCAGACAGCAAGTGAAACCAGGAATGACACACTGAATTTGTGAACTGAACTGCACTCAATTTAAAACAACTTAACAACATCAAAGCCTGAACAGTGCAACACAACGTTAAACAGTGCATTGAATTTCGGAGCAAGGAACCAGTACTGAGCTGGCCATTCCCGATTTTCCACTAAAATCGCCAAGCATTGCATTCAGCCAGGAGTGACTGAGTCGGGTTATCTCCATCAGCGTCACTCTCATCTGCTTCCATAAAGCCCCGATATCTTCCGCTTGGCTCTGGCAGCTTTTTTCAGATTGCTGTAACTGCGCATGATGGTATGACTCTGTATACCTTCCTTCCCAGAATGCGATGTACCCAGCGGGTGTACTGCATGTAGGCAGCCAAATGCATTGCTCTAGGAATGTAATAGCAAATGACTGGTTACGTACAGATGATCAGGATACCACTCAGATTATCAGTCTTAAAACTCATTAGTACTGCTATTGCCCTAATCAGCATGTCAGCGAATAATGCTTGCTTCAGTGATGCCTGTGTAAGTCATGTGACATGTTTTCAGTATGAAAACAAATTGGAATTATGCAGTACTGCACCACCATGTCTAGGTTCCAAAATCACTTGCTGGTTTACCGGCCCAGTGGCATGGAGGTTTGAGGCATCTGCACCTTACCTCCTGACATGCCATCAACCCTGTCCATGGTGCGAGGGCCGTGGGGGGTGCTAGGGGGAGGGATTGAGCATCCAAATGACAGCCTCCTCTCCCAGGGAAGAGTGGTGATGGAGTCTGCTGTCTACCTGATCCCCAGCAGTGGCTGGGAGCAGGCACAACATGCCCACACATAGGGGGTGGTTGTGGGACAGAAGCATGGTGTGTGATGTACTGAAGCATATATGTATCTGCCAGTGGTGTCATTGCATGCCATCATGCTGCACTTAGGGGATGGTCACCAAACGGAGGTGAAACTACACCCAGGTAATACTCTGTCCTGGGATTCCTGGCTCAGACATGCATAACGTAGCATTTCTTGGCACTGAAGCCAAGCTGCCCAATCCTGTACATACAGAAATATATTGTATAGTTGCATTCTGTAATCCACTCTGGGTCTGGGGAGGGGGGCTTGGAGAGTCAAAAGTGGCAAACATGAGTCACTAAGGCTAATGACCCGGCGGTCTTATGCCAAAAAAAAATCAAGAGACAAGTGAGTGTTTTTTAAAGTGCATGGTTGTGGCAACAAGCAAGACTGCTGGGTACTTAGCCTGATTTTTCACGTAATACAGGACCAACAGCACCAACCCTGAGGGAGTGAGCATTTTCAGTTCAGTATATGAAAATACGAAGAAGCCAGCAGAAGAAGGCTATCGAGGCTATCGACTCTTCTTGTACTGCTGGGCCCACTTCTTGAGGTAATGTCCCTGCCTCCCTCCCCACTCCACCCATCCTCCCTCCCTATCCAGGACCATTACCTTACCCACATGCCTATCCCAGCCTCTCTTCAAGATGCTCACTGTCATCAAGGGAATGACCTCTTCTGGCAGTGCATTCCAAGTGTCCACCACCCTCTCTGTGAAGAATTGGTTCATGACCTCCCTCTGAAACCTCACATCCTCCAGCTTAAAACTGTGTAACATCCAGGTAGCCCTGCTCTGTACCCTCTTCAGCAGATTAGTGTCCTTTTTGAGGTGTTGGTACCACTATTGAACTCCATACTCAAGAGGCAGCGATATTCAAATCGCCCGGCAATGGCGCATGTGGTGGCACAGTGCAAATGCGTTGTGCTGGTGCAGCTCAGGGACATATTTAAAGCAGATGAGCAATAGTGCATCTCCTCTGAATATAACAGATAATATGCACTGTGCACCCACTATGCACCAGCGCAACCCCCTGAGCCAGGGCCAAATATCAAGACTGGGTACTATGCCAGCGCAACAGAGTTACACTGTGCACAAATGCCTGATATTCAGTTGTCAGTATGCAAATGGGCCATAATGTATGAAAAGCACAAATGGGGCTATTTGCATGTCATTATGGCCCCATTTGCATGTATTGTGCAGGACAGGCCAACGACCTGTGTCTGGCACTCTGCACAGCATGCAGTGCCCCCAGAGGATAGCATGAAGACCCCCCCCATCCCCAGAGTGTCAAGCACTGGAATGTAATGGTGCAATCACTGGCAGTCCAGTGGTGTCCCCCTCCCACCCTGTAGCCACAATCACCATATAGGTTTACATATCCCTGGTAGTCTAGTGATAGCCCCCTTCCTCCCTCCATCCCTGTAGCTGCTGATGGGGGGGAGCTGGGTGGGCAGGGGGTCCTGTGTAGGTGGGGGTGCCACTGGACCACCAAGGTTGGGTAGGGTTCACCTGCTCCGGGGCTACTGGCTGTGTGGGGGTTGCCACTAGACTCCATCAGGCTCAACAGCTTTATGAGATAGAATGTAGTCCACACCCTGGACATGATAAAAGGGTTTTATTAATTACAACTGCCCTATAAACTATGATACAAAAAGCACATAAAGTGGGTAGCACCCAGAAGGCACAACAACGTCAACATTTCCGCTGCCTTTTCAAGCGTCATAGTAACCAGGAGCTATGATTTGAATAGCTCACTGAAGACATGGCATTTATCTACTTAAAGGCACAGTAACACCATTAAAGGAGGATTGCTCATATAAACCTTTAAATATTATAAAGGCATTCCAAGTGTTGTATGTGTGAGTAATATAACAAGGTCATGTTGCATGAAAATTTGTGGGAAAAACCCTGAGCTTTTAACAATAATCTGACTAACAAAAATGGTAGCCCAAATGGCTACCATAACACACCAAATGTAAGAAGTGATGTTTAAATAGCAATATAACAAGGTACTATCTCACAAAAAAATATGTGAGAAACCCTGAGCTTTTTAGCAATAATCTGGTTAATTCCAAAATTGTAGCCCAAGTGGCTACCACAACACATGAAATGTAAGAATTGATGTTTAAATAGCAAAATAAGCAATTGTGTACATAAACAAGGCTTCTCTACAAAAAAACCATCAACAGCAACCTATATCTGAATTTTATATAACTATTTACAAAAACATTCAAAAGTTCAAAAATATACATTATTACTCATAATTATTACAATTAAAACTCTGTCTTCGTTTCTTCAAATATAACGATAGCTGAAATACTTTATTCAGACCAGGAGGGAAGGCTGCCCTCAGTTTGTTTTGCCAAATGGTTTCTCTGCACTGTAATTTATTTTGCAAGTCTCCCCCTCCCAGGCCTATTGTCACATGTTACAATCCTCAAAATCTGCAGCAGGTTTAATTAAGATCATTTTAAAACATGATGCCATTACTGAAATCCAAATAAAGGAAGAATTAATCAAATCTGAAGGAATGTTTAATGCTTTTTTTTTGCACATGCTGAATTTAATAATTAAAGAGAAAAACTGCAATCAATTTTGAAGAAACAGGATGAGAGATTACAAAGGGTTAAGCAACGTAAATTTGATAGGGACAGACATGATTATGAGAGGGGGACTATTTTTGAATGGAATAACATCAAGAAAAAAGAAGTACTATCTATTTTAAAAAGAACACCAGTTACTTATGTGTACACTAGTACTTCAGGCTCTGAGAGTGAGGGGTTGTCAGAGAAATATGAGATATGTCAGGCAGCATATTCGGACATAGTACAACTGCAACAACAACAGACACAACAAACCTCTGAAGAATATGATCTTTTTTAGAGAGAAACAAACAACAGCAAATGAGGGACCCCATGCTGAATCTAATTGGGGTACAAGAAACCAAACAGTTGGCCCCCTCATTTTTGTATTGTCAATTCTTTTTTCCTTTGATCACAGCCCCGAGGTCCCCTCTCAGACAGCCAATCCTTTTTCCTGCCCGCCTGAGGGTCCCCGAGCTGTGCCTTCACTCTCTCTCTCTCTCTCCTCTCTGATGCCAGCATCCCTGGCTAACCCTGTCCAGGGTGGGTTGCCCTCCTCCTGCTTTGGTGCTTTTATCAAGACAGACTCTGGCATCGAACGAGGAATGGCTGAGGAAATCGAAGGCCAGTCAAGGAGAGCCCGACGTTGGGCATGGGGGACTGGTGCCGTCGCTTGATCCTCGGTACTGGGTTTTTCCTTTGTTCTGGTGCCTCCCCTGATGTGAGGTATGCAATGCCATCAGCCCATGATGCAAGTGCTCCCACCACCGGGCTACCCTGGATCCCACCTCGGGAGAGGTGAGCAGTCCATCAGTTACTTGATCCTCTCTCTCTCCACCTACCCCCGGTGGTCCGAGCTCATTCCTGAACCAGGGTCACCGGTGTGATGCAAGGTGTAGCGTCCAGCGCCTCAACCCTCAGTGCCACTGGGCTTGCTCAGTTGGCCCCTTCATTACATGTGAATACTCAGGTTCCCCCACAGTACAATGTACATGACCATGATTTCCCACCCCCATCAACCAGGAAGTTCCATCCATAATGGGACAGAGTCCACGTATTGTATCATACACTGCCTATCATTCCTATAGAACAGCAGGAACCAGTACACTGCAGTGACAGATTGACAAGACTTACAGACGAGGTACCCAGAGGAGTACTTATGGAAAAGGAAGAGGAAAGGCAAAATCTATGCAGAGGCAGGTGGAATCAGCGAGGAGTAAGAAACGGACAGAATATGAGGGGGGAGGGTGTCATCGCAACTTCAGGAGATACAACAGGGGGTCCAATATTATTAAATGATACGTCCATATCAGCGTCTACCTTTGATAACAACTTTTTAATTGTTAATATCTCATCCTATGTATTAACTGATACAGAAGTTCCCATATTGAATAAGGGACTATGATTCATACAAACAATGTACAATAATGACTTGAATAGTTTTGTGGACTTGAACTGTTTTGCTAGAAAATTGAATCTAAAAATTATTTTTGCACATGAAAATTAGATAATGGTGATGAATACAGGAAAAACAAATGAAGAAACAGATGCATGCATAAAATGGAAGAAACCATTTACTTTTATTCCAGCACTGAATCTAACAGTGGGAGTTTTTTTAAATAAAATGTGAACAGGAAATTTCCAAGCTGTATAAAGCATTATCAATACCAAAGTATTTGAATTGCACCATGGTGGAAAGAGAAGCAAGAGAAGCCATCAAAAAGCTTCTGTCAAATACTACCATCACCATGTGACCTGCAGATAAGGGAGGGGCCGTGGTGGGGATGGACCAAGTTAAGTATTATAGCACCATGAAGGCTCATTTGAATAATGTTGATTTTTACTCTAGGTTAAAAAGTGACTCCACTGAAGAATACAAAAAACAAATTGCTGTGGTTGTACATCATGCAGTATTAGATGGCTTAATATCCCAGAAAACTGGAGCTTCTTGTGTGTACGCCATCCGGTAAAATCCTGTATATATATATATATATATATAGGTTACCTAAAATCCATAAGGGCAAAGAGAATCCACCAATCAGGCTGATTGTATCCAGTAGTGGATGTTTAACAAAGCCTTTAGCCCAGTTTGTTGAAGCGCAGCTAAAACCAGTGGCAATTAACTCACGTACTTATCTTAAAGATACAACTCATGTTCTAAATTTAGTGAGTGACGTGGAGGTGGGTTCTGGTTGTTTTTGGTAACCCTAGATGTGCAGGCACTGTATACCAATATTCTGCAAGAAGGAAGCTTGCAAGTGGTATTTGATGCTTTAAGCAGTAACACGGAATATAGTGATACATTTGTTCTTTTTGTAAATGAACTTCAACAAAACATTGTTAACAAAAGACATTTTTCATTTAGAAAATGAGTTGTATCACCAGGTTCAAGGTGCAGCAATGGGAGCAGCAGTGACCCTGAATGATGTTCATTTGTATCTAGCAGAATGGGAGAAAAAGCATATCCACTATGTAGAAGTTAACTTATTTTTTGATCAAATTAACTTTTATAGACATTGTATTGGTGACATACTTATGATAGGGATGGGGTCATATTCAGATTTGCAAGCATTTGTTCAGCATTTAGAAAGCACTAGCAGCCACCTAATATGTAGTATGGTGGCTAACAAACAAAAAGTTGCATTTCTAGTTTGATCATTTTTAAAAATCAGGAGGGGGGTCTATCCACCAAGACTTTTAGAAAAGAAACAAATAGAAATAGCATTTTACATTATACAAGTTGTCATCCGACCCATGTAGCTAAACCTATTCCAGTAGGGCAATTTATGTGCATGAAAAGAAATTGTAGCACAGAGACTGAATATGAAGCTAGTACTTGCACTAGCAAATGGCCAAATAGGAGGGGTGGAAGAACAATGGAGAAAAATTAAAACTGCATTCATAGAGGCAACAAGTCTTTGTGTAAAACAAATAAAGAAAACAAAAAGGAGTAAAAAACCACTATGGTTCTCAAAAGAGGTGGCAGGGAAGGTTAAGGAGAAAAAGGCTGCATTCAGAAAGTATAAGGAATCACAGAGGGAGCGCGACAGGGAACTGTATCAATTAAAGCAGAAAGAAGTAGGAAAAGCAGTCAGAATGGCAAAGGCACAAACCGAGGAAAAAATAGCCAACTCGGTCAAAAAGGGGGATAAAACCTTTTATAGGTACATTAGGGAGCATAGAAAGGTTAAGGAAGGGATAGTGAAGATTAATAAAGGAGAGGGGAGGTGGGCAGAGGGAGACAGTGAAAAGGCAGAGATACTGAATGAATACTTTTGCTCAGTATTCACAAAAGAAGATGAGGAGCAGTTACCTAAACCAGACAACAGAAGCACTCTTGGTAGGGGGGTTGATACCAGTCCATTCACAGAAGAAAGAGTCCTGAAAGAACTCCTAAAACTCAAGGTGGACAAAGCAGTGGGGCCTGATGGGATTCACCCCAGAATCCTAAAAGAACTAAGGGGGGACCTAGTGACACCACTGACCACACTTTTTAACAAATCATGGCAGGATGGGGTGGTACCTGAGGACTGGAGGAGGGCAGATATGATTCCCCTTTACAAAAGTGGGAGCAAGACAGAAGCAGGAAACTACAGACCTGTAAGTTCGGCCTCAGTGGTAGGGAAAATGATGGAATCACTTCTGAAAGAAAGAATTGTTGAGCACCTAGAGGCCAGCGGGGCACAGGACCCAAAGCAACATGGAATTACAGCAGGAAGGTCATGTCAGACTAATCTAATTGATTTCTTTGACTGGGTGACCAAAGTAATAGACCAGGGAGGGGCTGTGGATATGGCCTACCTAGACTTTAGCAAGGCATTTGACACAGTCCCGCACAAAAGATTAATAATCAAGTTAGCCAGCCTGGGAGTGGGTTCCAGAGTGGTAGTCTGGGTAACGAACTGGCTGCACAACAGGACACAGAAGGTAATAGTGAATGGAACACATTCCGAAGAAAGGGGGTTACTAGTGGAGTACCTCAGGGCTCAGTACTGGGTCCAATCCTCTTTAACATCTTTATAAGTGACATTGCAGAGGGTCTGGAGGGAAAGGTATGCCTGTTTGCAGATGACACAAAGATCTGTAACAGAGTTGATATACAAGAGTGGGTAGAAAAGATGAGAAGGGACTTGGCAAGGTTGGAGGAATGGTCAGACATATGGCAACTTAGATTCAATGCAAAGAAGTGTAAGTATTGCACCTGGGAAACAAAACCCAGGAGAAGAGTACACAATAGCAGGGAGGTACTAACAACAACAAAATGGAAAGGGACCTGGGAGTAGTCATATCAGATGACCTAAAGGTGGGTAAGCAATGTGAGAAGTCATTAAGGAGAGCCAGGGGATACTGGGATGCATAGGAAGGGGCATCACAAGTAGAAAAAGGGAAGTGATTATCTCTCTATACTTACAGTTGGTGAGACCCCATCTGGAGTACTGTGTGCAGTTTTGGAGACCTCATCTACGCAAGGACATAGACAGGATGGAAGCAGTCCAGAGGAGGGCAACTACAATGGTGCAGGGTCTACATCAGAAACCATATGAAGAGAGACTGAGAGAGCTTAATATGTATACCCTTGATGAAAGGAGGGACGGGGGACATGATAGAAATGTTCAAGTACCTCAAGGGAATCAACAAAGTCCAGGAGGGTAGCATCTTTCAGAAAAAGAGATGTGTAAGAACAAGGGGGCACAGTTTAAAGATAGAGGGGGGATGGCTCAGGGGTAATGTGAGGAAATTCTTTTTCACGGAGAGAGTGGTGGATACATGGAACAGCCTTCCTGAGGAGGTCGTTTGGTCTAAAACAGTGGGGGAATTCAAACATGCTTGGGATAGACACAATGCAATTATAGTGCGGGGTTGCAGGAAGCAGGCTGTTGGTTAACTAGAATCTGCAGCTTATCCAGTAGGTAGGGAAATGGGCAGACTGGGTGGGCCAAGTGGTCCTTTTCTGCCATCAAAGTCTATGTTTCTATGTTTCTATGTTTAGTAAAAAGGAAATAACTGATAGATTTAGAGATAGAGGTTATAAACGGTCTATAATATCTGGGTTAGGCTTTTTTCCCATTGGGAAAACCGTGGCGCAATTTGCCGTTATAAAGGAGCATTTGTAATGGCAAACACGCACTCAGTTTCCCTTGCTATGCGCATGCCCAACCTATAGCTCTTCCGGGTTTTCACCGCTCGCCACCAGATTTCTTTGTCGGTCGAAACCACACTGCTGCCACTATCTCTAGGCAGTAAGTAACTATTTAACAAAAATCACACCGTAAAGGGACAACAAAACAAGAAAAAGTAAACTGCTGCTAAGTGACCGAGGACTCAGCTAAACATCATCCAGACTGCAGCCACGCCAGACCATTTATTTTATGTAATTGGCTGTGATGAAAAAGCCTAACCCAGCAATTATATAAAATAAAATATGGGGTGGCATGTGTAAACTCAAATTTTACACACATCCTCGGCATTGGATGCCTGGATAAACCCCTCGAGCTTCGCTCTCGGGGTTTATGTGCCATCCAACCCCTCAAGTGTGTGTAAAATCTCGTTACACACACCACCCCTTACTATATTCTCTATTTTCTGCAGACAGCAGTCAGTAGATTCTATTGAAAGAAAAGATTTGTTGCAATCATCATTAAAAAATAAAAACAAAAATAGAAATAAACAAGAGAATAATAGTAATATACATTTTGATAGCAATGTTCCCATTTTATAACTGTCTATAGTGTTCAATCTGCTGAAATCCAAAGGATTGTGAGAACACATTGGCATATTTTACAAGCAGAACCAAAACTGTTGCCAATGGTGGAACAAGGTCCAAGATTTCCATTCAGAAGAGCTAGCAACCTTTCTGACTTTCTAGTGCACAAGAGAAGAAATACTGTAGTTGAAAAAGGACCTACTATGCCCTGGGGTGGTAATAAGTCTGGCAGTTGTGAAGTGTGTGACTTCATTAAGGTGGAAGCATCTTTTCAAATTCCAAATAATTGTCATGACCATAAAGGCCCAGATATTTAGACTGTGCCAGGCAGTGGTGCAAGCCTGGGTGCAGTGCAACTGTGAAGTGCCCGGGGCCAGGTCCAGGTGATATTCAATGTGGATGCACCATGGTGCAGCACCATTGAATATGGCATGGTCAGCATACATATTGCACATGGCACAGTGGCACTGCACCAGCGCAAACCACAGATAGGGAGCACGGGGATGCACCAGCGCAATTGCAGCTGCGCTAGGTGTATCACCTGTGACATTCAGCAGGGAGCATGCAAATGAGGCCTTAATATATGCAAGGTGCAAATGGGGCCATGTGCATGTTGTTATGGCCCCATTTGCATGCCTTGCACAGGGCAGCCCAGCGACTTGCACCTGGAGATCTGCACAGCATGACGTGTGCAGCAGGGATCCCAGGGTATCCCCACCCCGTAGCTGCAATTGTGGTATATGTATTACAAAAATCCCTGGTAGTCTAGTGGCCCCCCAAGTCCCCAATTCCCTGATAAACATAATACATGATCATCTCTGGTGTTCTAGTGGTCCCCCTTCCCACCTGAGTCCCCAGTTCCCTGATATATGTAAATATGACCATCCCTAGTGGTCTAGTAGAACCCCCTGTCCTTTGCCGTGATCACAGTAAACCTCCATAATTAAATGCCCTGGTGATCTAGTGGCACCGACACCCTCCCATCCACACAGAACCCCTTGCACACCCCGTTCCACCCCATCATCAGCGGGCAACTGCATTCCGCATGCATACCGCCGGCCACCTGCTGAATGACAGGTACAGTATGGGCTATAAGCCCATTGGTCCCCAGTGTGGACCAATAGGCTTGCAGGACATACTGTACTAGACAGTTGCAAATATGTGGAAAGGCTGCCCAGTGCATCGGGATTTGAACTGCGCTGGACAACCTTTCCAATACCCCTCTGGGGCACAATGCAGGGTTGTGCTAGCACAACCCTGTTGCACCAGGAACAACTCCTTTGTACATCCAGGCCAAAAAAACAGCTTTATATCATGTAAAACTGAATCAGTTATTTATTTGGCAACCTGCATATGCCAAAGTTTCTAAGTGGGTATGACAGGGCTTAAATTTAAGTGTAAAATTCTGGAAAATTTATCTTGTATAAGAACAAAGAATATGGAGAATGCTTTGGCTTTGCATCTTTCAAAAGTGAGCATAGGTCAGCATTTATTTACCTTTCAAGGACTGGAGCATGTGACAATAGGCCTGAGAGGGGGAGACTTGCAAAATAAATTACAGTGCAGAGAAACTTGCCGGCAATACAAACTGAGGGCATCCTGCCCTCCTAGTTTGAATGAAGCATATTTGAAGACACGAAGATAGAGTTTTAATTGTTATAATTATGATCAATAGTGTATATTTTTGAAATTTTTAGAGTTTTTGTAAATATTTATATAAAATTCAGATATAGGTTGCTGTTGGTAGTTTTTTGTAAAGAAACCTTGTTTACGTACACAATTGCTCATTTTGCCATTTAAACATCAATTTTTATATTTGGTGTGACATGGTAGCCATTTGGGCTACCATTTTGGAATTAACCAGATTATTGCTAAAAAGCTCAGGGTTTTCTCACATATTTTTATGTTGCTTGCAGACATGTGCAAGAAACATAGTGCCATCATCCGAGTTTTCGGAGGTGTGGCACCCGTCTTCCAATGCAGTCAGTGTGTTTGCAGGCGTGGCCCCAGTTCTCCAATCACTGCTGCAGCTGTCTATGACAAGTTGAAAATGCAGTGGCATACAGTTGAAAGGGAGAGCTCTGCTTGAGTGAGCAGAGTTCCCCCCTCCACACACACACATGCACACGCACGCACACTGCGTGCTCATGTGCCTTCCCCCTCCTCCCCACACTGTACAGCTGACAGGGTGCCCAATCCCCATCGGCTCCATGCCCCCCAAAGCATCCAGGTGCCATGCTGGGAGCCCACCCCATGGCAAAATGTTTTATAGTGTGAAGAGGTGCCCAATCTGATTGGCTGCATTACCCCCAAAGCATCCAGGTGCCACTGGAGCCCACCCCAGCTTGGCAAATTGATGTTATGGCCGATGGGGGTTCCCATTCCCCCGTTGGCTCCAGCCCCCCCAGCAGTCTTCCAGCTGACATGCTGGGAGCCCACCCCAGTGTGGCAAACGTCCCTCGTAGTCTTTGTCCCTCGTAGTCTTAGTAAAAAAAAAACCTGTAAATACAAAAATTGTGCCTCGGAGCTTCTCCCTTCCCCTCTCCCACAACCCACACCCATCCACTGCGCACCCTGCCTCCCCCCAACCCCTCCATACTTACCTCGGGATCTCGGTGCGACGATCTTCGGTGCACCGGGAACACGTCTGCACTCTTCAAAGCCGACTGCGAACTGAGGAAATGCAGGTAAGCTGTATAATGGGATAGATAGGGTTTTTTCAACTTTGTTGCATATCTCAGGCATTTTGGGGAATTTTGGGCCCAAATTTTCAACATGGGGTTTTTGGGACCCCTCCTCATGAATTCTTGCACTGTCATGGCATTAATGGGGCCCAAAGGGTGATTTCACAGTCACTGCGTGAAATCACCTTTCGGGACTGATTAACAAAACAACACTACCAGTGTTCATAAGGTGGGCTCTCAAAAAGTCTATGTTGAAAATTTGGTGAAAATATTCCTTAAAATGACTGTTTTACGAGTGTGCATTGCACAGTTCCTACGCACGCTCGTAAGTTCACGAATTTTCAATATTTTCACTCCAGATTTTCAACATTACCATTTTAACACACCTCCTTTTGAACAGTACAGCTGTCATTTTTCACATCTCACCCAAAACATGTTTCCACCCATGTAGCGCACAATGGAGCAGTCGGTGTGAGAAATCAATGTATAGGACACATTAAGAAAATCACAGTGAAACTGTTCATGAGCAGAGGTCTTAAAATGGCTATGTTAAAAATTTGGTGAAAATACCTAAAAAAAATTACTGTTTCTGATAGATTGCATGGTTCCTCGCATGCTCGTAAGTGCCTGAAATTTTCAATATTTTTAGCTCCAGATTTTCAACATTGCCATTTTACCACACCTCCTTATGAGCAGTACAGCTGTTATTTTCACATCTCACCCAAAGCGTGTTTCCACCATATAGCGCACAATGGCGTAGTCGGTGTCTAAATCAATTATGGGACACATTAAGAAAATCACAGTAACATTGTTCATGAGCAAAGGTCTTAAAATGGCTATGTTGAAAATTTGAGTGAAAAATCTAAAAATGACTGTTTTATGAGCGTAGGTTATGCAGTTCCACGCATGCCTGTGAAGTTCACAAATTTCAATATTTGCACTCCAGATTTTGAACATTGCCATTTTACCACAACTCCTTATGAGCAGTATAGCTGTCATTTTACATCTTGCCCAAAACGTGTTTCCACCCATGTAGCGCACAATGACGCAGTCGGTGTGCAAAATCAATATATGGGACACACTAAGAAAATCACAGTGATGCTGTTCATGAGCAGAGGTCTTAAAATGGCAATGTTGAAAATTTGGTGAAAAAATTCCTTAAAATGACTGTTTTACGAGCGTGTGTTGCGCAGTTTCTATGTACACTAGTAAGTTTGCAAATTTTTTATATTTGCAATCCAGATTTTCAACATTGCCATTTTACCACACCTCCTTATGAGCAGTACAGCTGTCATTTTTCACATATCGCCCAAAATGTGTTTCCGTGCATGTAGTGCACAATGCCGCATTCGGTGTGTGCAATCAATGTTTGGGACAGATTAAGAAAATCACAGTGACACTGTTCATGAGCAGAGATCTTAAAATGGCTATGTTGAAAATTTGGTGAAAATTCCTTCAGGCATTCTGCAATATTACTAATGAGACATTGAGCAGAACTAGCCCCAGGATGGATCCCTGCAGCACCCACTGGTGCCGCCTCCCTAGACTGCACACCATTACCACCACTCTCTGCCTCCTGTCTGTTAGCCAGTTTCTAACCCAGTTTACCACCCTTTCCCCATGCCCAGCCTACCCAGCTAGTTTATCAGCCTCCTATATGGATGGTGTCAAAGGCTTTGCTGAAATCAAGGTAAGCGTTGTCCACTGCCCTACCTGATTCACTTCCTTTGTCACCCAGTCAAAGAAATCAACCAGATTTATCTGACATGATATCCCCACTGTGAATCCATGTTGTCTATGGTCCTGGGCTCCGATGGCATCTAGATGCCCCACTATTCTTTCTTTAAGCAATGTCTCCATGATCTTCCCCACTGCTGAGGTGAGGCTGAACGGCCTATTATCCCTGCCTCCTCCCTGCTGCCAGACTTGTGTAGAGGGACCACATGTGCCCTCCTCCAGCTCACTCATGTTGAATGACTCAGTGAACATGGCTGCCAGAGGTACTGCTATCTCCCTTCGCAGTTCTGTTAATATCTTTGGGCGTATGCCATCTGGTTCCATTGCTTTGTCCACCTTCAGTTTAGAGAGCTCTTGCAGGACTCTTTTGCCTTTGAATGGACTATTGTCCACCTCTTCATCCCCTTGGCAACTGCTGTACTGCGGTGGCCCTTGCCCCTACCACTCTTCCCTGAATATTGAACAGAAAGACACAGTGGATGTCTTGGGAGGAAGGCATGGAACTATCACTTCCAAATGCCTAAACTGCACATACAAGCAAGCAACATTCGGCATTGACAAATGCTTGTTTAGTGAGATATTACCTTGCTATATTGCTGTTTAAACATCAGTTCTTACATCTGGTGTGTATGTGCATCTGCATCTGTCCAGAAAGGAACCAGTCTCCTCAGTGATCTGTTTAAATGCTTCATTGGCAAGCTTTTAAACTAGCAAATGGGGGAAGCATTGATAAGCAGCAGGGAATTCCCGGCCTCCCCCTCTAAAACAGGGTACTAAATGAGGTAAAGACCAAGGTAGAAAGATCAGTAGGGAGCAGGACAGGGGCAAATGGAGAAAGCAAAGTCAGTAAGAGCAGGGATGGGCTACAAGAGGAAAAGCCATTACAAAAATGGAGAGCAATGAGTACCAATGCCCATAGTCTGGGTAACAAACTTTCTGAACTAGTGGCCTTAATGGAAGGAGAACATCTGGATATCGTGGCAGTCACAGAAACATGGTACACACAGAACCATGACTGGGATGTAAACATACCAGGGTACACTATCTACAGGACGGACAGGGAGGGTAAAAGAGGAGGTGGAGTAGCTCTCTACATAAGGGTGGGAATCAAAGCAACAGAACAAATGGATAAACGGGGATGAGAGGAATCACTGTGGGTCAAATTGCAGACAGGCAGTGGCACCACAATCTGTACAGGTGTTATATACAGACCCCCATCTCAAAGGGAGGAAATGGACAAGGAAATGATAGAAGGTATCCTTAGAATGGCAGAAAAAAGGGGAGATATTGTTGATTGGGATCTGAATATGCCAGATGTTAACCGGAGTGCATTTGTTGCAGCCACATCAAAAAGCAGGGTCATTCTAGATGCCCTGCATGAGGCAGGCCTTAGACAACTAGTATTAGAACCCACTCAGGAGGGAGCAGTCATAGACCTGGTACTCTCAAATGGAGATGGAGAGAGGATCACAGATGCAGAAGTGGGTTCCCATCTGGGAACTAGCGACCAACAAACAGTATGGTTCATATTAAACACAGCAGTAGAGTCAAGCCATTCTGGAAGTACAAGGAATCACAGAAGGAGCAAGACAGAGAACTGTATCAGTTAAAGCAGAAGGAAGCAGGGAAGACAGTCAGAACAGAAAAGGCCCAAACTGAGGAAAAGATAGCCAACTCAGTTAAGAAGAGGGATAAAACCTTTTCTAGGTACATTAGGGAGTGAAGGAAGACCAAGGGAGGGATAGTGAGGCTTAATAAAGGGGGGTGGGGGTGGGCAGATGGTGACTGTGAAAAGGCAGGAATACTAAATAAATATTTTTTTTTATTAGTATTCACAAGTGAAGAATGGGAGGTACCTTAACCAAGCAACAGAAACACTCTGTATGGGGAGGTTGATACCAGCCCATTCACAGAAGAAAGAGTTCTGAAAGAACTCTTAAAACTGAAGGTAGACAGAGCAATGGGGCCTGATGGGATTCATCCCAAAATTCTAACAGAACTAAGGGTAAAACTAGTGACGTCACTAACTACCTTCTTTAAGAAATCATGGGAGGATGGTGTGGTGCCTGAGGACTGGAGGAGGAGGAGGGCAGATGTGATTCTACTTCACAAAGGTGGAAGCAGGGCAGAGGCAGAAAACTACAGACCTGTTAGTTTGACCTCAATGATAGGGAAAATGATGGAATCACTTCTGAAGGAGAGATATGTTGAGTACCTAGAGGCCATAGGGGTACAGGAACCAAGGCAGCATGGATTCACAGTGGGAAGGTCATGTCAGATGAATCTAATAGATTTCTTTGACTGGGTGACCAAAGTAGCAGATCAAGGAGACTCTGTGGACATGGACTACCTAGACTTTAGCAAGGCATTTGACATAGTCCCACACAAAAGATTAATATACAAGTTAGCCAGCCTGGGAGTGGGTCCCAAGATGGTAGCCTGGGTAACAAATTGGCTGGAGAACAGGAGACAGAGGGTAATAGTAAACAAGAATCCACTCTGAAGAAAGGGGTTACTAGTGGGGTGAGAGTTCAGTCCTTTATAAGTGACATTACAGAGGGACTGGAAGGAAAGGTATGTTTCTTTGCATACAACACAAAGATTTGCAACAGGGTTGATACACAAGGTGGGGTGGAAAGGATGAGAAGGGACTTGGCAAGGGTGGAGGAATGGTCAGATGTACAGCAGCTTAGAGTCAATGCTAAGAAGTGCAAAGTTATGCACCTGGGAAACAAAAACCAAGGGAAGCATACACAATGGAGAGTGAGATACTGACAATAACAAAAATGGAAAGAGACCTAGGGGTAGTCATATCAGATTACCTAAAGGTGGGCAAGCAATGTGAGAGGGCAGTAAGGAGGGATGACGTGATACTGGGATGTATAGGGAGAGGCATCACCAGTAGAAAACAGGAAGTTGCTATCCCTCTGTACAGACAGTTGGTGAGGCCCCATCTAGAGTACTCTGTGCAGTTCTGGAGACCCAATCTCATAGCGACATAGACAGGATGGAGGCAGTCCAGGAGGCAACTAAAATGGTGCAGGATCTGCATCAGAAGACATATAAGAGAGACTTAAGGAGCTTAATATGTATGCCCTCAGGAAAGGACTGACAGGGGGACGTGCTATAAACTTTCAAGCACCTCAAGGGAATCAACAAAGTCCAAGAGGGTAGCATCTTTCAGAAAAAGAGATGTGCAAGAACAAGAGGGCACAATTTGAATATAGAAGGGGGGCAGCTCAGAGGTAATGTGAGGAAGTATTATTTCATGGAGAGGGTTGTGGATGCATGGAACAACCTTCTTGAGGAGGCTGTGGATTCAAAAACTGAGGAAATTCAAGAATGCATGGGAAAGACATAAGGCAATTCTAGGGGTTGGGGGTAGGAGGAAGAAGCCTGTTGGTTAACTAGGATCTGCAAATTATCCATTTGGTAGGGAAATGGGCAGAATGGGTGGGCCAAGCGGTCCTTATGTGCCATCAAATTCTATGTTTCTATGTTATGGTATCCACTTGGGCTACCATTTTGGAATTAGCCAGCTTATTGCTAAAAAGCTCAGGGTTTTCTCACATATGTTTTAGTGAGAATTACCTTGTTATATTGCAATTGAAACATCACTTCTTACAGTTGTTGTGTTATGGTAGCCATTTGGGCTACCATTTTTTATTAGCCAGATTGTTGTTAAAAGGCTCAGAGTTTTTCTCAAAAATGTTTGTGCAACTTGACCTTGTTATACTGAGCACACATACAACACTTGGAATGCCTTTATATTTAAAGGTACAGTATATATGAGCAATCCTCCTTTAATGGTGTCATTGTGCCTTTAAATAGATTAATGCCATGTCTTCAATGAGCTATTTAAATCATTGTTCCTGGTTACTATGATGTCTTGAAAAGGTGTCAGGGCAGGTGGAAATGTTGATGTTGTTGTGCTTTTCTGGGGGTGCTACTCTGTTTTTATGTGCCTTTTGTATCATAGTTTATAGGGCAGTTGTAATTGATAAAGCCCTTTTTATCATGTCCGAGTGTGTGAGCTACATTCTATCTCATAAAGCTGTTGAGCCCATTGGAGTTCCTTTTCTTTGCTGTACCATTGATGGTCTTGGGTCTGGCCTGGTTTTCTTACTGAGCCATGCATTATCTGGTTTTGTTCATCAATGCTGCCACTAGACTACCAGGAAGTCATGTAATGTCGTTTGGCAGGCAAGCAGGGCTACAGGCAGGAAAGGGGGGTGCCACTACACTACCAGGGGTACATTTCTTTACAGCATTACAGGTGATCACAGCTACGGGGAGGTAGAGGGGGTGCCAATAGACTACCAGGGCTGATACGGGTGCTTATGCACTGTGTACTGTGTGGGCTGGTGGCCACCCATGGCTGCCAGCTTCTGTGTTGCACCTTGCAGTACAGCATCTTACTTGTGGGTTACCACAATTTGAGCCTTTTTGTTCAGGCTCAATGTCAGGTATTGGAATGCGGTGCATTGCAGGGTTGTGCCAGCATATGTACCGCACATTCTGGGCTGAATATTGGGATGCATCGCATATGCATGGGCATGCCCCCTGGGATTTCGACACTTGCGATTATCATTCCGCCATAGTGCATTGGGACTTGCATTGCTCAAGTCCCTCTTCTGAATAGTGCACTGGGGTGCATTTCTGGGGTTGCACTGGCACAAGTTAGTTGCTCCAGGTCCAACCATTTTTAATATGAGGGCCTAGATGTGGCCTTACCAGTGACCAGTGAAGAGCAGTAAAACCTCTTCCCTCCTACTGCTGATCCCCCTGGTTATGCACCTCCCATTGTGTTTGCCTTTGCTGCTGCTTCCTTGTGCTGCGTGGAGACAAGCATTTGTGGCATGAAACCAGACTGCTGGGTACTCAGCATGCTGTTGTTACTACACAGCGCCAACAGCAGCAGCCACGGGGTAACAACCACTTTCTGTTATTTAACATTAAAGAATACTATTGAAAGAAAATACAATTAGCAATAATACTAACTGGGTGCAGGATTGTCAGGAAGAGGATGGCGATAACAGGAACAAATTCCACAAGTGCTAATTGAACTACCAATTGATCCAAGCACGCAGTCGCAAACTGAGGATTCTCGATAACACACTTGTTCATCCAGCTTTTCACCTAGTGTATGGGACACCTCTCAGCAGTATAATGACTCACAGATGGTTGGCATTTGCCCACATTTACCACATGTACACCAGTCATGTCAGTTAGGTGATCTGGGACTGGGAATGAATTTTCAGAAACATCCTCTTTACTTGAACTCTAGCTGCTACTTAGAGGTACTTAACACCTTAGCTGAAATACGTATGGCCTAATTTGCCCACTGCCAAAGTCCAGTGTGACCAGCAGTGTTCTCCGGAAGTCCACAGTCTTTCCATCACTACTGCTACTGTCTGAACTGTTATTACTGCTACTAGTTGGCATTTGAAATATTTTGAAAATGCAGCTGTGGTGGGAAACAGTAATTATTACAGCACAGGCCACTACTGCAGGTTCAAAAGGCTCGGAAAAATTAATCAAATATTTTAAAAATTATAAAGAGCCAAAGACACACTGAATACAGTCTTGCAGTTGAATAATTCAATGTTTTTTCAATACTACAGTGCAGCCCACTTATAAGAGCATCGGATATAAGAACATCCCGCATATAATCACATTTGCTTCATGTACAGATCTTGCTCCATTATTTTCAATGGGAGCAAAGCCCATTTATAAGAACACCTGGATCGGTTATAAGAACATTTTTTTTTGTCAAACGATGTACTCTATGAGGTCCTGGGAACATTATTTCACACTACTTTAGTCATTCATTCAGTTGATGCTAGCCGTTCAATTTGCCCTTCACACCTCATTAACTCCACTACAGCCATGCCTCGTATCTTCCTTGATCTTATTCATCTTTCCTCACTAGCAAACATTTCTGATGGCAACTAAATCACACACATTAACATTTAATGAGCCGCTATCAGTCCCTGTCCTAGCAAACCATTGCTTGCTAATTAAAGAGCAATTGTTAAACATTCCTCTGTGTCTGAGACCTTGAATGTCAGCCCCAAACATCCCGACTCCCCAAGATCAGCACTTCTGATGCCATGACTGCAGACAGTGCTTTAAAAAGGCAGGTTTTGGTGTGAATATCAGCCCCGAACAACCCGACTCACCAAGATCAGCGCTCCTGATGCTATAACAGTGGAAGAAATCAATTAATAGCATCTGTCACATAGTAAAAATTATTTTTTACACTTTAACTTGATTTTTTGTCTTATTTGGGCTTGCCACATACTGCATGGGGTAGGCACCACCTAGCAATGTGCGGCAACAATCGTTTTAATGTAAGCCCGCTTATAGTAACAGCCCACTTATAAGAACATTTTCTATTGGCAACTATGATGTTCTTATAAGCGGGCTCTACTGTATTAAGTGAATATCTGTTTTGCCTTTATAGATACCCTTTATAATGCCCAGAGAAAAGCATAATTCCCATTGAAGCTCTACATACAGCTTGTATTCACAATTTGAAAGTAGAGATGGGTGAAGTGGCTCCATTTCGCTCTGCGAAGTTGAATCACCAAGTGAAGCGGATTCGCGGCGTACTTCACATTATAATGTGTAATGTGAAGTCCATCGATAACAATGACTTCACGTTACTCCGCCTTCCCAAACCACTACTCCACCAATTCTTAAGGAAAAGTACATTGAAAGCAATGTTCTTCGCCTCACTCCACCTTGTTTTTAAGCTCCAAAGGTGAATTTTGCAGTGATTCATAGGATTTCAGGTCACATGGGCTCTAGATTGTTCTGCACAACCTCTGTTCTGGGTCGTATGTGTAGTAAGCTGTAGGAGACAGTCTGCTGTGAGGGCTCTCTGTGATTCAAACTTTCAAAAAGCTATTAAAAAGCCTTTTTAGGTCATTCTTTTTGCTGAAACCTCAGTTCATCGATTGTAGGAAACACTCCTGTGCTCATATCATCGAGCGTTTATTGTTTGTGTGTGGATTTTGAATGTTAATGTACAACATTCAGTCTGTGTACTGAGAGACTGAGGAAGTGTGCTTTGGGGGAAGGGTGTATCTGTGGTGTAGGTAGATTAACTTGGAGAAAAAGACAGTGCTTTCTGTTTTGGTGATATTTTTCTTATATGAGTGTGTTAACGTACACACAGTAATATTTTCAATAATTCTTGCCATTTCTTTGCTGATTGTTGTGATACAGCAGTGCATAATTTTAGTTTGTTTAAAATACATGGTTCGACTACTGAAGTTTTCAATTTGCTATGCAATACCTAGTGTGTGTGTGTGTGTGTGTGCGTGTGTGAGTATGTGTGTGAGGCGTGTCATCAAATGAGACACCTTTTATTGTGCCACATAGTAATTTGAGCAATGTGAACCTGCTATCTACTGCAGCTGTGTGATTTTGTACTTCTTTGTCGTATCTTTACTAGTACTAGTACTAGTGACTGTTACTACGCAGCAGTGCAGTACACTCCCCCATAGCCCACCCAAACCAGCAAAGGTATTCTTTTCCAGATCTGAATTTCTGATGGTGAGCACTGGTTAGGTGCTGTGCCTCTGTGTCTGTATCTCTTCAGTGTGCAGCGAAATCTTAATCTGTCTGTGCATTTGCATCTCTTTAGGGCCCAACCTCCATCTGTAACTTAAGTCACAGTTGTTTCTTTGGCTTGCCTTCAGAGCATTGGACTGGTGTGATGCATAATTCTGTATGAACATTGTATCATTAATATGTGTTTTTGTGTCAGGACCATCATCACGAGTCACTCATGATACAAATCATGTTCTTCATCATCACGGTCACAAATGCAGTCACAAATCATGATTCACGATCACGTCACGAATCACAACATTCATTTTTTTACTAGTTACTTGGATGTATTGTAAACTTGTTTTGTAGTATCTCTCCAGGCTTCACCACCCCACCATTTTATTCATTAATAAGCATTTTTAAGTCAGAAAGTTTTGTTCTACAGCTCTTCAGGGAAGTACAGCCGTAGGCATTCGCATTCCCAATACATTTCCATATTGGTTATCTCACACCATCGACACCAAATCATGTTCTTCATCATCATGGTCACAAATGCAGTCACAAATCATGATTCATGATCATGTCACAAATCACATTAATTTTTTTACTAGTTACTTTGATGTCTTGTAAGCCTGATTTGTAGTATCGCTCCAGGCTTCACCACCCCACCATTGTACTCATTAATGAGTGTTTTCGAGTAGCGGAAGTTTTGTGCTACAGCTCATCAGGGAACTACAGCCATAGGCATTCACATTTCTTCCTGTACAGCATGTGAGTTTCAGTACTGTAAGTAGTGGTGGGCGAAGTGGCCCAATTTGCTTCGTGAAGTGATTCACAGAGTAACATGGAATCTGCAGAGTACTCTACAATGTGAAGCAGAGTACTTCACTTCATAATGAGAAATGTGAAGTCCATTGAAACCAATTTTCAATTGTATTATTATGCCTTCCCCAAACCACTTCTCCACCAATTTTAAGGCAAAGTACATTGAAATCATTGTAACTTGCCTCGCTTCACCTTGCAATTGAGCTCCAAATGAAATTCTGCAGTGATTCATGGGATTGCAGGTCACATGGGCTCTAGATTGTTCTGCACAGCTTCAATTTTGGCCTGGGTAGTGTGTGTGGAAAGTGGTAGCTGGAGACAGTTTGCTCTCAGAGCGCTGCGATTCAGAACCTCTAAAAGCTGTTTAAAATGCCTTTTTGAGTCATTTTTTTGCTCAGAATTTAGTACATCGATTGTAGGAAACCGTCCCGTGCTCATATCATCGAGTGTTTATTGTTTGTGTGTGGATTTTGAATTTTTAATTTAGAACAGTCAGTCTGTGTACTGTGAAGTGTGCTTTGGGGAAGGGGCGTATTTGTAGTGTAGGTACGTTAGCTGGCAGAAAGATGCAGTTTTTCTGTTTTGGTCATTTTTTTTTGTATAACTGTGTTAATGTACACACACAGTAATATTTTCAGTAATTCTTGGTATTTTTTTGATGTTTGTTGTGGTGCAGCAGTGTATAATTTGTCTGTTTAAAACATTTGATTATATTACTAAAGGTATTCAATGTGCTATGCATTACTTGTAGTGTGTGAGTGAGTGTATGTGCGACGCATGCCATTAAATCACACATTTTTTATTGTGCCACAGAGTAATTGCAGCAGTGTGATCCTGCTATCTACTGCACCTGCATGAATTTTTTTATACTGCTTTGTGGTATCTTTACTGGTAGTGGATTGCTACTGCTGTGCACTAATCCCCCAACTGGCAAAATGTATTCCTTTCCACATTTGGATTTGTGACTTGTGAGCACTGGTGTTGTTGTGCCTTTTCGTATGCATCCCTTGAGTGTACAGTGCAATCTTAATCTGTCTGTGCATTTGCAGTGCACCATTTATTCTGGGAGACTGCATTTCTTGTTATGCTCTCATTTCACCTCGTCAGCACTGGGGAATTTTCTGGACACAAGACAGTAGCATTTTGTCAGCACTGGGGAATTTTCTGGACACAAGACAGTAGCATTTTGGGGATGCACATTAATTCTGGTGACTCTGTGTGGGATCACTGCACGCATGATTGAGTACGCCATTAATTCTGGGAGACATCATTTCTTGTTAAGCTCTCATTTCACTTCATCAGCACTGGGGAGTTTTCTGGACACAAGACTGTAGCACTTTGGGGATGCACATTCATTCTGGTGACTGTGAGGGTGGGATGCTGCAAATATTGTTGTCACTTCGCCTTAGTTCACGTTTAAAGCAGAATGACAATGCGAAGCAATAATAACAAGGTGAAGTGAGCCTTTCCTATAGGGTACTTGGCGTAGTGAGGTGCCAAAGCAAAGTGGCCACTTCACGTTCACCTCTTCGGCGGATTTTAAATTCACTGTATCTCTGTTTATAAGGCTGTGGAAAAGGACACCTTTATTGCAGTGAGCTGAACATGCTGTCAAACTCATGCACTACAAGAATGTGCATGTGTGACAGTGTGAATGTGCACAGATCAAATACATTGCCAGTGCAAATCTACCCAGGAGGACAAGATGGAGGAAGTTGATCCAGAGAGGATTACGATGTTGGACAAATGGCAATGCTAGTGACTGCAAAACTAACCTACTGGGGGACAATTCAATGTAGCAACTGGGGAAATAGGCTGTTAATTTAACAGGTACACCATTTTTGGGTTTCACTCTGTTAATCACACGCAATAGAATAAATGAGTAAATACACTGCGAAGGTACGGTTTCGTTTTATCATCAGTATGTACATGCGGCTCATTTAAATAATTGGAGCGATCAGGACTAAGACTTGCACTTGACATGGACGCACTGCCTACATAGCAATTTAAAAAAAAATAATATTTGCAAAACAGGATTGATGATGAGGGAAGCACGAACAAAAAGGACACATCATCACTGTGTACTGCCTGGCATATAAACAATATCCATAGTATTCCTTTAAGTACATATTCTACTTTTGCCTGTTCTCCCCATGTACTGTACCAGTTTGTTTAACCCAATTACAAAAATACAATTAAGGAATGATGACCGAAGTGTCTGTCATTTCCAAGAGATTAATGATCAGCTGGGCTGGCCGGCCCGAGGTGCAGCCGAGGGCCACCCCCACCCAGCCAGTCATTAATCTTGAAGAAATGACCAGCTCTACGGTCATTTATTGTGATTATAAGTCTAATCGCAATAATGACGTCTTCTATGGTGGCAGTAGGAGTGCGACAGTAGGAAGCGCAGAGCAGGTGCCCCACTGGTCACTTACACCTACGGGCGGTGCTGCTGTCATGAATAATTAATTAGACTTATAATGCAGAATATGAATCTGGATTTATGAATACCTTCCCCCCCCCACTACTGGAATTTAGTTTATTTAAACTCCTTGATTTACCTAATCCAGCTATAGTACCTGACTTTGGCTTCAGTAATGTCCCGTTTAAAACTCCATCTCTGAATGTAAAGCAAGCATTTTTAAATACCCCCCAAACACACCCAAACACATTTAGTTTACAACCCAATTTGCTAATCTTTATCCTGCATCCAGTACCTGTTAACCTTTTGTCACTGAAATAAGGGATAAGGACACCCTAAGTGAGGGACAATGACGGACTGTGACCCTGCAGTGAGGGGAACATCCTCCAACATGGAGATACTGTACAAGCTCAGAACACTGTGAAAACCATTGTGCTTACTTGCACAATAATTATTTTTCACTTCACATCTCAGAATATTATGAATTACTGTTTTTCTTTTTTATTTTGTTTTATACTCTGATTATTCTCTGGCAGTCCAGGATGTCTCTCCATTGTACCCACACAGCTACCACCACTGCTCCTAGTATGAAACCTTCTCTAGTGGTCTCCTCCCAGCCCCCATGACTTTGTCCAGCCCCCTGGATCACCCTCCTTGAGGAAGGCCCACTCTCTGGGGGAGGGCCCACCAACATGTGGCAGCCTTACCGCGATTATAGGGAGAGCCACGGGACTGGGACAGGAGATGGGAGATCCCACTGAAGCAGGTCTGGCAGTGGGATGTGGATGGAGCTCCAGGACCCCTTTTGCCTCCACTGGACCACCAGGATTTTTTCATTTAGATTTCCCCTGGAGCACAGTCATGCAGTGGCATCCTGGCATTGTGTACCAATGTCCGGTTCCTTGCCATGCCTTCAATTTCCATCAGGGGCTGCTAAGAAGTAGTGCATAGCCCTGGATCCCTCCCTGGGAAGAGAGAGCAGTCCTCTGGGTGCTCAATCCATTCCCTCCCCAGCCGACCCCCAATGGCCCAAGTCTGTTCCTGAACCTGGGTTGCAAGTGTGGTGTCCAGCACCTCAACC
Organism: Neoceratodus forsteri; assembly: GCA_016271365.2. Lineage (NCBI taxonomy): Eukaryota > Metazoa > Chordata > Ceratodontiformes > Ceratodontidae > Neoceratodus > Neoceratodus forsteri. The sequence continues at coordinate 8,544,847 of CM028130.1, forward strand.
CTCAGCGCCACTGGGCTGACATGAATTTTTGCTTAAATGTCTAAATTTACAGCACATTCTCTGTGTAGGCAACATCTTGTTATGAGGGACCAGTGAGAAACAACAAATCTGAGGGGTAAAGTGAAGGACATCTCTCCTCATCAGGGACAGTTTAGAGGTATGTCACCTTTGATTCAGTGATGACAGTCACAACAAATTCTAGCAAGAGCTAATATGGCTGCAAAATAAGGATATTGTGGGCAGTGATAAATGTGTAAACTAGCAGTTTTTATACTAACCAGAGAGCCACCTCACTACAATTGCTGGATGCTGTGATGCACACACACTGTTTAATACATACTGTATACATATATATACATACAGTATATGTGTATATATTCCAGCTCAACATAGCTGCACACTTTCTACACATATTTTTCCAGATTAAAAAAAAAGACAGAGAGGGATTGTTTTCTACTTTTCAGGCTCTGAGGGACATCAGAGGTGGGAGGTTGACACTAGACACCTCAGTCAAATCAGCAATGTTATGCATGCAGCTGAAACTGATCTAGACAGCAGAGAGACATAGTCTAACAATTTTTGCACTAACCACTGTATCACCTAACTACACTTTTTAATTGTTGTAATACACACACACTACTAATACATATACACATATATGCATAGGTAGTCCAGTATAACATAGCAGTACACTATCTCCACACACACAGAGCATTTCCAAACACACACAGAGCATTGCCACTCACACACACTAACACACATACACTGCCATATATGACATTTATTTACTTATACATCTAACCTTAACTTTTACTGAACTGTGCACTGCTAACATGTACTGTTACAGCCAATTGTAAACTGACTAGGAAAAGGTTAATGTGCCAGAAAAGGTTTAACAGAGTGGCAAGGGCACACACACACACACACACACAAACTCTTGTAGATGTCCCTCCTGAACTGATAACAAAATATAGCTGCTAATACACTGAGGCCCGGATATTCAGAAGGGTTGTGCCAAGCATAACAGGGATGCATCAGTGCAAGTACGGAAATGCACCATTGTGCGATATTCAATGGGAGGCAGCTGTGCAGTGCAATAAGCAATGCACCAGTGCACAATATTAATGAATGCATGCGCAACTGTAGGGGCAGAACCATGAATAACATGTGCAGTGCAATATTCAACAGCATGCTTAGGTGCACAATAGGGAGCAAGCGAAGTTGTAACAGTGGAAATTATCAAAATAATAGGGAGCAGAGAGGGTGCAGAATGTAAAGGAAGGCCACAGGTGGGGAGCATGGTAACAGAGTAGGGGAGGTACAGAAGGTAGCAGTGTGCAGGACTGGGCAGGAGCAGGACAGGGCCCACCAGAACTGAGCCAGAGACAGGGTAGGAGTGGGTGAGCCTGTGCCACTGTGCAGCAAAGGCTGTGGAGTGATATTGTGGACTGAGGGCAGTTGGCAGGAGGCAGGACAGCCACAGCCAAAGGCCGGAGGTGTACCCAGTGCAGGGGGAGCATCAGGAATGGACAGCGGGGGGAACAGGACAACAGCTGCCAGGGGGAACACCAGCAAGGGACATGGGCAGTGTCACCAGATGGAGATGGTAATGAGGGGTGTGAGAAGACAGGCAGCAGAGGGGCACGGCTGCGGAAGGGCCCATTGGTGGTACACCCAGAACAGGCAGTACCAAGCCTGCACCAGCTTCAAACACTACTCTGACGCAGAGATTGTGGACCAGTACCACCTGAACCAGGTGATCCTGAGGCTGCTCTGCGAGCTGTGCAGTGATAAGATGCAGGCACCCACATGACAGAGCCAAGCACTGTCAGTGGAGATGAAGGTGACAGCTGTCATGTGCCTGCTCGCTACGGGCACCTTCCAGAGACCAACAGGAAACTTGACAGGCATAATCCAGATGGCTGCATCACACCTACTCACACAATTCCTCAGCGCACTGCTGCTACATGCTGTGGAGCACATCCATTTCCCCAGCACACAGGCGGAGTGCACAGCACACATACAGGAGTTCCACAGGGTAGCATGGTTGCTTGGTGTTCTAGGAGCCATTGACTGCACCCATGTGGCCATCCGCATGCTACCTGGCCTGGAGGGAGTGGCATACATCAATTGCCAAGGGTACGCAAGCATAAACTGCCAGGTGGTGTGCGATGCCGGGAGGCACTGTGCCACGCACCCTGGGAGAGCACACGATGCCTTCATCTGGCATCAGTCTGCACTGTGCCACAGGTTTGAGAGTTGGGACATCCCCACTGGCCATCTAGTGGGTGAGTATGCATATCACGCAGAAGGACATGAGCAGACATGGGAGTTCATAGTCAGAGGTGCCATGGGTACCAGCCTTGCTGGCCCATGGCATAGCGATGCAGTCCACCATTCTAATGTCCACCCTCTACACACAGGTGACAGTGATTACCCGCTACATCCCTGGCTGCTCACACCATACAGGTGCCCCACGACCCCATTGCAGCTATGGTACAATGAGGCACATACCACAACACAGAATGTTATTGAGTGGGAGTTCAGGATGCTGAAGGCACAGTTACGGTGCCTGGACACATCTGGCGGTGCCCTACAGTACAGCCCCTTGAAGGCCTGTGGGCTATTCCTAGCCTGCTGTATCCTGCACAACATGGCCAATGACTGTGGGATAGCTGTAGAGGTCGAAGAGGGGGACAGCGGGGGGGATGATGAGGATGCTGGTCCAGCTGGTGATGGGCAGCCACCCCTGGGTGAAGAGACCCCTGCCTGATCCAGGTATCACAGCTGCACCAGGACACCATTACAGAAGAGCACTTTGGTCAACACAGGTAGGTCATGGGGCCATGCGCAACCACCAAGGGCAAGGGCACAGCCCACAGACAGGCAGGGCAGGACACCATGGGCAGACAGGGGTAAGGGAATGCATCTGAGTGTGGCACCGCACATGGTGTCAGGGATGGGCAGGGCCGAACACGACACATGCACACACACACACCACAAGACATGCACAAGGGGTAGATGGCACGCCAACCCCAATTGCTACCCATACCCCCACACAGGTCCACACATGACCATGCCCAGTGGCCGTCACTGTGCATGCCTCAGACGCTGGGCACCATTGCACACTGGTGGACAGCACAATGCAGGCATCATCATGCACACATCACAGTGACCAGCAGCTGGGAGGGTGTGCACAGGGACCGTGTGTGTGCAGTGCTGGGTACCCCACCCATGCATCGCACAATGCACACCACACTGCATATAGGGCAGTGGCAGACAGTGGCCGTGGTGGGAGACAGGTCAGTCACACAGCACAGTACCATGGCTACCACAGATGTGTGGGTGGCCCTACTGAGACCTGCAAGCCATGCCAGGCTGACCATTGGCCTCATGGGGTGGCACCGACGGTCCTCCTGGAGTGACGCTGCGTGAACATGACTGTGTTCATGCAGGGGTCTGCACCTCGCTGAACATGCCAGTGCCAGGCATGCTCAGTATGCCCACAGCTGAACCTGGTGTCGACATAGCAGGTGTCGCACAGTGCCAGTCACAGCAGGGGGTGGACATGACACTGCATGTTGTCTGCGGTGGATGGGCACTGAACTGGGTGCCCAACGTGGCTATGACAGCTGTCAATGCATTGGTCTGCCTGTCAATGGCAGCAGTCACATCCACCCGCTGCCAGGCCATCTCTGCCAGGAGCAGACTGTGGACCCTGCTGCACAGCTTCTCTGCCTGGTGCAGAATCGCACTGAGTGCATCCACCGCCATCATGAGCTGCATCTGCTGATCTACTAAAACCTGGAGTAGACGGCTGTGCTCATCAAAGAGGTCATCCACTGGTCCGGCATGCTGTCCCTCATGGTGTTCCTGGCCCTGCTGGCCAGCACCCTTTGACAGTGGGCGCTGCACACCAGAGCCACACCAGGGCACATCCACATGCAGTGCACTGCCACTGCCCCCCGACACAGTCCCCCCTGTCGCCATTGGCCGACTGCTGGCACTGCCCCTCTGGCTGCCGATCACCAGGGCTCACCGGTGCAGGCCACAGCAGCCGCAACAGCCCCACCACCCTGGACGCACACCAGTGCTAGCCCACTGGGGCATACAGGCACAAGCTGGGAATGTGTTGTTATGCAGGTCTCCATGACTGCACCACCCACGGCAATGCCCATGCCGTTGCCTGCTGTGGGACCATCCTGTGTCCCACATGTATCACTGTCTGGGATGTGTGGTCCATCATCATCAGTGCTGGATCCAGCACCAATCCATGTCCCAGCACGCTGGAGACCTTGGGCTCTGTGATGCTGGGACACAGGTATGGCCTCATCTGCACGCGCACCACCCTCGTCAGTCTGGACAGATGTGCAGGTATGCACTAGTCCGGTTCCTCAGACACCTGTGGAGGTGGATGAGCAATCCTCCATGTCCAGGTCATCCCCCTCGGTGGACACACCCACCACCGCTGACCCATGTAGATGATCAGGAGCTGTAAGGGAACACATTAGCGTTAGTGCCTCTGCCCTGCCCTGTGGCATTCCCTCCACCACCCACACAGTGACAGCACAGGACCTACCATGCAGTGATGGGCTGCCACCCATCTGGAAGTCACCACCAGGAATGCCTTCAATGGCACAATGCCACATGTTGCTGGCCACCCTCTCCTCCTGTGGCATCATGCGTGGTACATCCGGCTGGCCTCCAGTGGTAGCAGCACGTGCAGCCCTGATGGCAGCCACCTTGTCTTTGGTCCATCTCCTGTCCATGCCAACCTTCTTCTTACACTCCTGCATGGACCACTGGTGGCTGCCATGCTGGTTTACGGCATGCGCCACTTCACCCCACCCTGCAGCACAGGCCTGTGGTGTTCCCCGCTGTCCACTGTGCAGCAGTTCCCTGTCAAGATATGCCTCAAACAGGGCATCTGATTCAGCTCTGGTGAAGTTGGGCCTCCTCCTTCTCCCCGTCCGTGTTCCTCTTCTTCCTCACGTTTGGTCATGATAGAGCCAGTGGGAATGACAGGTGATACCTTGGACTGTGCAGTCCCATTCAGCCCTCACAAACCACACTCCACACATCCCAACAGCATGCAACCCACCACAATAGACTGCCATACCTAACTATGTCCTCTGCAGCCCCATGTCACATTCATATAGCGCAACGCATGCAAATGAGGCGAGGCGCAACTGTAAGTGGATGCTAATGCAGTGGTTGCACCATGGAATGGCTGCTGAGCTGATTTGCATATGCTGGCTAAATATCACGCTGTTGCACCTTGCGCAATGTTGGCGAGCATGCTCAGGCTATGGCCCGGCACTGTGACGTGCGCAATTGGCATTGCACGGTGCATGCCCAGGGTGCTGACGCTGACACGTGTGGCACTGCTGATGTGCTGTGCATGGGAGGCAGTGCAGGGCATGGCCACCACTGTGCTTGTGGTGCTAATGTGATGTTCACCCGTGTGGCGCTCATGCCCTGGTGCACCATAGGAGCCATGAAGCCACAGCGCGGTAGGCCACTGCAGGGCATCACACACAAGCACCCTACTGTGCTACATGCAGGGCATCCCAATAGCACTGTGGTGCTCTGTGCGTGGACAGACCCTTGACCCTACAGTCGATCTTTGCCCCTAGGGGCCATGCATCCACATGGGTGCACCCCATCATGCAGTTTGGTGACAGTACGATAGGGACTGGCAGCACAGTACTGCACTGCCTCCACATGTGGGGCACGTGTGCTACAGAGCACCATTTTGATTGTGATACACACTGAAGGATGCCTCGTTGAAGAGCACAGGTGTGGAGCGCTACTGAGCTTGCCAACTTGGTGGCCATAGTTGAGCCACATGCTGGTGCCCTATTTGGGCAGGATCCCCTGAACAGGCCATGTAGTGCTGTGTGGCAGGAGGTGGCTGATGACCTGGAGGAGGCCACCAGGATTGCCCAGACAATGGAGCCATGTCTCCACAGGTATGGGGACCTACAGCACCGGGACCCTGACTGACTGGGGCGACTGCAGGTACGGGCCCAGCGAGGTGCCGTGCCATGGCCAGGTAGGTGCTCCATCCATACACTGGTAGTGTCCATCTGTCCGGGTATCATGGTGTGCATAGGCCCACCCCACAGGGGGGTGGGGGCTGTTTAGTGGGGGGTGGTGGGAGTGCATCATGGCTGGGCTGTAAGGGCACGCACACACTGGGGGCATTTTGCTACTGGCTTGTACTGATGTTTCCCTCTCCATGTTTGCACCCTAGGCCTGGAGGAGCACTGTAGGAAAAGGCAGACGCAAGTACAGGCAGAGCAGGACTGAGTGGGTGCACTGCCAATGCAGCAGAGACACAGTGGAGGGGCCATGAACTAGCAGCACCCTGCTGGCCTGGATGCAGGTGAGTGCTGTGTTTCCCCTTACATCTGTGCATGCTTGGTTGCAGGGGTGGTGGAAGGCCGTGGCCACTGCCACTTGGCCCCACTGCTGTGCATGCCACATGGTGCACTCAGCACTGTCCTGTGGCACTGCATGTGTGGGTGGACATTGCAGGTGGTCCATGTGTGCTCTGGGTACATGGCTGTGCCACTGCCTTCACACCACATAGCCATGTCACTGTACAGCCACGGTGGTGCTGTGAGGGACATGGGTGGTGGGTGAGTGCAGCATTCCACATGGCTGTGGGTGACTGGGTAGGCTGGTCATGTAGGCGCGAACACTGTGGGTGGTCGCATGCCATCACAGGGGCATGGCCCATGGCTGTATGCCGTGCACATTAGGTGGGATGCAGTGGCCTGGCCAGTCACTCATAATGACTCTGCTCCCTTGTTCTAGGTGGACAATGCTGGACTGCACTGGAGTGGAGTGTCAAGAAGCTGCGGCAGCTGGTGAGGGCCACCCTTGAGCCGCTCCAGAGGATGGAACAGGGCAGAGGATGGCATCACCAGTGGAGACACTGAGATCATAGTGGAGAGATGGGTCGACGTTAGGCTGTTCGTGCAGGGGGTGCTCTATTAGAAGCTGTACTTATTAAGGAGGGGGAGGGTCACTGGGGGCACAGGCTAAGAATAGAGGGGAAGATTTAGGAAGGAAATGAGGAGACACTATTTCACAGAAAGGGTGGTAGCAAAATGGAATGCCCAATCAGAATGGGTGGCATCATGTAAACCTGTGAACAGCTTCAAAAGGGCATGGGAAAGGAAACAGGGGAGAGTGAGGGGGGGGAGGTGGGGGTGGCAGTGAGATGACAAAGGGGAGGAGGAGTGGAGCAGCTGCAAACTAGGGGTGTTGGCTGCACTCTAGAGCAGACTTAAACCAGGTTATCTGTTTCTGCAGGTGCATTCATATGTCCATATGTTCGTATTTGCTGACTATCTATTAGAATAGTAATGTTATTGAAGTTTGTCTAACCTACCTTCTTTGCAGCATGGACATCTCAGTGTTGTTCCACCATCTTGGTTCTAGACTAAAAGTTTGGACCAATCAGTACCTTTGGGGACCCTAAAATGGTATCTATCCCCAGGGGTCTTGTGGGAGTGAAATGCGGTCTGAATTGTAGTTTTGAGACTTTGGCTTCTAAAGAGACCTGGAGGAGAAGCCCTTGCTTTGACAGACAGATGGATCAGCAAACTGAACCTTTTGGATCTTGGGAAAAGTCCCAAGCTGCCTACTGTAGTGGGTCAGTCAGTCTGAGATAGGAAGTGAGAGAGTGAACAGTGCGAGAAATTGGAGCAGCTGCTCCTGCATAGTTCACATGGGAGATTGGTGGAAAGGCTGAGTTTGGCCTGTCTGTCTGTCTGCTGTCCCTCGAGATGGAATCCTTTGAAGAGCTTAGTAATCGGACTTTGACTTAATTGTGACTAAAGCCACTGGATTGTGACTGTACCTTTGCCTGAAGAAGTCTGAAGACTTGCTGTAGGCGATCGGCCTGTCAGGACATCTGAAACCACCACAGAGTTTACGCAGAGACACTGTGATTGCGCCTGGACTGTTATCTGAACTGTAGTATTGCTTTCTTTTACTATAAATGTGTTGTGTGCTGTTATTGGGTTGAGATTTGGTTCCCTACTGCTGAATTGTGTTGCGCTTGCTAGAGGCTGCATTCAGACCCTACCGGACTGAATCCGCATTCATCTCCACTTGGCCTGGGCCCTGTCACCATAGCCCAGCCAATTACTCATGCCACCCTTGACGAGAGACCTGTCTGGGGATCAGCCCCCTGCTCAACATCTCGAACGTAAATGACGCCTCGGTGATTAATGTGGGCCCTGCTTCTCCTGGCATACCAGCTCATCAACCTGCAGTCTCCATTTCATCCATCCTGTGTCCAGTACTTGGTAGCATGAGTAAACACCAGGGTAGTGCCCTGCATCATCCGCTAAATCAAAAGTGTTGTCAAACTGAGCCTTCCAGCTCCAGATTACAAATTGTGTGTGGTTGTGCATGCCTTTTCTTTTCATCACAGGGTCCTGACCAACTGTAATGTCGGCCTACCCAGGCAACATTCAGGATAGCCCACCTTCCTTCAATTGGGTACCCAGGCGTTTAACTGTGCAGAAACTCTTTAGTGCATGCATGATTGCCTGACTGAATCAGCATTTAAACCTATCAACCTAATCACGCCCCTTCCTTGTTCAAGTCCCCCAAATAAATCAGATCTAACTCTTTTTGCATTTAATCTGACTGTGGTTCCAGTTTGTATCAAAGCACTGTACTGTTGTTAGTTGCTGTGCATAGCCATGTTTTACAGGGGTCTCCGGGGTCGAATTGGTGGAAACAGCCCTGGTAGTAAGTGTAAACAGTGTAGAGATTTGTATACTGAATAGGGGCTATTGTGAAAGTATTTGCTGTATACTATCTAGGCCACTAGAGGGGAAAGAAGGGGGTTACAATGTCTCAGAGGGCTGTACCCAGGCTAGCCTTGCTACTAACAACTCTGTCCTCTGGGTGGAGGCACCCGTTTCAGTACCCAGGCCCTTTAACCTTCAACTAGCCAAGCAGGCAGGGGTAGTAGCCCTTGGAATAGTGTCACCTAGGGGTTACACGTAGAACCATAGTTATTGTTGGCAGATAAGGACCACTAGGCCCATCCAGTCTGCTCGTAGGCCCTACACATTGTATGTGGCCCCTAAGCTTGTGATCAATGGCTCTTTATCACTCCATACCCTCTCAAGGTTCCCTTGTGCCTGTCCAAGGCACGTTTAAACCCCTCTACTGTGCTTGTCCCCACCATCTCTTGCAGCAGTCTATTCCAAGCATCAACAACTCTCTCTGTGTAGTAAGACTTTCTCAAATTGCTCCTTAATCTAGCCCACCTTCAATTTCACTCTGCTGGGTATTTATTCATTTTCTACTTGGTTTTCTTCAGGCTTGCTTGTCATCCATCAGACAGTGGTCATGTCCTCCCTGCCTGGTCATGTCCATGTGCCCTGTCATGTAGGCAGTCAGGCAGCAACCAAAATCAACCAATTGGAACAGCATACCAAGGACAGTAAACAAAGACAGCAACAACTGAAATGATGGTGGCTCAAGGAAGATGGGCTCCATGATGCCCTACGTTACCGATTCCTGTACACAGCAGTACACAGTGCAGAAGCCCTATGTTACCGATTCCTGTACACAGCAGTGCACGGTGCAGAAGCCCTACGTTAGCGATTCCTGTACACAGCAGTACATGGTACAGAAGCCCTACGTTACCAATTCCTGTACACAGCAGTGCACGGTGCAGAAGCCCTACGTTACAGATTCCTGTACACAGCAGTACACGGTGCAGAAGCCTGTTGACTTTCTCTTAGTGTGATGGTAATAATCATCATGATAACTGCCTGCAATCAAACAGAAAGCCAGCAGTACCACACAGGAGCAGCCCGGCATCCCCCCAAGAACACAACATGCACCTCTCCCCATGAGATAAAGCATTAGCATTTGTTGTAGAATAAGAAATCAAAAGCAGAGCCGGGGCAAATGGAAGATAGAGAAACCACCTCAAGCACTTCTGGCTCTAGGGCACAGCCTCTGCTCTACAGTACTGGGTTCCAGTACTGTACTGTGAGTACACTAGACCCAACCAATGGTGTTCCACCTGGAGCTAAATGGCAGGGAGGGAGGGAGGAACAAGTTACTGGAGTATCTCATCTTTGAAAAAAGTATTTTTATTAATAAATTACTGCCTTTCTTGCTCATTCACTAGGACATGTACTGCACCTGGGAAGCTGCCATGATGAGGCAGGACCCAGGAATTTAAACTGTTCTCTTCTCCCAAAACAAACAGTGCCCTGAGCGACACACGCTTGCTGACTGGAAAACAAAAGATATCAAACAAAGCTCACCCACATCCTGGCTAGCAGCCATCTTATAGCAGTGTGCATGATGTCAGCAATATACAGGATGGCGCTAGCCAGGATAGAAAAATAGGATATCAAGGCATTTTGTAGCCAATTTGTGCAACATTGCAGTCAGCACACACACAAAAATGGATAAATAACATTATTTGCAGGATGCAGATGGGACAGCATGAAGGTGTATGAAATTGGATCTATGATGCCGGTTCAATAAAAATGTTGTTAACCGACGTTATAGCAATGGCTTTATGTTGCCTGCAAATTTCAGCTGGCATAAAGCTGTTTGGCGAACTATTTGTTTTTTTAAGGGGCTTTTCCCCTGAACCACCAAAGCAGGGGTCTGTGCCCCCACAGCCCAATAACTTAATATAATCATCTCCAAGTCAGAGTTGATTCGGGGAAGTAGTACGTGACCTGGACAAGCAGCGCCTGGCTCCAGCAGATACATTTCAGTGCCAACATTGAACTGGCACTGTAGTGTGTTTTGCTTTTGTAATGTTGCAGTAGTGATGCCATATTGCTGAAACTCACCAAAAAATAAAACGTTCCACAAAATCTGTAATAGTTGAGAGGTACGACTTTTACTCTATGTTAGTTCTCTTGTTTTTTTTTGTAGTAGGGAGGCAGAGACTCCATTTTTAGAGCATTGCTTTATCTTATCTGTCTCATTTGAACAACATCCATATTCAGTAAAGAAGACACTGTAATAGAGGAAATGATCTAGGGCAACACTGGAAAGCACACAATGACCGAGCACCATGAAACATACACGGAACAGGTGTGGCGCTCTAAGTGCATGGAAACGGGAACAATGTCAGCAGCAACACTGTATGTAATTTATTAGCTAAGATCAGTCCATTAACATAAGATATGAAGAAAACACTACGCATGTAAAAATAATACTCTCCACATTTCTTGAAAGACACTATGTTAAGAAGAGGACACTGCCATTCCAAAGGAGCATAAGCTGTCCTTTTAATGATTGTGTCTTAAAGCAGATCAGTTGCTTGCTGACCATCTTCATGCAAATAAAAGGACTGAAGCCTTCTGTCGTAGGAGCTCCTCTATCCTTCCAGCTACACAATGTTTCTGCCCCGCAAGCAGTAAGTAGTGTCATGAGCAGAGTAACATAGAACCAAATAAACACAGAAGCTGTCGGCAGAAAAGGACCTCTTGGACCACCTAGACTGTGCTAAATTCCCTACCTACTGTATTTGGTCAGTGGTCTGCACTGCTGAGCCCCATGCATCTTGACCTGCATGAGGGAGGGGCAATTACGATATTTATTTTATCATGATAGTCTGATCAAAATGTTCAGAATGCACTTTCATTTATGGTTTTGCCTTATTTACTTATATAGTACCTGACAGCATTCATCACACCTTTCATTACTACATACTTCTGTAATTTGAAAACAAATTTCAAAAGTGTAGTGTGTATGTTCAAGTCCATCTGTATTGGGGGGGGCACTCTATGAAGCTCCTGTATAATGCTGACAATGGTTTTAATCGAAACACCAGCAAAGTCACTGAAAAAGGCAGGAATGATTTCTTCCATAACAGCAAGGCCCCTTTTCACCCTCTTGCTTTGCTGTAGGTAGCTGAATAAAGGTATTGTAGGTAGCAACACAATTCAAAGGTCAGTTCATGACAGAATAGCAACTGTGCATAGAGACAGGTGTGAGTACAACTGCATTCAGTGATTACCGTGATTCAGGCCGATTACAGTCTGTCAGTCACAACTGAATGTAATGGCGACAGTGGCACTGAGCACCGGTGACGATAGAAATTATGACTGATCATAATCTGTCCATAATTGCTGCTTACAGTCTGCCAGTCAAAAGAATAAAACTGCTTTAAAAACATATTTATTTGTATGCATTTTTTCTGTTGACTAGCATTTTTTTTTCCTTTTTTATTTTCTACCTGTATTTAGCATTTTAATATTGGATTCTGTTTAGCAGTGCTGGAGCTTACTTTCTTATTTAATTGTGTTTTTCCATTTTAGAATTTAATTGTACTGTGCTTTGATACTCTGATACTGCGCTTTATAAATACATGTTGTTATTATTTATTATTGATTGCTAAGTGAATGTCCTAAAATGTTACGTGTTACCACAATGTGCTGCTATTGTCAGAGTGCAAAAGTAAAAGGTTGCCATTTAGCTGGGAGCTCCAAGACTGTGAAATTTAGCTTGTGCGTTACTTAGCAGTTTTACAGTATATCTGTAATTAATCCTGGGTCACCCCTGAAAAAGGAACTTCTGGACTCAGTGGACCTATCTGGTTTCCAAAATGCAATAAATAAATAAATAACATTTAGGACTACTTTCCCGCTATAATATTTAACTATTTGGTAGTTTAAATTTGTGTCTGCCTGTTTGTTTTTTAATGTACAGTTTGTATATATGACCATTTCATAAGCTCAATAAGACATTCCAGGGTTGTGTGTTGTGCTATTAAAGTGAACACAGGGGCAGAAGGCACTCTATCTGTAGCTTTGTGCCTTACTATGCCCCTAGGTGTGCATTATGACAGCACAATGTACACACTGTTGTGTTTTATTGCTTACTTATTAAACTGACCACCTTTTATCTTTGTGAGTTTCATACATCTGCACTTAATCACTGGAGTAAAAAAAAAACCTGAAATCTTATTTCCACTTTCTGACTAAATGCAGTTTTGTAACTATATGTTAGCCAATTTCAGGTAGCATTTCACGGGGTGTAAGTAATAAAGCTGTTTTCTGCAGAGTTTTTTTTTTTTTTAACCATGGGAGACACACTAAGCTGAAAGCTTGTTTACCGGCACCACCTTGGAGCACAAGGAAGTTACGTGACTTGCTTAGGGTCACACGGTATATAAATGGGAGCTGTGGGATTCAAACCCAGGTCTGCAGGTTTGCAGCTGAGGGCCTTAAACCACTGTGCTATAGTGCATCAAAAATGCCTAAAAAGGATTTTTTTTATTTACTCATTTGTTAACTGGGTAAGGAAACTGGACCAAGGCCCTTTTTCAGATCTGACCTGGAAACAATTACAGCAAAACAAACTAAATATATAAACATACAATAACATTGACAGTGTCACCTATTACAGTTACAGAGTGAATTATTAATTAGAAACTGTTTAAACTTAATTTTAAAAGATGCTTCAGAATTCATCAAATGAACTTATAGACACAGAGTTCCAATAAATAGGAGCAGAATTACGAGAAACACGGACCCAAGGTTTTCTTTACATAGTGTGGTTTTGAGCAGAACACCATCTGAAGACCTCAACATAGGGGGTGCAAGACAAACTGCAATTAGGTCAGACAAAAGGAAAAAATGCTTGCATAGATAGCTTTACAAATAAGCAACCAAAAAATAAATATTTAATTCTAAGTTTGAAGGACTACTGCCCTAACAGAGAATATAAATCACATAGGTGTATACAACAAGGAGCTAGTAAAATAAAACAACAAATATTATTAAAGGCACCCGACAAAATATTTAATTCCCTAATACCTAATTTAAAATAAATACCAGCCACATAGTCCAGGTGAGGAAGTAGGGAACCAACTGCTATCGCTTTCCTGGATTCAAGAGTTAAATATGACTTAAATTTATACAACATAGCAAGTTTTTGATCCACTTTCCTGCTTACTGCAATGACCTGTAATAAGAGGTTAAGTGCAGAGTCCAACAACACACCAGGATACTTCAATTGTTGCACCTGTCCAATAGTCATTCCATCCAAATCCTGAACTACCAGATTAGGATTACCTTTCAACATCACATACGGTGTTAGCCCCAATATTTTACACGCATTCAACCCTTCCATCACGGGTGCATCCCTGATCTGAATAAGATTAAATATTACTATAAAAATTGTGCAGAACCAGAGGGAAGAGACAAACGATATCTGAAAACATGAAGCAGCTTTAATTCATTTACAATGTTTAAAAATGCCATGCAATCTTAACATACAGCCCTTGTCATTTCTAGGACTACATTTGCCATTTAAATTTCAATGTTTTTTCCTAAGAAAACATGGTCTTGCAGAAGATATAAAGTTTGTGCCCAAAAAGCTATGGCTATGCATTAACGGTGACATACATAGTTTAATGCATGCATACACATTTGTTTTATGTAAATTTTACAGCAATACTAGTTTTGGGGAGGCTGCTGGTTTGTGTGTTTGTATACACTTAAATCAAAATCCTCCAACTCCCTCCCACCATCTACAGCCCAAACAAGGTCTACATAGAAACGTAGAAACATAGAATTTGATGGCAGAAAAGGACAGCTTGGTCCACCTAGTCTGCTCATTTCCCTACCTATTGGATAAGCTGCAGATCCTAGTTAACCATCAGCCAACTTCCTCCAGTCCCCCACTAGAATTACTTAATATCTGTCCCATGCATTCTTGAATTCCTCCACTGTTTTTGACTCAAGTACCTCCTCAGGAATGCTGTTCCATGCATCCAAAACCCTCTTCATGAAAAAATACTTCCTCACACTACCTCTGAGCCATCTCACCTCTATCTTCAAATTGTTCCCCTTTGTTCTTGTACATCTCTTTTTTTGGAAAATGCTACCCTCTTGGACTTTATTGATTCCTTTGAGGTACTTAAAAGTTTCTATCATGTCCCCCTTCTCCCTCCTCTCTGGTATACATATTAAGCCCCTTTAATCTCTCTTTGTAAGTCTTCTGGTGCAGACCCTTCACTATTTTAGTTGCCCTCCTCTAGACGGCCTTCATTCTATCTATGTCTTTGTGGAGATGGGGTCTCCACAACTGCACACAATGCTCCAGATGGGGTCTCACTAATTGTCTGTACAGAGGGATAACCGCTTCTTGTTTTCTACTGATGATGCCTCTCCCTGTGCATCCCAGTATCCCACTAGCCCTTCTTACTGCCTTCTCACACTGTTTGTCCACCTTAAGGTCATCTGATATAATTACCCCCAGGTCCCTTACCTTTTCTGTTGTTGTCAGTATCTTACCCCCGCATTGAGTACTCTTCCCCTCGGTTTTTGTTTCCCAGGTGCATTACTTTGCACTTCTTTGCATTGAATCTAAGCTGGCATGCATTTGATCATTCCTCCAACCTTGCCTAGTCCCTTTGCATCCATTCCACCCCAACTTCTGTATCGACCCTGTTGCAGATCTTTGTGTCATCTGCAAAGAGACATACTTTTCCTTCCTGTCCCTCTGCAATGTCACTTATAAAGACATTAAAGAAGACTGATCCCAGTACTGAACCCTGGGATACCTCGCTAGTAACTCCCTTTCTTCAGAGTGAACTCCATTTATTGTTATCCTCTGTGTCCTGTTGTATAGCTAAGTTTTTACCAGGCTACCAATCTGGGACCCACTCCAAGGCTAGCTAACTTGTATATTAATCTTTTGTGTGGGAGGTGTCAAATGCCTTGATAAAGTCTAGGTTGGTCATCTCCACAGCCCCTCCCTGGCCTACTACTTTGGTCACCCAGTCAAAGAAAGCTATTGGATTCATCTGATATGACCTTCCTGCTGTGAATCCATGCTGCCTTGGGTCCTGTGCCCCACTGGCCTCTAGCAATTCAACAATTCTTTCTTTCAGAAGTAATTCCATCATTTTCCAAGCCACTGAAGTCAAACTAACAGGTCTGTAGTTTCCTATCTCTGTCTTGCTCTCACTTTTGTGAAGGAGAATCACATCCACCCTCCTCCAGTTCTTAGGTACCACACCATCCTCCCATGATTTGTTAAAAAGGGTAGTCAGTAGCGTCACTAGTTCTACCCTTAGTTCTTTTAGAATTCTTGGGTGAATCCCGTTAGGCCCCATTGTTTTGTCCACTTTCAGTTTTAAGAGTTCTTTCAGAACCCTTTCTTCTGTGAATGGACTGGTATCGACTTCCCTATCCAGAGTGCTTATATTCTTTGATTTAAGTGCCTCCCACTCCTTTTCTTTTGTGAATACTAAGCAGAAGTATTCATTCAGTATCCCTGCTTTTTCCCTTTCTATTCCCTGTATTAAGCCTCACTATACCTCCCTTGGTCTTTCTTTGCTCCCTAATGTACCTATGAAAGGTTTTATCCCCCTACTTAATTGAATTGGCTGCCTTTTCCTCAGTTTTGGGCTTTTGCTATTCTGACTGCCTTCCCTGCTTCCTTCTGCTTTAACTGGTACAGTTCTCTGTCCTGCTCCTTCTGTGTTTCCTTATGCTTTCTGAATGCTACCTTTTTCTCCTTAACTTTCCCCACCACCTCTTTTGAGAACCATAGTGTTTTTTTTCCTTCGTTTTGCTTTATTGATTTGCTTCACACAAAGGCGTGTTGCCTCTATGATGGCTGTTTTAAGTTTTCCCCATTATTCTTCCACCTCTCCGTCTTGCTCATTTGCTAATGCTTTTCAGAAGCATTCTCCCATTTTCCCAAAGCTAGCCCTCCTAAAGTCCAATACTATTGGTTTTGTGTGGCTTGACTCTATGGCTGTGTTTATCGTGAACCACACTGTTTGGTAGTCACTTGTTCCTAGATGGCTATCCACTTCTAAATCCAGGTGTCCCTCTTCCATCAAGGCCACTAGTTCAGGGAGCTTTTTACACAGACTATGAGCATTGGTGCTCATCACCCTCCATTTTTTGATGACCTTATCCCTTTTAGCCCATCCCTCTCCTTGCTGCCTTTTTCTGCATTTACCCCTGTCCTGCTCCCTATTGACTTCTCTACCTTGGTGTTTACTTCTCTAACTATTGTGTTTTTTGGGGGGAGGCTGGGTTTTCCCTGCTCATTTTCAGTGCCTCTCCCCTTGGCTAATTTAAATGCTTGCCAATGAAGCATTTAAGCCTATCACCTAGGATCCTGGTTCCCCTCATGGACAAATGCAGACCATCACACCAGTATAGGCCTTCATTCCCCAGGTGAACCCCCAGTCCACAATGAAGTCAAAACTCTGAGCTCTGCACCAGTTTTTCAACCATTCATTGAATCCCATGGTTCAGAGTACCTTAGCATCACACTTGCCATAGACAGGCAGCACCTCTGAGAAGGTTACTGGACGTGCTACTTGTCTAAGGCCCCTTCCCAATTCTTCAAACTCCTCTTGCACTGCTCTGACCCCATTCCCAGCCAAGTCATTTGTTCTTAGGTGGACAATGAAATCTAGATCCCTCCTTCATGCAGCTGCTCCTGCAATCCTGAGGATTCACTCTCTGTCCCTCCCAGCTGTGGCACCAAGTAGGCACTTTACCGCCTCCTTTCATTCCTCCCCCAGTTCTACCCACTAATGATTAAGTCCCCCACCAGGAGTTGTTTTCTTTCCCCTGTGGGGTCCCATGCCACCCTCCTGTGGGTCTCCTTTGTGGAGGTTCCCAGCATCCTCCTTGGTCTTCACTGCAGGTGCCCTTAATAGAGGAACCACTGTTCAGCAGACCAGCGTATGAATTATAGACAGGTACAACAGGAGGAATGCACCTCTGTTCCACCACCTTCTCCCTCCCTGATCCCACCTTTGTCCAACTGCTCCTCTTTCTTGGCAACCTCTGAAGCAGCGGCAGCGCGGCCCTGGTAGTCCTAGCTTGGGGGGGAGGTTTCACGAATCCTAACCAAGTCAGCCTGGACATGAGCAACCTCATCCCTCAGACCAGAGAGGTGCCTACAAATAGGGCAACATTGACCCTCCAGAATGTCTCCCAGAAGACTGCTGTCCCACAGCCATAGCACTGCACCAGTCCCATCATGTCTTATTTTGTGGTCCCTCTCCTGTTGCTTTTTATGCTTACTCTCTCCTCCCTGTTTTTGTTTTTATTTTTTTTCCTCCTGCTACCTGTATGCCCTCACAGCTCTCTCCCTTCCTGTTCTGGGACAGGAACTTCCTGTATTCTTTTGTAGTCTCCTTCTTCCTTGCTCAGAGTCAGACCTCCTGTTGCTAGGAGGAGAGGGGAGAACTACTCTTTTCCTTCAAGGATGATGAAACCTATGTGTCTCCATGATCCTTCCCTTCCTACTGCCAAACAGGAAGTTCTTGTTCTAGTAAAATCCAGTGCCTATAAAAGTAGAACTGCCTAAGGGTGAGAGGGAAGGAGGGCAATTAGTAAATAAAAGTTCTAGTTTTGTAGTCAGTCTATATGTTAAAATTGTATGCTCCTGATTTGTTAATCTTGCCCTAGTTAACAAGTGGATGATTGGTGTATGTTTCAGCCCGAGAATGAGTAAGCACGGTGCTACTTACAAGATCCCTGATAGAACACACCCTACATGTTTCTAAATTCTCAAATACTCCTGGGTTGCAGTATTGGGCACTGTCTCCATTATATTTCTTGCCATCTAAGCCTCTGTCTGGAATTTATATACCTTGGTAAAGTGACCTGTGCTACCAATACCAGGAGGAAGTGTAGCACTGTAGTTTGCAGCACTGAGCTGCAAAGCTGGAGACCTGGGTTCGAATTCTATAGCTCCCACTTGCATACTACTGTGTGTGACCTTGAGCACATTATTAAACTTCCTGATGCTACCAGGCTGTACTTAGAAACAAGCTCTGGCATAGCATGCTTTTCCTGGTAAAACAGTTTCTCCCTACCCCATTACCAGCTGGAGATCACAAAACTAGGAGAGGGCCATCTCTCTCTTTTAACTCATTTAGACAGATTTAAAGTAACAAGTTCAGCCCTCATACAGACAGGCACAAAAACTACAGACACAGGATCAGAAAGCAGTTTTGATAACAGAGAGGAACGGAGAGTACTTTGGCTCACTAGCAGCATTTAAGAAAATCTGGCACGAAAAGAAAAACTCAGAAGGGCTGAATTGGTGACAGAGAAAAAGCACAATGTTGCAATTCATTGTAAGTATTTGAGAATTTAGGACAGTGTAGGGCATGGCAAATGGGGTGACCTTGTAAGTGATACCTGGCACAAGGCCATCCCTGTGGAAGAATTGTAAGCATAATGATTGACCCTCTTATATCCAGCTAAGACTATATATAGGATGACAGCAAGGAATTTGTATCATTCAAGGTGCTTTATATACATGCCTGTCTGTCTGCCTTTGGTTAATTTGTTTCTTTTTATTAATGCCCTTATCATACTGCATGTAAGTTTTATATATTCAGTAGCTTTGTGGCCAGTTACATGTTTTATTGGGATTTTGTTATTTTTGTTCTGAGCTGACCACCCATAACAATGAAACACTGAAAGCAGATGTAACCAAATGTTGCATGGCAACCCATATGTTCCTTTCTTTTGCTATACTGTATTCACATAAATATTCTATGTCTTTCAAAAAAACTTTATGAAAATGACAGAGGCCTGAAAGGGTTTTACAGATAAAAATGTACAAACATTCCACCCGTTTTGGGAATTTTAGTTCAGTAGTGTTGCCTTAGCACTGGTAAGTTTCTCCAGTTTGCATTTGTGGATAAAATAATGTAAACATCATGACAAGTGATGTTGTATCCACGTTTCACTTTTTCTTTCGCATTCGAGTTGACCCCTAAAACATTTATGTTATAACTACATAAAACAATCTCTCCCTTTGCAGATTTTTTCCTTAAACAGGGATTAAGTCTCATCATATAACTTCAAAACAAGCATGGCAACCCATGTTTTTTGTTGCGGATTTAAAAAATGCTGATGGTCATCATGTACTAGGCAAAAAAATTATGAAGTTGGCACAGGTTGCTGAACCATCAGGGACGTCCTTAAATATACAGACCTTGTCTGGGCTGCCCATATGGGGGAGGGAGCACTGAAT
Organism: Neoceratodus forsteri; assembly: GCA_016271365.2. Taxonomy (NCBI): domain Eukaryota; kingdom Metazoa; phylum Chordata; order Ceratodontiformes; family Ceratodontidae; genus Neoceratodus; species Neoceratodus forsteri. The sequence goes on from CM028130.1 coordinate 8,564,896, forward strand.
CTTAAAAAACATGCTTGATATACTGTGTTTTGTGAAATAATATTTATTATTGTTTATCAAGATACTAACCATCAAACTGCGCATCGCTGTGCATTCTGAGTAATAGCAGATAGTTTGTGTTGCAGCTATTTGTTGATATGAAACTTAAAAAAATATGCAAAAAATGGAACATGAAAGAAAATACCTGTAACCTGACTGGGAGTGTAACCCATACCCCAGGCGTACCAGTTTAATTTTCTACCAAATGAATGGAGTTCCTACAAACATATGCATTCTGCAGTTGCATAAAATGCTTAACCCTTGTTGTGCCACAGTAACAACATATATTGTATCCACACATCCAAGGCAGATCATTTTTAATTTAGAGTGAAACAGGATCTACCATAATGCATCTAATAGAGCACTGTTATCTATAAAGTGTGCCTTACCTCTCACAGGGATTGTCAAGAGGAACAGTAGAAACCCAACCTCTTTGAATTGCAAAGACTCCTCCGATAATGATATCTCCATCTCTTCTGTACCTGAGGAGGGGAGGCTTTTTGGGTGCTAACTCCTCTGAGTGGGTGGTTTGGCAGATGAGGGCAGAGATGAACATGAACAGAACCACAATGTGTGGCATCATTGTTTTCAGGAAAGGACACTTAAAACACTGTTTATGCAAGGTGAGCACTATTACTGAAAAGAAATGGCCTGTTTATGAAACACCTGCATAATCTTAGAATCTTATCTGTAAGTTACTTTGAAATTGAGTTACTCAAACTTAGATGGGTTTCTAAGCACTGAAAAAGCAGCAACTTAAAAACAAAGCTAAATGTCCTACCAAATTTGCAAAAACAAATTATTTCTTTGGATAAATGGTTTAAAGAAAATACACTGCCAAATTATGGTGTACTAAGCCTACACGGATGTGTATGTGCACCAGTTCTGGTCTATGACACCTAGCCTTTCAATTGTTTGTGACTGGCTCATTTATACTCTGTCCCAACATTAATTCAATGCAGAGTAAACAGCATTTAGTAAATATTTTTAAAAATATACACCAATCCCACAGACTCTGAATTTCCAAAAATAAAATTAATTCCAACCAGATAAATACATATCTAAAGGGACTTTGAAAAGCATCAAGGTCTCCTGGTAAAAGGTGTCCCACGTGTAGCAGCTGTTTGCCAATTCCCAGATGTGTTCTCTGTTAGAATCATTGAAATCTCTGCAACGATGTAGTCAAATGAAGATCATAAAGTAAGCTACAGCTGAAGCTAGAGAAAAAGAACACACCAGAGATTAATTTGGAGAGGTGTGGTAGTGAAAGTTTCTAACATCCAAAACTTCAGAGTCAGGATCAACAAGTGCTCAATAAGCATAATGCAACTTTGGGAATCTCTAGGAGCCCCATATACAGAGTAGCGAGGCAGCAAAGTCAAATTCTGATTGTGAAGTGGACACTTCACCTTATTATTCCACTACATGAAGTGTCCATTTTAAACTCTCACTTCACTGCTTCACATTGTAATTATGACTTTGCATTGTGCACTATGCCTTATTTTGCTTTAAGGCAGAGTGAGAATTCACAGGCAACACACACACATCACATGGCTTACACAGTGTAGGTCAAATGCTTCAGGCAGGCAGGTAGGCAGGAGATTACAGGCAAAAACACTCTCCTACATGGACTGACTTACACGGGATGTGATAAATAGCTCTGTAAATGGCCAGGGGTGGCTGTGGATGTGTGATGAAGAGGGGTGCACAGGAGACAAGTCCACAAATGAAGTTATTTTCTCTATTTTACATACAGGGGTTGATGTACCACTTGCACTAGACATACTGCATTGACCACCACCACCACCAAAACTACTACTCTTAACCACCACTTGACAACATTTCTAAAATCATAATCCTCCCCCTCATCATGCCTGTAGTAATCCTCTGGTGTTATTTCATCGCTGCTGTAGACATTTTTACTTGGTCTTATGCTCATGCAAGGGGATAACATGCTTAGTAAGGTTGACAATGAGGGTGAAGGCCCCACTATGGCATTAGCTGCCATCTGGTGCCAGGTCCCCAGTGCCATGTGCCTGTTCTTAAGATGTGTATGCTGGCCCCCCATGCCCAGATGACTCTCCTTTTTGCCTTGACTCATACACACATGGCAATGCTGGCAGACTGCAACTGACTCATCATTTGCACCTTGGACAAAAAAAATCCCAAACAAGGAATTGTGATCCCTTACTTCTAACATGTCCCTAATGCTGTTTGTTGGACTCCGTTTTTTTAACCCTTGAAATGGGGGGGGGGGCGCTACATGATTTTTCAGGCTGGACACATTTGGACTCCAACTGACCACCCCAACTACCTATGATTGTTACTGGGTCATCATCATTATCATCAACAGGAACCACTAAATTACAACTTTCTTGAGGATGGGGGATTTAACGACAATATACCTAGACACAGCCACCTTGACTTTCTTTTCCTCTGTTTCTCAACAAGGGTCACTTATATCATTATCATATTCATCAACATCATCTGCATCCACATTTTCAGCTTGGATGCTGTCATGTGGAGAACATGTTCCATCCACAGCATCATCATCATCATCATCATCATTGCCCAATATTTTTGCATTGTACTTTGAATCATTGGATGGCAAAGGCATGACCTTAACAGCACTGGAATAAATGTAACATTGTGAGTTATCATCACCAGGATCAGAATCATGTTCAGCTACCATGGGAATGTTAGTGGGAGTACAACATCATCTAAACTGTCAGTCATAGCTTTAGACTCAACTATATTTTTTGAAATGGTTAACTGGTCAGAAGTGGAACATGAGGCAGCAATACTCATACCAGAAGAAACTGCACTAACACCACCAGCTGGGACAACATCATCTCCTCCAACTATGAGAGAAGCTACAGACTGTGCTGTAAAAAACATTGGTGGAGAAACCCCTTTAGTGACATCAGCTATGGACTTCTACATACTATCATGCCCATGGACAGTCTTTTCACTGGCAGCAGTGCTATGGCCAGAAACAACTTAAACATAGACTTTGATGGCAGATAAGGACCTCTTGGCCCACCTAGTCTGCCCATTTCCCTACCTTGTAGATAAGCTGCAGATCCCAGTTATCCAACAGCCTATTTCTTCCTAACTTCCACAATAATTGCCTTGTATTTTTGAATTCCTTCACTGTTTTTGATCCCACAACCTTCTCTGGAAGGCTGTTCCATCCATCCACCAGCTTCTCTGTAAAAAAATACTTCCTCACATTACCCCTGAGCTGTCCTCCCCCTCTTTCTTCAGATTGTGTCCCCTTGTTCTTGCACATCTCTTAGCAGGCATTTTGGAGGATCACCAAGAAAATTCTAAACAAATTTAGATTTCTGAACTTTCAGTCTGGGCTGGTGGATGTGAAGCCAAAAAAGTCAATAACTGTGGCTTGCAGAAGGAGACTGGGCACTAAACAGATGCAAAAGCATGGACAGATTAACACTGCACTGCACAATCAAGAAAAGGTGCAAACTCAAAGTCACAATAACACCTTAACCAATGCTCACAAGTCACAATCCAACCTGGAAAAGAATACCTTTTGTCAGTTGGGAGGGGCTGTAGTGCACTGTAGTAATTGTCCAAAACCACGATGCCACAAAGCAGCACAAAATCATGCAGGTGCAATGGATAGCAGGTTCACACTGCTGAAGTTACTCTGTAGCACAATAAAATGTGTCTGATTTGATGGCACATGTCACACACATACTACAAGAAATGCGTAGCAAGTTGAAAACTTTATTGATATAACCAACTCTTTTAAACAAACTGAAATTATGCACTGCTGCACCACAACAATCAGCAAAGAAATGTCAAGAATTACTGAGAATATTACTGTGTGAACATTAACACAGTTATACAAGAAAAATATAACCAAAACAGTAAGACTAATTTTTCTCCCAATTAATCTACTTACACCATAGATACTTCCCTTCCCCAAAGCATACTTCAAGTGTCTGTCAGTACACAGATTGTTCTAAATTAACATTCAAAATCCACACACAACAATAAACACTTGATGATATGAGCACAGGAGGATTTCCTACAATCAATGTAAAGACTGAGAAAGGCTTTTTAAATAGCTTTTAGAGGATTTGAATTGCATAGCTCTGAGAAGAAACTGTATCCATCTACCACTACACACACTACACAGAACTGAGGCTGCGCAGAACAGTGTAGAGCCCATGTGACCTGCAATATCGTGAATCACTACAAAATTTAGCTTGGACCACAATAACTAGGTGAAGTGATGTAAGTACATTGCTATCTATGTACTTCATATTAAAATTAGTGCAGAAGGGGTTGGAAAGCGGAGTAATGCTAAAGTCATTGTCTATTTTTTATTATTATTAATATTATACAGCTTATAAACAGAAAAACAATATCCTCTGATATACAACTGCATATGGTCATAATGAAAGAGGAAGAACATCATATTGTCTGAAGTAGTATACAATGTTGACATAAAAAAGGAAAATATATACTTGAGAACAATGCAAGACAGTATATCCTATGTAGTTAAGGGAACTAGACAGATTGTAATACAAGAAGTATGGATAGTGAATTGAAACAAGCAGAGTAGACCATCATGACAGTAGAATGTAGTATTTGCAATTTGTAACAATACAGTGAAAGTATATAAAGGAGGAGTATGTAAAAAAGAGAGGTTTTCCAGGAAGAGATCTGGAACAAAGGAATGGAAAAGAAGAGAGAGAAAAAAGAGAGAAGAGGAAGAGAAGTGGAGAAAGGAGAACAGCAAAAACAAGACGCAAGAACACAATGGAAAAACATGTAGAGACATACCTAGGGAGATAAGATATGGCCCATTCATTATGTGACAATAGGATTAGATGATTCCAAATATTTAAAGTAGTCCTGCCAGCATTTGTTATACAGAAGGAGTCGGTCAGAGGAGATGTGTGTCATACGATTGAGGAATGCATATTGAGATAATTGTTTGAGTATATCCTGAAAAGTGGGGGTTATGTTAGATCTCCAGTGCATAAGTATAAGGCACTTGACTTGAAGGAATAATATGGTCAACCATCTGTTCCAGGAGTGGGATATTCTATAGGAGTGAAAATTAAAAATACCAAGTATACAGTGCTTAGGATCTAGTGCAAAGGCTTGACCTATCACTCTCATCGCAAATAAATGGATACGACACCAGAGACTGTGAATGGGGAGACAGTTCCATAAAATGTGTTGTAAATCACCATTAGGAGAGTTTCATCACCAACAGTTGTTGTTGTTTATTAAACCTATTTGTTGAAGTACCATCGGTGTCCTGTACCATAAATGTAAAATTTTGCTTTGTATGAGTGAACTACGCTTACCATTAAAAGATTTGTGGCAAGAGAGCCAACACCTATGCCATTGTATATCGGTTATATTGCAATTTAACAGATTACTCCATTTATTTTTGGCATTGATAAATTGGTATGGAAGCATGTCTCTAGTGTCTCTATAGATAGTGCTATTTAAATTGGACAGTGTATTAATCCATCTAGAAATATAATTATTATGTAAAGGTTTATGAGGAGTAAGAGAAAAGTAGAGATTACATACCATGCACAACTGTAGTTATTTCCAGAGGTCATGATAGGGGAGATACCATTGATTGCATAGGTCTGAGAAAGGTTTTAATTTGAACATCTGGGGTTCAAGTATATCTCCCAGAAAAAGGATGCCTTATTTTTCCAATTTTGACAGAAAATTGGGTGGTTATTGAGAGAAATATTATGGTTTCCCCACACAGGGGCATATACAAGGGGTGTCGGTTCTGATTTGTGGTGTTTATGAATTATTTTCCAATAAAATACAGATGCAGCTATAGTAGGGTGAGACTTTAAATTTGGGGGGAAAAGATTATACTGTAGATGAAAGAGGTAGCAACATTGCCTGGGCATAAAGATGCTTCCATATTAACCCATAAAGGGCATTGTCAGTTTATCAATGTCAAATTATCAATGGACTTCGTGTTCCTCATTATGATGTGAAGTACTCTGCTTCACACTGCGGATTACTTCCCGGGTTCCGTATTACTCCGTGACTTGCGTTGCAGAGCAAATTTCGAAATGTTGCCTGCATTACCTACCTCTAATTCAGAGCTGGCCATTTGCACCATGCTCACTTTAGTGGCACACAAGTGAGAGTAACCCAACAATCTAAGGCACCACAAGGTATTGTGAAAAACTGTATTAAATTGCTATAGTCCATAAGAAATAGATACCCTGCAGTGCTGGGAACAACCTTGACCAGTTTCGCACCACTCGTGCATCATCAGGAGGATGATTCACCACATGCTACTTAATGTGATAATATGCATGAAATCATGACAGACAAAACAATTAAAAATAACTGTCTCCATGTGTCTAAAGTAGAATAAGCATTCCAGATGAATGAATCCATTCACATATCTGGACTACTAATAATATGGTATGGGCTGCACACCCATTGGCTCACGCTATGGACCAATGGGCCTACAGCCATACCTACAGTGTGAGTCAGCGGGCGTCGGGGTGGCAGGTGGATGGGGTGCTGCCGTCTGCCGCTGACCATGGGGGAAGCAGGGCGGTGGGGCTCAGTGGGCAGATGGGGGGTACCGCTGCATCACCAGGGATATTGGATGTGCTTTTTCTTATACTTAAGCCCACGATCGGGCTGTGAGCGGTCCACTGGACCACCAGGGATATAGGACATGCTATATTTTTATACTTAAGCCTGCGATCGGGCTGCGAGCGGTCCACTGGATCACCAGGGAGATAGGACATTATTAATTTAAACAGATGCCCACAATTGGGCATTGGGGGCACTGCCACAGAGGTGCAGCCAGAGCTCAGGTGGCCACCCACAGGTGGCAGCTGCCGTGTTGTGCTTTGCAATATGGCATCTCACCTGCGGGTGGTCAGCCGTTGCTCCTTTATTTTTGGCTCACCTGTGTGCAGGCGCCAAGTAGGGAGTTAGCATGCATGGACTCAGCACATCCTGGGCTGAATATCGGGATGTCATGAATTATGCATGGGCATGCCCCCTACCACCGCATACATTACTGATGTGCTCCGGTGCATCGGGTTTGTGCCAGGCACAATCTCCATTTGAATATCGCGCTGGGGTCAGTGGGTTGCGCATGGCACAACACTGTTGCGCCATGCACAACCCTTTTGAATATCTGGGCCTAGGTGTATAAATCCAGTAAGCTACTAGGTCCATTAGAACATCATTTATATTACCTCCATGGGGTCCCAATTCTCACTGCCTCAACTCCACAGAACTTAAATGCATGCTGTCTGTTATCTCCCCTTGACCTTTTGCAATGGACTGCCAAAGCATTTCTGTCATCCCCATTTGCAATACCGGGTATATGTTCCCCAACCCTCACTTTAAATGGATGAGCAGTTTTCCTGATGTAAAAAGCACCACATGTACATGTGGCCAAGTGCACCAAAATTTCAGTAACGCAGTTAAAGAATGGTTCCATTCTGTAGACTCTAGCTGCATTGACTGTCAAGAAGGTATTGCATTTTAGGATCACAGTATTTACAGTTGCCACATATGTAGGTACTGTGGGGTTTAGCTTGTAACCAAGTACCCCCACCTGCCACAGCCATGGGTTTAGGTTGATAACTATTGGTAACCCTATCTCCAATATTCCTACCACGCCTATACACTATGCACAGGGGGTTGATAGTTGCCCTCTTCAGGTGAGAGTCCAAGCTCAAGAGTGGCCAGTGTTTCCTAATAATATCCTCCACAGTACCAGACTGCCTACCAAAGATAGTGACAAAATATACTCTAGTCATGTCATCTTCTTGTATTCTGGGAGTCATAACCTCTTCTCTACTCAAACTAAACACTTCTCTTATGGCATCTTCTAGTAGTCTAGTCAAGTAGCCCCTCTCCAAAAATCTAGTGCACATTTCCTGGCCCTGTGAGCTTGTATAGTGCAGTGGTTTAAGGCTCTGAGCTGCAAACCTGAAGACCTGGGTTTGAATCCTACAGCCCTCACTTGCATACGGTGTGACCCTGAGCAAGTTACTTAACTTCATTGTGCTTCCAGGTTGCACCTGTAAACAAGCTTTCAGCTTAGTGTATGTCTCCTGGTTAAACAATTTTAAAAAAGCACTATCGGTACTGCAGCTCCTACTTAGCATGTATTACTTTGCATTTCTTAGCATTGAATCTAAGCTGCCATACATTTGACCATTCCTCCAACTTTGCTAGGTCCCTTCTCATTCTTTCCACCCCCCTCGTGTATCAACCCTGTTGCAGATCTTTGTGTCACCTGCAAGGAGACATACTTTCCCTTCCTGTCCCTCTGCCATGTCATTTATAATGACATTAAAAAGGACCAGACCCTGTATTGAACCTTGCGGTACCCCACTAGTAACCCCATTTTCTCAGAGTGGACTCTATTTACTATTACCTTTTGAGTCCTGTTATCCAGCCAATGTTTTGCCCAGGCTACCACCATGGGACCCACTCCCAGACTGGCTAATTTGCATATTAATCTTTTGTGTGGGACTAAGTCAAATACCTTTCTAAAGTCTAGATGGGCCATGTCCACAGCCCCTCTCTTGTTTACTGCTTTGGTCACCCAGCCAAAGAAATCAATTAGATTCAGCTGACATGACCTTTTCGCTGTGAATCCATTCTGCCTTGGGTCCTGTGCCCCACTGGCCTCTAAGTACTCAACAATTCTTTCCTTCAGAAGTGATTCCTTCATTTTCCCTACCACAGTGGTCAAACTGACAGGTCTGTAGTTTTCTGCCTCTGTCTTGCTTCCATTTTTGTGAAGAGAATCACACCTACCCTCCTTCAGTCCTCTGGTACCACACTATCCTCCCATGATTTGTTAAAAAGAGTAGTCAGTGCTGTTAGTGGTTCTCCCCTTAATTCTTTTAGAATTCTGGGGTGAATCCCATCAGACCCCATTGCTTTATCCACCTTCAGTTTTAAGAGTTCTTTTAGAACCTTATCTTCTGTGAAAGAACTGGGACCAACCCTCCTATCCAGGGTACTTCTATGTATTGAATTAGGTACCTCCCCCCTCTTATTTTGTGAATATTGCACAAAAGTATTCATTCAGTATCCCTGCTTTTTCACTTCCCCTCTCTGCCCACCCACTCTCCTCTTTACTCAGCCTCCCTATACCATTCTTTGTCTTTATACACTCCATAATGTACCTTTAAAAGGTGTTATCCCCCTTCTTAACAGAGTTGGCTATCTTTTTCTCAGTTTGGGCCCCTGTTATTCTGATTGCCTTTCCTGTTTTCTTCTGCTTTAACTGGTACAGTTCTCTGTCCTGCTCCTTCTGTGTTTCCTTTTATTTCCTAAATGCTATCTTTTTCTTCCTAACCTTCCATGCCACCTCATTTGAGAACCACAGTGTTTTTGTTTTTCACTTAAATTTATTTATTTGTTTCACACAAAAGACTGTTGCCTCTGTGGTAGCAGTTTTTTTGTACTCTTTATTTCTTGGGCTAGTTCTCTCGACCGAAGCCCCTTATTACCCACCTGAACCACTACCCCGGCACAATGCATCTGGTTCAGGATCACCACCTCCTCCCAGCTCCACAGAGAAGGCTGAGGATCCCCAAGGGGAAGAGTCAGGTTTGTGGTCAGTGTTGGATGTGTGCAGCTGCAGCCCCTGGATGTCACTGTCACATCACCCAGCAGACAGGGGTTTTCTTGTTTGTTTTTTCTCCAGGAGTGTGGTGTGCAATGATGCTGTGCATAGCTGCCCTGCTGGTGTCTGCCACACTCCTCTCCCTATGTAGACCATGTACCTACAGTGCCCCCGATCTCCAATGGGAGTCTCCAGGACTCCGGTCATCCCTGAAACCCTTCCCCAGGAAGGGAGATCAGTCCTCTGGATGCTCAATCCTTTCCTGCCCCACTGACTCCCAGCTTCCAGAGTACATCTCCGAACCCAGGTCAGCAGTGCAGCGCGAGGTGTGGTGTCCAGCACCTCAATCCTCAGTGCTAATGGGTAGCCTGTGATAGCAGTTTTGATGTTTCTCCATTGTTACTCTACCCCTTCTTCTTGCCTGTTTGCTAGTGCTTTTCTGAGGCACTCTCCCACTTTGACAAAGTCAGCCCTCCTGAAGTCCAGTATCCTCACTTTTGTATGGCTCAACTCTGCAGCTGAGTTTATTGTGAACCACACTGTTCTGTGGTCAATTGTTCCCAGATGGCTACCCACTTCTAGATCTGAGATCCTCTCTCCATTCCCATCTGAGAGTACTGGTCTAAGATTGCTACCTCACAAGTGGGTTCCAATGCTAGCTGTCTGAGGCATGCCCCCTGTAGGACATCGAGAATTGCCCTGCTCTTGGATGTGGTTGCAGCAAAGGTACTCCAGTTAACATCTGGCTTACTCAGATCCCCAATCAACAATCTCCCCTTTATCTGCCATTCTAAGGATGCCTTCTATCATTTCCTTGTCCATTTCCTCCCCTGAGATGAGGGTCTCTATACAACTCCTGTGCAGATTGGGTGCCATTTCCAGTCTCCAGGGTGTCCCACAGTGCCTCCTCTCCACCATTTACCCTTTTGTTCTGTTGCTTTTATCCCTTTCTTTTCATAGAGAGCTACTCCTCCTTTCCTACCCTCCCTATCTCTCCTGCAGTTTGTGTATCCTGGTATGATCATATTATTCTATTTGTCTCTCTTACAGATATATTGATCTGTATATTTAATAATAGAGTCCCCAATTACTATAACTTGTCTTGGGTCAGGAGTTCTTTGTTCTTCCTGAGAAACCGTGCCAAACACATTTTCTGACTCCTCCATATGGGAATGCTGTGATTCTTCCAAATACTGTAACTGTTTGAGAGTGGGATCACAGAAGTCATTCTACTGTTCCTATCCCTAGTTCCTCCTTGCCGTTGATCACTTCGAATCAAACCCAATTAACTTTTCTTCTTAGTAGTAATTCCCTCATCTCTTAAAAGGTTGTCAGGGACTGGTTTTAGCTGCCTTCTTCCTCTGCACTTTCATTTTACACATACGACCTCACCCCATTCACTATTTTAATTTTCAATTAAACCACAATCTTTCCTTCTTTTCCCCTGTCCCTTTACCATTCCACTGTCTTCTTTAGATGTGTTAATTTTATTCAGACTAGAAAGGGTTTTCAGATCGGCTGTTAATTCCTACTGATTATGCTCTAATATCTCTAACCTCTCAGTCAATTGATGTAAGTTATGTTGTAACTCCTGATTTAATACACATTTCTCACATACATACTCTATATAATCTGTCCCCTCATCAACTATTTTAAACATACTGCAACCTCTACATTTCACAAATAGATCTCCATCCACTGTTAGTACTGAGTCATTCATTTTTTTCGCTGGATGTATAACCTAACAATTGCCAGCTAAGAATAATGAATCTGTCTACTCACAAATGCTCCTATCAGTCATAACAGCCTGAAGTTCCTTACCACCCTCTCCCTCCTCTCCACTCCATGCAAACATGCACTAGGTATGTATGTGTCTGTGCATCACTTTGCACTGAAGTGCACCGCTCACGCTCGTACCTCTCACTTTAGCAGTGTAATTTAGAGTATGTGTGGCGTGGAAGGGGCGAGGATATTGGCACACATAGTGTCCCTAATGAGCAGATTTATTACACTAGCACCACTACTGAATTGTTTTGAGGACAATAGTTTAGCAGCCTGCTACCCCCTCTTAAAAACATCTAATTTAACAGCACACTCTAGTTCTGGATAGTCACCCCCTGGACTACAACACCCAGTATACTTCTAAGTTGTACAACCTCATTGCCTAGCAAATAATGAGCTGTATGACTAAAAGTGTAGCGCACAGTTTTAAAATAATAAAAGCAGAACAGCACACTCTGGCCACCATCCCCATCTCACCGCTTTTGGAAGTTGCACAGTTCAGAAAGCAGCCTTCTCAAACCCCCTTCCAATAACATCCTTCCTATGGGCCCTGCTACCCTAAGTAATACCCCATACTGAGTCCTCAGCTACCCAGTTACCTGGTCCAAGGACTAAATACTAATACCATATCCTTACTACCTATGGTAAACTGAAGCTTGTTTACAGATGCAACCTGGAAGCACAAGGAAGTTTAGTGACTTGCTCAGGGTCACAGAGTATGCAAGTGTGGGCTGTGGAATTTAAACACAGGTCTCCAGGTTTGCAGCTAAGAGCCTTAAACCAGTGGGCTATACTTCCACCTAAGAAGGGAAAATGTGAACTACTAGGTTGTAATACTCAGGCAACATAAACCACCTACCACTCTAAAGCTGCTCTGGCAATCCTTTCCACAGGCTGCACTACTCCTGCTACCTTCTAGTAACATACACCCCAACCCTGGCCCCACCCAATGCCAAAGTCACTGCAAGAACAACCTCGGTGCCCTAGAGCTGGCATCTATGAATGACTGGTGCCTGTTACATAAACTCACAGATCTCCAAGTATGGGTTACCCAATGTAATCCTGACACACTATCTATGGTGGAAATCTGGCTAACACCTAAGATTCTATACTCTGCCATTTCCCTTCCCAGGTATACCATCTTCTGTCAGGACAGGCTATGTAAAATATAATAATAGTAATATCTTTTATTTCCATCGACAAAGCGCTGTACATAGCATACATATCATAAAAACAATTCAATAAAATCTTACAAAAATTCAGCCTCAATTAAAATTTCCCACAATACAAAAGACATCAGACACTGAAAGCCTGTCTAAATAGATGTGTTTTTAGGCTACTTTCAAACTCTCCATGGTCCTGCACTCTCTAATCTGATGAGATAGAGATTTCCACAGGGATGGTGCTGCAAACATAAAAACCTAGGCCACAGATGTTTTCAACTGTACCCTGGGAACCTCTAGCAACCTCTCATCAATTGAGCAGAGAGGATGGCTGAGGCTATAAGGTACCCGGAGCTCTTGCAGATAACTTGGTCTCTGTCCATGCAGGACTTTATAGGTCAGAAGACTGACCTTGAAGGTGATCTGCCACTGTATAGGCAGCCAGTGCCAGTCGTGCATCATGGGAGTAATATGACTGGAATGTGAAGTCCCAGTCAACAATCATGCCACATCATTCTGCACCAGTTGCAAGCAATGGCTATCAACCCCCCAGAAGATCCAGGTAAAGGGAGTTACTGTAGTCAAGGCGAGAGAACACAAAGGTGTATATCAATGTGGGCAAATCATTGGACAGAACAAAGGGCTTACTTCTGGTGATGTTCCTAAGATAATAAAAGGAAGACTTGATGACTGCCAACACCAGTGCATGCAGTGTCAGCCCATCATCAAGAATCACTCCCAGATTATGCACCCATGCAGAGGTAGGCAGTTGTATGTGATCAAGCCAAAGTCCAGAGGGTAAACCCACCACTGGCCTCTCTATCTGGTGCCCCAGATCCCCATCAACACCTCAGTCTTCCCAGAATTCAATTTCAATCAGCTGTACTTCATCCAGTCATGGATCTCCGCCAGACAGCTGTTAAACATCCAGACTGCACTATCCCGGTCGGGTGCGAAAGACAGAGCTGTGTGTCATCAGCATAGCACCATACAAGGAGGTGTGGAAAGGATGAGAAGGGACTTGGCAAGGTTGGAGGAATGGTCAGAAGTATGGCAGCTTGGACTCAATGCAAAGAAGTGCAAAATAATGCACCTGGGAAACAAAAACCCAGTGGAAGATTACACAATGGGGGGAAGGTAGTAACAACAACAAAAATGGAAAGGGACCTGGGGTAATCATATCAGAATACCTCAAGGTCAGCAAGCAATGTGAGAAGGCAGTAGGGAGGGCTGGGGGGATACTGGGATGTATAGGGTAAGGCATCACCAGCAGAAAACAGGAAGTTGTTATCCTTCTGTATAGACAGTTGATGAGACTTCATCTGGAGTACTGCATCCAGTTCTGAAGACCCCATCTCCGCAAGGACATAGACAGGACAGAGGCAGTCAAAAGGAGGGTGACTAAAATGGTGCAGGGTCTGCAAGAGAAGCCATGCGAGGAGAGATTAAAGAAGCTTAGTATGTATACCCGTGAGGAAAGAAGGGAGGGGGGACATGATAGAAACTTTTAAGTACCTTAGTGGAATCAACAAAGTCCAAGAGGGTAGCATCTTTCAGAAAAAGAGATGCACAAGAACAAGGGAACACAATTTGAAGATAGAGGGGTGGTGGTTCCGGGGCAATGTGATGAAGTATTGTTTCACAGAAAGGGTGGTGGATGCATGGGACAGCCTTCCTGAGGAGGTTGTGGGGGTCTAAAATTGTGGGAGAATTCAAGAATGCATGGGACCGACATAAGGCAATTTTTGTGGGGGGTAGGAAGAAATAGGCTGTTGGTTAACTAGTATCTGCAGCTTATCCTGTAGTTAGGGAAATGGGCAGACTAGGTGGGCCAAGCAGTCCTTATATGCCTTCAAAGTCTATGTTTCTATGTAGCAGTGAAACCTCAGCCTATATCGTCTTATAATGTCTCTGAGGGGCAGCAAATATACTGTGAACAACATGCGAGACAGCACCAAGCCCTAATGGACCCTGCACGGCAGAGAGAATGGCTCAGAAGAAAAAATCCCAGATATCACCCTCTGAGACCTGCTGGCTATGAAAGAATGAAACCATCTGAGAACTGGACCAGCCAGGCCACAGATAACCATCTGGCACTCAAGCAGAACCCTATGGTCCACAGTGCCAAACACTGAAGAGAGATCCCGAAGCACCAAGCTGGAATGGCACTTCTGGTCCCTCGCCATCAGGAGATCATTGAGCATACAAACCAGAGTGATCTCGGTACTATGTCTCTTCCAGAAGCCAGACTGGAGAGGATCAAAGACATCATGGATGGTAAAGTGGTTCTCCAGTTGCAGCGCAACCACTTTCTCAAACACCTTCCCAACAAAGGAAAGGTTAGAGATGAGTCTCTAATTTGCACTGCTGGTTGGGTCCAAAGAAACTTTCTTAAGAAGCTGTGTCACCACTGCCTCCTTCAGGGAGCTAGGGAACTTTCCTGATTCTAAGGAGCACTAAACAATCTTTTTTAAGGATTGGGTTGATGGACTCCACATACCCTAATAATAGGCGTGTAGGGCCTGAATCCAAACTACAGTATGTTGGCTGCAAATTTTGGACAATCAGCACGATGTCCGCTATCTTCAGTCAGTCAAAAGATATCCAGGTAGACTGAGGAGAAGTGACCATACACCAACAACCAACCACTAACAACCCCCATACAGGGTGCTGAACAGATTTCAGACCTGATGTCAGCTATCTTATTGGCAAAGAATTGAGTGAACTCCTCTCACTTAACTTGTAAAAATGCTCCTAGAACCAGTAGACAGGTTGGGTTGCACAACATTTCTTTGGTTTGAAAGAGCTGAGCTGGTCGATTTTGAGCAGCAGCAGTCTCACAGGACAGGAATTCTGCCTTCTTATGTGTGATTGCTGATTGATAGCTTTAATAATGATCTATCTATCTAAGGTGGTCAGCTTCAAGGGTCAATTTCCACCAGTGATGCTCTAGCCTTTGTCCTATACATCTCAGCTCCCCCAAAGTCCCATAAAACCAAGGGGACTGAGGGCAGAGAGAGAGAAAGAGGACGAACACAGACTGGGGCAATAGAATCCAGAGCCTTATTATGGGCCAAAACTAGACTCTCTGGGTCCTCGCTTGCCCTCAAAACTCCTGATAGGTCTAACACCACCAGAAGACCTTCTAGAGTTACACCCCTCAATGGGCGGTATCTGACCATATCCACAGGGGCTGGCCTATGGGGGGCTGGATATTGAATCTTACTGTGTAATGATCGGACCATATCACTGGTTCCACCACCAATTTGAAGGACTCGAACCCCAGGTGGAAAACCAGATCAAGAGAGTGACCTTGGATATGAATAGCAGAGCCAACTACATGTGTGAACTGCAACAAAAACATAGGTTGGAGGAAGCCTTGTCCAAAGTGCGAGAGTTCATCATCAACCCAGGTGTTGTAGTCAACCAGGACTATAGGCCTGGGTGACTCCAGCGTCATATCAATGATGAAGTCTGCTACTTCCTGCAGGAACAGTTCCTTACCCCCAGGTGGACAGTAGATGAGAATGATCCTGAAGCCCACACCTGCTACTATAGTAAACTCAAATGATCTGGACCACTCAATTGGTACACCAGAAAAGCCCAATTCCACTCTAAAACAGATAGCCACCCCCTTCCCCTGCCCCTGCAGTCCGATCTTGATCGGTGTATCACTGAAAATCTGGCTAGGATTGCTGCTTCAGAATGGTGCCTGAGTTGTCATCAATCCAATTCTTGGTGATGCAAGCCAGATCAGCTATCCCAACAAGATCAGCAATAATTGTTTTGTTCCTAATAGACCTGGAATTGCAGAACACCACTCGAGTCAGGCGGGGTTCTGGGGCCAACTGAATTGTCTGCCCAGAGACACTGGAGCCTTTGAGTATGGTAACCAGACATGGAGGATCACGTTCTTGTGGCCATTTTGTCCCAGGGTGTCTCCTGGGCCATACAACCCCAATACAACCTACCTGATCCACCACCCCTCTGAGGTCTAGGGTCCTCAGCTCACCACTGCTTCCTATTAGCAATATCCAAAGCCCTACAGTGGTTATACACCACTGCGTGCAGGGGAGGACAATAAAAGGGACAAAGGTCTCAGAGTTCAGAGGGGAAGCAATGCCTGACCGGAAGAGCAACAGACCAACACATCTTCTGACAACAACAAACCCGTATTTCCCCACCCCTTAAGAGAAATCTAAGAAAAAACCACAAGTGGTCTGATAAAAATACCCACCCTCCCCAAAATTACTATCTAAATCAATATCAAACACAATTAAACACTCCTAAAAGAAAATATGCAATCAAAAGAAAAATGCAGAATATAGTGCAACATGTAATGCACTGGAGCCCTCTCACCACTCCAGTTTTAATTGTTCCAGATAGAACACCCCCACTAACTTTCATGCAGTGGAAGAAATACAGATATGATGAAAACAGAATCCTTTTACTACTCCAGTTTGAAAGTCATGAATGAGTCACCCCCACTACCTCTCATGCAGTGGGGGAGAACTAAAAAGGAAAATGAAACAAAACAACTAAATCAAAGAAAACTTACTAATTTCAACCAGTCCAAACTGGAGGGGAAGGCCGCCATTGCTAGACAGTCCACCTTTCATACTCCCAGGCGCTCCACAGAACCAGAAATTTAAGTTGTAAAGTCAGACCAGGTTCAACATAAGGGTAGCAAATCCAGACTAATCAATTTCAATGCTATAAGAAAAAATGATCCTCGGTGGCCAAACAACAAATCTTAAGTCGAACAGCAGTTCAGGCAATCTTCAATAGAATCCAATGCATCGACCATCACGCAGCGGACTGAAGCATATCAAAATTAGCCTCCAGGGAGGAACCCCCTAGGTGTGCTAAAATCTTCACTGGCTCCCCTACCCCATTGCCTGCAGCCTGCACCTACATTCCCCCAAGGAACAGACCACAGGGAATGCCCCATAAGGGATTTGGGCAGGGCCAAGACTCCGGCTCCCTGAAACCTGGAGGGCCACTCCCCCTCGGTCACAGAAAGCAGGGTAGCCACCAGCCCAGAGTACATGGAGGAGGCCCCCCCTACACAACACCTACACACACTGCTACTATGGCCCAGGTCCACAGCCAGTGTCCTATTTTTCAGCACAATACTTAACTACTCACAGCACTTTAGATAAAAGTTCCACTACTCCCCTCACACATTCAAGGCCAGAATAAGCTGCAACAACAGTCGAGTCAGTGAGCCAGACAAAAGAGCCCCACAAAATGGCTCCAAATATCCATAGCAATCCTCTGCACCTCCCAAACACAGTGCTCCTAGATAAAACAAACTTGGGCATCCTAGACAAAATGAGCCAGAGTCTGACTATGAAATCCCAAAACAAATCCTCCTTTAGGATTGTCACTGGTCACTGGTCTACCAAAACTGTAGACCAGGCTGGAAAAGAATTAATCAATAAAAACTGCGAAACAAACGCATATCACGTAACTGCCACGGTATCAGCGCACAACTAAAACAAAATTAGACAAAACTAAAAAAAAAATGCAAATGAGCAAGTAAACTACAGGAGCAGTGTGTCAGATTCAGAGAAGATAAATAGGCAAGCAGCTCACAAATGCAGAGCTTCTGATAGCTGGCGCAGCCTAGCCACCATCTTCCTTCCACCTTCCAAAAGGGTAAAGGGCGTGCAATCTACATCAAGGATACACTCCATGGTCTTTCCCTCCCCTCATTGGATGCTGAAACAAATGTTTAGGTCCTTGTCTTCTGGCTATTATTGGACCCCCACAGTAAATCCCTCACCATTTTCTCAGTTTCCATACCACAGCATGATCAGGTCACTGGCTTCAACAAGCTCGTTTACTACCTATCCAACTTACCCCCAGCACCAAAAAAGTTGCAGTAGGGGACATAAATATTTTAACTGGCTGAATGAAGTTCAATATTGCAACAGTAGTTCTGCGAAGTACTAAAAAAGGTGCCGGAATGATTCATTACAATACCCTCAGTCTAAGTATACCAAAGTTTATATTCTTTTTGCTAACCAAGTAAGGTCCACTAGGCAGAAGTGCCTGTTTTCAGAGATGACCTCAGAGCACAGGGGAGGTTAAGTGACTTGCTTAGAGTCACACATTTTACAAGTAGAGGCTGTGGGAATTAAACCCAAGTCTGTTGCTGCTGACATAGGTGCCGGAACCGGGGCGGAAGGGGCTGGAGCCCCTCCACATTTTATTTCTGTATGGCAAAAACTAGTAGAAAAAGTGCCCTTTGTTCCTTTATAAGTGCCCTTTTGATTCTCAGCCCCCTCAGCTTTTACCATCTTCCGGCACCCTTTGCATGTAGCAAGCTCATTCATAGCCCGTTACTCTAACCACTAGACTATACTGCCATCCCTGATTTGTGAATAACTGTCTTCACAGAATAGGATATAATTAGCTTATTTTTGATAGCCACTTTAATACAAGTGTGTCAGTCAGACAGGATGACTGCCTTCGGTGTAGAAATCTAGGATCCTATTGCAGACTTATTGTGGGTGAGCCATACCTATGTGAGAGGACAATGCTAACTGGAAAGCTTAAGATGAGTGACAGTTTGACATGGCCATTCAGCTGTCTGTGAACTCCCCGATTTTGCATGGACCCCGTCCTTTTTAAGGCTACATAGAGATGTACCATACTTAGTTTCCAGAATTAAAGTGTTCAGGATAAAATCAGAGTCCTTTATCTAAAAACCATATACAGTAACTCTATGTAAGCACCATTGTATAAATTTTGACAGTATAAGCTTGTGTAATTAAAAACCAGCTAGAGGAACATCTTTTTAGCCTTAGAGCTTGTATAAATGTATGTAAAGAGGAATTTAAGGTGGAATAACAAGAATATCAAAATATGCCATTAGTCATTTCATCACAGTGTAGCAAATTATTAACTTCTAAGGCGTTACTATGGGGCGATCTATTTGGATCCATGAGCTGAGGAGGTATGAGGATATATTCTGATGGAATGAGGATACAGATTATGGATCTCTTACATAATAAGAAAGGGTAAGAGGTACATTCTGTATGGGATCATTCTGCGTGCCCCCATTGTGGTCAATAATTATTATGGCACTAAACCAGCATACATCTTGGCTAATTTGAACCAGCCTGGTGGCACAGAGGGCTGAGGCACCAAGCTTCACCTGCCATCACATTGGTGACCCCAGGTCAGGAGCAACCTCAGGGTGTTGGGGGTTGGCCGGGAACAGGAACATTGAGCATCCGATGGACTGCTCTCCTCCTCCGAGGGGAGGGTCGGGTAGAGTCTGCTGCTTGCCTGTCTCCTGGTGGAAGCAAGGGGAAAGACAGCTCTGGCCAACAAATCTGGAGATAGGGCAGACACTGGCATGAGTCATGCAGGAGCATATGACATGCACCTTGAATGCATTACACCCCACACATCCAGGGGGAAAATCACTGGTGGCTGGATGATCGTGAACACCCTCAGGTCCTGCCTGCTGAATATCTGGGTTCACCAGCCTAAGCTGGAACCAGTCATCTGCATGGGCCTGGGGTTCCCCCTCACTGACCCTCCTGGGGAGGGGGAAAGACCCAGTGGAAGACAGCTGGCAGTTCTGGTGGACATCAGGGGAATGGGATGAGTATGCCTGCCTAAATAAGGGGCACCCAGTTGGCAGAGAAAACAGTAGAAAAAATAAATACATCTCTGCTAATTCAATGCCCATAAGAAATTGATACTTGTCACTAATTTAGGTCAAAGTCAATACTGTCATTAGTAGAGACCTGTAATCCAAAAGAAAAAAAGAGAGACCCAGTGCAGTTTGTTTTTCTTTTCTAGCAAAGTTGAAGAAATAAGAGCATGCCTGCTTGCAGTTTTACTTACAGTTGATGGTGGTCTGCTAGCATGTAGTGCCAATGAAGACCGGTTCTATAAGGTCTCTGCCAGAGGAGAGCATTATGAACCAGAGTAGCTGCACAGTTGGGTTAGCACTTCTTGAATATTAGATGCACTAGGCAAGCATGTAAGGACTGAGACAATGCTGAACTCTTATGAGAGCACTATTGAGGGGGTGAGCAGTCAGCGATTTGTGCAAAGAAGGCATCATGTTGCCACACAGTGATCTGTTAAATGTTGAGGGGCTTACATCCCAGAAAATCAGAGGATCATTTTTTCTACTGTAGTCGAGATTTCAACTTTGAATACTGGTGAAACTCTGGAGGAGAAACTTGTACTCAGAGGCTGGGATTTTCAAACTGCGCCCAGCTGGGGCAAAAGCCTGGGCACAGCACAACTGGGCTGTGCCAGGGCGAGGACCAGGTGATATTCAGTGGTGCTGCACCATGGCTCAGCACCATTGAATATGGCACTGAGGGTGCAAGCATTGCGCATGGTGCAATGGCACTGTGCTGGGCGCAAGAGGCAGTAGGGGAGCAGGGGAATGCATCAGCACAAGTGCATTTGTGCTAGGTGCATCAAAGCAATATTCAGACATGCACATACAAATGAGGCCATCATGCATGCAGCCATGGGGAACCGTCACCCTGCAGTTTCCCCGCCTGGCTGCCCGATTGTGGGTGAAAGTAAAATACACTTCCCTGGTGTTCCAGTGGCCCCCCACAATTGCGAGTATCGCCCAATAGTGGGCAGAGTATAATAAAAGCCATGGTGTTCTAGTGGCAATTAAACTCCCTGGTGGTCCAGTGGATCTTCCCCCCTTGCCTGATTGAGGGCAGTAGTATGTTCACACTCCCTGGTGGTCTAGTGGAACCCCCCTCACCTGATCACGGGCATCAGTAAATAATGATTCCTGGTGGTCCAGTGGTACCCCCTTCCCACCTGCCCACTGTGGTCCCTGCCACCCCGCACCCCCCCCAGTCAGCGGCATGCGGCAGCATCCTGGCTGCAAGCCACCTGGCCACCCACTGACTGACAGAATATAGTTTACCTCTACGCCTATTGGTCCACTGCGTAGGCCAATGGGCGTGCAGTCCAAACTGTACTACACAGTCCTGAATTGTGAATCAGGGCCACAGTTCTGTAAACTTAAGAAGGCAAGCACTTTATCCTGTTACAGTTAAGCTGTCTGTAGTGTTTTTCTTTGTCGAATCCTGTTAGTTAAAACTATTTATTATTCATGTAAAAGTGTTTTCCTCTCTTTTGTACTCTTGATATCTTGCAGTTGCACCATGACTTCTAAAGTAGACTCTTTTATTCACCTAACAGTCATGACTGTGTCTTAGGTCCTGTCCAGACTAGCAATGAGCTGTAAAAATGTTTTTTAAAACATTACTGTTCAATCTGTTTGTGTGCATCCACATTTAAGAGCTGGATCGGTTTGTAAACCGTTACTCTGCATCCACATTGGCGTTCTTTCTCCATTTTCTGGTAATGTTTTGAAAAGCGTTACGGTCCTCTGGAGGCCGCCCCTACCCATCCATATCCCAGCAATCAGCACTGCACCACACGCTGCGAAGCACTGTCCCATAAGGCACTGCGGCATCTCCATGTAAACACACTACTGACATGGAGATGCCTGATTTAAACACTGTTGTTTTGCTCTGCCTGAATCACTGGTTCATGAAGCGGCAGCAAGTGATGAGGGAGAGACAACATCGCCAGGTAGCATGCCACTTGCAGGCACATAGATTTCAACAGATGCAGCAGCATACTATTGCTGCTGTGAGCGACCTGCTTCTCTCAATAACACTGAACAGTGTGACAGTCGACAGAATAGTGTGGAGACATCCAAGGTCCACTGACTGGTGGGAGCAGATAGTGCTTTCTTCTTGGACCGATGAGCAATGGCTCAGTAATTTCCACATGTCTAAACAGACTTTTACAGCTTTGTGCACAGAACTGAGCCCACACATAAAGTGGTCCAACACAGTACTGCACAAGACTGTTGAAGTGCAGCGACGGGTTGCCATTACCTTATGGTGCCTTGCCACCAATGTGGAATATCCAACCCTTGGGCACCTGTTTGGGGTTGGCAGATCTACTGTCGGGGAGATAGTAATCATTGTGTGCAAGGCCATTGTCTGTGTCATACTACCCAAGGTGATCCGAATACATAATATGCCAGACATCATACAGGGGTTCGAGAGTGAGTGGGGTTTCCCCAGTTGTAGGGGGGGCAATTGATGGGACCCACTTTTCAATTATGTCACCTCCTGGTAATGCCTGTGAATTCTACAACAGGAAATCCTACTATTCTGTAGTGATGCAGGCTCTGGTTGACCATAAATTTCATTTTCTGGACATTAACGTTGGATGGCCTGGCAAGGTTCACGATGCTCGGGTGCTCAGGAATAGTAAATTATACAAGCTAGGACAGAGTGGTCAGCTGTTCCCTTCTATGCCTCAAGACATCAATGGGGTCAGTGTATCAGTTGTGATATTGGGAGACCCAGTCTATCCTCTTCTGCCTTGGCTCATGAAGCCCTATTCTGATTTTGGAAATGACCTTCGCCGTAATTTTAACTACCATCTGAGCAGGGCTCTAATGGTAGTGGAATATGCCTTCAATAGATTGAAAGGCCGTTGGAGATGTCTACTCAAGAGAAATGAATATACCATTCAGAATGTCCCTTATGTGATAGGAGCCTGCTGTGCATTGCACAACCTTTGTGAGGATAAGTCAAAGGCCTTTCTGGCAAGTTGGATCTCAGAAGCCGAGTGCTGCCAGTTCCCTCAACCAGCTGACCAAGACCTTCTTCTCCCAGGTGAATTATCTGTGGCAGCCATGAATCACCAGGCCACTAATATATGGGATGCACTAGCAGAATATGTGAACAACCATTAATGTGTGTGACAGTACTGGCAGTTGTATCTGTGAGCCACTAAGCAGCACAGCATAGAAGTGGTACAGTATATATATTTGTGAAGGTAAAGCAGAACAAGCTGTAGATGTTAAAATGCTTCATTACAACTGTCATGAAAAACTACTCAGACAGAAACAGAAAAGGAAGCACACTTGTAATAACATATGCATAGTTAGTTAAAACTTATAAAGTTAATTGGAAAAATAATTGCTTCAACAGTTAATATTTAGAAACGTGTATGTTGTTGCATGACATTTATAATGTAGTTGAAATGTATGTAAACTTATTGCACAATAAATATGTCCTAAAACTGTAGTGTTTTTAACACTGGAATTGCTAATTAAACATTTTTAATAACTTGTACTGTACAACAGTATAACTGTTAAAATGTAGTTTAAATGTTAAACTTTTGAAACTCATGGTTCTGTTTCTTAATGTGCACTGCACAATATGTATTGAAACCATAGATGTCACCTACAAATGTGTGTCATCAATATTACTGCAGTGCTGCAATGACAACACCATACAGCAGCAGTGGCATCACCACGCTGATTTCGGGGAGGCTACAGCTCTTCCAATCGAAGTTAAAGCCTCCCCAATCATTGAAGGGCAAACCTACCTGGATTAGAGGATAATAATGGGGCATTGTATTGGGGCTACTGTTCTGTTCCCATTGCATTGCATTGCAGTTTTTGTTCCCCTAACCTTATCTTACCATAAAACTGGCTATCAAATTTGAAATAGTTCAGCAGAGTAGCAGACACCGTGTCTGCTATGCTGCTGAGCTATTGAGACACCCCTGAGCACTCAGTAAAATAAGGCAGCACTGCAACAGCAGCTGAGCAGAAGCGTGAGCCTCAGCCGACTCTCCTCCAATTTTTTACCTCAGTCTTTCTGAACTGCATGCAGACCGCCGATCTGATTCTGCAGCATGCAGTTCAGGACTTCAGACTGAGGTAAATGATAACACTCTGTACAGTTCATGGGCCAAGAAGAACGCGCCCATAGCCCCGCTGACCCGACTCTCCTCAGATTTTACCTCAGTGAGTCTTTCTGAACTGCATCGCTGATCTAATTCTGCAGCATGCAGTTCAGAACTTCAGACTGAGGTAAATGATGTACACTGTAACTGTTCATTCATGGAGCCCTGCCCTACTAGCCAAGAAGAACGTGCCCGTAGGCCCGCTGACAGCGCTGACCCTTCCATCCACCAGCCAATCCAGGTCTCTCAAAGGAAAGCCGCTGATCCGCCTGCCCGAACGAAGTCTCGGTCAGGAACGAGCAGCTGATGCACCTCATTCCACCATGAAGGAGCATCGGTGTTGTGAGTATTGCCCAGAAAGCGCTTTCTTGTGTTCAGGGACGGGGGGGCACACTGGGGTCCAGGATAGGAGGGGGCACTGTGTGGGGACAGGAGGACAGGATAGAGCACTGTTGTGTCTATGAGAAGGAGGACTGAAGAGTGGCACAGGAGGTCAGCCAGCTTTGGACGAAACAAAAATAGCTTTTGTTTTGTTGGCAAGTTAGTTTGGCAACATCTTCTAATCTGCAATTTTTTTTTTGGCATAGTTGCTGTCCCAAATCACACTCGTTCTCCATGGGTTCACAACATGGCTGATAATGTTGTTCCATCTTGTCCAAACAAAGTATGTCCCTCTCCCTCATAATGTGTAGGAGGCAGGCAGTGTGAGAAGGACAAGGGAGGAGTCGGACTCGGGTCTCGGTCGGAGGAGGAACATGGAGGGTGGGATTGCTGGCCAAGTCATTCAAATAGCCAGTCTTCTAACAGAGTGATTGATGTTTGTTCTAAAGCTGCCCTTTGCCCTAACCTATAAAAAAATATTAAATAATGGTGGTGACCAGAAAAAAATGAGTGGCTCCTTTCACACAGAGAGAGATTGTCTCTCTGTCTGTGAAAGGAGCCACTCATTTTTCACTGCGCTTGTGCTGTCATCATCAGGGTTGGTGTTAGGGAAGGCAAGGCATGGAGGCAACAGAACAATAATATTTATTCTTTGTGGTGTGTGGACTGGACTCAGGATAGGATGGAACTAAACAAACAAGGGGAAAGGGGGCACTTAACTTTAGAAACTGCAACTGCAACTTGCCTGGCCTGCCTGTCCTAGTGTCACAGTCTACTGCTGCTGCTGAGCTGCGAGTGCAACGATGACTACCATTGTAAATGGCATGAAGTGGAGGTAGGGTTTGAGCGAGGTCTGGATGGAGGGAGGTGGGTTCCTGTGAGTGACTGGCACCCAGGTCATAGTCTTCCTATCAACAGCACAGCAGCTGCTTGCACAGTGACCCAATCAGTACACAAACACATGGTGCGCTTTTCCAACACACACGTGGTATAGTTAGTAGTCCTACTGAGTTGTGTAGAAAATTAGTGACGCAGTTGTTGTTGGCATTGGTAGAGTGAGCAGCGCAGCAGAGCAGATTCAGAATTTATGTTTTTCCTGTCCTGAAAGAAAGTTGAAGTTCATAAATTGAATACCTAGATACTCAGTCCATTAACTGATTGAAAAATCAAACCTCTCACAGTTGAGCTGAGAGTTAAATAATAGTGTAGTAAAGTTGTAGTGTTAAGTTTTTTTTTTACTTTCTTTTTTCTGTCTGGGTGAAATGGGGGTTGGGGATATGTTTACTTTACTGTCTTTGTCTTCTTGGGTTAAATTGAAAAGCCAGTTAGCAAGCTCAGACTCAGTCACAGACAACCTGAGTGCATACAGCATTTGCTAAATTACTAACTGCTTATTTTTTTTTATTTTGAATCATACGGTTGAACAAGGGGAACCATATCTGAATAAAAAACAGTTTTCCAGTAGCATAAAAGCATACTCATTATTACTTTGCAACTGTGAGCCCTGCGTGTTAGGCTCTGTCAATTGTATTAAATAGCAGTTTTCCAGTCGGTTACACTAATTACTTTGCAACTGTGAGCCCTGTGTGTTAGGCTCCGTCTATTGTATTAAACAACAGTTTTCCAGTCGGATACACTCATTACTTTGCAACTGTGAGCCCTGTGTGTTAGGATCCGTCTATTGTATTAAACAGCTGTTTTCCAGTCGGTTACACTCATTACTTTGCAACTGTGAGCACTGCGTGTTAGGCTCCGTCTATTGTATTAAATAGCAGCTTTCCAGTCGGTTACACTCATTACTTTGCAACAGTGAGCCCTGCGTGTTAGGCTCCGTCTATTGTATTAAATTGCAGTTTTCCAGTAGGTTACATTAATTATTTTGCATACTGTGAGCCCTGTGTGTTACATTAAGTCTGTCACATAAACAGTTTCATCCCTGTGTGCTAGACCCAATAAAAGGGCATTTTTCTTATAATTGACTTAGTTCTTGTCACACAATCATCAGCCTTGTTAAAAATGAGTATCCATGACTTCTTCCGCCCCAAAATCAAAAAATCAGAATAAAGAAAGTAACTTTCTGGACTCCAGTGATGCTCAACAGCTGCAACCAGAGCAGCCATTAAGAAATGAAGTGGAAGTTCCAGTACCAGAAGATGTAGCAAACACATCATCATCTCCCGGAACATCTCGTGATGCACTTGAATCAGTAGCAAGATTTATGTCTGCTGCTACTGTTGTACCCAGTGATCTGGGAACCAAAGAAGCTGGTCCTATGCAGCTAAAGCTGTCTAGTTTTCCACAAAGGGATTTTGGAAAGCAGAAGCATTCATTTTCAAGCAGCTGGTATGCATCATTTAAATGGCTTGAATATAGTGCAAGCAATGATGTCATATTTTGCTTTGCCTGCAGAATGTTTTCAAGTTGCACTGGTCCTTTCACGTCCCAGAGGGTTTAACAACTGGAAGAAGGCAATAGAGAAGATGAGAGAACACCAACAAACAACAACACATACAGGAGCAATGGAGGCCTGGTCTACTTATGTGAAATCTAAAGAACGAGGCAATATTATACAGCTAATGGATTCAGCAATGATTGCAGATATTAAAAAGCACAGGGGAGTACCTGAGAAGAATAGTTGAGATTGTTTTGTTGTTTGGCAGACAGGGAACTGCCTTTCGAGGCCATAGGGAGTGTGAAGGGAGCTCAAACAGGGGTAACTTTTTAGAGACTTTTGATCTTCTAAAAAAGTTTGATCCTGAATTGCAAAATTTGCAGATTCACATGCCAGGAAATGCCACCTATATCTTACCTCTCAGTCAAAATCAGATGATAGAATGTTGTGCAAAATTAATAAGAGAAAAAATTTTAAATGAGATAAAAGAAGCAAAGTATTTTGTAATACTTGCTAATGAATCTAGAGATGTTGCTTGCAGAGAACAAATGAGTATTTGCCTTCGTTATGTTCACCATGGTTCCCCTGTAGAGAAATTTTTGTGCTTCCATCAAGTAACAGCATTAGATGCCCAGAGTCTGACAAATAAACTGTGTTCAAAGCTGACTAACTGGGACCTCCATGAGAATTCTGTGACTTGCGTAGCTCAAACTTATGACGGTACATCTGTTATGAGCGGCAACTTAAATGGAGTCCAGGAACTATTTCGTCACAAGCATCTATAT
Organism: Neoceratodus forsteri; assembly: GCA_016271365.2. Lineage (NCBI taxonomy): Eukaryota > Metazoa > Chordata > Ceratodontiformes > Ceratodontidae > Neoceratodus > Neoceratodus forsteri. Next base: position 8,592,865 of record CM028130.1, read on the forward strand.
GCTATATATGTTCATTGCTATGCGCATATTCTGAATTTGGTCCTTGTAGATGCCTGTTCATCACTTCTTCCCATACGGAAATTCTTTGACATGCTTCAAGAGATACACACGTTCTTTTCCAAATCTGTCCTGACTCACCAGGGGTTCTTAAATGTTCAAAAGGAGCTTGGGTTGACTAGAATTCTTGAGATACTGGACTTAAGTTCTACCAGGTGGGCTTGTCAAAAGTGAGCAACAAAGGCAGTAAAAGAAACTTATCTAGCTCTTCTAAAATATCTTTCAGAATGTGAAGAAGGAGAAACTGCAAAGGCCAGAGGACTCCACAGCAAGCTTCTAGAATTTAACAATATCTTTCTCCTTAAAATGTTTGACAAACTACTGTCAGTGGCTGATGGAACAAATAACTTACTTCAGACTCAGGCTTTGGACTTCAGATGTGCAGTGACTGCTGTATCTGCTCTGAGAGACACAACTGCACAATTTCATACTGAAGAGAGATTTCTAGTTCTCTACAGGGAAGCTGAAAATATGGCACAAGAATATGGGACACACACACCCGAAAACACTCCGAGTCCACAGAGGCAAAGGAAGCTTCCTCATACTTGGCAGCACTTTGTTCCAACTTCATGAACTGTAACTGAACAAAATGCATCAGCATCACATGAAACAAGAACTGATGTGCATTTGGGAATCACTGTTTTTTACCCTGTGATTGACAAAATGATTGGAGAGATTGACAGAAGGTTTTCCAAACATAACCAAACACTGATGGTAGCTATCAATGCTCTCAGACCACAGTCTAACACATTCTTGGACCAGGACAAAGTGAGGCCACTTGGAGAGATGTATGACTGTCCAGTTCTGGAAGAGGAACTAGTAGTAGCAAGAAACTTCATTTGTCGGCTGCCAGAAAATAAACATCCACACGATATGACCAATCTTTATAATGTATTACCAGAAATTATGTATCCAACGCTGCATAAATCACTGCAGATTGCTTTAACAATCCCAGTTACCACATGTGTGTGTGAGCGCTCCTTTAGTTCCATGAGTCGCATTAAGACATATCTGAGAAACAAGACGGAAAATGACAGATTGAGTTCACTTGGAATTCTCAACATTCAGACTGAAGAAAGCAAACAACTTAACACTGATGATGTGATTGACGAATATGCATCCATGACAAACAGAAAGGTTGAGCTACTTCTCCCAAAATCAGCATGATAATAAAATAGTAAAATCTGTATGACACTGATTTTTGGTGAGTCTGGCTGTTCTGGTCTCTTATTTGCTCTGGGGTCCTCCTGCAACCTTCCCATCAGATCTGCTGGGATAATGGTGTGTCTGGCAGTTCTGGTGTCTTATTTGCTCTGGGGTCCTCCTGCAACCTTCCCAGCAGATCTGCTGGGATAATGGTGTGTCTGGCTGTTCTGGTGTCTTATTTGCTCTGGGGTCCTCCTACAACCTGTCCTCAGTGGACCAGTAACCACATTTTTCCACATGTACCATATTAAATTAATGGCTGATAACTAGTCTTCTCAAACATATTTTTCACCACTAAAATGCAGGAAAAGCCACCATTTGAAGGTAAAATTTCAAAATTTTCTGGGAGGGCATGCCCCGGACCCCCCTAGTTTTGTTAGGGTTTTGACTAAGGGGCATTAGCCCCCCAACTTTGTACCCCTGGTGACGCCCCTGCACAGCATTAACACAGTAACTAGCATTAACAGTGGAAAGTTAGCCATGTATTCTGACTGATTGCTCAAAGAAAAGCAGTACTTGTCAGTAGCGCCAGAACAAGAAGGTGATGTATATCAATCATCATGCAGTCAGAGGGACACATGTGGTCAGAACCTTATTACCGTACTGTCAGATACCCATACCTACAAGGTTGTCCAAGTAACATCATCACCCATTAAGGCCTGCATGAAACTGCCATGGAAAAAAGTACCAGAATGATTATGAAATCTAGATTCAGAATGATTATGGGTATTGTTATAATGTTGCCCCATGTCACTATAAGTAGATTGTGACATAGCATCACATATATGGGCAGCTAGTCCAACACGTGAAGCCATTACACCAGCAGCATTCAGGTTGTTCACTGATGCAGTACTGACCACCTGCATGGGAGCAGTACTCAATGATGCCTGTGCTGACGATAATGGGGTGGGATTACCAAACGTGGGTACTGGTACACTTGCTATATAAGGAAAGGACAATGCACTGCCACCACACTGTGGAGCAGGACCAATACGTAAGGAATAAGACACAACGAGGTGTGGTTTATGGCCTGATAAGAGCACGCCCTGGTGCGTAATGAGGCACGAGGCGCTTGCACCGAGTGCCTTTAGCACCTGGGAAGTGCTCTTATCAGGCCATAAACCACACCTCGGAGTGTCTTATTCCACTTATAAAATGGGCCCTATTAAGGTAGTATTTAAGAAAAAAAAGTAACAAAAAATGCAAACACTTTTTAAAATTTGAGGTTTTAATGTCTGAAGGAGTAATATAGTCCCTGTATTGAAGGCTGTACTGATAGGCACTATAGGGCATTTAGGGTGGTGTCCCCCCATTGCCTCCCCATGCAGATAGCTTGCTCCCTCCCCAGATTGGCACTTGATTTATTTTGGTAGATAATTTGCTGTGTGTGTGTGTGTGTGTGTGTGACAGCGACAGCAGAGCCGGCTGCTGAGAAATTACTTCCGGTCTTGCGGTCAACTTTGGAGATTGTGATGCATTTTTAACACCAACCTGTGACTTTGGGTACGAATGAGAGGCACAGACTTCATGGGAGATATGGGGTAGCTGAGAAAATAATAAAAAATACATTGCTGTGTTGGTGATCTGTGTGGGATCAAAATACTGCGAAATGACTTTCGGTTTTGCGTCGGGCTCGGAGATTGCGGTCGAGTTCTCACATCACGGTGATGTTTTTGAAGTGAGTTTCGGTGCTCAATCCAGTTCATGGGCAGACACGAGGGAACATAGAAAACAAAATGCGGTTCTTTTAATTTTTTATTGTTCACCGTGGTCTTTGGATTGTGAGGAAATTCTTGAATAAGGATTGAAGATCACCGGGCGTGTGTGGGCTGGCAGTTTGAGGAACCGGACCGTTGGACTGCTACTGCTGCGAACTGTTGGAGCGGAGTGAGTAAAATAAATTACGTTCTATTACGTGTCTTGTGCAGTGGTTGTACAGGAAGGTAGGCACAAAGTGATTTTTTCTATTACTGTGGTTTTCAGTTGTTGCCTCGCTGGTAATGAGGAAGTGCTGTTTCTCGGTGTGAGCTGTGCCAGCTTGTGTTTCTGTTTTGCAGTGGCAGAGCTCATGGATTCCGTAGTGTTGTGGGGCTCAGGACTAGAGGGTAGTGCCGGTTGGCACAATATGTCCTGATAAGGACACGGCCAGAAGTACCTCTCGGCCAATCAGGACAAAGAAAATTGTTGACTCATTTTATAACACCTGTTATTCCAGCTTCTTGGCTATGATTTACAGTAGTTTCAACCTGTGAAGGTGTACATGTTTGTGCATTTCGTGCTGCCACACTAGGAGGCCAATAATGGCCAGACAGTAGCACTAACATATTTCAGAAAAACTCTGCATTCTGCTCTGCCTCCTGCCTACGTAACCTTTCTTCCATCTCCCTCTCCCTGACCCTCTCCCTCTCCATGGCCATCAACTCCTTATGTTGCTCCATCAGCATTTTCCTAGTGGGCTCGAAGGCTACTTCAGCAAGCTCCTGCATCCGACTGATCTTCTTCTTCTTTCTGAGGTTGCATAGTGGCCACTGTTGGATGTCCGCTTGTGATGAGCAACATTTACATCAGAGGATGCAGTGCTGCTGCCAGATGTTCCACATGGGCTTGATGTGCTCTCACCAGCAAACTCACTATCTAAGCTGACGGATGACTTGGCAGCCCGATCAACATCTGCAATAAATAAGGTTAGCGCATGCTGAGTTGGTACGCTGTTTGGGGGGGTTGGAAGGCATACATAATGAAGCAAATGGCAACACACCTGATCCTGGAAGCTCAGTGACAGGGTAGTCATCTACATCAAGTTCGGGGTCCAGAGGGTCCACCTCTGTTTCAGTTTCACCGCTTTCAAGGACATGCAATGGATCAGATGTGGGTTTTGTGCCCAATATGCGATCAAGCTGGTCAAAAAATGGACATACAACTGAATGACCGCCAGATCGGCGACTGCTGTCCTTCACCTTATGATACCTGACCTTTAGCTGCTTTATTTTATCTCGGCATGGTTTGGCTGACCGCTCAATTCCATTTTCAAATAAATATTCAGGCATCTTCTGGTATACTATAGTATTTCTCCTGAAACTATTTAACTCCTCATGCATGCACTCCTGTGACCAAAAATCAAGCAGGAGTTTAGTGGCCTCTTCAGGCCAACTTGTGCTATGATCACTCATTGCTGCCATGTATACTGCTACTCAACTGCACAGAGGAAGGTATTTTAAACTTCCCACTCAGCACTATTGACACTGTGTGTGTACTTCCTGGTAGGCACCATGCGCACATGCCACAACACCGCACTATGCTCTGGGAAAGTAAAATAGTGCATTGTGGATCACTGGAGGACACATTTCACAACAACACTTCGTTCACCCATCCGCACTACTCATCAGACTGAAGAAAAATAAGGTAACGTTTCAGTAACCATGCTAAAGACCTGCTCTTTGGTGGTTTAAAAAATGGTTTAGGGAATGCTTCTTAAAATGTTATAGGTATGGACGCTACCGTTTTTAGACCAAGTGGTAACGTTACAGGACACCAGTAACATTACCAAACCACTAGACTGGACAGGGCCTTAATTACAAGGTAATGATTTAATTTCTCTGGCTAAAAGAAAACTGTGTTGGCATCTACCATCAGAAGAGTATACTACTCAAGTTTACCTGTGGTGTTGTTCATATCCTTGTGCAGGAAATGTAAGTGTCCTGGGGCAAACCCCTGGTGGTGGCAGCTGAGAAGCAAGGTAACAGATGACTCTGTAAAGGCAGTTACAGCCAAAAGAGAGTGGGTTATCATATTTCAGCCAGTGGAACAGCTCCTGCAAATACTGGATGTGATCCTCCCAGGTCTGGATGGATATAGGGTAGCCCATGATATGGGCATTGGTGATTAAGTGCCTGCAATGACGGCGACTCCATCCTGGCGCATGTCATCAGGGTAACCAATGAGGTAGGGTGACTGCATGGGGGAGCCAGCGAATATAGTGACCGGATGTCACTATATGTATGCTTGCAGGGGGAGTGAGCATGCACAGTGAGGGGTGGGTCAGATTGTGAGGTGTGGTTCCACGGTGGACTGCTGAGCTGGCCCTGTGGTGTGGTGGGTGGGTTGCTGGCTTTGGTGGGAAGGGTGCTGGGTTCAAGTATGGGTGCTGCTGTGTTTTTGTTGTGCCTTGCCAGATTTTTTTTTTATGTTTTTGCCGCCCCCAACATGCATCCCCCAGGAGCTATGAATCTTTAAGTAGGGGTGTGAGAGCAAAGTCCCCTACAGGAGAATGTGGGGGTCACAGCCCCCCACATATAATGCTTAAAATACAAGTCTCTGGTGCCGTTTTGCTGTACGTCAGGGAGTCAGAGTGCCCAAACTGATTTTCAACACTCTGGCTTTGTGATAGCACTGACCGCCTTTAGGATTTGCCATTACCACGTAAATCCAAATATGGCTATGTCATCCATAAATAGGCCAGTGCAAAATCACCTACTCAGAAGAGCTCCAAAACTCACCTGCATCTGAAAGAGCAAGCACCTATTTTCTTTTGCAACATCTATGTTGGTCCAACAAAAGGTATCAAATCATCTCCTTTTTTTTGTACTTTTTTTTATTGAAAATGCTATCATAACAAGACAGGAGAACCACAAACAACATAACAATCTCATGATACAGAACTTCAAGAATAAAGTACTCAGGTTTGCTAATTGATTGATTGATTGATTGATTTATTGATTCAATAATTTATTCAGTCATTCATTTATGGAATTTTATTAACTGAGTAGGCCCTATGATGGGGTATAGTTGGAATGAGCAAAGACTCAGCTTATAAGGTGCATAAAAAGCATAACTATGCCTATCATTTTATTGGAGTCAAAATAACAGACTAAAAGGATAAACTAAAATAATGAACATGTACACTGAACTTCAGAGGGCTGTACCTTTAAGACAGGATCCCTTTGAACAATGCAGTGCACTGACCAATTACTTCAAGATGAACCGTTCCTCAGGAATAATGCTGGCACTTGTTATACTTGGAATACCAGGGAGTGAAGCGTCAGACACCCTGTACTCAGAAGAACAGCCTTGGCCTAAGTCAGCCTCTCAGCTTCAACTGACTTTCTTCCCATGGAGACATGGGTTCATATCCCACTTCTGACACTATGTACCTGAGCCTTTGTTAAAGGCAAACCCTCTGTTCAGTAGACAGTTTAAGACTTGAGAGGGAACGGCAAATGAACCCCCTGTCCATGACTTCTCTGAACTGTTGAGGTGGGCAGCCGTATGGCAGGCTTACCAGTAAACTCGACTCACAGAAACTTTGGAAGCCATAAAAGCATCTGTTTCCAGTCCTCAGAAAACAGCAGAGTCAGTAGTGTCTGATGATTCTCATTCACCCCAGCAGTTTTGACAACATGGACATTACACTGACGAAACTAAATCCTGATGATGATGATGATGTTGAGGCTTACTTGACAATGCTTGAGAGAGTTGCTACAGCATGCCAGTGGCCTCAGGCTAAAATGGGTAATAAGGTTAGCCCAATACCTTACAGGAAAGGCACAGTAGGCCTTTATCCACATGAATTTCCATGGCTCCAGTCAACATCAACTGGTCAAGAAAGAAATTCTTCAGCAATATGATAACTCCAGAAAGACTTACTGGGTAAAATTTAAGACACTGAAATACCAACAAGCAGATTCACCATGAGAAGCCTTCACCTGTCTAAAGGAGAACTTCAGTAGATAGGCCCAACCTGAAGAAAAGACCATGAACCAGCTAGAACTAATGATCATTTATCAGTTCATCCATATCCTGCCTGCAGACATCTAGAACAACATCCTAAGAATGGAGAACAGGTGATTGCATTTGTTGCTGCCTGATGGCATGTACGAGGGTATGGTGGTTCGAGTTTATCCATAAGAACTGGTGGTTCTGGTGTGGCAAGACCTTTTTTCCCCCAAACCAGTTGATAGAACTGACTCCAGATCTTCTGCTATAGTCCCTAAAACAGCCCCTGAGAACTGTATTTGGTGGTGTTGTCAGGATATGGGACATATAGCCTGAAACTGACCCCCCAAAAGAAAAAAAGTACTGTCCATCTTGCCCCTGTATACCACAGAAGTAATTTTGGGGGGAGAGACTGCAGCTGGTTTAATAGACTCTGGTAGTCATCAGACTCTGGTAAAGGCCAGTTTATTAACAGGCAGAAGCAGTACAAATGGGCCTTATACTGGTGTGATCTGTGTCCAGGGCGACTCAAAATTCTATAGGAGTACCCAGATAGAAATGGAAGTAGAAGGGGAAGCACATGGTAACTGTTGGAGTTGTTCCTACATTGCCAATTCCTGTTGTGTAAGGACAAGATTTCCCTGGCTTTGGTGATCTGGTCTAAAACAAACTAGAAGGGGAAATCTCAGCTGCAGTGGTTACAAGGTCCCAGGCCAATAAAGAGACTGCACTGGGAGAGATATCTCCATTTAGAGATGAGGATATTTTTGATCATCCAGAGAGGGACAGGAAAACAAGAACGGTGAGAGAGACAGACGTGGAGATTGAAATTATCCGGTAAAAGGCTTGAGCAAGGTCAGCCTAAGACAGCAGAACTGGAAATAGAAACATTTAGGAATAGAGATACTGGGCAAGAACAACGTGATGATATAACCTCAACTTCTTTTTATGGCTGTGAGGGGCACAACCCTGCAGAAGTATTGCTTTGAGAAAAGGACTACCTGCATAATTACCTTCCAAACAACATGGTAGAGTGTTAAAAATAGTGTCCTTTATGGAAGCCTCATTACTACACTGCCTGTGTGTGTATGGCAGCTGAAGAGTACTATTTTTCCTCTGACTTGAGAAGTTATCTAAACCCTCCTCCGTACTGCCTTTTTTGTAAGTTGAAACCTCCTCCATAGTGATTTATGGTCCTTTTCTTTTTTAAGTTTCAGTGCTTAAGATGAGCCCTCCCCTGTAGCACTTTTTCTGGAAAGGTGAGACCTCCTCCATACTGCTTTATGGAGCTTTCTTCTGGCTTGAGAGAAGTAAAAGTAAAAACTCCACAGGAAGTCCAAGTCTTGTGTGTCTGCGATTTGTTGGAATTTGCTAGAAAACCATCCTACACATTTTGAGTCCTTCCATAGGAGACATCAGTGAAGTAACCAAATACTGAGACTATCACATAAACACAATTACAATGCCTACATAGCCAATGGATGACCAGAGCTGAAAAATGATTAGGTTTGTCTGCAAGCAGTCAAGCACTGTCTTCTACACAAGACACAAGTAATTGAATCAAACATGTGCACACACACACACACAGCAGGACACCACTGAAAAATGATTAGATCTGTCTACAAGCACTGTCTTCCATGCAAGACACAAGCAATTGAATCAAAAGTACACACATACATACACACACACACACACACACACACACAGCAGAACTCCGTGGCAAAATGATTGGATTTATCTACAAGCACTGTCTTCTATGCAAAACTTAGAAGGCAGTGCCTGTAGATAAATCTAAAAAGCTAAGATGTGGATAGAGAACTAGGGGAGCAGCTAAGGAGACTGTGGCAAAGGGAGTACTGTGGTGGTGGGAGATTTCAATTTACCAGGGGTGGATTGTAGCACCCCAGCCACTACATGCACAAGGGAGCTGATCCTCCTGGAAGCAATCCAGGATGGCTTCCAGATCCAAAGGGTGACAGTTCCAACAAAGGAAGAAAATATTCTAGACCTGGTGATGGAGGATAGAGAACAGGTTACAGGTGTAAGGGTGGAGGAACCACTTTCTGGTCGCAATCACCACACACTGTGGTTCTCTGTCAGTCTGTGTAGAGAGATCCACAATATAAAAACAAAGGTCCTGGACTTCAGAAAGGCAGACTTTGGCAGGATGGAACAATTATTGAGATCACACATAGACCTGACATGGATGCAGAGCAGAAATGGGTGATCATGCAACTAAGGCTGATTGAATCCACTAAGGCTTGTGTTAAGAGTCAGCAAAAGAAATCAAGGGCCAAGCATCCATGCTGGATGACTGGAGAGGTAACTGAGAAGGTAAGGGATAGGAGAACAGCCTTCTGAACCTAAAAGAAAACCAACAGGGCTGAGGACAGGGAGAACTATGTGAGGAAATCCAGGGAAGTGAGCAGTGTGGTCAGGACTGCAGGACTGCAAAGGCAGCCAGGGGAAAGGAAATTAGCACAGGAGATTAAGGAAGGAGAAAATGGTTTCTTCAGGTATATCAGGGAAAAGAGGAAGTGCAAGGATCAAATAGTTATGATTAGGAAAGGCAGTGGGTGGGTAGACAAGCAGGCCAAGAAGGCAGAATTACTTAATGAGCACTTCTGTCCAGTGTTCACAAGGGAGAGGGATGGGCCCATTCCTGCAGGGAAAGGGGGCACAGGCATGAGGGGTGAGACAACCACAGATGGGGTCATCAATGTGGACAGGGTACTGCAGGGCCTTAGGTCCCTGAGGGTAGACAAGGCACCTGGGCTAGATGGGGTACATCTCAGGGTGTTCAGGGAGTTGGCAAAGGTCCTGACAGAGCCATTGGTTGATCTGTTCAACACCTCACTAAATATGTGATGTGTGCCCAGAGACTGGAGGGAGGTGCACATGGTACCTCTCCACAAAAGTGGTCCCAAGGATGAAGATATAGAGCTGAATTGGATGCATCCTATACTAACCCATCCAGATTCTGAGGTACTATAAAGGGAATTCTAGGCCAAAATTCTGCCCCTGCCTTACCCTCCAAACTGCTACTAAGTGACATAGAAATCACTGACAAGCAAGAAATCTTAAATACCTTCAATGACCATTTCACCACAGCTGGCCTAGCATTTGACTCGTCATCTGCAAATCTCTTGCGATCATCACTAAACCTTCAATCCACTGTGGGACAAAAGGCTGCTTCAACATTCTCCTTCGAACCAATATCCTTAAAAGAAGTAGAAGACCTCCTATCCAATTTAGATACTTCTAAGAGTGCAGGTGCAGACTCCCTGGATCCCTACTTTCTTAAAGTAGCATTGCACGCCTTATCTGCCCCCCTCACTCACCTCTTCAATCTTTCCTAGCTACTGGTACCATCCCTCCATTTGAAAACAGCTCAAGTAGTTCCACTACTAAAATCAGGTGATCCCATGGACCTTAACAATTACAGGCCCATCTCCATCCTACCGTACTATCCAAGATGCTTGAAAATTAGTAAATTCGCAGTTAAGGGCCTATCTGGACAACCAACCTCCTAAATTCAGCACAATCTGATTTAGATCAATGCATAGTACCATCTCTGCCCTATCCAAAGTCACTAATGATTGGCAGACTGCCTGGATAAAAAGAATAGTACCTGTGCTGTGTTCCTGGATTTGAGTAAAGCATTTGATACAGTGGATCATGAATCATTAATCTCTCTCTTAGCTCTGTAGGCCTTGATTCACTCTCACTCAGTTGGTTTAGGTGCTATCTCTCTGGAAGGTTACAATTGGTAGAAAATGAAAATTACCTATCCACCTCTAAACCACTGCTAAGAGGTGTACCGCAAGGCTCTATCCTAGGCCCCATCCTCTTTGCCATTTATATTAATAACATTGATGCCAACCTCTCTCAATCTAACATTCATCTGTTTGCTGATGATACTGTATTATATGTCAGCAATCCCTCACCATCAAAAGCCTGTGAACTGTTACAGTCAGAATTCTCCATCCTACAACACAACCTATTGGAAAAAAAATTACTTCTAAATGCCAAAAATACAAAAGCTATGTTCTTTGCCACAAAGAATTGCTCTGCCACTACCCCATCATTCATCACCCCACAATTATCCACCTTATTTGGAGAAAAGCTGGAATTTGTGGATAAATTCAAATATCTTGGAGTCTGGATTGACAATAAGCTTAACTACTCTGTCCACATTGAAGAGCTATTAAAAAAGTTGAGACAAAGGCTTGGCCTATTTTACAGAATAAAACACTACCTTACCAGAGACTCCAAACAAAGATTAATCCAGGCATCATTCCTATCCCTTATTGACTATGCTGACTTTCTCTATGGCCATTGCTCACTCTCCCTCTTAAATAAGCTAGACACCCTGTATCATAGAGCCATCAGATTTATTACAGATCTTCCCTCCAGCACCCATCATTGCTCTCTTTACATGGCAGTCAATTGGACATCCCTACAGCACAGAAGAAAAAGGAATGCTGCAATCTGGATCTTTAAAGCTTTATCAGGCAAACTCCCCTCCTATATCTCAGACTGTTTCACCGAATCACATCTAGGCCATACCCTTAAGGATCAATAAGCTCATTATGCTAAATATTCCAATACCTGCACCGGTTTGGGAGGGCTGCTATCAGCTATTCCTAGCATTTGTCTGGAACTCACCCAAAAATCTATGAATCTGAATACCCTCTTACCCTTATCATCCTTCAAAAGATTATACACCGCCCTATTTCCAGAGTTGTACAACAGCTTCCATAAGGCCTAGTCTCCCATCCAACTACACCCCTCCCTTCTGTAATCCACTATGTTTAGTTTCCCTTCTTCTACCCAGTCAGTTATCACATTTCATATAAAAGCCTACAAAAGCCCTATTATTTGATTATTATCCCTGCTATATCTATTATCCTCTTCATTCTTACAGGTTAAGTTATTTTACTGTGCCTTGTATATCTGTAAATTTTGTATATATCTCTTATTTATCTGATTGTACTAATGTTATGCTGTTCTCATGTCTTTGTAAAAAAAACTTATACCTTTATTTGTATGACCACTCAGGTCCATCTTGTAAATGAGCTACGCTCAATGATGTTCGCCTGATTAAATAAAGATTTTGATTGATTGATTGATTGATTGATTGAACTAGGGAACTATAGAACCTCACTGCAATTGTGGGGAAATTAATGGACTCTATCCTTGAAGAAAGGCTGGTGCAGTTTCTTTTGGATAATGATCTGCAAGATGACAGACAGCACAGGTTTGTCACTGACAGATCCTGTGAGACAAACACGGTTGATTCTTTTGACTGAGTCACAAGGGCACTGGACAAGGGCCATGTGGTAGATGTAGTCTACCTGGATTTTAGCAAGGCCTTTGATTCAGTGCCACACAGAAGGTTGACCTGTAAGTTGAGGATTCTTGGTACAGGGTGGAAGCTAGCCTCATGGGTAGAAAACTGGCTAAGGGACAGACAAAAGAGGGTAACTGTGGAGGGAGAAGCATCAGTGTCAGGGCAGTAACAAGTGGTATCCCACAAGGATCAGTACTGGGGCATGTCCTGTTTAACATTTTCATTGCAGACATAGCAGTTGGGATCAAGAATAAGATTAGCCTTTTGCTGATGACACTGAGATCTGTGCTGAGGTGGATGGAGGAAGGTGGAATTACTGCAGGAGGACTTGGCAAGAATTGAGGAGTGGTCACACACCAGGCAGCTTGAGTTCAATGCCAAGAAGTACAAGGTGATACATTTTAGAGTCAAAACTCAGGATACAGCTACAGGATAGATGGTATCAACTGTCCACATCCTACAAGGAGAAGGATCTGGGGGGTGCTGGTGACTGGGGAATTAAACCACTTGGCCCAGTGTAGAAAGGCAGTGGATAAGGCTAACAGGATGCTATGATGCATACAAGGGGGATTACATCCAGATATGGCAAAGTCATATTGCCCTAGTACAGGTCCTTGGTGAGGATGCACTTGGAGTACTGCATGAAGGTCTGGTGCCTGTACTCAAAAAGGGATATCAGACTACTGGAGGCAGTGCAGCAAAGAGCAATAAAGATGATCCATGGGTTGGGGGATAGAACTTACAAGGAGAGACTAAAAGAGCTCAACATGTATATCCTGGAGGATAGAAAAGAGAGTGGGGGACATGACTGAGATCTTCAAGTACCTGAAGGGTGTGAACAGAGTAGGCTTGGGGGGGTCATGCTCCAGAATGGAAGAGATACCAGAAGGCACTCCCTGAAATTAAAGAGGGCAGATTCTGGAGGGAAAGGAGTAGGCACTACTTCACTGAAAGAATGATAACAGGGTGGAATGCATTGCCAGACCAACTCATATCAGTGCAGACTGTGGGGTGCTTCAAGAGGGGCTGGGACAAATTCAAGGGGAAAGTACATACTGGGGGAGCAGTTGGGAGAGGGAAGAGATAATGAGAGGGGGCATCTGCAGTCTAATGGGCTTTAGTGCTGCACACTCAAGCAGACTAGGTAGACCACATGGCCTATATCTGCTGGCAATTTCATATGTTTGTAAGACACAAGCAATTGAATCAATGCACACACACACACACACACACACACACACACACACACACACACACACTCTCTCTTATCATGTAGGTTTCCTTTAATTGAGCTATCTCCAATACCAACTTTTTTTTTGCAAGCTGAAACCTCCGCTATAGTGATCTTTCTGTGCCAAGTTTCAGTGCTTAATTTACAACCATTTACAAACTGAGAAACTTATTTTGAAGGTATCCCATTCAACACTCACACATAGGTGTCAGTTCATTGATAACCATACTGGTTGATGTTACTTGTTTAGGGCAACATATTGTCATTTGCAATAGTTTATGTTAAAAGAATAAAGGAATATAATAATAAATGATGGCAAGCAAGATGGCTAAATGAGGATGTGAAGAAAGTGACTCAACAACAACAACAAACAACAACAAAAACTGAACATACAATAAAATATCTGAAAACAAAAGCCATGACATGGTCAGAATAAGAAACATTTTTAAAGAAACATAAACACAAAAGTGACCATTTCAAAAATAAAATGGAACTCAAATGCAACAAATGCAGACAATACAACAGCAAGCAATTGTGCAGTTACATCAACAGCCTAAACAAAAATAAATGTAAGTATATTAATATTAAAAGGTATACTGTAAAAAATCCAGTGGAGATAGGAAAAGCAATGTAATGGATATCTGTGTTTCTTATTCAGACCCTGTCACAACTCAGTCCCCTGCCCTGTACATTACTAGGAATGCCAACAGAAGTAATGTAAATACAGGCAGCATACTGCAAAAAATTCAGAATAAGAAAATCAGAGTGCAAAGTTTCCATTAAAGTGCTGAAATTAAATCCTGGGATAATCATAACTAGGCACTCCCTCAATATATATATATACCCCTACAGGGTGATTAACAGACCATTTAACATAACTGTTGGTCATGCCTTATTGCTTAATTGTCTTTATGAGTAGATACTCTCCCTCTGCTAGGCACTGCAGCAGCTTTGCAACACAGTGTCCCACCCAGTTACACCATACACTGTCTAGTTACTGGAGAATGGCTGTGAATATGAACAGTGTAACTTGATCATTACAGTCATCAAAACCTTAGTGTGATTATAACTGACAGTGACAGAGAATAACCCCTGCTGTCCTGGTACACTTATCCCATTGTGAGTTAAATCAATAGTAAAAGACATTCTGTTTATATCTACACTATACCTACTTGATTCCTGTTGTACCACAATTAACATAGTTATCACTTTGATAGCATCAGTGACAGAAGCTTGGCAAACCCAAACACTAGGCATACAGCCTGAGTATGAAACAACTGTTAAAAAAATTACACTGTGTCCATAAGTAGCATAGATCACTCATTGCAACAATAGTAAATGTATCACTATTTGAATAAGTTAGTCATCATAGATGCAATGAGATTGTCTTTCTCAGGTACAACATACTCAGTAAGTGCCTACAGGAACATCTATCCTATAGACATCTCCGATACAGGTACGTCATTGTTGGCTCAGTAGTCCTATGATATTTAGAAGTTGCTTGGCCTGATCCATGCTATTACATTGTTTCTTACAAAGAATACTTACTGCATCTTTAGTATTGTAACACACTGAAGGTCTATGTATATACATCAGCAGTACACCTTCATCAGTAAGAATGCATATGATACTGGCAGTACACATTTCACAGTGTTGAACAGGCAATGCTTTTCCATACTTTTACATCAGCCTCTCTATCTTGAGTACACAGTTGCAGTAAATGTACTATTATGTAAATCACATACTAAATGTAACACTACTTTTATCTTGAGCATGCTAGTGTCTTGTAGTTAATTTATGTACTTCTCTTAATTAATGTATACTCACTAGTGTTAAAACCTTTCTACAATTGTCATCATGCACCTTCAGCATTTATATTAACTCACAGCACAGTACCAGTTGTGGTGTGGTGTGGTGTGGGGCATCGGTAGGTAAGGCCATGCAACTACTAAGTGTGGTACATTGTGTGCAGCTGCAATCAGGGATGTGTACATTTGGTGTACATGGTCTCAGTTTTGCTGTTGATCTCCACTGAGCATGCAGTACCTGGTCAGGTAGGTGGGGATGTCTCGTAGTACATTTAGACAATTGTTTGTTATTTCTGTCACCTGCTGCTAGATGTCTGTCATTGGTTGTGTTGACTTGGTCCTCCCCATACTTGCATATGTGTGTGTGTGTGTGTGTCTGTGTGTGTGGTGCTGGGGGGGAGTGAATTCGGAGTTAGGGTTTTCAATCCTAACAGCGAATTTCCTCACTTTTGTCGCTGTGGAACAACCCTAACTAATGCATTAAACAGAGTTTTTTGCCTCTAATTTCCCTTCCTTTTGAGAATGATAACGAGAAATAGTGAATGTAATGTAGCGGCGGGAGCGGGCCCCACGCTCCCGCCACATGATGTCTAGGCATAGTAACAGGAACAGCAATGCAAACAGAAGCGCTAACAGTGGCGCACATGATAACACAAGCACGAATGAGAAGAGAAAGGGTAATGCACACGGTAGCGTAGATGGGAAAGGTCTGCCATGTGATGTGTTATCACATAGTAACATGGTGCCTGCAAATGAAAATGTCAATGGGCATGGTGACGCAAAGTGAAACAGAAAGAGAAACAGTACTGTAGACACAAATGGCAAAAAATAACAGAAACGCAAGCACAGATGAAAACGCAAAGGATAATGCACATGGTGGCGGAGACATCAACAGTAAGTGAAACGGGCACGGAACTGCAAGCGGAAAGAGCAACGATAACAGTAATGTAAGTGCACAGGCTGGTTTTCCCCAAAAGCTGCATAGAGAAAGATAGTGAGTGCAAAGAATGTATGCATAATAATGGGTATTGGAGCAGAAAATGAGGACTTGGAATACTAAATAGGTTATATCTCAGGAACCGTACGACGTAGAAAAAAATTTAAAAGTCATATGATTTATGACTGTCCTGGCTAGTCTTATGTGGGGGATAAGCATTTTCCTGATGAAAAGTCCGTATCTCGCACCGTTTCTGAGATACGGGCCCTGAAAGGGGCGGCGAATGCCGTAATGTTATCCTATGGCAAAGAAAGAGAAGTGCGGAGCACCACAACTTTGCCTCCCTGTAATATTTTTTCACCTAACTACTGAAAGGCACATCCATGGGCTGTTGGCTGTCTTCCCTCCAAATTTCAGGAAAAAAGACCAAACCGTTATTTTGCAGCAGGATGCCAAAGGATTCCTGTAATGCGTTGGGCACCGTAATGTTATCCTATGGGAAAAAATGTCAACTTTGGAGTGCTGTAACTTTGCTGCCATGTAATATTTTTTCAATACAACACTGAAAGGCACATCTGTGAGATGTTGGCTGCGTTTCCTCCAAATTTCAGCCAAAAACTCCCAACCATCCCTTTGCAGTGCAGTGCCAAATAATTGCTGTCATTTTCCCAAAGACTAGAAAACTACTGTCTCAATTTCCTAAACCTTTCGCAAAAATTTGCTACACTTTCATGAGCACAAAAGTACTTTATGAAAGTACTTTTTTCCAGAAATTTGAAAAACATATTTCTGGGGTGTTTTACCCCAAAATAAAGACATGGCTAGCATCCTCAGAGTCCGACTAGGTGAATACAAAAGGTAGGTTGCTAGAGGGTCCCAAATTTAAATGCCAAGCATTTTTCTGATCACCAACTGAAAACAAAATGGTGGATTTGCGAAAGTAACAGGCCCATTTGTAAAAGTAAAAATGCATTTGCAAAAGTGTTGAACTTTTTGTTAACTTTTCCCATTGACTTATAATGGGAAATTATTTTTTGAATAACTTTTGAACCGCTTAATATTTTTTCACCTAATCTTTAAAAGGCACATTGGGGACCCTGGCCACACATTCCCTGAAGATTTTGGGCTGGTAAGCGCAAACCGATGCGTCCGTACGTCAACTATAGAATTCCAGAAAGCGAACGGTGAGCATAGATCTCACTTAATAACTCCGCAAGCTGTGTACCTGACCACTACGAAACTTGGCAGATCCCAAAGCCTGTGGATCTTGATCATATATTTCAAATATCAGGCAAATCCACCAAATGGTTGCAAAGTTATTAAGGTGCAAAATTTTATGGTTTAACATAGAAATGGCTCCTCAACCCTAACTATGGTAGCACTACCGTGCTACCATAATATATATATATATATATATATATATATATATATATATATATATAGATATATATATATATATATATATATATATATATATATTTATTTAACATTAATAAATACAGGTTCAGTGTAAATTCTAGAATCACTAAAACTGCAGTCAGCTACATGTCTAACAGTGATTTCAGTGACAAAGAGCAGCAGTGTTTCACAAAGGGATAATCTGGTACCCTAAATGTAATCTGTCTCTATGAAAATGCTATCCAATTCCTGGGCAACAATACCTGATAGACATAATTTTTGTTATACCTTTGTAAAACATCTGCAACTGTACCAAATTTGGCAGTCTTTGAAAAATGTTTCCCTAGCTATTCATCTCTGAATTATAAACAATAGAACCCAAACCAGCCAAACCATATGAAGATTCATCACTGTAAGCCTTGGGTGGGATATTCAGAAGGGTTGCACATGGCACAACACAGTTGCACCATACGCAACCCACTAATGTGCCCAGCACGATATTCAAAGGGGAATTGAGCCTGACACAAATCCCGATGCACAGGAGTGCATCAGTAATGTATGCTGTGCAGGTGGGGGTGTGTGGTCATGCATACTCCGCACATCCTGATATTCAGCTGGTATGTGCTGAGCCCATGCATGCGCAACCCCTACCTGTGCTGCACATAGGTGAGCCTCCAAAAAAAGGAACAACAGCTGGCCACCCACAGGTGAGCTGCCATATTACAGGGCGCAACATGGCAGCTGCCATCTGTGGGTGGCCACCCAAGCTCCAGTGGCACCTTCATGGTGGCACCACCCCATGCCCAATCGTGGGCATTTGTTATAATTAATAGACCCATATCACTGGTGGTCCAGTGGACCGTTCACAGACCGATCGTGGGCATATGTATAACAATAATCGTCCTATATCCCTGGTGGTCCAGTGGCACGCTTGCAGCCTGATCGCAGGCAGAAGTACATGTCAAACAGTTAACTCTATCCCTGGTGGTTCAGTGGACCACTCCAAGCCCAATCGCCAGCATATGTAATGACACAAAGAGGTCCAAAATCCCTGGTGGTCCAGCGGTACTCCTCCCCACCCACCCACTAAGCCCCAGTGCCCCGCTTCCCTCCAGTCAGTGGCAGTTCCCCACCCACCAGCCACCCCGCCACCCACTGACTGATTGTGCACAGTAGGGTTGTATGCCCCTTGGTCACTAGAGTGGGCCAATGGGCATACAGACCATCTCATACTACACAGTCCAGATCTGTGAATGGATCATTCACATATCTGGACTGATGTGCTCTAGCTCTGATCTGTACACCCATTGGCCACGCTGTGACCAATGGGTGCCTGGCATCTCCTATCTTCATGATCAGTCGGTGGGTGGCAGGGTGTGGTGGGTGGGGAGCTGCTGCCACTGCTGACTGGGGGTGGGGTGCTGGAGGAGTGGAGGGGTGGGGAGGGGGTACTGCTGGACTACCAAGGATGGCTTTGGTGTGTTCTATTGTGGAACATACACCCACGATCAAGCTGGATGTGGTCCACTGCACCACCAGGGATTTTGGACCTCTTTGTGTTATTACAAATGCCCGTCAGTCGGCTGGGAGCGGTCCACTGGACCACCAGGGATATAGGACAATTATTTCTCACAAATGCCCGCAGTCGGGCTGTGAGTGGTCCACTGGACCACCAGGGATATGGGACTTTTATAATGCAACATATTCCCACGATCGGGCAGTGGGATGCTTTGCTGCTTGTGCAGGGGGCATCGGTCCTTGACGGCTGCAGTCTGGCAGGGCGCCAGGTGCAAGTCATTGGGGATCAGTGCACCTGCATGCAAATCGGGCCATAATGACATACAAATGGCCCCATTTGTGTCTTGCATACATTATGGCCCGATTTTCATGTGCAGTTTTGAATATCGTGGTTGTTGCGCCTAGCGCAACGGAACTTGCGCTAGCGCATCCCCCTACTCCACTCTGGCCACTTGTGCTGGTGCAGTGCCATTGCTTCATGTGCACTGTGGGTGGCCAAGGTGTGATATTCAAAGATGCTGTGCCATGGCGCAGATCCGTTGAATATCACCCAGTCAACACCCCTGTGCAGTCAAGTTGCGCTGCACCCAGGCTTGCACCACAGCCTGGCACAGTCTGAATATCCTGCCGCTTGTCTATTATGCAGACTGTGATACTCAACCATTTTAGGGTAAGTTAGTCCATCTTGACTTATTTGCTGTAAGTGCATCTCAATTCCTAAGGGGTCCTGTCCATGTTCACTCTTCCTCAAGCCAAGCTAGTTACAGTATGTCTAGCACTAGCACAGATGGGAAGATTATGCCATTAGCAAGAATCTCTTTAAATATCCTTTTTTGGCAAATTGAAACTTCATCCATAGTGTTTTATGGGGCTTGCCTCTGGCTTCAGAGAAGTTAAAGGAAAATGCTACCCAATGTCCAAGTCTGGTGCCTCTGTGATTTTTCTGAATTTCCTAAAAAAACTATGGTGCATATTTTAAGCCCCTCCATAGGAGACATCAATAAAGTAAACAAATACTAAGTAAGGATTGGACCACATAAACACATACAAACACAAAGCCTACTTAGCCAATGGATGTCCATAGCTGCAAAATGATTAGATTTATCTACAAGCAGTCAAACACTGCCTTCTGCACAAAACACACACACACACACACACACAGCAGAACACAGCTGCAAAATGATTAGATTTGTCTACAAGCAGTCAAACACTGCCTTCTGCACAAAACACACACACACACACACACACACAGCAGAGCACAGCAGCAAAATGATTAGATTTGTCCACAAGCACTGTCTTCTATGCAAGACACAAACAATTGAATCAAAAGTCTATAACATGTTGATCAAAATGTGGGGGCAGGATTTTAGGCAAAGTGACACGGTTTCTATTTAGCTTGCAGGCAGCAATAACTGCTGCTGAGATAAAGTGATGTGCTCCGTTGCCATGCAGTGGGGGAGGGGTGGAGTATTAAGTAGCATTGTTGAGGAGCAATCCCAAATTTGTTTTTTAAATAGATATGCTTCATGTTGTTTCCAGACCAGTTTATATAAACCATTCCAGTTCTGCACATATTATTTAATTCATGGTCTACTGTAACAAATTATAAAGTGCTGCTTTATTTCTGGTACTTGGTACCAATAAAAAACTGAAATGGACTGAGGGATAGCAACAGGAGAGTAGACAAAACAACTTTAAATAGTGACACACTTACACACACATATGCACACACACACACACACACACACACACACACACACACACAGTAGAACACAGCTGGATAAAGTACTAATCTTTAGAAAACTTATTAATTATGCTGTACATACCCTAAGACTCAACGTGTGACTCCTCTGACTGCCATGCTGCCTCTTCTGTGGATAATTTTAAACAAAATGACAATGTAACAAGACATTGGCCTCCAGCAGGGGTTATTAAACAACAGAGCAAAGTGCACTCTGGAAAGATTGTCTGAGACAAATTGCATTTAAAAAAACCTGAATGGCGCTTCTAGGAGGCATAAAACTACCAGAAATGTTAGAAAAAACTCCCCCTCCCCACTCATTCATGGTGGAAATCAATCTATTTGCTAACTATGCTGGTTGGTCTTTCTTGCTTCCCTTATAGCAAGAATGTGAAACTACACTTGTGTTATTTTAAATGACTGATAAAGTGGCATGTCCAGTTTACATCAATTGGGGATGAAGCTGTATCCCTTTAGCTGTGTGGAGTAATTCTCTTAGCATCAGCTATAAGAGACAGCATACATGTAAGAATGGGTGAAGCCAGGAATTTTAAACTTGTACTCTAGATGAGAGATGATGGAACTGCTGCCTATGGGGTAAAGACTCGGGAAGTTAAGTATGTGTATTCTAGAGGAAATGAGGGAAAGAGGAGACATGATTGAAGCATTCACATACTTCAAAGGTATCAATAAGGTACAAGAAGGTTTAATTTTGCTGAGAAAGAGATATCTAAGGACAAGGGGACATGATATGTAACTAGAAGGGGAAGATTTAGAGGGGATACAAGTACATACTTCTTTAGAGGTAGGGTTGGGGGGCACGTGGAACAGTCTGCCAGCAGAGGTAATGGGTGCCATAATGGTTACAGATTTCAAGCATGCATGGATACACATAGGAGGACATTGGTAACAGGACTGGAGCATGGGGGTGATTAAGGCTGGAGATCAGCTACAGTCCGTGACATAATCACATGGTCAGAATATTAAACATTTTTAAATAAAAATAAATGCAAAAGTAACCATTTCAAGAAGAAAATGGAACTGCAGATGAAAGCAAAAGCAAGCAATTGTGCAGTGATGTCAGAACCCAAACCAGCCAAACCATGTGAAGATTCATCACTGGAAGTCTTGATTATGCAGGCTGTGACACTTAATAGATGTAGGGTTAGTTAGTGTGTCTGGACTTATTTGCTACTTATGCATCTCAATAGCTAAGGGATCCTGACCATGTTCACCCTTCATCAAGCCAAGCTAGTTATGGTATGTCTAGCAATAACATGGATGGACAGATTATGCCATAATTTCAACAAGAAGTTAACATGAATCATCATGCTAGCCAAGATATGTTCTGGTTGCATTCCATAAGGTCAGCTAGTGAGAGCAGTAGGGGAAAGGGATACAAATCTAAAATAGAACCGTTTAACCCATTTATGATTTAAAGTTGCATGATAGAAATGTGGCTACCAGAACTGGACACCATATTCCAAATGAGGCCGCACCACTGATCTACAGAGTGACATCACCACCTCCTTCCTTCTGCTGGTAATACCTCTCCCTGTTCACCACAGCATTCCAGTAGCTCTCCTCACAGCTTTGGTATATTGTTTAGCCACCATTAAGTAATCCAGTATGATTACCCCAAAATCTCTTTCCATTTTTTGCCCTCAAGGCCCTAAAGAAAGACAAATCTCCTGGGCCGGATGGCATTCATCCGAGAGTGCTATGGGAATTGGCGGACATACTGGCTGCACCCCTGGCGGAGCTTTTCAACAGGTCACTTGAGACAGGGAGGGTACCTAGGGATTGGCGAGAGGCACATGTGGTACCAATCCATAAAGGGGGGGTCGAAGGAAGTACCAGGAAACTATAGACCCATCAGTTTAGCCTCGGTGGTGGGAAAATTAATGGAGAGTATACTAAAGGAACGATTGGGGGTTTACTTGGAGGAGGTGGGAGGTCTGGATAGTCAGCAGCATGGGTTTGTGCCAGGTAGATCATGTCAAACCAACCTTGTGGAGTTCTATGAATGGGTAACATCAGAACTGGACAGAGGTAAGCCTGTGGATGTATTATTCTTGGACTTCAGCAAGGCGTTTGACTCTGTCCCCCACAATGGTCTGGTGGAGAAACTGATGGGGTTAGGAGTAGGCCCTTTGATGGTCGATGGATTGAAAACTGGATAGCTGGACACTCAGAGAGTAGTGGTCTGTGGGGAGCTCTCGAACCCTACAGAGGTTGGTGGTGGGTACCACAGGGCTCGGTCCTGGGTCCAATCCTGTTTAATGCATACATATCAGACATCAGGGATGGTATAGGGTGTGAAATGAGTCTCTTCATGGATGACTCCAAGATGGGAGCAGTAGTTGAGGAGAAGAGGGAGGTTGGCCCTGCAAGGGACCTGGACACCCTGGAAAGCTGGGCTCACACATGGAAATTAAATTTCAATATCACCAAGTGCAAGGTGTTGCATCTTGGTCGGGGAAACCCTAAACACAGGTACACCCTGGGAGGGGAGGTGCTGGAAGCCTCAACAGGGGAAAAAGACCTAGGGGTCATGGTGGATACATGTATGAATAACATTGAGCAGTGCAGGAGAGCAGCTAGCAAGGCAAACAGAATGTTGGGATGCATCGCAAGGGGGATCACCTCTAGGAGCAAGGAAGTGATTCTGCCGCTGTACAATGGACTGGTTAGACCACACCTTGAGTACTGTGTACAGTACTGGAGACCACACTTGAAGAGGGACATACAGCTCCTGGAGAGGGTACAGAGGAGGGCAACAAAGATGATACGAGGGCTAGGGGATTTGACTTACGAGGACAGACTTGAGGAGCTCTGCCTGTTTTCATTGGAGGAGAGGAGAGACAGGGGGACATGATTGAGGTCTTCAAGTACCTCAAGGGAATAAATAGGGTAAACATGGAGGGGATCTTTAGACTAAAGCAGGAAGGCATCACCAGAGGGCATGGTTTGAAGTTGGAAGGTGGAAGGGTGAGGGGGGAAAAGAGGAGGAGGTTTTCACTGAGAGGGTGGTGGACCCTTGGAATGCTCTGCCTGGTGAGCTGGTTCAGAGATCCACAGTGGAAAGCTTTAAGAGAGGTGGGACAGACACAGAAAGTGGATGTATCAGATGATGGCCTGTCCCGGGGGGGGGGTGGGGATGGATGATAGGGGTTTCTGGAGCACAAGGGATGGGAGGGTCTCGGCACCCAACTAAGGATCTAGGTTCGAGCAGACTTGATAGACCATAAGGCCTAATCTGCTGGCAAATAGTATGTTAGTATTTTGGTGACCATCGGTCCCCCCAACCCTGTAATCCTTCCCTGGGTTTCTGCAACTCAGATGCATGATTTTGCACTTTTTTGCATCACATCTCAGCTGCAACAGTTTGAACCATTCCTCTAGTTTTCCTAGGTCCCTCCTCATTTTTCCACTCTTCCTGGAGTGTCCATCCTGTTGCAGATCTTAGTGTCACTCTTAAACAGGGACACTTTCCTATCCAGCCCCTCTGCAATTTCATTTGTGAAGCCATAAAGTAGGACTGGGCCCAGGACTGATCCCTGTGGCACCCTGCTCATCACACTCCTTTCCTTAGACTGAGCACCATTTACCATTATTCTCCATCTTAGATAGATAGAGAGATACTTCATTTATATATCGCCCCTTTCCAGGGACTCAGAGCACTTAAAAAAAATGCAACAATTTTAAAATGTACACAAAATATGAAATTTAAAAAACACATCAATTTTACACCTACTATATACAACTGCCTATCCAATTCATTATAGTATGTCCTCCATCTACAAATTAAAATCCTAGTTAAATAAATAGGTTTTGAGTCCCTTCTTGAAGGTATCCACCTAGGGTGCCTCCCATAGCTGTTTTGGTAATATGTTCCATAGGGTAGGTGCAGCCACTGAAAAAGTTTGGTCCCCAGAGTGATGCAGCCTAACCCTAGGAACATCAAGGAGACAACCCTCGGCAGAACAGAGAGCCTGGGATGGACAGTGAGGCACTAGGAGATCTTGGAGGTAGGCTGGTCCCCCTTCATGTAGGGCCTTATAGGTCAGTAACCTGACCTTGAAGGCAATACTTCACCTGATGTGCAGCCAGTGCAGTTCACAGAGGACTGGTGTAATATGATCATACCTACTCAAACCCATCTGTAATCTTGCTGCCTCATTCTGCACCAGCTTCAGCCAGTGAAGGTTACCTCCAGATAGCCCTAGGTACACATAATCCAGTCTGGATTTTATGAAAGCATGTGCTAGTGAGGTTAGGTACTCAGGGGATATCAAGTTCCAAATTCGGGCAATGTTCGTCTGATGGTAAAATCCACTCTTAACAATGGTCGACACCTGAGCATCAAGTGTCAAACCACTGTCAAGGATCACACCCATCAGATGTAGGCACCAGGAGGGGAGGGCAGAGATGTTTTGAGCTGCTGACTGGATGTGGCACCCCTCGGCCAATGGTCACCCCTAGTGGAGGCTAGGAGTGGCACAGTCTTATAGGGGGCTGGGCCTTAGGCCATGGGGTGGGGGGAAAGGGTCGTGACCGGGGCCGCAGGGTGTGTGCACACCTCCATGCACATGCGCTTCTACTCCTGGGACTCCTGGGTGTAAATTGGAGGCAGAAAACACCGGTAGTAGTAGGATGGTGACCGACTCCCCTCAGGCTCTGCTTCTGGGCCGGGTACGCGCAAGGTAAGCGCAGGCTATTCCGGGATACAGAGTGGGGGGGGTCAGTCAGAATGGGGCTGCCATTCTGAGGGAGTATAAATATAAATAAAAAAAAAAAAAAGGATCACACCCGGATTCTTCATCCACTCAGATGGATACAGCGGCACCCCCAGTATAAGATTAGGGGGTCTCACCGGGTTCCATCCTGGGGTCCCTTCATGGCTCAGCAATAGAACCTCCATCAGGGTCCACTTACAGTTATGTGCTCTATTGAAATATGATAATATCCTAGATCCGTTTCAAGTGCTGAATGGCAGTCCCAAGCTTCAAATTGATGGTTAGCCCCTTCAGGATAATTGACTTCTACAGCTTAGAGAAAGTCAAATTATGCATCTGATTGGGCAAGGTGGACAATGGCTTTCCTCCCCAGAAATTTTGAGTAAATTTAGTATTCCCCAGATTTATATTTTTAAAATTTTTCAACTACACCATCTCTTGATAAAGGTCATGGGAACCTCTCCCCCTCCGGTTGCAAAAATATGCCCTCAGGCAGAATTAGGTTCACTGGCATGTTTATCACATGCAGTCTCAAAAATTTATAGTACGTTATACAATTGGCGTTATCCTAACACTCCGGCTCCAGTTGTTTACTGGTCATCACTTTTCCCAGGTAGAGAATTTGAATGGGACAGGTTATGGAGGAGCTGTCATAAATTCCTGCTACAGGATAGACTCCGACTTATGCGATTTAAAATTTTACATAACATTTACTACTCTCCCCATAAATTAGTCAGGTTAGGTATTATTGATTCCTCCACATGCACATGGTGTCATCAGGAAGAGGGAGATCTGCTGCATATTTTCTGGAACTGCCCCAAAGTAATCTCAATTTGGTCTATTATTAAACAGAGAGACGATCCACTTCTGGGCCTGACAGATTTATTCACTGCTGAGATATGCCTTCTTAGGGATTTTTCTACTATAACTGTCCGTAACAGGAAATATCACATGGCTTTTATTGTTCTATCACTCAAAAAAGTGATTTTGCAGCACTGGAAAGATAGCATGGAGATCACTTATGTAGAATGGCTGCAAGAGTTCCTGGCCAGTCTTAGAACTGAGAGGGTTATAGCTAATCTTCAAAACAAATCTAAGAAATTTAATAAAATATGGAGCCCTATATTATCTTTATATTCCCTTCAAGAAACTGAGAGTTTCTAGGTTTTGCCAATCTCTGTTAGAGACAGATCTCGGGTATAATTCTGTGCTGGAGAGGGAGGGAGAGATGGTGGGAAGGGAGGAGGGTGGGGGATGGGAGGGAGAGAATATATCCAGTGTATTCATGTACTGCTGTGCTCTTGTTACGTATATCATAAACTGGCTTCATTCTCTGTATTGCAAAAAGTTCAATAAACTTTGAATGGAAAAAAAAAGATCAGCAGGTCCCACAAACCCCATCCCCACGATGACCGGCTCCAGAACCATCACCTCTGTCTTGTCAGGATTGAGTCTCAACCAGTTATGGGACATCCAAGTCTGGATCTCAGACAGGCAATTGTTAAATACAGAGTCCACCATCTGCTTACTTGGTGCACAGGACAAGTATAGCTAGGTATCATCTGCATAACAGTGAAAACCCAACCCATACCACCTGATAATGTCTCCCAATGGCAGCATATACACTGTGAACAATAAGGGTGACAGGACTGACCCCTTGTGGAACACCACAAGTTAGAGGTTTTGGGCTAGATGAGGCCAACCCCATCATTACCCTTTGCACTCTACCTTCTAGGTATGACCTGAACCAACCTTAATGGACAGGCCACACCAGAACTGCAGTTGGTCAAGTAGCACCTCATGGTCCACAGTGTCAAATGCTGCTGAGAGATTTAGGAGGACCAAGATGGAATGATCTGTCCTGTCCCTCGCCATTAGGAGATCATTAAGCACCTTCACCAGGGCAGTCTGTGTACTATGTCCCTCCCTAAACCCAGACTGGAACATCTCATAGGTGGAGGAGGAGGTGAGATGTCCCTCAAGCTGACCTTCCACCACTTTTTCTATAACCTTCCCTAAAAATGGGAGGTTAGAGACTGGCCTGTAGTTGGCGAGACGATCCGGATCTAGTGAGGGTAACTTTAATAAGGACCTAACCAAAGCCTCTTTCAAGGCCAATGGGAGGACCCCATTCCTCAGAGAACTCCAGAAGATCTCAGCAACAACAGGTACAATCAAGTCCATACATCCAACCCAAAGCTGTGTCAGACCTGGGTCCAGATCACAATATGTTCGCTTCAGTCTTGAGACAACTGTCACCACCTCCTTCACCCCAACCAGGTCAAACTCAGTCCAGATAGGAGAAGTGTTCTGAAACACCACAGAGTGGTCCTAACAATCCCTTTGGGAGATTCTGAGGGATATTTCAACTCTGATAGTGGACACGTTGTCAGCAAAATCAGAGTGAACTCCTCGTACCTAGTGTTTGAACCTGCTCTCCTGACACGGAAGCAGGCAGGATGTAATAGCCCATCCACCATGTGGAAGAGCTGAGCTGATCTGTTCTTTACCACCGTAATCTTCTTCTATCATTAAACCAGTTCCTAAGCCAGTTTGCCACCTTGTGACCCACTCCCAGGGTGCCCAGCTTGTTTGCAAGTCATATGTGGAATGATATCATAGGCCTTACTAAATGCTACTCATGTTTATGTTTAAGCCCATGAAACACCCTTATCAAGTTAATGGCATCTGCAGCCATAGTGTCTCTGCCAGAACTTGGTTCCAACTAGTGGTTAGTGACAGTGTGGGGGAGGGACATGAAGAGGACAGTTGAAGCTGAGACTAAGGCTGCTCTCCTGATTACAAGGTATCAAGCTTCTCTCCTTGGTATTCCAGGTATAATGTGCACCTGTATTATTCCTGAGGAATGGCTCATCCTGAAGGAACTGGTCAGTAGATGTGCTATGCATTTATTAATGGTGATTCCCTGCTAGTCAGCCAGGGGCTGCATCTGAGCTGAAATGTGTACAGTCTGTCAACATGTGTGTGCGAGAACTAACAGCTTTCTTCAGACAAAAACAGGGTGGTTAGCTGTATAAAGACTCCCACTCCAGGTAAATTAAGACTTAAATCGTTGAGGGATAGGTTCCCTTGTTTGGGCTGCATCTTTATTCACTAGTATCCAAATGAGGAGAGGAGAGGAGAGGAAGGGCTCATAGGTACATTCAAAGATTGTGGGGTGCCAGAATGTCTGTGTGATATCTTCTCAAAGGAAGGTAGTTGTCCAAGTTCAAGTGAGCCATTCTGTGACATAAGGTACCGCATGAGTTCACCATCTGCACAGGAGTAGAATTACCCGCACTGCTGTTTTCCAAAGGACTGAAAGGGAGTGTCCAGATAGAGGCATGGGGGTTTTGCTGAAAAGGAAGAAGAGACTGTCCAATTGCAGATGGGGTCTCAATATTATGCAGCAGGCTTTTTGGATGTCTTTTATAAAAGCTCAGATGGCAAGACATGACCCTAATAAGTGGGAACAGTTTCCTCTGGACTGGTGGCACCTCCAGCACCTGTCTTCTTATAGGAGTTTCATTTTGAAAAGGGCTGCCACAGTATGGTACCATCTTAGAAGCACCCGATTCTGGACAAAGCAATTGCAGCCATCTCAACAGGCCATATGAGCTCCAGACAGGCAGACAGTCCATTCCACATTGGTGACTCTGATGCTGAATTCCCCAGGACCTATGTCATAATAGTGAACATGTTATGGTAATCACTATTATAGAAACATAGACTTTGATGGCAGATCAGGACTGCTTGGCCCACCCAGTCTGCCCATTTCCCTATATACTGGATAAGCTGTAGATCCTAGTTAACCAACAGCCTATTTCTTCCTACCCCCACAAGAACTGACTTATGTCTGTCTCATGCATTCTTGAATTCTCCCACAGTTTTAGACCCCACAATCTCCTCAGGAAGGTGGTTCAATGCTTCCACCACCCTCTCTGTGAAAAAATACTTCCTCACATTGCCGCTGAGCTGTCTGCCCTCTATCTTCAAATTGTGTCCCCTTGTTCTTGCACATCTCTTTTTCTAAAAGATGCCACCCTCTTGGACTTTGTTGATTCCACTGTGGTACCTGTACTTAAAAGTTTTAATCATGCCCCCCTTTCCTCAAGTGTACACGTATGAGGCTCCTTTAGTCTCTCCTCATATGGCTTCTCTTGCAGACCTTGCACCATTTTAGTTGCCCTCCTCTGGGCTGCCTTGCTCCTGTCTATGTCCTTGTGGAGATGGGGTCTCCAGAACTGGATGCAGTACTCCAGATGGGGTCTCACCAACTGTCTGTTCAGAGGGATAAAGACTTCCTGTTTGAAGCTGCTGGTGATGCCTCTCCCTATATATCCCAGTATCACCCCAGCTCTACCTACTGCCTTCTCACATTGCTTACTAACATAAGGTTATCTGATATGATTATCCCCCAATCCCTTTACATTTTTGTTACTACCCCTCCCCCCACTGTGTAATCTTCCCCTGGTTTTTTGTTTCCCAGGTGCATTATTTTGCACTTCTTTGCACTGAATCCAAGCTGCCTTACTTCTACCATTTCTCCAACTTTGCCAAGTCCATTCTCATCCTTTCCAACCCCCCCTTGTGTATCAACCCTGTTGCAGATATTCATGTCATCTGCAAAGAGGCATACTTTTCCTTCCAGTCCCTCTGCAATGTCACTTATAAAGACTTTAAAAAGGACTGGATCCAGTATGGTGGTGACTGTATATTGCTGAAAAGCAATTCAGCAATATACACTTGTCAGCAACTGCAAAACCAGCAGTGGGATTCTAGGATATATGGGGAGCTGTACCCCCGCACTCTCTAGTTAAGGATTCACAATTCCAAGGGGGTGCATGTTGGGGGGGTATAAAACTCAATAAAAAAAAGTCTTGATGCAAAAAAGATGTCCTTCCCAGAACCAAACCCTGCACCCTACCAACCACACCATTTAGCGAGCTCAACAGCTGACCACTGGACTACACTTTTCCATCCATCTCGTAGTGTGGTTCCTCCCCCCCCCCATGTGCATGTATGTGACAGTGAAGAATAGGACCCTGTCCTATTTGTTTTGGAAAAAGTGTATAAATGCTAGGATCGGTATTCTTTCCTTTTCTCTCTTCTCTATCTGGCTGCGCAACCAAATTTTCCTGTGAGACTTCGGACTCGATCAACCCCGAACAGTCTTGCAGTTCTTTGCCTCTCACTGTCTCTGTTTTCCCTTGCTGTCTGTTTTTTTTCCCTTGCATAGCTATATCTACTAATATAAAATATATGATAATCAGTGTGTGGAAATGTAGTTGATATTGGGATCACTTTAGTTTAGAAAATGTTTAGTGTTACTGTCTAAATGTATACACTTACAATTTGAGATAACAGTGGAAAGCCAGAGGTTACTTGGGTACAAATGCGTCAGCCTTTTGCAGCTGCTGTGGAGACCTTGGGAAGTTCTCAATGTTCTAGCAGCTCCTGAAATTGACATAAAACAGGATGTTTGCAATTGATGGGGGTTGAAAAAGACTTATGAAAACAGCTAAGCTGAACTGCTAGGGAGATTTTTTCACAAGAGATTTTATTTTGCTTCTGTATATAATTATTCTGAACAGGTATATTTTATTTTATGTTACTGCAACTACAAATAAACAGTTTTGTGGAATTTTACAGCTGCACCTGGGTTTTCTCTGTGCTTCCTGACATGTGCCTTGATGACAGTGTATATACACATGCATCCTGTTACTGTAGTCACCTACCCTCATCGTTAACCTGCCAGGTAGCCCAGATCACAGGAACTATGACAGAGTTCCCCTTTTTGCAGTAACTCAATAACATTCACCGTATTCACTGGATACCAATTCCTCTTGCCAGTCCAACTGTGATGGAGGGAAGGATCTGGTTGGGCATCACACAAATGTCTATAGAAGAGACTTGCTTTGCCCTTCAGCCGTGTAATAGTTTTCGCAAGTACAGTAGTGGTGATATCTTCTCCCTCTAGTTGGGGGTGGTGCAGTCTGCTGTTAATGCTGCCTAAATATGTATAGAATTCCAGAGTGCTCATGCAAGTTGTAGTGACACA
Organism: Neoceratodus forsteri; assembly: GCA_016271365.2. Lineage (NCBI taxonomy): Eukaryota > Metazoa > Chordata > Ceratodontiformes > Ceratodontidae > Neoceratodus > Neoceratodus forsteri. Next base: position 8,624,626 of record CM028130.1, read on the forward strand.
TCGGGGCAGGATTCACAAAGGAGATGCACTCGGTGTATCTCAGCTGCCCCGCTGCAGAGGAGATATGCCGAGTGCAAACTGTGGTATTCACAGATGATTTGTGGGGGAATGTCCCCACTTCATCCCCTCTGTGAATACTACAATTATGCCAAGCTCTACCTGCACAACTGCATCTACCACATTGGGCTGGGGGTCCAATGGGGCAGTGCATTGCAGGATGGGCTCCACTCAAAATCACTGTTCACAGCCATGAGTATGAGATGGGGCCATTAAGCATGCATGGTGCAATGGGTTGATTTGCATGTAATTATGGCCCTATTTGCATATATGGTGCAGAGATGCACCTGGCAGATTGCTCTGGGCATCCTGCAGGGCTGTCAGGACAGCCAGAGCCCAACACTCCAACCTGTGGTTTCATGGCTCCCTCAATTGCTAGAAATCCTCATAAAGTGCACCTGTCAGTGCCCTGGTGGCATAGTGGCACCCCCCATCCCCAGCACAACTGCAATCAGAAACCTGTCCTCCCAAGCACCCTGGTGGTCCAGTGGTCCCACCACCCCCTACCCACTCAGGCACCCCCCCCAGCTGGCTCCACATCCAAGTAGTAGTTATTAATACAGGGGGGCAGCACAACCCATCTGCACATCACCACAGCTGTCCATCAGCCATGCTGTCTGTGAATTACAGCATACTGTACAACTGAAAGCTCATTGGTTGACATTGTCGACAAATGGGCTTGCTGCCTGTACTGTATGCTGTTATTCACAGCTATGTGAATCACAAAGTTGTGAATAACAGCATACAGTACGTATGCATCTGCATAGCCTCCATGTATGAGTGTCATGTGTGTGTGACCCAGTAGTGGGAAGGGAAAAAAATGAAGGAAAACCATCTCCAGCTATGGATGACGGCTGACCTCTCACAGGCTCCGCATTTGGTGACTGGGCAGGGGTAAATCCCAGTGATACCAGGGTGACAGAGATGGGGAAGTTGGTCAGCTAAGGGAAGATAAGGAGCATAAAGTCAACATAAAATAATAAATAAATAAATTAATAAATAAATAAATAAATAATAAGGGGGGAAGGGGTGCCCTCATAGAGAAGCTTGACCCAGCAAAGGAAAATCAGGTTAAAACCCATTTGTTCCACTGTTTACCAGAGGAATTGCCTCTCCTTAGAGTCAAAAGCTTTAGCAAAATCTATGATGAACAACACTGCAACAGTGGGGTGCTCTTGAGTGTTTTGCAGGAAGTGTAGTAGGTCTGTGCTGCACTTACAGAGTATGTAGGAGGTCTGGGCTCTGCCTACCTTTTGTAAATCTAACGTGATGGGTGGATTAGACCAACTAACACAAGGTCAAGATGTGTAGCCAGGATTTCTGCCCAAATTTTCATGTCTGCATTTATGAGAGATATAGATCTGTAGTTATCCTTCCCCTTTTTGGGTAGCACAGTAATGACCACTTCACCCATGATAGGGTAGGGAGCCTGAGTTCTATGCAGATTGGAACACTTCCCATAGGATGGGGGTAATCTTCTTGCTTAGGATTTTCTGGAATGCAATGGGGAAGCCATCTGGGCCTTGCACCATCTCTGTTTGGGGCATGTAGCATGCCCTTCACCTCTTTTAAGGTGATAGGGTTCTCCAATGTGTTAGTCACTGTGGGTGGGATTTTGGGTAATGGGAAGTGTATCCAGCAACCACAAAATGTACAATTATTAGGGGAGTAGGAGGATGAGTATAGGCATTCAAAGAAGGCTTTCATGATGTCATTCATCTGGTTCAGGTCAGACTGTATCTGACCTTTGTAATTTCATAGGCCTGGAATGTGTTTTTCCACCTGTTGTTTGTTGACGTGATACACCAGCAGCTTGCCTGTATTGTCATCCCCCCCCACCCAGTGCACATACCCCAAACTACAGGGGTCTAATTCTGCCTTCCTTGTAAGTAGTTCATTAAGCCCCATATGGGAACGGAGGAGTTTAGTGGGGATTTCTGTTGCAGGGGTGCACTGCTTCTTATATTTGGCCTCCAATTAGATGAATTCTGTCTCCATAAAGTTTATCTCGATTTCTTGGTATTGGCATCTATGGGCAGCAAAACTTACTAATTTTCCCACATAGTAGCTTCCCAAACTACCGCTCTGGATTTGTCTCCCTGCATGTTTTCTTAAAGAAACATTTTAGTTTGTTTTTGAGCCTATGAGATGAAAGTGGTGTCTTGCAGAAGGATTAGCTCACGTCTCCATGCTGGAGTGCACGGTGGGGCTGTCCCCCATATCATGGTAAGCCCCAAGGGAGTGCAATCTGAGACAATTCGGACATACAAAGAAGCCAGAAGAGGAAGGACATTTGGTTTATCAAGTGTGCTCGTATTGCAGGTCCACAGTTTGAGCTAATGTCCTGCCCTCCTCCCACCCTCCCATCCTCCCTACCCATGATTCTTACCATCCCTATGCCTATCCCAGCCTCTCTTAAAGTTGATCACTGTCTTCAATGAGATGACTTCTTCTGGCAGCACATTCCAAGTGTCCACTACCCTCTCTGTATAGCAGTGCTTCCTAACCTCCCTCCTAAACCTCCCACCTCCAGTTTAACACTGTGCCCCCATGTGATATGGTTGCCACTCATCTTAAAGAGACTCTCCTTACCAATCTTATTTATTCCTTTCAAGTACTTGAATGTCCCAATCATGTCCCCCTCTCTCTCCTGTCTTCCAGGGACTACATGTTCTGTGCCCTCAACCTCTCCTCATATGCCTTGCCCTGCTGACTGGCTATCATCTTTGTAGCCCATCTCTGTACCTTCTCCAGCAGGTTAATGTCATTTTAGAGGTTTGGGCACCAGTACTGAACTCCATACTCTAGATGTGGCCTT